>OY728142.1:94920616-96170616 GCA_963277665.1 Viscum album | reverse complement strand
GAAAATATAAAGATTACCTCTATTATTGAGTAGTGGGTGGAAATTTAAAGAAAGTGATAAATGTCAACACTACAGGAGTGAAAGGTGTTATGAGAGAAGAAGTATATAGAATTTTTTGTGTGGAAAGGGATGAGATATGGGCAAAGCACCCAAACTAAGACAAAATAATCCAAATATATAAGAAAACAATTATTATTTGAGTAATACTAAAATGAAATAAATTAAATATACAGATTAAATAATACATTAATTCTGTGGACAATGATTTTACTGTGAAAATGTCAAGATTACCCCTATAATTGAGTATAAGAAATTTCAATGCTCTTCCTTCAAAGTTAATGGAGGTAACTTGAAAAAAAGTTATAGATGCACCAATGTAGGGGTAAAAAGGTTTTAAGAGAGAAGGAGCATGAAATTTAGATAGAGCACCCCCAACTCAAAAAAAAGAATCCACTTGTATAAGAAAACAATTATTATGTGAGTAATACTAAAAATAAATAAATTAAACATACATATGAAATAATAAATTAATTCCATGGACAATTATTTTACTATTCAAACATCAATATTATCTCTGTAATTGATCATAGGTAGCATCGTTTCTCTTCCTTAAATGGTAGTGGTGGTAACTTGAAAGAAAGTGATAAATGCACCACTACATGGGTGAAAAGATTTAAAGGGATAAGGAGCATAAAAGTTGGATAGATCACCCCCAACTCGAACAAAAGAATCCAACTATATAATAATATCGTTATTATGTGAGTAATACTAAAAAAAATAATTAAACATAAATATGAAATAATACATTAATTCAATGGACAATGATTTTACTATGCAAACATCAAAAAATAAATTTTTGATTGAGTACATAAAACATCATTTCCATTCTTGAAAAGGCATGAAACATGGATAGAAATATTCTAAAATAAATGAACTCTACAAGTAATAATGAAAATTAAATCAACATTCCATTATATAATTTTTTGGTAAAATAGAGAAAGTATATCGTAACATTACCTTTGCATTTATCCAAATGGTTTCCTTCATTATAGTTTTTTCTTATAAGGGATTGGTAACATTATCATGTGTAGAAGACATTGTTTGCATGAGTAGTCAAATAGTTAATTTAGATTATGTTAATGTATTAGAGAATATATAATATTATGAGGGAAAACATAATATATTAAAAATACTTTTACATTTTCATTGAAATCTCTTTATTTTTTTAAAGGTTTCAAGGATTTGTTTTCTCTTTTGAGAATCAAAATCCCCTCTTTGTGGTCCACTATAACATACAAGACATTGTCTACAGTGGGACCGACATGAACAGATAGAGGATTTTAGAAGGGTTGTATACATGCTCTCTTGCAAACTTGATGAACTCTTTTACTCCATCTTCATATCAGTTTGTCAAATAATTAGCATGCATCCACTTTCGGTTCATATCTACCATATTGGTTTAATAAAAGATTGATTTTATACAATATATATATAAATACACATAAAATATTCATTATCAAAAGTGAAAGTTATAGAAAATTCTAATAAGGGAAATATGGATCATTTCTATAAGAATATTTGAGCGCCTAGATATTCCAAATCCAATAATAAGGGTTGTTGGAATTTGAAAAAAATAGTGGGAGATAAAGGCTGATAATAAATGATATTATCACTAAAATTTATAGGTGTAAACTGGAAGATAGATAGTGTAAGTACCCTAGCCTGAATTACCCAAACAATACCAGGTCAGATCATCTAATGTCCTCCAACACACCTTAAAGTCACTAAGGGATGGTTTAAACTTTGGGTGTGAAAAACCATAATTGGGAGGTGTCCCCCCCCCCAATAGAAATAATTAGTACCATAGGTCAAACAAAATTTGAGCATGACCCTTGGGTTCAATGGACATGTAGACCAAAAATCATCATTACCGGATATAGGCATGCCTATTAGACAAACAAATATGGAAATAAATGATGCAATTGATGTATAGACACACACATATGTCACTCCAGTATAAAAACTCACTCACTTATAGTCTATAAGAAATATCAAATAAATAAAAACCTGATATTAAAACATAACATGAACTAAAGGAACCATAATGATTTAAAAAGTGAAGGCTTGATGTGATAAAACCTTATGTACTTAACTGGGGATGGCCAATTTGAATCTGTTCCATAAGAAAACTAAGAACCATAGTGAATTCTAAGAGAAACTAGATCATATGATACATATAACCAATAGAGGAACATACATCACTCCACTAACTTGGTTCCTAAAAAATAGCATCTGAAGCTGCATGTCCACTGAGGTTTCCATGAAAGGTGTCAGCATATATATAATCATTAGGAAACCACCAATGTGCCTCAAATCAGTAGTCAATAAAAAAGAATATACATGAAAATTTCTACAAATTTATATACATATATGAAAAAATTATTTAGCAAGAAGATATAAAACTTAGTAGTAAAACAATAATGAATAAATCCAAGGTTTGGTGTTAGATAAATACAACGGATCATACATCGGTAGTCAATACAAACAACGAACCAAAAATCTTTCCCTAAACAACAAATCAAAAAAAATAATTGTAAACAGAAGTTCATAAACAAATCATAGAAGAAGAAATCAAAAAGGAAACAAAAAACACATAAAGAAAATCAGAAGGCCTACCTCGCTAGGTTGAAGAAAATCCAAGACCCTCTTCAGTTGTCGGATGAGATTTTCGGAGGCATTCAAGTGGTGTGATTCAACCTTCTATTCACCATGCAAGAGTGATTCGACATTTGATTCACCAAGGAGGAGTTCTAGTAGTGGGTGTCTTCCCTGAAAAGCCTTTATATCGTGATGGGTTTGCAAATAGTTATGGTTTTTAAAATAGATCAGGACACTTTTATCAGCACTTACCAATAATCACTGATAAAGAGATCTTTTATCAATTCTTATTATATAAACACTGATAAAATGAATATTTATCAGTGCTAAATTTATAACACTGATAAAGTTTCATTTATCAATGCTTTGTTTAGCACTGATAAATCCTCATCTTTATCAGTGCTAAAAAAGTGATGATAACAATTCTTTTATCTGCGCTTATTACTAAAGCGTTGTTAAAAGATTTATAATTATAATTATAAATACAAAAAAATTGTAAATATTTATAAATATTTAATAAATATATATATATATATAAATATAGTAAATATATTCCTTTTTAAATATATTTATTATAATTTTATAATTATTTATTTATAATTATAGAAATATTTTTAAAAAATATTATTTATATCATTATAAATATTTATATAATTATATATATATATATAGTAAATATATTCATTATTTAAGTAAATTTATTATAAATTTAATATTTATTTAAATATACATAATTATTTACTTATAATTATATAAATAATTTAAAAAATATATATTTATTTAACTGTAATTTTAAATATATAATTGTATAAATATAGTGAATGTACATTTATAAATAAATTTAATTATAATTTTTTTACAAATATATTTTTAACATTATTAATGAATATATAATTTTGAGTGAATGAATATATATATATATATATATATATATGAGTGAAATTGAATAAATTAAGAATATTGGTACACTTTAAAAATATTGAAAAAATGGATAAGTTCTGTGTGTGTGCATATTGTATATAAAAATTCATTAATTATACGTATATGTGAAATCAATATAATGCAAATTTGATCTATATTAAATTGAAAAATCAAATGACATTCAATTATATGTTGAGTATTATGCAATTAGTCAATATTTTTAATTATATTAATTTTTAATTATATACCATTATTCAATAAATATTTGAAAATTTAATGTAAAGCACATAAATATTTTGTAATATATAATCATATTTATATACATTAATATATATCTATATATTTAATTATACAATTTAATAACATTAATTATCATAATTATTTAATTAATAAAATGTTTAATATTTAATAATGTATAATCAATCAATTCAATTTTATCAATAATTATTTAATTAAGAAAATTTGTAATATTTTTTATAATAAACACATTTTTTATTTTTTATTTATTTCATTATTTCATTTTATCAGCACTAAAAATGCATTTATGAAAGAAATATTTATCAGTGCTAAACATAAAGAACTGATAAAGCGTATCCTTTATCAACTCTAAAAATAAAGTGATGATAAAGGATACCGTTTATCAGCATTAAAAAGAAAGCAATGATAAAGGATACCCTTTATTAGCACTAAAATTAAAGCACTGATAAATATTTCCTTTATCAGCAATAAAATAAAAGTGCTGATAAAATATTAAATTTATCAGTGCTTTCTTTAGCGCTGATAAATATCTCATTTATCAGCATTTTCTTCTAGCATTGATAAATAATAGTGCTGTTAAAGCCCAATTTTATAGTAGTGACGTTCAAATCTTCAAAATATCACTGACATTTATCATCCCACAGAAACTTTACACCATTACAGGTCAAATTTTTCATTGAAGATGAAATATTGGGTAAGTTATGAACAAACCACCTATAATAACAAGACAACCCCAAAAATATTCAGATTTCAAAAATATTTCTAGTATTTTTCCAGGACATAATTTCCCATACCTTTTTAGGATCCACTGAGACACCCCTCACAGATATCACATTCCCTAGAAACTTCACCTCTCAGATCCAAAACTGACATGTGAAAATTTTACCATATAGATAATGCTCTTTCAAGGTTTGAAGAATGACATCCAAATGGTCCACATGTTCCTCCACTAACTTGAAGTGCACCAATATATCATTTATGGACATGAAAACAAAATATTTCAAGAACTAATGAAATATATGGTTCATAAAATCCATAAATATTATAGTAGTGGTAGTGAGTCTGAATGGAATAACCAAAAACTTGAAATTCCCATATGAACTCTAAAACATTATCTTAGGTATGTACTCTTCTCATACTCTCAATGGATGGTACCATGACCATAGACCAATCGTAGAAAACTAATGATCCCCTCTAAGCTAATCAAAGAGACCATCAATTCTGGTAAAGGATACTTGCTCTTAACAATCACTCAATTCAATTTTCAATAGTCAATACAAATCCTGACACTTATTTCTGCCTTATTAGAAAAGATTATAGAAAAATACCATGGGGTCACACTAGGATGAATAAATCATTTCACCTCTAGGTCCTCAATCTATACCTTAAGTTCCACCAAATCAGTAGGTTCTATTTGATAGGATGCCATGGAAATGGGAATCATTCCACGAAGTAGGTAAATAGTAAAATTGACCTCTCTCTATGGTGGTAAATCAGAAAAATAATACAAAAATACCTTAGGGTATGTATACACAAAAATAGGTATCTTACTACCCAAGTAAGGGTTAACTATAGCAAGAAACATTTCTAGCAACTAGCATGATATTATACCGTCATAAGAAACAACAGGTTGTGCCCTTTCTAATCTAGAGTCTCACTCACCCTGGAGAACTTGAGTGACACCATCAGCAGATAAGAACTATACCTTATAGAGATAATATTATATCTGGGACTTTATGATGATCATCCAATCCATGACAATAATGAAGTCGAAGATGTTAAAATCGATCAGTAAGAAGTCACAAACCACCTCAAAGTCGGTTATCACCACCCGATACGTGGGGTACTTGAAACCTTGTTTGTACCTCTTTCCCAAATGTGTGAAATATCCACTAATAATGCCATAAGTTTTTAATGCAAACCCAACATTTCAACCAACTTTGATTATAAGGTCATGGATTTACATGGATCAACCCTTTGCATGTTTCCAAAGACTGATGTGCTCAGAGGAGGCCTAGAGGATGTTCGGAGGGACTCATCTACTAAAATCTAGAAGAAGGGAGATTTCAAGTCATGAAATAAGGTTACAAGATGTGAATAAGGGATTCACGATGTTTAATATTTCATGGTTTGAAAAAAATGAAGAGGCTATGATTTATTTAGCAAAACCAGCCTCAAGGTATTAAATGATGTGAAAGGGTATTACAAGTCATGTAATCCCCGATGCTATAATGTTTTAAAATATTCTATTTGTTAGCGTTGTCAAAACCTATGGCTACTGCTTCCCTTCCTCTCATCCCATCCAACCCGATAATCCCCTCTTTGAAATTTTGGAGATCCCTTCTACATGGATAAATCCTTGGGTTTCCATCATCAATTCATGGTGACTTGACTTGATCTAAGGTTTGTTTTTCCTTCATTTTCTAGTGGTTTTTCCTATTTTGATCTTGTTTTCCTCCCATTGTTCTCACCATGCTATGGTGGTTTCTTACCCATGTTTCTAATTGGGTTTCTCTTGGTTTTTTTTGGTGCGGTGGTGTCACAAAATCCTCATATGGATATAGACCTTGCAGGAGAGTTTATCAGGGATCTGTTGTGTTGATTCGTTCTTGTAGGAAGAACATCAATGACCTTTTGAGTTGGGGGATTCATTTATTCTCTATTTAATTACATGAAATCATAGAGTTGGATTGATTTATACCCTTGTATAACTATGAAATTGAACTAATTAAATACTTGAACTAGATTAAAGAATTGGTATTGATCACGTAGCAATGTTGTTACTTTGTATCATGATAACGGTTTGCCTCTTTATTTTCTAGATAGTGTGATATTTATACCTTTTTTGGTTAAACATTTTTTTATTAATGGAAATTGGTAAAGAATATAAAGTTGGTATTAATTGATAATTCATTAGATAAAAGAGTTTTAGAGTCATGTTTAATGAATCTGGTTGTTGTTGTTTCAATTTGATGTTAATAAAATTTATGCAAGTGTGCATGTTTAATTGAATTGGTTAATAAACCTAAATCATGTTGATGATTATTGAAAAAATAATTAAAGTCGTGTTAAATTAATTGTTTAATTAATTTGTGATAGTTTTGATATCTTATTGCTTAGGTTTCCCATAGTTGGAACCTGTGAATAATGAATCGGTTAATTCAAGATAGAATAAGAACTAGTTATGTGATAAAAGATAATGCCTTTTTAGGGCCTGAGTTGACTACTTGATTTTAAGGCCAAGTGCCTTATTCTTTGGATTTATGAGAGATCGTTGTGTGTGAAGGATGAATGTCTTTCTTTAGGGTCAAGATCCCAATTGTTATGTTTGTTTCCTACTGCTTATAATATGGCTGATCCTAGAGTGTTGTTGTAGTATATGGGGAAGGGAGGCCCAATTGTTGTGGCAATAGTTGATGCCTGGGGTGGTGAGATGCATTGGCTTATGCATGTGGTGCTGGGGAGGACACCGGAGATGACAGAATGGGTTGAAGCTAGGCTTACTTGTTGATATGAAGGCTGGATTCTTGTTTGAATTTGTTGCTTGTTTATCTTCTTTAATTTCCCCACTACTTGAGTAATATGGTTATGGATACTCTCCTTCTAAGAGAGGTGAATATGTGTAGGGTATTCAATGTGATTTCTATGTTTAGTTTCTCTGGGTTGGATGAGTCTACGCTCCTTCTATAGGTGGAAAAGACTTTGTGGGTAGTTCATCTACTCACTGTGTTGAGCCCCTTTTTTTTGGTAGCTTAGAAAATTTTTCTAGAATACCTATAAATATTTAAAGTATTAATGTTGTTAAATAAATGAATAAATATTTAACCCATGGGTTTGGATCTTGTTGGGATGCAATTCTAAGGTTGTAATTCTGATAATCCATGGACTCAGTTTGCTTATTCCTAGAGGGCATAGATCTTTGTTGAGATTCTAATGAAATGTAATGTGAAAAAAGATAACGGTTAATTAATTATTAAGTAATTAATTAAAATAAAGTTCATATAATAAAAAGGGATAATGTAAATTAATGTATCTCTTTAAATGGTTGTGTGCTTATAGGATACCTATCTTAGTAGTGGAAGATGAGAGTATGAGAGAAGTTAGTTTTAGTTGAGTCTAAGACTAGGTTATTCCCATAGTGTGGTTGTGAGTTATATTATATCACGTACATTTTGTGTTTTTATACGCTACTCCACCATATTGGTTAGGGAAATTGGAACCCAAGGATTCTGATCCCTAGGGGGTGTTTTCCCCAACATCTCAGTGGGAGAATAGATGGCTGAATACCCCCCCCCCCATGGACCCACTATCTTCTCTTAGTAGTTACTTTTTTTGGTATGCACACTGGTTAGTTTTCTCCATATATGTGTGTAGATGGATATAATGGCTTGTGTTTATTTCACAGACATGTATTCTTAATATAGTTACCTAAGGACATATGATACACATTATGCGAACTATGGTGGCTCCTGGAAACGACCTAGTTACTTTTGGTTATATGGATGTGGTGGTGTGTTACACAAGGTGTATGTTGTGGTTCATCCCCCAGGTGTTTGTGGGATAAAATGTTTTGGAGAGAGATGCTCAGAATGAGCGATATTGGGGAAAAGTGGAAAACTAGTGGGGAAGTGGTAGCGGGGTACCCTTGATCTTCTTTATTATATAATATGTTCTTGTATGCGATACTTGGTGAGAGTATCCATAGTGAGGATGGGAACTTAGTATACTTATTTAGGTGATGATTTAGTTTCACTTTTTGTTCACTACGTTTTATCATTCTTTCTTTAGTTTTGCACGAGAGGATCCGGGTAGGATCCTACTGAGTATATTGTTATACTCACCCTACGTATTTATAAAAAAAATTCATGTTAGTTGGAGTAGTATGGAGATCAGGATAGTTACTACTAGTTTTTGGGTTGCAGGAGCTGTTTGGGTTTCGTGGTCGCTACCATCTTTACTTTCTTTTGGTACTTGCAGTTTCCCCTTTCAGTTGTGGTAGTTCTTTCATGAAATTACATTTATGTACTTGGGTTTCTTTTATATTATAGTATGCATGGGATTTAGTTGGTGTTTATTTTATCTCTCTCTTCCACATGTATTTCTCTTATAGGTTAATGCATCCCATTTGTATGTTTATTATACCCTCGGTTCTAGTCACCAACCTAGGGCCTACAAGAGGTGGGACTCGGGGGCCACTATCTCTCGTCTCCCATTATCGGTCTTTGAGGGGTACACTTTATGGTGATGAGGGTCATGACAGAGTGGTATCAAAGGTCTGGTTAAGGGATAGGATGGAGTTTGGAGTTAGGCACGGATGAGGTTTCATGGGTTTGTAGGGAAATATTGTCAGCTAAGTTTAGCAAGCACTATAAACACGGGAGACCGACTGAGACATAGGTATTTAGGGACCCCTGTGATCTGATTCATGGACCTTTAAGCTTACAACGGCTACTAAACAAGGTGATATTGGTTTCAAGGTAGAGACCTAGGAAATAATCACACATTATTCTTATTTGCATCTGTGTTTGAATGGGTAGACCTTAGGATAGGTTAACCTAAAATAAATAAAATAAAATAATTAATTAATGCTAGGGTCTTTCATATTTCAGGTTTAGGAGATCTAAATATTTTTTATTTTTCTTGCATGGATCCAAGTTGATGTACTCATCAAGTTCATGTGGAATATGTTCATTAGGTTGCACCAGCAGATTGCCACATAGTAGAGGTTGATGACGATGAAACTTGGAGGATGACACTCTAAGAGTTTTAGTGCTAGAGTCTGAAAAGGTATGATGGATTCGTTTCATATGTAGTAAAAAAATACTGGTTAGAGGAGGTTAAGATAGCTTTCAGTTTGATATATGCTCAGAAGGAGTACTGGGTGTCTTTGTCTTTGATGATGTTGTGTGGGGAAGTGAGGTAGTGGTGGTTCTTGTTCCTCGGGGATCGTGACGAGTCATCAGTCTCATGGGAGGAGTTCCATGAGTAGTTTGGAGTCAAGTTTCTTTCTATGACCTTGAAGGTGTCCAGTAACTAAGAGCTGCTTACCCTTTGGCAGGGGATCTCTAGTGTGAGAGATTTTGGAATCCATTTTATAAACCTTTTGAGATATTCTTAGGACCTGTTGTCGAATGAGGAATCTAGGGAAAGGAATTTCTAAATGGCTTTACATCCATAGATCTAGTGTCAGGTCACCCCATTTATGTTTAAGATGTATCTTGAGGTGCTTACAAGAGAAGAGTCCATCAAGAGGATACTATCCAGAACAAGATCATTATAAGAGGGGAGTCGCCAGGATTCCTCATGAAGTAGAGCCATGGTTTGGGGTTCCCATTTCTTAGGATATAAGAGCTTCTGATCGAACAAGGGTAGGTATCAGCCCTCAATGTATCATTTCTCCAAGGGAAGCGGCTCTCAAGACTATGAAAAGGTATCAAATTCTTTTTTTCTTGTGGATAATGAGGTCATCAATTGTGAGAGTGACCAACCTTTCTGAGCAGTCAACATGTTTCAATTATTTCTCTTTAGGTTCCTCTATTGAGGAAATTCCAGCCTAGGTAATAGTAGTAGGTTAATCTAGTTTGGGATCATTAGAGAGTAGATGGGGTAGGTATAGGATAGCTTCAGGATGCTCCCCATCCTTAGAGATCATATCACGGCTGTGGAGGTGGTCTTTAGCATGGTCAAAGAGGTGGAGAAGTTCATGGTCATCTTCATGCTTTAGCGTTGACAGCTCTAAGTGATCCAGACATCGTTCAAGGTACCTTTTCTAGTTTTCTACTTAGGTGCATGTTTTTTTATCTAGGATCGATGTACTTCTTTATATCACCCACCCTTTTCCATGCTTTGAGACTTGAGGTAGATAGGCTTCTATTGCTCTTAGCGTTAACTACTCCAGTTGGAGGTTGAGTTGACTTATTTGAATTATATAGAAATTGTGAGCTAGTGATGGGGTAGCACCACTATTTGGAAGATTTCCTATGTTTATGGATACAACCATGTGACATCATCCTTAGCATGGATTGGTTGTATTTGGTGTAGGCTATCATGGATTGCTTTAGGAGTTAGGTTGTGTTCTACGATGCTAATGGAGAGACAATAGTGTTTGTTTGCAAGAGATACCCTCAAATGGGTCAGAGGCATGTTCTATCCTTATCATCCTTAATAGATGAGCTAATGCTGAGTTCATCAGAGGTTCAAAAGTCAATGTTTTCCAGAGTTGTATAAGAGTACCCTGATGTATTTTCAAAAGAGGTTGTGGCGTTACCACATTGATGAGAGATCGATTTTGGGATTGAACTATAGCATGGCATGTCTTCTATCTAGATGTCTCTATATAGGATGGTGCTTTCTGAGTTTCAAGATCTATGTATACTTCTCGATGATCTATTACAGTGTGGTTTTGTTTATCCAAGTGTGTCACTGTATGGTGCACCAGTTTTGTTCATAAAGAAGACTGATGGTAGTCTGTGTTTGTGTATTGATTATCATCACTTGAACCAAGTGGTGGTGAAGAAATGTTATCCTATTCCACATATTGATGATTTATTTGATCAACTGAAGGGTTTTAGTTGGTTCTTAAAGATAAATTTTTGTTTATTATATCATAAGATGTATGTAAAGGATGAGGATATCCCAATGACTTCTTTTCATTGTTTTCATGGTCATTACTAGTTCATTATGACGTTGTTCGGTGTGACAAATGCTTCAGTTGTGTTCATTGGGTTAATGAACATTGTGTTCCATGAGTTACTGGATAAGTTCATGGTGGTTTTCATCGACAATATCCTCATGTAATCCATGTCCTAGGAGAATCATGTGGATCACCTGTGTTCCATTTTGGGAGTTATTCATCGGTAGTAGATGTTTGGGAAGTTTATGAAGAGTGAGCTTTGGGATAGACGATTATATTTCTTAGGTAATGTTATATCCTAGTAGGAAGTAGCTATGGATCCATCAAAGATAAAATCAGTTGTGTCTTGGGGATCCCCTAAGATAGTTGAAAATGTGCGAATTTTCCTTAGTATTACAGGCTATTATAGGAGGTTCATAGTTGATATCTCTCAGTTTGTGACTCCTCTAACAACATTGACTATAAAGGATTAGGGGTTCTTGTGGACTGACTAGTGTCAGACATATTTTTGAGTATCTAAAGGAGAATTTTTTCAGTGCTCCAGTTCTTTTTCTTCCAGAAAAAGGAGTTGAGTTTGAGGTTTTATATGAAGCTTCACATCTTGGGTTGGGTTGTGTTCCGATGCAGAAGAGATCATTCATTTATTATGGGTCTCAGTAGTTACATACCCATGAATGTAACTATTCTATCCACGATCCTGAGTTGGTGATAGTTTTTTTTCCTTAAGTTATGGATACATTGCCTCATCGGTGAGAATTTTGTGGTATTCATCGATCATAAGAGCCCGAGGTATGTTTTCTACAAGCATAACTTGAAACTACATCAATGTAAGTGGATGGAGTTATTATAGGATTATGAGTTTGATATTTCATGTACACCTAGAAAGGGAAATTTTGTGGCTGATGTATTGAGCAGGAAGTCACGTAGTGATGTAGTGTATGAATCATGTGATTCCTGGAGAGTAATGGAAGAAATTTCAGCATTACATCTGGATATGGGAGAAGTTAGGGGTGTATTTGTATTTTTCAAATGATGGTTAAGTCATATCTATTATATTAAGTGGAGGATTACTAATTAGGGGATATTGAGGTGGAGGTCTAGAGAGGCTAAGTTTTTTGTGGAGAGGGCCCTGATGGTTGGTCTGAGGATGAACAACATTGGGTGTTGTTTTGGGGAAGGCTTTTCATTCCATTGGCGATGCATGAGATTCTTCTTAGAGAGTTCCATAGTTCATCTTTGGAGGTATATCCTAGCATAGAAAAGATGTACTGAGCCTTGATAGGTTGGTTTTGGTGGCCTGATTTGAAGTGTGTAGTTTCATATTTTGTGTCTCAATGTTTGGTCTGCCAGAAGGTGAAGGCTGAGCACCGTGTTCCCAGTGGTTTTCTACAGTCGTTAGATGTTCCTTAGTGGAAGTGGGAGGACATATCGATGGACTTTGTTACTAGTTTACCTTGAGCTTCATAAGGCTATGATTATATATGGGTGTTAGTGGATCATTTGATGAAATCAGACCACTTTATAGCAATTAAGAAGTTGAGATCGGTGGAGGTTTTGTTGAGGCAATATCTGGAGGAGGTGTTGAGACTCCATGGAGTCCCAAGGATGATCATTTCTAACTGAGATCTTCATTTTACCTCCAGGGTGTGGAGAGGTCTCCATATTTCTTTTGGTTCTAAGTTATGCCTTAGCACTGCTTTTCATGTGCATACGAATGGTTAGAAAGAGAGAACCATCCAAAATTTTGAAGACATTTTATGCTTATGTGTCCTAGATTTTGGAGGTTCATGGATAAAGCACCTTCCCTTGGTAGATTTCAATTACAATAATATTTTTCACTCCACAATCAGTATGGCACCATTTGAAGCCTTGTATGGTCGACCTTGTTATTCTTTGTTTTGAGATTCAGAAACTCTCATACTAGAACTGGTATAGAATATGACAGAGATGGTTCAGGTGATTCATGAGAGGATGAAGGTAGTACAACATTGTCAGAAATACTATGTCGTTCATAAGAGGAGACCTTTGGAGTTCAAATTTGGGGATCATGTGTTCCTGAAGGTGGTTCCCTATCATGGGAAATAAAGGTTTGGTCATGGGAGTAAGTTTTCTCCCCATTTTTTGGGTCTTTAAAGGTTCTGGCTCATTTTGGAGTCATGGAATATCGGATAGTACTTCCCTCATAGATAATCCAGATACATGATGTTTTTCACATGTTGCAGCTCTATCATTACCTTTATGACGACTCTCATGTCATCAATTAGGGAAAGATCAATGTTGAAGATAATGTGACCTTTGTGTAGTGGCCTATAGAGATATAGGAATTCTAGGGGAAGATGTTATGTGGGCATGTTATCCCCTTGGTTCATGTATTGTGGTGACATAGTGGCAGGGAGGAGAGTACCCGAGAACATGAGTTGCAGATACGCACTCAGTACCCTAAGTTGTTTGATATTTAGATCTTCTCTTGCAATGTTGTTCATTTTAGGGTTGTATACCTTTCCTAGTTGTGATATGGATTTCTCTTTTACTTGTTGTGTATTTATCTATTTTCAGGCGTATCTCCCCTGGGGGAGTGTTTAGGAGCTATTTGTGGTTGTTGCATGGTTTTGTGCTTATTCCTTTAATGAAGTGGTTGAGCTCCTGTGGAAGCGAGATCCTTGAAAGGTATCTGTTCAAACAACCCCTTTCTTTTTTCTCTCTTTAGGATGGTTTTGGATTCTTGCGGATGACAATGTTTTGATAGGTATATAATGTAAGGGCCCAGATCTGTGTGGATCGACCCTTTGCATGTTTTTGAAGACTGAGGCACTCAGAGGAGACCCTAAGGAAGTATGAAGGGACTTATCTACTAAAATATCGAAGTAGATAGATTTTACATCATGAAATATGGTTACACAACATGAATAAGCGTTTCACGATATGTAATATTTTGGGGTTTGAAAAAAAATTAATAGTCGGTGGTTTTTTTAGTGGAAACCAACCTTGAGGAATTACATGACATGAAAAAGGATTACACGTCATGTAATCCATCGATACTATAATGTTTTAAAACATTCCAGCCACTTGGGTTGTCAAACCCTATAGCTTCTGCTTCCCTTCCTTTTATCATAGCCGACCCGACATTCCCCTCTTTAGTGTTTTGGAGATCCCTTCGACGGGGATCGATCCTTGGGTTTCCATATTTGATTTGTGGTGACCCAACTTGATCTAAGGTGTTTTTTTCATTCATATTCTATAGATTTCACCCATTTTGATCTGGTTTTCCTCATGTTCTTCTCACTGTTCTATGGTGGTTGCTTACCCATGTTTCAAATGGGGTATCTCTCAATTGTTGTTGGTGCAGTGGTGTTTTGGTATCCTCAAATGGATATAGACCTTGTAGAGGAGGTGATCGGAGATCTGTTGCGTTGATACATTCTCATGTGAAGAACGTTGAAGACCTTTTGAGGTAGGATATTTGTTTATTCTCTATCTAATTATGTGAAATTATAGATTTAACATGTTTTATCCCCTTGGATTGTAATGAAATTTAACCAATTAAATACTTGAACCAGATTAAAGAATTGATATCGATTACATAGAGATGTTGTTGATTTGTTCCATGATAACAGATTGCCTCTTCATTTTCTAGATAGTGATATATATGCCTTTCTTGTTTTAACATGTTGTTCATGATGGAAATTGTTAAAGAACCTAAATATGAGATTTATTGATAAATAATTTGCTAAATGAGTTTAAGAGGCATGTTTAATGAATTCGATTGTTGTTGCTGCAATTTGATGTTAATCAAATTGATGTGAGTGTGCATGTTTAATTGAATTGGTTAATGAACCTGAATCATGTTAATTCTTGTTGAAAAAAGATTTAAAGGCATGTTAAATTAATTTTTTAATTAATTTGTGATAGATGTGATAGATTTTTGTTTAGGTTTCCCATATTTAGAACCTATGAATAATGAATTGGTTAATTCAATATGGAATAAGAATCGGCTATGTGATAAAAGATAATACCTTTATAGGGCCTGAGTTTCCCACTTGCTTGTAAAGTCCAAGTGCCTTATGATTTGGAGCTGTGAGATCTCATTGTGAGTGAATGATGAATTCCTTGATTTATGGCCAAGAGCCCGGTTGCTATGTTTGTTTCCTATTTCTTATGATATGGTTGAGCTTGGAGGGCTATTGTGGTTGTGGGGGTAGGGAGACCCGGATATTATGTGAGTCTGGGATGGCTGATCTTGGAGGGTTGTTGTGGTACGTGGGGTAGGGATTCCTAGTTGTTGTGGCAGCAGTTGACACATGGGGTGGAGAGATGCATTGGTTTATGCATGTGGTGTCAGGGAGGACACTGTAGATGACGAAACAGGTTGAATCTAGGCTTACTCATTGATATGAAAGATGGATGCTTGTTTGAATATGTTACTTGTTTATCTACTTTACTTTCTCCACTACTTGAGGTATATGGTTTTGGCTACTGTCCTTCTAAGAGAGGCAAAGATGCATGAGGTATGCCATATTATTTTTATGTTTAGATTCTATGGGTTGGATGAGTCTACGCTCCTACCATAACTGTCAAAGACTTTACGGGTAGTTCATATACTCACTGTGTTGAGTCCCTTGTGTTTGGTAGATTAGAACATTTTTCTAGAATACCTGGAAATATAGAAAGTATTAATGTTGTTAAATATATGAATAAATGTTTAACCCATGGGGTTGGATCTTACTGGGATACAATGTTGAGGTTGTAATTCTAAGAAGCCATGGAATCAATTTGATTATTCCTGGAGGGAATGGATCTTTGTTGAGATGCTAATGAAATGTAATGTGGAAAATGATAATGGTTAATTAATGATTAAATAATTAATTAACATAAAGTGAAACTTATAAAAAGGGATAAATTAACTTAATGTAGTTATTTAAATGGTTGTGTACTTATATGATATATATTATTAGCAGTGGAATCCAAGGGTCCGAGAGATATTAGCTATAGTTGATTATAAGAATAGGTTATGTCTATAGTGTGGTTGTGAACTATATTATATCATGTAAATTTTTTTGTCGTTTTTTTTGTTCTCTGGGTTTTTCGGTGTCTCTTCTGGGCCTATTGGTCGGCTGTCTCACCGGAGGTCTGAAGCTGAGTTCCATCGAGGTATTTGGCCGCCCACCCTGCTCTGGCTCCAGGTCTCATCCACTCTCTCTGAGGTGGATTTGTGTGGGTCTTCCTGGTGCTTTGGGAGGTGGGTTTGAGCGGTCTCTGGCATCTCGATATGGATTCGTCTTCATAGGCTCTGGGAGGGAGAGGATGATGGCTTTAGTGGTTCTGCTCATCGATCTGAGGGTTTCTGTTGGCTATGCTTCTCAAAGGTCGTTTGTGGATGCGCATTGAATTCTTCAGGTGGCTCGCTGGTTTCTGTGTGGATCGTTCCCTCCAAGGGTGATTCTTGATGGAGATGGAGGGTTCTGGTGGTATCACAAGTCACCGGTGGGTTTGCTGGCTTGGTGCTGATGGCAATGGTGTGTCAGGGTGTGCTTCCTGTGAGACTCTACGCTTGTTTCTTCCGATGGTATTCTCCAATAGAGTGGCGAAAAAGATGCTGATGGTTCCATGGTGACTCAGATAGTGATGTCTTTATCTATTTTTCCTCTCCTATGGGGTTCACGGCAGTGTTGATGGGCCTATCGACAGTGGTGGTTTGACGTGACTGGTTTTCAAGGTTTAAGGTCGATCTATAATGGAAGGGTGATTTTGGAGTATGTGTGATGACGCTGGTATGGGTATGATGTTTTTTTGAAACTTGAATTTTGGAAATTTGAATCTGGTGCTGCTTTTGAGTTTGTTTGGTCTTCTTGTGATGGATATGTATGGGGGTTCGTGTATTGAGGTGGGTTTGCTCGTGGTTGTGGAGTTTTGTTGATTTTTGGAATTTTGAATGTGGTGTGTGTGGCTTTAAGGGAGGTGGAATTTCTATGTACTGGTGGATCATGTATTGTTTCCACTTTCCTATAAAGTAGTTTTTCAAATAATACAAAAAAAAGGATTGTGTGGATGTAATGGATTATGGTTACTTCCACACATATATTCTGGATATAGTTTCCTAAGGATGTATGATACACGTTATGTGAGTTGTGGTTGTTCCCAAAAACTACCTGGTTACTTTTGGTTATGGGGATGTTGTGGTGTGTTTCATGAGGTGCATATTGTGGTGCTTCACCCAAGTGTCTATAGGATAACCTTTTTAAAAAGAGATGCTTCGGACGTGCGATGTTGGAGAAATGTGGAAAACCAATGGGGAAGTGGTAATGGGGTAACCTTGATGTTCTTTATTATATAATATGATCTTGTATGTGATACTTGGTGAGAGTATCCATGATGAGGATGGGAACTCAGTATACCTATTTAGGCGATGAGTTAGTTTCACTTGTTTTTCACTATGATTTAGAATACTTTCTTTAATTTTGTATGAGAGGCTCTGGGGAGGATCTTACTAAGTATACTGTTATACTCACCTTATGTATATATAAACTATTTTTCTGGTTAGTTGGATTAGGTTTGAGATCAGAGTGGTTACTAATATCTTGTAGGTTGTAGGAGATGTTTTGGGATTCATAGTCGTTACCATTTTTACTTTCTTTTGGAACTTACAGTTTCCCCTTTTAGTTGTAGCAGTTCTTGCGCAAAATTACATTTATGTACTTGGGTTTCTTTTATATTGTAGTATGAGTAGGAGTTGGTTGGTGTTTATCTTATCTCTCTCTCTCTCTCATCCACATGTGGTTCTCTTATAGGGTATTTCCTCACATTTGCATGTTTACTATACTCTTGGTGCTAGTCACCAACTCGGGGCCTACAGGAAGTGGGACTCTGGGGTCACTATCTCTCTTCTCCCATTTTTGACCTAGGAGGGGTACACTTTGTGGGGATGGGTCGTGAAAATGATAATATAAAAGATCGAGTAACACCTGTATCCAACAAAGCTATCACCATAGAAGAATAAATAAACATCATACCTCTAATAGCTGTTATCCATGATTTTAATTCCTTCGGAACATACTCTTCCACATAAAGACATCTGGACTTATCCACCTAGACATCCCCCTTAGCCTAAGAATAAGAACCACCACCCTTGGGAGCATCAATGTGAACCTGTGATCCCTTGGTGAAAGTGGATCCTTCCTTACTGCCTTGGGACATCATGTCGTAGAAACATTTCAAATAGAAAGATTCCCACAAAGATGATAAGTCCTAGGAGCATCTGTACAATGAGGCATGATATGACCACACCTCCCACACTGGTTGCAGATAAACTATTTCTACCCTGAAGAATCCCCTAAAAATGGTATTTTAGAAAAATTACCACTCTTGTACTTTCTTCTCTGACCAGAGGAAGCACCCTGGATAACCACTACACTAACTAAATCTCCACCCAAACTTATCCTTCTAGATATGTTTTCCTCATCCAAAGATACTTTATCCACTACCTCCACAAAGTTCAGAAGGAAAAAAGAACTAGAATTGATAGAATATCATCCCTCAGTCCCATCTTGAACCTCCAAGCCTTCAGGTAATCATTAGTGATAACCTCTGGTGCCAGATGCACCAACTCAGAAAATGGGTAGAGTGCTCCAGAATAGTAAACTCCCCTTTCTCCATGGTCAAAAACTCTATGGTCTTCTCCATGCATAAAGTCTCGGGATAAAATTACTAAATAAATATTTTCCTGAAAGAAACCCAAGTAATACCCTCATGAAACATAACTTGCACTATAGAGTCCCACCATAGTCTTCTTGAACCCTCGAGCGCATACATGGTTAAAACCACCTGAGAATCTTTAGAAGTCTTTAAAAAATTGAGGTTTTTCTCGATCTGTTCAAGACACTCCTATGATTCTTGTGGTCCTTTCCCACTACTGAAGAAAGGTGGATGTTTATTGGTAAATTTTGAGTCACGATTCACTACTCATCTTGGGTTCATGACACCCAT
Organism: Viscum album; assembly: GCA_963277665.1. NCBI lineage: Eukaryota > Viridiplantae > Streptophyta > Magnoliopsida > Santalales > Viscaceae > Viscum > Viscum album. Next base: position 96,151,166 of record OY728142.1, on the reverse strand, counting down.
TGAACCCAAAGTCTAAATGGTACAGATAACTGCTTCAAACAAAGAAGGGTCCACTACAAGATCCACTTATGGAACTTATCTAGCAGCTTCCCCTATTGTATTTGGAATAGATCTTCTAGGAGTCATTTTTTTAAACACAATACAATGACCAACTAATCACAAGTAAATTCCCAAACCATTGATGAATCTTCTATAATCCAAAATAATGCATTAAAATGTTAATAATTTAAAGTAATTATGAATTTTACTAAAAAAATGAAACACTTTTTGAAAGAAACATGTCCATATAAATAAAATCCCCACTAGTATATTCAAATGAGATTAAACACACCAAGTCCCCAAACTTATTAGATAGGTCAATTTATATATATTTCCTCTACAATTCATTCAAATTAACCTAAATACCAGGTCACATACTTAGTAAATATTTCCCAACTACCCATGACAACTTGGATTTAGTCATAGGAGTGAGCTAGGTAGACCCTTTTTCCACACCTACAACCTGAATTCTAATGATCCCACTCCTATATACCCAAGACATAGAACCAACTTAGGCAGTTCTAGCACACTTCGGGTTGAGTAAATCCTTTGATATCAAATTGTAACAGACCAACCCGGGTTAACCATACCAGTCACCCAAGTCATCCTATTACGGGGTGAGGTAAAACAAACACAACAAAACAAGTCTTCAATATAAGAAGACAAGACATAAAACCAAAGTGAAAATAGAAAACAAAGGGAGATACAACTAATCCAAATAGGCTAAACTATTAATTATGATAATTCTAGGCTTAAAAGTCTTCATGTGACCAACCATCACCTCTAAAAACAATCCGAAATCAAAATAGTGACATGAAGAGATGTCATGATGCTACAGAATGCCCTTCCCTTTACTAAAGTCCAGAAAAACAAGGTATATAGCTGCCCAAAGGCAGAAGTAGGGTGTGATAAATAGATCCCAGTAGGAAACCACCAAGGAATATTTATAGGTTTTAATATCAAGAATTCACAAGTTTTAACTTTCCAACAAAATAGTTTTACAAGAATTTTTATCAATAAAACAATTTTAAAAAATATCAAACAATCCCTAGGTTTTTCACAAATCACATATCATGTTTTCTAAATCCAGAAATATACCATTCATAAAACAAAGTAGGTAAACATATTGAAATATAAATATACATGTGATCCAATATTCATGAAATAATCTATCATGTAATAAACAACCAGATATATTCAACGCACCATCCAATCAGTCTCTTGCCTATGGGAAAATATGCTCAGACACTCACAATCCAAAAAATGATTAAGGTTGAATCCAAATAATATTGATTCCTACCATGTTCTATCAATATACAAGAGGTCACCTCTTAGTAGTGTCACACACATTAAGGCTACCCATGTCTCTTTCTCAATGCACCCAAGGTTACATCTATGAAATTTTTGTCAATTTCTATTTTAAAAACCATGATGACATTTTTATAAAACCATTTTAAATCCAAGCCAATATGCTTCAGGTTTAAAAATCCATTTTTCCAAATCAAGGCAATTTTGTTTTCAAATAAAACCTCCTTTAAAACATGAACCCATTTCCATTTCAATTTCATTAGATGAAATTCCATTTTAAATCTAAAAGAATCAATAAGAAAAATAGGTAATTAAAAAATTAGAATGCTTGAATAGATCCACCAACCTCCAGGATGTAGAAAACCTATCCAACTTTGACAATGGGGATTGGAAACCACAAGATCTTCCTTCAGAAGACAAGGAACAATAAGAGATTGAAAAGGATAGATAGAAAACAATATCTGATCTCAAAATCATAGCCAAACCATATCTGAAACCAAAACCAAAGAAGAACCAGAAGGAAGGCTTACCCAAAGAGAAGAAATCGAGTCCCGATGGAAATTAATCGTTGAATGAATTGATTCAGACGGAAGGGAATTACCCAAAATTTATAAGGGAGCTCTCTAGATCAAGTAGAGGGAATCTTAAAATGAGTGAATGAAACATATCACTCATACGATGCCCTAAAAACCAACACCATGACATTTACATAGTGTGTAACCCATTTACACATCATGTAATCCTTAGGGTCTATGTATATTGAAAACTTGTCACTTTTTTATTAAAAATCATATTTTTATACTTACATGATGTGTACTTGTTACACAGCGTGTACACTATTCATTCCATATAGTCAGTTCACAGCTTCATCCCAGCAGTCATTACACATTGTACTCAACTTACCAGCATGTAAGGGCCTAGTGAGTAGCAGAAATTGTAGATTTTTTATGTAAAATTCAAACAAATCCCTAAATTCACCATTATAGGTATCCTCCCAATTCCCTTTCTGACATACTGCAACCAATGAAAAAGGAAAACCAAACAAGGGTAAAAATATACCTAATTGAAAAGTAATGGAGAATTATATGGTTGAATAGTCATTTTAAAATTTTAAAGAACAAATCAATCTGATTTTTATTAATTAAATAAACTTCAATGAGTTTTTTGTTCAAGATATGAAATACAATATAAATAAAAAATAAAGAACACAAAGATTTTATAGTGTTTCAGATCACTAAGATATTAGTCCACTCCTCATCCTTCTCTATGCTATGATAAGATTTGTACCCACTAAGAAACTCACTTTTAATGGTGTGAGAACCTATTATAGGCTCTTACTTTTATAAATACCTGGAGGCACAACCTAGAATTTTTACAGGATTCTTTATCCTATTCTATGTTCTAAATTTTGATCAGGAGCCACAACTCAAAACTTCCTTTTGGGTGGTGGAATAAACAAAACAAACAGGACCTTCTTTTGAGTGGGTTTAGCATAAACCAAAAAAACAGATTATAAAAAGATAAAAAGAATAATATGAAGAAAAATAAATACAATGAAACCCAGCAAAAATATCTGATGATGAAAAAAATGTAGCTTGACGATCTTTGATCACTTCAGTAGTAGAGGATGGAATAGTATAATTCTCTTAATGATCCTGTCAAGGAAACAAAAGTTAAGTAAGTTCTTGATCGAATTTTCTACAAGAAATTTTATCATCAGTATGTTTTCAAAATTGTTATTGAATAAGTTTTATGAAGGTTTTTTATCCCTTGATCACATATCTAATGGACTAATCTCATGTCATTTAATCAAATATATTCTCGAAGCATCAAAATATCCAATAACCACATGGCACAAATTAGAGTATAATAAAATATAATATCATTGTTACCTGTACTTTGAAAAATCATATTGAATATCAAAGAATGTTCACACACTTTTATTATGAATAAAATAACACCATAAAACTTCATGCATGATTGTTAATACGCATATGAATTTTAAATATTAATAAAATAATTAAAAATATCAATAAACTTCCAATTTATTTAAAAAGTTAAGAGTGTTATAAAATAGAGCATCGTGGTGTGAATATGATGCTTAACTATATGTGAATAAAAAATTACTCAGAATATTTTAAACAACATGTAATTATATTTTTGAAAAATATAAAGAATAAAATAGTAATTAAAAATTATTTATCTCCCAAAATAGAGGATGAATGTCGTGTGAAGTAGAGGATTGTGTCATGATAGAGTTACTGTCATCCTGAGTCACCACCCTAGAATCCAACATGGAGGATGGTATGGTGCATGCTTCCATTGAGGTTGTTTTTTCATGAACTGTGGTTTTGTGAAGAAAAATCGGTGTCCTAATCACTGGTCAAAGTTGAAGCTGTAGTGCTAGGTACGAATGAAGGTACAGGTGAGGAGGCTGGATTTTCCATGTATAGGTGGTGTCAGTGTCATTGTCGGTGAAGGTGGAGTACTGCAAGGAGAGATCACTGCTGAAGTGTTGCAGAGAGGAAGGTCACTTGAAGAAGAAGAACAGTACACACATATAAATATATTGTATGTTTATATATATTCTAATTTATAATTACACACACACACACACACACACACATATATATATATATCTGTGTGTGTGTGTGTGAATTTGTGTATATATATATAACAATATATATATATTAAATAAAAATATATAGACTATGTAATTAAAAAATGTTAATTAAAAAATAAAACAAGATAATTAAAAAAATATTAAAAAAAATAAAAACTAATTAAACAAGATAAAAGGCTCATGAAAAAAATTTAAAAGCATCATTACATATGTTAATGAAATAAAATACTTACATGCTAAACATTAACAAAAATTATTACATTTACAAAATATGTAAAGTTGAATTTTTACTATATATAAAATATATAACAATAATGATCTTTATAAAAGAAAATGTTTAGAAAATTCAAAAATAAAATTAATTATAAAACATTTTAAATGGTTTAAAATTATCAATTATCATTTTGAGTAAATAAATATTAAAAATTAATTCTATAAATAATAATTAACATTAAATTCCAATAGAATAAACAAATTATACAACCAAAATTTATTCAAATAAGACTATAATTTAAAAGATAGAAGAAGGAAATCATTAAAAAGGAACAAATTAATTATTTTTAATTAATATTTAAATGGGTTTTTCAATTTATTAATAAAGGGTTTTATAATGAGGGGTTTTTGTAATTTAACAAAACAAATTAAATACAAATGAAATTCCAAAAATTAATAATCTCCTCCATTTTTAAATTATAAAACTAAATTTTTAATGAAAAATTCAAACTTTCTCCCCCTTTTTGAAATCTATCAAAAATATACAAAAATAAAGACCATTCAATGTATTTAAGATTTCATTAATCAAAGGAAGATTAAAAATTATTGTAAAATTAATTTAACAAATCCAATCATTTTTAGAAAAAAAATCATGATCAGATAACAAATCAATTCATTTAACAAGCATATTACAAACTTAAAAAAATGATAAAGCACTTATTTTCATGGGTTTAAAAACTAACAAACTACCCCTAAGTTTAGGAACCTAAAAAATATAAACAAAGCATATTAATTTATCAAATTTTATTGACCATATAAATTTGAAACATGTTTAAAAAATAAAACAAATTTAAACAGGTTTGAACATGTTTAAATAAATGATTCAATTCAAGGAATGTATCTTAATTTCAAGAACTAGAAATAAGTTCACATAAGTTAACACTGTGAACTAGATATTGTAGTTTAAACAACTAAAGACCGAAATGAACTAAATTATAATTCATAAAAGACATTAATAATTTCATAGAAAAAACCCTAGATCAAAAGTGTTCACAACTATATTTTAACTATTACATGAAACAAACAATTTAGAGCAATAAGTGATTATCTAATTTAACAAAGTAAAACCTTCCCAACACTAAAATGAAAAAATGTGTTATAAGAAGATAATTAAAAAGACATCAGTTCTTTCCTAGAACTCAAAATAGTTGTTGAAAATTATTTCAAATAAAGTAATAAAAATTGAAATGAGTTATTCATACAATTTTTTTTATATAAGAAAAACGTTCATAACTAATAACTAGTTTAAAACTTACATTAAAGTAAATTAACAAAACTAATAGACAAGGGGTAACTCCCCATAAATTCATGCTTCTCAAATGATATATATAAAAAAGTTATTATAACTCTTTATAGAAAAATTAAATACATGATCAGAAAATATGAAACTGAACTTATTAAACTTAATAGGTTACATAATTCTTAATTAATAGATTAAAACAAAATTTAATGTTCATGAAAAATGTCCATAAATTAAAAATAACATCATAAAAATATATTATATAACTTTCATACCATCATAGTTGTTTATATAATAATAGATTATATGCATGTTGGCTGAAAGAAAATACATACCTAAGCATGGTGACTAGATTAGGTCTAATAGGATTTGAGTAACATCCTTTTGGTACCCATGTTTTCATAGATTCATTAGTATTTTTGGCCACCCAAATAGACTTCAAACATCTGTTTCGGGGTAAATCTGAAATCAAATTCTTAGTAACAAATGTTTTAGTATGAAAAAAATAATTAGTAAATCTTAATTAGAATTCATTAGCATAATTTCCAGGAATTATACATTTAGAAAAAGTAACAATAGAAATATTTCCTATTGAAATTATAATAAAAAATATCTTATTTAAGTTTGGTGAAAATATATTATAAACAAGTATTTATTGATACTATTTGGTTGACTATAGGCATCATTTTATCATATTGTTCTTTACCTTGAACAAATATAGATAAATTCTCTTTAATATTAACAACTTCTTTTTCAAACCTATATTCTCCTTTTTAATAGCTTCTGTATCAGTATAAACCTTTTCATTAGAACCAGAAGTTTTATTTATTAGTTTCTTAATTTTTTTGTTTAAGTTTCTTACAATCATTATCAAAATTAGTTAAATTTTCCACAATATAATTAAATATTATTTACTATTATTTATCATTCATAACTATAAAGTATTTAATTTTAATGTTTTCTTCTTTTATTTTTAACATCTTATAATTGATATTCCTTTAAGTTTCATCATTCTGGTAAACAAAGATATTCATATTATCACATTCCATTTTTAGTTTTTTATTTTCTTTCATAAAATTTTTATTTATAATCTTTATTTCAGTAAATTTATCAATAATCCTAATACTATCATTCCTTAAATCCTTATTTTCTATAAGAAAACATTTAACTCTAAAATTCAAATAATTAAAATTAGTACAAGAATCAGAATCAGTTTATTTTTTATCTTGAGATAAATCATTATGATCTACATTAGAAGGAGTGGTTAACTGAGTAAAAAAATAATCAGTTACTTTACATTGAGCACCCATCATATAATTTTTACCTGTTTCCCTTTCACTGCCTAATTTACTACTTAAATCAGAACATTTTAAACAGTCTCTTCCTCTAAACAAGTCTTTCTTTTGTTTTCTCCTATTATTTGTGTAATTCTTTATATGCTTGAGTTTGGGGAAATCAAACCTGATGTGGCCTTTATTCCTCCACTCATAACATGTTAATTCTAAAAAATTATTATTATTAATAGGATTACCTTTCTTGTAATATTTTTCATTATTTATTATAAACAATCTCTTTCCATCATTTTTTTTCATAAATCTGAAAATATTCTTACAAAAGTGTGTCATCTCTTTGTTGATTTCCTGGGACTTAGAATTATAAGAATTAGATAATTCATTAACATTATACTTAAATGATATAACTTTTCTCTTTTTAGTTTTCTCATAAGAATTTTTTTCAACTCTAACTCATATTGTAGCAAATATCCTATTAGTTCATCTAAGGTATACTCTTTAAAATTATTACTCTCTTAAATGGTCGCCTTATTTTCATGCCATATTTTAGGTAGAGATATAATTACTCTTTCAACTTGATTGTTGTTGTCCAGTACTTCTCCAATTTCACTCATAACATTTTTGATACTCATAAATTGATGGAACATATGGTCCACTGAATCTTCATCTCCCATATTGAAGTTCTAGTATTCTACTCATAGTATTTATAGCTTAGTTATCTTGAGCTTGTAAGAACCATAGTGAGTCACTTGATGTATTCTCCATATATCATGGGTTGTATTACAAGATGAAACATGGCTATAGACACTTCTACTTATAGTATAGTTCAAAATATTTTTAACTTTATAATTCAAAGCACATTTTACCATATCATCACCTAAGAGTATTGCTAAATCAACTTTTTTTAGGTCATATGGATTCTCCATGATAGTATAGTGATCCACACTTAACTATTTTAGGTAGGATTCCATTATTTCCATTTAGTATTCATATTCACTTACATCTAATAATGGGGGGTTTGTGAAATACATCCATCATTGTCATTCACACCAGCCATATTACATAACTAAACTTTTACTCCTTAGATTATTAGATCTAGGATGATTAGGTTATAATAGAGTTAAAAACATACAACATAAGCACTGAACAATCATATAGTCTAATCTATTAGTGACAAGGCTCTAATACAAATTTTTGGATCATAAGAGATGGAAATAAATACTATAGGAGGTGAATAGTCATTTTAAAATTTTAAAATACAAATAAATTTTATTTTTATTAATTAAGGAAACTTTAGTGAGTGTTATGTTTATGATGTAAAATATAGTGGAAATAAAAATAAATAACACCAATATTTTATAGTTGTGAGAACCTGTTATAGTCTCTACCTTTTACAAATATCTGTAGGTACAAGCCATACTTTTTATAGGAGTCTTTAACCTAGTCTATGACCTGAATTTTGATCAGTAGTCACAACCCAAAACCTTTTTTGGGGTGGTGGAATAACCAAAACAAACAAGACCTAATTTTTATTGGGAAAATCATAAACCACACACATACAAATGACAAACAGATAAAGAAAAGAATAATATAAAGAAAAAACAAATATAATGAAACCCAACAGAAAGATATAATTATGAATACAACATTGCTCAATGATCATTGATCACTTAAGTAGTAGAGGATGGAACATTATAAGTTACTTAATAATATTGTAAAGTAAATATATTTTGAAGAATTTCTTGATCGAATTCTCAGTAAGAAATTTTATAACCAATTAGTTGTAAAAATTATTATCGAATAATATGTATGATGGTGTTTTATCCATTGATCACATCTCTAATGGACTAATATGACAACATTTAATCAAATTTATACTCATAGCATCAGAATATCCAATCACTTCATGGTATGAGTTAGCATATAATAAAATATAATATTATAGTTGCCTATATTTGAAAAACAAATTGTGTTTAATATCAAATAATGTCCACACACTTTTATTCTGTATAAATTAACACCATAACACTTAAAACATGATGGTTAATACACATATGTATTTTACATATTAATAAAATAGTTAAAAATATCAATAATATTTCAGTTTATTAAAATATTAAAAGTGATATAAAATAGAGCATTGTAGTGAGAATATACCGCTTGAGTATATGTGTATAAAAATTACTCAGAATAATTTTAAAAAAATAATTATTTTTTAAAATTATATAAACAATATAATATTAATTAAAAATATTATCTCACAAGAAAAACAAAAATAAAAACAATTCTATTTTTATAAAAATATTTAACTGACTATAGATATAAAATAACTTAGAGGTAGAACGGTGTTGTTACCATTGACATGATACCCTCGCGCTAACTACCATCACATGGTAGGATGATCTATCATCTAAGTAGGGGATTTTGCTACTATTATAGGGTAATATAGTGTTAACACTATATAAACAGAGGGTGGTGGTCAATGGTGCTGCTATCACATTTCTAATAGGGGAGCTACGCTTCTACTATCATAAAGTTGAAACATGCTACAGTCCCCACAAGTGATTTCAATGATAGTGGTAGATGAAAATATAGTTGAGCGGTAGAATGTTATACTACATATATTTAAGGAAACCTACCTTAATCAATGGTATTACGCTATACAATGAAGTTAAAAGGAGAAGCTGAAGTCATATTGTTAAAATGGAGTGAGGTATTGTGGAGAAATAGGTTTTTGCACCATGCACTACTACAGATAGTGCTTTTATCAATGATAGAAAATGATTTTAACAGTGCTAGAAAATCATTGTTAATCTCAGTGAAGATAAAGGGGGTTCTCCTTTATCAGTGCTATTTTTAGCACTGATAAAGGGGCCTTTATTAGTGCTCTAAATAGCATTAATAAAGGCGTAGCTGCCTGTGATGTGTTGTTTATATAACACCACACCTACCAGCAGCACCTGCACATATAAATAGCACACCCACCAGTAGCACCTATACAGCACACACACACCACCTACACAAAACATCACCTGCATAGCACACACAAGAACAAAACAGCACACACATGAACAAAGAAGCGCACACAAGGGTTTGACAAACAATATTATATACATTTCAAACAATGTTTTATATAATTACATTTTCAATTATCTAGAAAATAGTTAAAAACATTAATGTTTCATCCTTTGACATTCATGATCCCCTCTCAAAAATTTCTTCCCATGGTATTAGTTATTGAAAAAATCATCCCAACTCAAGCAAAAGGTTCCACCTATATAAGAAAAAAAATATTATATTAGTAATACTATAAAGAAATAAATTAAACATTAATATGAAAGAATACATTAATAAAATATAATTTTTTAATAAAAAATACACATTTGGAGTTATACAGGTCACACTGTGTGTATTATTGAGGTGGGGTTGATTCCTACATGTCAAAAATGAGTTGTTGATCGTTTTCCTAAAATATCAAAACAATCTGAATGGGTTTTCTTGGTTTTAAGTATGTCCCTTATTTTCTTACTAAAATTAATATCAAATTTAAATGACATATTTGGATTTATATCGGTCACATTGTTCGTTGTATTGAGGTTTGGTTGATTCATACACATCACAAATCACTCATGGATCATTTTTCTAAAGTATCAAAAACATTCCAAATGAGTTTTCTCGGTTTTCAGTATGACAGTTGTGTTCTTTTACTAAAATATCATTTAAAACAGAAAACACCCATTTTGAGTCATACCGATCACATCGTGCATCATTTTGAGGTGATATTGCTTCATAAACATCAAAAAATAATTAAGAATATATCTCCTATATTATAAAGATAATTGGAGGTCGTTTTCTTGGTTTTCAGTGAGTGAAACGTTTTGAGCTAAATTGTCAATTTTAAACTGATAATAGACACTTTTAGTCATACTGGTCACACCATGCATCAGATTGAGGTGAGGTTGATTCCTACACATCAAAAATGAATAATGGGTCATTTTTTTAAAGTATCAAATCAATTTGAATGCATTTTCTTTATTTTCAGTATGTCACTTATTCTATTTACTTAAATTAATGTCAATTTTAAATAAAAACACATTTGGATTTTTACCAGTCGCATAATTCATCAGATTGAGGTGTGGTTTATTCATACACATCAAAAATTAATCATGGATCATTTTTATATGGGATCAAAACAATCCAAATGCATTTTATTGGTTTTCAGTATGTTAGTTTTGTTTTTTACTAAAATATTATTTCAAACTAGAAACACACTTTTTGAGTCATACTGGTCACATAATGCATCAATTTGATGTGATACTACTTCATACAAGTCATAAAGAACTTAAGAATCACTATATTAAATTATTAAGACAATCAGAAATCATTTTATTGGTTTTTAGTGAGTGACACATTTTGAGCTAAAATGTAAATTTTAAACTGATAACAGACACTTTTAGTCATATCAGTCACATCATGTATCAGATTAAGGTTCAGTTGACTCCTAAACATAAAAAATGAATTATAGATCATTTTTATAAAGTATGAAAACAATAAAAATACTTTTTATTAGTTTTTAGTATATTGGTTGTTCTTTTTACTTAAATTAATGTCAATTTTAAATAAAAAGACACATTTGGATTTATACCGGTCACATCATGTGTTTTATTGAGGTGGGGTTGATTCTTACACATCATAAATGACTCATGGATCATTTTCTTAAATTATCAAAACAATATGAATTCTTTTTATCGGTTTTAATTATGCCAGTTGTGTTTTTTTACTAAAATTAATATCAATTTTAAATAAAAAGAGACACTTTGAGTCATACCAGTCACATCATGCCTCGGATTGAGATGTGGTTGATTCCTACCCATCACAAATGACTTATAAATTGTTTTTATAAAGTATCAAAACAATCTGAATTCATTTTCTCAGTTTTTAGTATGTCATTCATGTTTGTTTACTAAAATATTATTTCAAACTGGAAACACACATTTTGAGTCATATCAGTCACAAAGTGAATTAGTTTGACATCATAATGCTTCAGACACGTCATAAAGAACTTATGAATCATTTTACTAAATTATAAATACAATTGGAGTTAGTTTTATTGGTTTTTAGTGAGTGACATGTTTTGAGCTAAAATATCAATTTTAAACTGATAACAGACACTTTTAGTCATATCGGTCACACCGTTCATCAGATTGAGATTTGGTTAATTCCTACATGTCACAAATCACTGATGGATCGTTGTACTAAGGTATCAAAACAATATAAATGTTTTTGATTGGTTTTCAGTATGTAACTTATTCTTTTTGTTAAATTTTTTGTTAATTTAATATAAAAATACACACTTAAAGTCATAACAGTCACACCATGCGTCAGATTTAGTTGAGGTTGATTCCTACACATCACAAATCACTTATGGATAATTATACTAAAGTATCAAAACAATCCTAATGTTTTTTCTCAGTTTTTAGTATGGAACGTGTTCTTTTTACAAAAAATACTGAAATTTTTAAATAAAAATAGACACTTCGAGTCATACTGGTCACATATTCATGCTATTTGTGTACATTCTTCCATCAGGTATGCTTCCCATTCATCTCTAAAAAAATCTATCTCAACTTGAGAATAGAATTCTTAAATAAAAATCATGTTAGTACTAAAATATATATAAATACAAAAAGTATTAATAAATATTTTAAATGAAATAGTAATTATCTTCGAAAATACCTCTTCAGGGATGTTGGTTTGTTCATGGAATACTATCTATTTTATAAATTTAAAAACATAATAACCACAGTCTTTATCATTTGTTTGTTTTGGACACTGCAAAAACATTCAGAAAAATAAGTAATTTTTTTATATGTGTTTGGATATTGAAATATTATTATATATACCCCAATTTGTATCCAATTTTAGTAATTGGGATGTTCCTTATCCTTTTCCTCTAGCCTCATGTAGATGACATTAACGCACCACCCTATCATAAAAAAATACTCATTAAAAGATAATATAAATTATATAACTAGATGTTTAGTTCTAAAATATTGGATGTAGTGTATTAAAAATTGAAAAATGCCATCATGTGTGGTCGGTTTGTTGGATATCCATGCATTGAATCCAGGAAATAAATCTTTGGAGTATCTAAATTGACTACAATGAGCATAAAATGATACCTAAGAACAAAAAAAAGAATAATTAATGAAAGAAATTAAAATATATTTTATATGATTAAATTTTAGATTATTACCCTTGCATCTTTGGTATTAAGAAGATTATGTCATCCATAATTTTTCTATTAAAAATTTTGAGCAGGCCTACCACTATTTCACCCTCTTTCTTGGATTTTATTTCTTTTTTTTCTGTAGAGGTGACGTGAGGGATAATGAGTCCAAATTTTTAGTCATGGAGAAATCCATTCAATTGTTTTTCATACATATGCCTACAAAAAATATAAAATGTATTTACTCATAATTATCATAGTATATCATCTTTTGGAAAATAAAATCATGAAAACATACCTCATGTATACATTTAAAACTGAGCCACCTAGACAATCATACTCCAGGATTTCACTTACATTGTCAACACTAATTAAATATGGATATTTCCCTTTGAAAATATTTTCATCAAAAAGAATTGTGTAAACCCCACCATATTTCAACTTTGTATTCACATGATACTGTAATGATAATAAATGTAGATATAGAATGGGTAGGTTTAAGGTGCTTTCGGTATATCGTTTCGATAGGTTGGTTGATCCTTGAGATGATTTTAAGTCATTATTTCTTTTCACCCCTTCCCTATGTCATTCTGTAATAACATTCATCGATTCAGACCTTCTTTCATTAAATGTTAAATATTTATATTGAAAAATAAATTATAAATGAATACCTCCTTGTAGGCATGTTTTTTTACAAGCTGTGATGGACATGTGATGAATGTTCCAAGAGCTTGTTCAACCTTATGAATATCTTCATCATAAATTGGAATAGGTGGATCAATGGTTAGATCATGGGATATGTTAATCAACACTTTGACATGACCTGTTAGAATTGGTATATTGTGTAGCATGGAATTCTAGATATTGAAAACTATAGCCCTCGCTACAAGACAATGGGTGGGTGTTGATAGATATAAACCATAGTTATTTTCACCCTGTACAATATCAGTACAAGAAAGTTATCCATGTATATCTAATTCACAATTCATAGAAACAATTATTAGAACATTGATTACCTCAGCTAAGATAGGTTTTTGAGGGGAATGGATTGCCTCAAAGCTAGTGGGGGTGGGCGGGATCTTCACGCACTGGTTGTTCTTGAGTTGTTTCTTCTCTTTTCCCCCCCACCATCATATTTTCCATGAACTCTATCCTAAATTAAATATGTTATTAAAGTATATCTATTCTTTCTCTCATTATTTTTATTTCTTCACTTTGATCCCCCTCTTGTTTTTTTCTCAAAAAATGTTCAGGGTGTCACCCCAAAACATGCACCTCTAACGTGACCATACTTTTCTAATTTCTTTAAGGACACAAAAAGTATGTCTACATATGTTTTGTGTGTTGTTTATTCTTGTGACTATGTTAAATAGAAAATATAGGAAAATAAGTAATAATTGTTATGTAATATTGATTTAAATTAAAAAAAATACTATGTCATATTTACACATGTTTCCCACACTTTTTGTGTGTTTTCATCTATTAGTATCCCATATTTATTTACACGCGCCTCCTTCTATAGAACATGGCATGGGATGGAAGTGAAATTTGATTTGGATTCATCAATCTACATATAAACAAAGGATCATAGTTATGGTGTTTTTTTATGTCACATAAAATTATTATGGTAGATTTAAAATACGTATCAATTTTTTTCAAGTGAAGTATACCCCATTCTTGCTTTATGGTAGGGGTACGCTAGTTTTTCTTCTCATTCCTTATTTTCAGCACTCAGTTGTTGTTTCATAAATAAAAAACTATAAATCAAAGTGATTAATACATGTATCATCAAACAACATATTACCAAACATAATGTACCTGAAAATGCTGCTCTACACGATGATTAGTAAATGTGTCTCATGATCCTTGGGTTATCAGGTGTTTATAAATAGGAGGTGGGTGTAGTCTTGTTTTACCTTCAACATATTTAAGATAAAATTTCATTAAAATTTTGTGAAGGCCTCTTTTAATCCTTATAGAAACACTTAATACATTTTCCTTGTGCAAGTCATCCAATATAAATGCACTCCACAAGGGATGATGAAGAGTAATTCAATGTTTTATTATTTTATTTTTTAGTAACTTACAGAAATGATATCATAATGTTACTGTAATATCCCCCCACATCAGTGTCTTAAGCCTAGTGACAACATGGTTCCACGACTGTACATCAATTGAAACGCATTACCAAGTGATGATTCTAATGTAACTACTGAACATGGACTTTTTGGAGTTAACATGTTGGCCTCGCTTATTCTATCTGGCCATGTATTTGATGTCTTTCACTTTTTCCTTAAGGATTTTTGCTAACACCATCAAACTACGATGCTCCTGTTTTTTTTTTGCACCAGCATTGTTTCATTGCCTACCATTTCCTCTATTTCAACATCATAAATATGTTCCTCCAAAGCACTATAATCATCATGTGAAGATGGTTTTTGTACCTCTACACTGGGAGAATCGACAACAATAGGTTGAGAGACCTGTTGTTCCTCTGCACTGCAAGCAGCAACAAGTTGAGAGACCTATTATGCCTTAGGATTGGGAGCATCATCACATGCATAAGTTATTATCTTCCAAAGTATTTTAACATTTAATTTAGATTATATAAAGCAGCAGTGAACATATAATAACATAAGGTAACATGATGTATATTACAAAAAAAACCTGATTATTGAACTCTTTTTTTAAGGATTAAGGGATTTGACCCCTCTATCAACTATCTAAATTCCTTCATTATGCTCTCATATGACATAAAACACTATCTACATTGGGACTACTGCAAAATTATTACAATGTACCAATGAAAGGGTCATCTTCTGTTGAATTTTCATCTAACCCTTCAGTGGTTTTGGTGGATAATAGAACAATTGACCAGTTTTGGTTTGTGAGATCTGGAACATAAAATACTTATACTGCCTATGATGCCATTATAAATGGTTCTTCTTTATATCCTTCCTTACTAAAATCAACTTTCACGAATCTCAACTCATCTATTTTAACAGCACTCCTATTATCAAACCACTTACATTGAAAAATCGTCACTTGGAAGTTTATATAATCCAACTCCCATATTTGTTTGATGATGCAAAAGTATGACATATTCACATAAATTGGATTTATGTCCTTATCACTAGAAACATATATTGCTTCATCCACAAGTGTAACTCTACTATTCTTCATGGTACTATCTCTATCATGTTAATTAGTATAGAATGTATAATCATTAATTACATAAGCATTATAAGATAATACACACACACTTGTTCCTCTCGATAGCCATCAAAACCATTCTGAAATTGAGTCCATATTTTCATCTGACTCTATAAATATATGTTCTCAAAACCATCCTACAAACTGTTGATTATGTGTATTTGATATCCATTTTTCATCCCTTGATGGATTCAAATTCCTAATAATTTCTTTATGGGTTTCTACATATGGGTCAACCTCTAAACTGTTATAAAAAACGTAAAGGTAGGCCTAATCCCAATCCATAATATTAATTATGACAACCACTCTTCCAAAAATTCCTTCACCCGCAAGTCATCCAATGTGACGAGATTTCAGTAGACCAATACTTTCCACACTAGACAGGTATTCGGTACATAATTCAATGGCTTCCTCAACAATATATTTCTTCTCAATACAACCCTTTGGTCGACTTCAATTTTTGACATACCCTTTCAAAATCTTCATATACTATTCAATGGGGTACATCCATCTATAGTGTACAAGACAACATAGTCGAATCTATCTCACCAAATGAACCATCATATCAAAGAATTTCAATGGGAAGAATATTTCCAATTCACATAATATAACAACAATTTCTCTTTCCATACTCGGAAATTTCACTCAGTCTATAATTTTGTTGTATATAGATTTTAAAAAGAAACACAGCTTCGTTAATGTATAATGAACATTCATGGAAAAAATGCAATGTAAAGCTATAGGAATTAGATATTTCATCAAAACGTGGAAGTCATGTGATTTCAGACCCTTTAACTTTAAATTGGTTATTGACATGATGTTATTGATATTCGATGAATACCCTTATAGAACCTTTACGTCATTCAAGAAGTTTCAAAACTGATATCTCCCCTACCTGGAAAGAGTGTAAGCAACTGGAGGAAGAAAATTTTGTTTTTCACCCTTCACTGTCACTAACTTTTCTCATATTCTCATGTCAACCATGTCCAACCTATCCTTAATTTCATCTTTTTTTTCAGGTTCATTAAGAAATGTGCCGATGAAAATTTCATATACATTTGTTTCAACATGCATAAAATCAAGAAAGTGTCTGATGTACAGAAAATTTCAGTATGGTAATTAAAAAAAACTGATCTATTCTTCCAACTAGTTTTTATAAGGTTTTTCTAAAATGGTTTACCAAAAGTAGTGTCCACATCTTTTACTTTCTCAAATAGTTGACCACCTGTTAGTGGAGACAGTGTTTTATGTCCTTTTGAACTTCCATTGAGTGATGTCTTCCAAAATCGGTACTTATTTCGTCGGGGTAGAAATCTATGATGTCCTCGAAACACAATTTTCAGTGAATTTTTCAACCTAATTATTTGTGTACCTTCTTTGCAGATGGGAAACCCATGAAATCCTTTAATTATATATCCTAAAAAATTTCCATAACCAGGAAAGCCATTTATCATCCCATGTAACATGGATCTTAACAGTAAATCTTTATTTCTATAAGCATCATACAATGTAACACCTAAATCCCATAATAATTTTAAATCCTTGATCAATTGAGACAAATAAACATCAATATCATTACCCGATTGTTTCGGTCCTGATATAAGAATAGATAGCATGATGTGTTTTCATTTCATGCATAACCATGGTGGAAAGTTATAGTTTACCAACATAACTAGCCATGTACTATGAGTGCTGCATTGAAATCCAAAAGGATTTAATCCATATATAGATAACACAAGACGAAGGTTTCTTGACTCATTTCCAAAATCTGGATACTCATGATCGATTATATTCTACTAAGGAGAGTTTTTCAGGTGATGTATTTTCCCATATTTATTTATTCTGTCTGCATGCTATGTCAATAAACATTCGGTATCCTCACTTCCATATAGGTTCCTAAACTTTGGAATGAGTGGAAATACCATATAACTTTCGTAGGACCATATTCATCTTTCTTGTATTGAGAAGCACCACACTTTGGGAATTATCTAAGTGATTTGTGGTCCTTGAAAAATAGTATAAAGTCATTCAGGTAGGCATGTATTCGTTCAGAGGTCATACCCATCGAACGTAGCATTCATTTGGCATCATATGTTCAGCTCATGATCTCATTATCTTCTAAGAGCATGTCATTCAAGAGAGGAATTAATTTTGTAAAATTGGCATCACTCCATTTTTTTCCTGCTTTCAAATTATATAGCATCAGTACGGGTGAAAATTATATATATTTAGTGGAACCACCATACAAAGGGGTCTTTGCACAAATCTTTAATTGCTCAAACAATTTTGGGCAATCACGAAGTTCATCTTCAACTGTATTTTTCATTTCCTCAATATGATCTTCATCATCATTCATATCTATAATCACACCCTTGATACGGTCTTTTTCATTGCCCAAACTTGTAATCATATCAGATGATCCATAAAATGCATTATTATCCCATCCACTAGCTACATTCACTTTTTCCCCATTTTTATTCCAAATTTATAACTTTGATATATTCTGTGACAGATCAAGTGTTCTTCCAATTACTCTAGACTAACTTTTCTTGAATAACAACAGCATAAACACAGAAAAAGGATTTTTGAAGGGTCATATTCATGATCTTTTACAAACTTGATGAACTCTTTCACTCCATATTCATACTCTCTTGTCAAATAATTAGCATTCATCCAGTCTTTATTCATATCCATCTTATTTGATTCAGTGATATTAGTATTTAATAAAATAAATACACAAAATATTGATATAATTTAATGGTTTTATAAATTCTATAAAAATATAAACTTAATATATTATGAAAAAACTACAGTTCAAATGTCCTTTGAAAACTATTTAAAAATCACACTTGAAATTCCATTAAAAACAACCATTTACACAAATTCCTCTTTAAAATAGCATGCCCTTTTTAAAATAAATCAATCAGTTCCAAACACTCTTTCATAAAACCAAAATTCCTTTTTTTAAGCATTCAAGACAACTTCATGACCCAATAATATTAATCATTTAAAATGAGTGACATCCCTCTAAGAAACATTTCAAAACACTTGAATCATTTTAAAAGAGCCACTTACTCTCCTCCTCCAAATCGATTTTTCCCCCTTTTTCAAAAAGCCTCTTTAAGGGTAAGTGGAAAACCTTACATTTCAACAGTTCCAAAATCTAAAAAAAATGAAATTCAAAATAAAAATTTAAAAAGGGATCATCACCCATTTCAGTTCCCGTGAATCACAAGTAACGCACCTGCCTTGAGTCGCACACCAAACACGTTGAACATCCTGTCCTTTCGCCTCCCCATCATCACCACACTGGAAGAGTCCCACCGGCGAATCAAACCACCAAAACATTATCCATCATGTTGAACCACATCATGTCATCGCCAAAGCAAAAGTTCCCAGGACATTGAAACCACCAGCCAAACCATAAAACAATTGCAAAAACAAAGAACCACCATAAATGATCTCCTATAAACAAGATGAACATCTATGCATAAAACTTAAGAAAACATGATATTAGTAAAGAAACCACCTAAGAATACCATAATCACTGGCCAAAATCTCTTAAAATCACCCTCATTAAGAAGAAGAACCAAAGTGACACCATCGTCCGCTAAAACCCACATCCCAAAATCCCTTCGAACCCACCATTATAGATCCGACTAGGAGGGAATGGAGGGATTAGAGGTCAGGGCAGTGCTTTGAGTAAATTGGGACACCAATGGACACCACAGAAGATGAGGACAAGTAGAAATCTGATCAAAGAAGAAGAAGAAGAACCGAAGAGGGGGGCTATGCAGGTTACTCGAACATCGTATCCCACCTCCCAAAACCATCAAAGAGCCACTACTTTGGGACTGAATTGAAATGGAGCGGGGGTATGAGGTCAGGGCAGAGATATGGCCAACTGGAAACTAGACAACTGAGAAAGAAATCAAAGGGGGCCTAACATGGGAGCACTAGAAGAAAACTTTGACCGTTGAACCACCAAACCCAAAACCATTGCAAAGCCGCTGCACCAAATCTGACCTGGATGGAATATATGAAAGTGAGGTCAGAGAGGAGAGAAGAGGTCATGGGTTTCAACAGTGAAAACCCTCAATAGATACCACACTCACATCTATGAAACACTTGTGTTCTAGTTTACTACAAACACTACATTATCCCAATGATCCTTGGCTCACACCAAATCAATTGGTTATACACCCCAATAATTATGTATATGTATCTCACATGAAGTAATATTGGTTCCTTCCTTTATAAATACACCTAAGAAAATATATAAGCATGAAACCATTACATAATCAAAAATTTCTCAAGTTTCATTCCTTTTATACAAAGAATCTTCCTATGCCACTCATCACTAGAAGAAACTATGTTGTTTTCCCAATCCTTTTAATTACATCATGTCTCAAGTCAAAATAAGAAAATAAATATGGTACTAAACTAATATATGGTATAATATTCCATATTCTATTTTCTAAAATCTTAAAAAAGACTATAAATGACATTACAAAGACTAGTCATTCTAAAATTCTTAACTGAACTCATATTAGTAACATCTATAATCAAAGTGATGAGAGTATCATTATAAGTATCAATAGAATTATTACCTCTCAAAAACTCATTCATGAGTTTAACAACATCAAGTCCCAAATTATTATATAACCTTTTAAAGAAAATTTCATAATGAAAATCTAGGTTTGGTACCTTTGATGGATGCATCAACCTAAATTTCACGACCACTTCATAACATTGAATATCAATAGTTCATAATTCATTAATATAATTTTTTAAAGTTTTAATAAAATAATAATGTATATATTTATATGTAAATTTATTCTAAGAAGAAAATATGATTTGATAATCACTTGAATTATATCATTTTTCCCTTTGAGGGTATTCACCATAAAGTGCTTGCGGGTGGAAGGATTCATTACATGTGTTGTTATGGTTATTTGACTAGGGTCTCCAAAAAGTGTCTCATGAATATTTGGATAGTTATGGCTAACAAAATATATGTTTCCCTTATAACTCAATTTATACCTTAATAAAAATATCAATGTATTCCCCTTTGAAGTATGATTTTCATCCAAACAACATAAATTTCTTGTGGTGTGCTTATTCCATTTATGTCATACGTTTATCCTTTATTGATCATTTTCCTTTGGGGGAGGTATTTTTAAAACCATGAGGTTACTGGTACTAGAAGGTAGATATTTAATGTAGTGACTTAGCTATTACTTCTATGTTATGGTATATCAGGTTTTGGGATTTGTTTAAATTTAGCTATGTTCTGAAATTTATTCCAGTATCTGCAAGTTTCAGGGGTTTAATTTATAGTTTGGGGGTTTAACATTAGAATTTTTGATTTGTACAAAATAAAAATAGTGGTATCATCTATTTTTATTATTCTAATATCAGTAACCAAAAAGTGGTAATAAATCTTGGTTACATAACATATGGTGATTATTTTATCAAGACTCGATAGAAAGTCTTGGTTTCAAGACTACTGGGTTTCCTCTAGTGAAGTGTTTTTCTAAGATTTAGTGGAATTGAACTAGTAACAAAGTGGTGGTTCCATTAAAATGGATAAGGTTTGAATTGATATTAAATGGTGGGGGATTCAGACTTTAGGGGAAAATGGACTTCCTACTCTTGGAGAGTTCAAAAATCACATTGATTTTGAATTAGTCAAAAGCGGGGTGATTAGTAGAATGGGAAACCATGAGATGAAAGCATTAGAATTTTTTTTAAAGGTGTGTCATAGAATCTGGATCCAAGAGGGAAGAAGGAAATACCTCAATGATGTTGAGCATTAAAGTTGGATGTGTAGTAGAAGTAGGGATTAAGGAGTATGATTGGTTGAGGTTTTGGTGCAACAGTGGTTCTCTGTGAGAATGTATCAATGCCTAGAAAGTGAAGCGTTTTGATCCATATCTAGGGAGAGCATATTGATTCCTAGTAAGTATGGGAATTTAATACCATACTAGGGAGAGTGGATCAATGTATAGCAAGTACATATTCTAAGTCCCACCTAAGTAACTAGGGTTCTCATGATAAATGAAATAGAGGAGATCAAAATCAATCATGAAGTCAATCACATAAAATCTGAATGACATAAAAAAAACAATTCATCTCACCTCTAAACACCCTTCACTGAAACAACCCCTTTTTACCCATGTATAACACATTCCAAAATAAAATCAACCCACTTTATATAACCATAAAAATCCAAATATAATATAGAGAAAATGTTCCCAAATCAAAAATGTTTTTTATAAAGTTCCAACTAGGCCTTTGAGAATTCATTGATAACCAAAACATGAAATTATTTTTAAGAATTTTCCAATTGATCCTTAAATATTTCACCCAAGTTGAACACATAAAATCCTTTTTTGGAGACCAAAAACGATTCAAAACTTAATGAACAACTCCTTTAAATAATAAATGAATTAAATTCTAACATAAATATATCAAACATACATAACAGGGTATCGAAAAATCATATAATATGTAATTACATATTACTAAATCAAATTAATATATAAGATTCATAAAATGGTAAAAAAAGAACACCAGAGTTCAATAACAATCAAATCCCCTTAAAAAACCAACCAACATGCAATTCATTTTGTGCACAAATAAGGACCACCAACAAACATGATTTTCAGCGGGGTGTTTAGCTCGTATAATTCACAACATCACCATCAAACAAAGAGAAAGAGGAGAAAGCTCATTGTCGAGGTCTTGTTCAGGTGCGGCGGAGGTGTGTTTGCAACATAGGAGTGGCGCACAGTGGAGGAGTCCTCCGGATGAGAAGAGGTACATGACAGAGGTGTGGCGCGCGATGGAGGTGTGGCGCGCAGCGGAGGTTTGGCGTGCGGCAGAGGTGTGGTATGTGGCAGAGGAGAGGTGCACGGCGGTCTAGTTCATGGTGGAGGAGAGGTACATAATAGAGGTGTGGTTCGTGGAAGAGGAGAGGTGGCGGGAGAGGAGGAGGAGGAGGAGGTGTGGTGGTAGCCATCAGCTTCCACAGGAGTTTTAGGGGTGTGAGGAAGGAGGAGAAAGTTAGGTCGCTTTATAAAACCCAGTGAAACTTTTATCAGCGCTAGCTAAAAAGTACTGATAAAGGTAAGTTTTATCAGTACTAAAATAAGAAGCGCTGATAAAACATGCCTTTATCAGTGCTTTTTTAGCACTAGTAAAGATAAGTCTTTATCAGTGCTAAAAAAGCGTTGATAAAGGACCTCTTTATAAGCACTAAAAATATAGCGCTGATAAAGATATAATGATAATAATTTATTTATATTATTATATATATTTATAAAATTATATACATGCTAAATATATATTTATATTTATAAAATTATAATTTAAATAATTATAAAATTATAAGAAATATACTTATTATATTTATAATATTATAAATATATATAATGAATATATTAATTATATATATTTATAATATTATATATGTATATAACTATATTTCTTCTAATTTTATAATTATTTATATGAATATATATTTATTTATAATTATAATTATAAATAAATAAATATTTATTTATTTAAATAATTATAAAATTATAAAAAATTAATATTTATAATATTTATAATTTTAATAATATTTATATTTATTATATTTATTATAATTTTATAATTATTTAAATATATCTGTATTTATCTATAACTATAAATATAAATATTTGTATTTATTTCTCAATATTTCTATATATTATTTAATAATATATAATATTATATATAAAAATAATAAATATATTTTTTATGAATTAATAATTATCTAAATGAATATATATTTATTTATATTTATAAGTGATAAATAAATATTTATTTATTTTTAATTAAAATTTATAATAAATAAATTATTTATAGTTGTAATTATATATATATATATTGTTATAAATTTATAAAAAATATATTTATAAATTTATAAATATATATAATTAATATATTTACTATAATTATTTAATTATTTAAATATATCTACATTTATTTAGAATTATATTTATAACTATTTGTATTTATTTATAGATATTTTTATATAAATATATATAATTAATATATTTATTATAGTTTTTTAATTATTTAAATCTATCTATATTTATTTAATAATTATAATTATAAATATTTTTATATAAATATATTTATTTAATGATATATTTATAACTTTATAAGTAGTATAATAAATATACAATTTATAATTTTATAATTTTTTACATATATATATTTATTTATAGTTATAATTATAATTATAAATAAATAAATTATACATTTTTTATATATTTATAAATATATTTATATATATATATTTATAAAATTATAATATATGTATTTATTATAATTTTATAATTATTCAAATATATATATATAGTTATAATTATAATTAAAAATAAATATATTTAAAAAGTATTTATATATACTTAAATTTTAATTATTATAAATATAATAAATATATTTATTCTTTAAATATATTTAATATAATTTTATAAGTATTGAGAACATAATATAGTATATGGATAACATGAATTAATCATATACACCTAGTAAAATAGATATAACAAAAAATGAGTCATCAATGGACAACATGAATAATAATAAGAGTGTAATGTATAAATTAATATTCATGATGATACATAACATATATGTATGCATGATCAATATATTAATTTACCAAATTCATTGGAAACACATATATATTTAATTATAATCTTATAATTTTTTTAAAACATTATATATGTATATTTTTGAATTATTAAAAAATATATACTAGTTATAAACATGTGTTTTTTATTTAATATATACAAATAAATATTATTTTTGAGTATAAATAAAATAATTTTATATAAATTATTATTAAAAACTTTTATCAGTGCTTTTATCTAGCACTGATAAAGTCCCCCCCCTTTATCAGTGTTTTTTACTTAACGTTGAAAAAAAGACGCACTTCCCTTGCCCTGTTTTGTGGTAGTGATGAGGATGAAGATGGAGTCGCACAGCCATGGGAGAGTTGTCGTAGAAGGTGTAACACTGTTGTGAGAAGTAGAGGCTTGTATCATAATGGAGTCACTACCATCTTGAGTCATCATCCTGGAATCCAGCACAGAGGAGGGCATGGTGCATGTTGTCATTGAATTTGTGTCATCGTGAACTATGGTGTTGTGAAGAAAACCTGATGTCCAGAGCACTGGTTGAAGGTGAAGTTGCAACGCTAGGTACAGATGAAGGCTTAGGTGAGGATTTTGGATTCTTCATATACAGGTGTTGTCGGTGCCGCTGCTCGAGAAGGTGGAGTGTTATAAGGATAGCTCGGCATCGAAGACTTGCAGAGTGGAAGGTTGTTTGAAGAATAAGAACAGTAGACATATATAAATATATTGTATATTTATATATGTGTTGATTAATAATTACATATATATATATATGAATTTATATATATATATATATATATTAAATAAAAATATATAGACTATATAATTAAAAAAACTTAATTAAAAATTAAAACAAGAAAATTAAAAAAATTATTAAAAATTTCAAAACTAATTAAACAAAATAAAAGGTTCATGAAAAACATTTAAAAAGTAATATTACATATGTTAATGAAATAAAACACTTACATGTTAATCATTAACAAAAATGATTACATTTACAAAATATGTAAACTTGAATTTTCACAAGATATAAAATATATAACAATAATGTTCTTGCTAAAAAATGTTTAGACAATTCCAAAATAAAATGAATTATAAAACATTTTAAACCGCTTACAATTATCAATTATCATTTTGAGTAAATAACTATTAAACATTAATTATAGAAATAATAATTAACATTAAATTCCAATAGAATATATAATTTATAAAACCAACATTTATTCAAATAAAACTATAATTAAAAATTTAGAAGAAGGAAATCATTTAAAAGTAAATGATTTTTAATTTATATTTAAATGGGTTTCTCAATTTATTAATGAAGGATTTTATAATGATGGGTTTTTGAAATTTAGTAAAAAAAACTAAATACAAATAAAATTCCCAACACTAACACCAAAATGGCCAAAAAACCACAAAAAATCCTTAATTGTTTTTAAATAATTATGAGTTTTAAATGTTTTTTTGGAACTGTTTAACTTGTAAATTATGAATTAAAATTAGTTTAATTTAATTTAATTCATAATAAACACTCTTAAGTAAAATTATTTTTGAATTTAATTTTATTGTGTTAGTTTAATGCATGTCAATTGAAAACCGGCCAATATATGTTTGGTGTTTATTATTTATTTATTTAAATATTACAATTTGGAATGTTTTTATTAATTAATTAAGAAATTATGATATGTGAATCATCCATCGACCTCATTATTTTTGTAAGGGTTTGTGTGTTTGTGTGTTTGATTATACCTAAGTATCTTGAATCCACGATACCCCCTCAACTATGAGTGGGTATTATTTTATAATGAAAAGGATGAAGAATATGTCATTCATGCCAAGACTTGGTAAAGCACAAAATGGAGGATATATTTATTGGATGAGATGAGTGCTAAAACTCAAGTTGAAAAGGACTCGAGGACTTACCCCTTGGGTACTGGTGAATCCATTATCTACCTGATGAATCAAACATTAGAAATATAACTTGATTATGTTGTTTATATTATTGTATGCATGGTTTTTTGTTTAGTGTGTGTTAAGTTTATAAGTGATCACAAAGAATAATGGAAAAATGTGAATATATAAAATGAATTAACATGCGATGAATGTTTCTCGATTTATGCATGGTTAAGTTGTGAGTGAAATCAAAAAGTAAAAATCATGATAAATAGAAACATATTTCATTTATCAAGAAAAACAAGAAAATTGCCTCAAAGTAATATTAAGTCAAAATCCTTCCATCACTTTAATTTTAACAAAAACATAAGTGTGAGGTGCTCAACGACCATAGTTTAGACTGCCTCTGGCTATTGTTGATATCTTATGAGAGTGATGTGTTGACTTAACTAAAGTCTTCATCAAATAAATAACTTTATCTAACTTGGTAAAAATATAGAGTAAAACATTGAGTATAATCCAAGTTTAGGATTAATGGATTGAGGATTCCACTGAATAAATCAATGAATTTTAAGTTAATGTAGTATTTCATCCAAAGTCATATCTTGGACTCTCAAAATAGTTTTGATACCATATATTGGGTTATTAATAGAGGTTTGAGGATCCTTTCCCACTATAATATCCAAGTAACAAGATATTATGAATCAAATTATTAAGGTATATTTGGATTTGTTTAAAATAGTGGGACATATTTAATAAATTAATTTGTCTAAAATGGTGACCATTATAAAATTGTTTAATTTTTTAATTTTTTTTTTATAAAAATGGAATGTAATACCACACATTAAATATAACCAATATTATATAAATATGATATTATAACTATCAAAAACTTATAGGAGTTATACAGGTGCTTAAACATTATATTATGACAAGAAAGGAAGTTCTATGTATCGAAGTCCCCTTTACCTGATCAACCACCTCCCGAAGAGAGTGATGATGATAAGGATGTCTATGTGAGATACGTTAATGATGAATTTCATGTTTATATCATCATGATATCATATATTTCAAGTTTTTAAAGAAAAATGAGGATATGGATGTATATAACATGATATCTTATCTCTAAGAAGACTTCCATCAGATAGTTAGGAGAAAATTGTATAAAATATCCACTACATTATTATCTTATAAGTTAGAAGAAGAAATAAAGGATGTACCTTACATATTAAAGTTTATTAGATACATTGATAAATTAACATAGTTATGATTCTAGTTGGTTAAACACTTATCCACTGATATTATACTTTTAACCTTATAACTAAGATTCTTTGATTTCACCAAGTATTATAAGATGAAATATATAGAGAAATCACTTCATGGTTTTTTATAGATATTTTTCCAAGTAGATAAGGATATTAAGAAATATAAATCATCAATATCTATGGTAAATATAGATAATAACATGGTAAATGTTCCAATGTAAATCGAAAAGCTAAAGGAAATATCTCACCATCCTTCAAATAAGCCAAAGTTGTGAAGGGAATGTAATGAATAGGAGGTTATTTACTTTTCATGCGGCATGAAATGACATTTAAAGAGAAATTGTTATTAATTAAATAATAATCAAGTCAAAATTTCTAATTCATGTATATTCATCATAAGTAGTCTTTTTGTTTCCTGTATCTTGAGTAATAGATACAAAATTAGGATTTACATGTTTATATAATAATACAAAAACCAAGTAGATTTGGATAGTATTCCTAAGGGATGAAGTGAAAATTAAAGCTACTAAATGGATAAATATTGGATACATTATACTTATAATATTGATATCTCATTTTTCAATTGTAGATTTGTATTGTATTAAAATATTATGTAAAATGTGTAACTAGAAAAAAAATCTTTGTGTCAAGTTTAGACATAAGGGAATTTTATTCCTAGTTTGAGGTAAAAGTTTTTTATTTTATAATGAATTATTTATTGGAATTATATATGTAAAATAATATTTTATAAGTACTAGATATACATAATATAATAATGTAACCCGATGATGAATATAATTCATGAGACTACTAAAACACCGAGATGTGGAAATTTTATATTTGATCAATATATATCAATAGTTAATTTCAAAGGAATACTATGAAAGGAGACTAGTCTTAGTTGAGATAAAAACTTTTATGTATTTTGACATGACTAATTCAAAGTTATTAATACCAATAACACCTTTTAACATTAAAGGTGACAATTTAAAATACTTTTGAAATAATTTCACAAAGCATAGTGTGAATTATTTCAAGAGGAAGTAAGAGGTGAATTATATGTATACACCTAAAAAATATAGGTGTTAATATGATATCATACCCAAAAAGATACAAGTAAAGGTTATTAATGAGTCTTAATAGTCTTCCATGATCCTTCAAATTAATTTAATAGTTTGTGCATAATGGTTTTATTTTTTTAATAAGGATAGTTATCTTGGTGTGAATGATCATTTCAATATGCATGTAGGAAGAGAAATCTTGGATATTTATTGGATTTCCCAAGATAGAAAAGTAGTAGAGCTCCATAAAAATATAAATAATATATGTGAATATATATGTATCATATTGAGGAGATTTAAAAAAGATGTGGATTTTGAATTTCTTGTAAAGACACTTCCATTGGAGCATTCAATTATCATTCACCTGATGGCAAGGAATTTGGATTGTTTGAGATATTTTCAAGTTTTATTTTATTTGGAAAAGTGTTTCCGACGCTTTCGCTGGGGCGCGCGCGCATCCGTCTGTGGAGGAGGACGCGCTGCACTGTTGCCCCGCATTCCCACTTTCCAAAGGTGGGCAGCATTCGCGCCTTATTCAGGGACGTCTGCACCTTGATCGAAACGGGATGATGGGATGTCGGTTCTTCCTTCCATGGATTCCTCCTTGGAAATCATCACCTAGTCTGGGTCTCCCTTATAGACTTAATACATTGTTCGTGAAACTCTTCCCAGTGCCATGTTTCCATGGACGCTGGTTAATTACACTGCTTCTATCAGGACATTCCAAAGGGTCTGGTCAGGGCAGCAACCTTCAGTCAGGGGAGTAGTCACGTTGAGGCATCAGTAGCATGTCTGGATGCTGGGGAACTGGCATGTCTGTCTTTTGTCCCTTGTCATGGGGCTTCTCGAGGGTGTGGAAGCCCGAGGCATCCCACATCGAGCGCGGGGAATTATATACCATAGACGTATATCTGAGGTTTTCCTCAGCTTCCTATGTTTAACACAGGGTATGCCGCTGGTTTAACGTCCAGCCGAGACGGATCATCCCGATCAGAGCATTATCTAGAATGGATCGGATTGAGGAATTTCCCTTGAAGGGGTGCCGATATCGGGACCAGCCCATGGGCGGCTGCGAAGGGGAGCGGAATGGTATGATCTTGTCGGGACATGGCAGTCCGGGTGATAATCAGGATGGGTGATGGAGAGTTGAATGAAGTGGAGGGGGAATGAAATGGGACCATCGCGAGGGCGACAATGAAGTTGGGCTTGAGCCTCGAAGAGACCTACCACGTATCCCCATGGTAGGGAATCAAAGTCTGCATAGTTCGGGATGGTGCCGGCGAGTCGACGTGAAGGTGGACCTTGGCCGAATGGGAATCGTCAGCAAACCGACGTGAATGTGGACCTTGGTCCCATGGGTGTCATCAGCGAACTGACACGAGTGAGGACTTTGGTCTGGATGGTGCGGGGCTTACACACTAGGCCACCCAGGTGCTGGTGGCCTGACGTGAAGAAGGTCAGAGTAACCAACAGGTGGTGGGCTTGAACCTCTAGGAGGCTTCCTACGTACCATGCCTTGACATGGATCAAAGACCACGTAGTTCAGGTTGGACGTTAGAAGGCCAACGTGAATGAGGAGGACTAGGGGGTCCCAGTGGTGGTGGGCTTGGACCTAGTAGAGGCTTCCTATGTACCATGCCTTAGCACGGATCAAAGACCACATAGTTCAGGTTGGATGTCAGAAGGCCGACGTGAATGAGGAGGACCAGGGGGGTCCCAGTGGTGGTGGTCTTGGACCTCGTGGAGGCTTCCTACGTACCATGCCTTAACACGGATCAAAGACCATGTAGTTCAGGTTGGACATCGGAAGGCCGAAGTGAATGAGGAGGACCAGGGGGGTCCCAGTGGTGGTGGGCTTGGACCTCATGGAGGCTTCCTACGTACCATGCCTTAGCACGGATCAAAGACCACGTAGTTCAGGTTGGTCACAACGACTTTCCCTTGGACCAGAATGCAGTTTAACATCGTGTGGGACAAAGATGAACCCTAACGTGAATAAGTGATGAGAGGTGGGATTGAACCTCGTAGAGGCTTCCTACGTACCATGCCTTGATATGGATCAAAGACCTCGTAGTTCAAAGGGGCTTCGTCGGCGAACCGACGTGAAGGTGAACCTGGGGGTCCACTTGTGGTGGGTGTCAGCGAACCGACGTGAATAAGGGACCTTGGTCCGATGGGAGATGGGCTTGAACCTCAGGGAGGCTTCCTACATACCATGCCTTGACATGGATCAAAGTCCTCATAGTTCGGGTTGGTCATAATGGCTTGCTGTCGGACTGGAATGTAGTTTAAAGTCATACTGGATGAAGGTAGAACTCGGCATGAAGAAATGACGGGTGGGCTTGAACCTCATGGAGGCTTCCTACGTACTGTGCCTTGACATAGATCAAAGTCCTCGTAGTTCAAATGGGTGTGCAGTTTAATGTCATGAGGGACAAAGGCATACAGTTTAACATCATGCTGGACGAGGGCATATAAAAAACATCATGCTGGACGAGGGAATACAGTTTAACATCATGCTGGACGAGGGCATTTTCATGGCCGATGCTTACTCTAAGACCACGTGAGTCATGCTTGGTGTGAGAAACAAGAGGCAGCAAGGACTTGATGATCACATCGCGAAGGGTGCGTTCGTGAGAAGCGAAGAGGGGCTTACACGTTAGGCGGCCCGTGGTGTTGGGACTTACTCTAGGATGGAGGCCCAAAGTGCAGAAAATTACACCGAAAGAGGGAATGGGACCAATGATGGGAGGTTCCTCCTTCCCTATCACACCCTCCACTGACCTTGGTAGTGGGGAAGTATGGAGATGCAGGGGTGTAGCCTTCCGCAAGAGAGGCTAGGGGCTTACACCAAGGTGGTTTCCCTTCTCCCATGGACATATGCTACTCCGAGAAGGAGGATATCATCCCTTGTGGAGGGGGTGACCCCGTCTCTGCGGAGACGGGTGGCGTAAAAAATGTCCGAGCTGGGGGGACCCTACGTGTGAAGCATGGGACCGGATCACAGTTTAACGTCATGTGTTAAGGATGAGGTTCTTGGCAGTTTAACTTCCTGCAGCTCGAACGAGGTGGGTTCACTCCGCACCCCTAGGACTTACCTGACTGACACCCTTTGCTCCTTGGGGGAGGGAAGGTACCAGTAAGGTCGTGGTCAAGGGGGGTCATAGAGCGAACCATCGAGGGGTCCACGTTAGCATGGCTATGTGAAGAAGCAATAGTCTTTAGAGTGCATATGGCGAAGCAACACTACGAGTGGTGTTGTCCATGGGACTTTGAAATCACATCGTGTATACCTGGAGGGTCGCACGGGAAGAGGAATTGCCAATCAAAGGAGTGTGCTTCACGAAGTGGATTTCCTTTGCCTTAGCATGGGGCAAAGGTGTGAGTGTAGGGTGATTCGCGAAGTGGAATAGTATTCTCGGAGCACTGCCTCGCGAAGAGGAGGTGCCTCGAGAAGCAAGGTGTTGCGAAGCAGTGTGCTTCGCGATGTGTAGCGATCCTGCCTTAGCATGGGGATCACTAGTACATGATGGGTGTTTCACGAATCATAAACTCTCTGTGGCTTCCCGAGTTCCCTTGGGAATCCCCCTCCTTTGTGAATTCCCTTGAGCTTCGAGAAGGGCATCCCTCTCGGAAGAGGGGCTCAAAACGAGACAAAGCGAAGGCGGCACACGAAGTAGAAGTATCTCGTGGAGCTCATGATTCCCGGGGTAAAGGGTGCTTCGCGATTCGGGAGTGGAGAAGCCAAAAGGTCAGATTGTCCGTCCCCTGGGATTAGGGGGAACCCAGTATTTATAGGCAAGGTGCGCCACGAAGAAGAACTCACGCGGCGCGAAGGGGCGGCGGGTGCTTCGCGGCGGGTTCGTGAACGTCAGGCCGTTCGCGGAGAGGTACCGCCTCTAGTGCTTCACGGAGGGCTCGTGAACGTCAGGCCGTTCACGGAGAGGTACCGCCTCCGGTGCTTCATGGAGGGATCGTGAACGTCAGGCCGTTCGCAGAGAGGTACCACCTCCGGTGCTTCGCGGCGGGCTCGGGAACGTCAGGCCGTTCGCGGAGAGGTATCGCCTTCGGTGCTTCACGGTGGGCTCACGAACGTCAGACCGTTCGCGGAGAGGTACCGCCTCCAGTGCTTCGCGGTGGGCTCGCGAACGTCAGGCCGTTCACGGAGAGGTACCGCCTCCGGTGCTTCGTGGGACCGCGATGCTTGGGGGTGCTTCGCGTCGGTGCTTCGTGAGGCAGCGTGCGGGGCTTCTTTTTCGCTCCTTCCTTTCGTGCAATATTTTGGCGCCAACAAATTCCCCCCCTCAGACTTGGAGCCGCAGAGAGATGCAGGGTCGAAGTTTGAGGGAAAATCGCCAAAATTGTCGGCGGTTCGCGATGCGACTTCGCAAAGGGGGGCCCGCAGTACTGACTGCGGCTACGGGATCCGGACGCGCCGCGATGCTCCGCGCGGGCGGGGCGCGCCGCGAAGCTCCGGGGTCGCCACCTATAAATAGGGGGCCGATCTCTTTTTTCTTCACACGATTTTCTTGTCCTTTTGTGCTCTCGATTTCGCAAAGCTCCGCGTACTCTGCGCCTGCTCTCCGCGAATCGAGCTTCGCGGTGAACCACGGGTCTCCGACTCCGCGACCGCGCCAAGCGAACTCCTGTTTGTCGGCCTAGGTCCGACTCCGCAGCTTGGTTTTGCAACCAATATTCGCGAGAGATCTTCGCGAGCTGGCTTCGCGACCCAGCTTTGCAATCCTTTCTGAAAAATTCTTTTCAGTTTCGGGACCAAAATGTCCCATCGAGAAGCTGTGTTGGGGGTGATTGCTGACACTGCCCGGAGGGATGAGATGGCCAACTGTCTAGGCCTTGGGGAGATGGTCCGAATCCACTCGGACCATACCTCTTTGACAGAACTGCTATCGGAGGGTCATAAGAACTATCTGCAGTGCAAGAAATTGCCCTTGTATGGCTTTGGGCTGAGGGATGACGTCTTCATCCCTGAGGCGAGTAGGGACGAACCAGCTTGCTGGTTTAGGAGCACGACATGTCAGCACCAATGGTTCAGGGCGGCCGATGGTCATGCGCGGGAGGACTTCACACCCATCACCACCAACTGTCTCTACAACCATGTGAATAATATTGACGGGAAGCCACTGCAACTGGAGACATCCCCTCCTCTGTACCGTACCATACTGAAGGAGGAATTTCAGGATCCAAAGAAGGGGTGTTCCGATGAGTGGGACCTGTGCCAGGGTGGCAACTTTACTGATGACTGGGCCTAGGCCTACTGGGTAGGCACCTCGTGCAAAGAGTTTGGGTCCGAGATGAGAATATTGGGTTTATATGAGGCGTCATGGGCCTTCCAATTCCACATTTACCAACCGAAACAACTGATGCCAGAATTGCTGAGCAGATGGTCATCTAGGACCAATACTTTTCACCTGCACCATGGGGAGGTGGGCATCAGCCTGTGGGATGTCCACCAGATTTTGGTGGTTCTGATCTTGGGGGCCATGTATGATGAGTTCCTCCCCATTATGAGTGCGTGGTAGGATACAGAGAAAATGCCGTGACTGGCGTCGGCGCTAATGGCACTCATCCCTGGAGAGGACAAGGAGGCAGTGAGGGATGTCCACTTTAAGAAGTGGTTCAAGCACTTCCTGAATTTCCCAGAAAATTGAGAGTTCCCTCCAAGGCCTAGAACTTGTCCGAGGGCGGACCAATGGGGTAAGGAGCACTTGTATTGGCAGGTCTTGGAGGACATCCAATGGAAGACTTGGGGTTTCAGTGTCAGCACTGAATAACAGCTGATAGTCAGGTCGGCGGCGTTCATTGCGGCTCTCATCTGCGGTTGGATCCTACCGGTGAGGGATACCAACATGGGGGTGCATCCCAGCTCGTTTATCATGGTGTCCATGCTGGCCATGGGTCAATGGGTCAATCTGGGGATTCCCATGCTCGCCAAGCTGTACAGAATGCTACGGCACATTAGCGAGGGCAAGAATCCACCAAGGATATATGGGCCCTTCTACCTCCTGTATGGGTGGGTTGCGGTGCACATCAGGGGGATCTATGAATATCCAAACCCTATCTCACCGCCGGGATCAAACTTCCACCCCTCCATCCTGAATGCGGGCGTGAGATTCCTGTTCAAATTAACCATGTCGACGGTGCTGAACCGAGTGTGGAGGGCGGATGAGTTTAATTTCCACCCCTTCCCATTGCCGACGGGGATACTCACTGACGACGGGCGGGGAACGGAAGAGCACTGGGCTTACCTCCTGGCCTTTCAAGGTGGAGTTTTTGTGGCATGAGTGGATCGTGAGCCGCTCTGCGATCCGTACACCCCGCATTGGTTTGCGAGGCAGTTCTGGTGCCTCCAGTGGCTGACCCCGTAGGTCTACTGGGAGGTGCGTCATGGGGAGCACCTGTGTTTGATGAGGCATCTATGGCTCATGTTCACACGGGAAGATGAGAAGATGCGAATTGCATTGCCTCCATCCACTTCCGCTTTCAGATTGGTGAGGGAGTATGCCATTAGTTGGGAGGCTGCTTACCCAGGGGAGATGCTAAAGCAGCCAACTATTCGGGTTGGTGACGGTGGGCCTCCTCTATCCCGAGGTTGGGGTCGGAGGGCAGCTAGGACCTCTCGCGGTGGCGGGGCTGCCATGGCGGCGAGACCCGCACCGGCTGAGGGTGTGGCAGCAGAGGCAGATCCAGTGATTCCGGAAGAGCAGGGCCATCCGGAGGGGCGGCCACCGAGGGGATTTCGTAGGATATCTACTCAGGCTCTGGGGAAGCGGCTGTGTCATATTGACATGGCAGAGGATGCCGTCTTCCCGGAGGCCTGGGATATTTGGGATGTCAACCGGCAATTCCTCAGTCCACCCGAGATATGGGTGCACTTGAATCGCCTCGGGATGGAGTTACCGGGCATAGGCCCAGTCCGGGCTGGTTTCATGGTGTTTCTGGCGGAGGCAGAGCAATACTTGGATGAGCTGGAGGATTATGTTCACTCCAGTGGTGTCCCTCTCCCAATGACAGACCGGGTGAGGGTACTGCTGGATCGAACGGTCCCCCCACAGTTGTCAGCTGCCGATATGAGGGAGCGCGTCCCCCTGCCAGAAGAATCAGAGGACTCCTCTCGGGAGGATGAGGCTGGAGGAGGGAGCCCGTTGGAGGAGGGCGACGTCGGAGATCAAGGCTCATATTCTGGTGATTTCGTAGAGGCTCTCAAGGTATCATTCTGAACTTCTTTCCTCATGGTCCATTCTTGGGCCATTATGGACTTCTCAGCGATGTTTGAGCCATGCAGGAGGAACTTGTTCGTAGGCCTCGTTCTCGTCCCTCGGCATGTGATGATGTAGGACCTTCATAACCCGCGCCAATGGGTGCATCCAGTTCCACGTCTGGTGGAACCAGAGCACCCGAGGTGGCTCCTCCAGAATCTCCAGACCTTCCAACAGTATACGGAGGGCCTCGCCTCGGGGTCCCGTCGGTATCGGTTCAAGAGTAGCACCAGGAGGTCGATCTCTGTAAGTTTCCTATACTGGTTTCCTTGTCATCATATGTAGACTATGCCAACTAACGTTTATGTCCCTCTCTATCGTACAGTTCTCCGACTGGCGTGGGCTGTTGCGGCAAGGCTAGTCGGGATGTCTGGTGGCATCCCTCCTAGGGGCATGCCGGTGATGGTGGAGATAGTCCCCCCATCTCCCCGAGCTGCAACACACATCATCACTGGTGGGACCACTAGTAGGGTCGTGTCTGAGGTCATTGAGGTGGACTCCAATGAAGAGGATCGACCGGCCGGCCCCACTCCTGTCGCGCCTGCTTCGGCGCCAGATGTCGCGCTAGATTCAACGCCAGATGCAGATCCTGCCGAGGAATTCCTACGGGTGTATCTTGCGTACGAGCCTGCAAATCGCGTAGACTGGGACGAAACGGCCTATGACGAGGAGGACAGCAACATAGTCTGCCACCGGTCATGGAAGCTAATCATGCGCTTCATCAAGGACACCCCCAAGCGCTATGGCTGGACCAAATAGACAAACTTCGCTCACGGCTACGTGAAATGTGCGCTGGGGGAGTGGATGGACAACGTCCTCACGCGCTCATCCGAGATCTTATGGCTGAGAAGATCTGGGAGCATGATCATGGGCTCAGCGTGGGCTGGCAGCGGAGGAAGGCGACAAACATCAAGAAGCTCCAGGAGGCTGAAAGCGAGGTCCAACAGCTGCAGACCCGGGCGGATGAGCACTCAGCCTCTCTCAATGCACAATCTGAGCTGGTCTCATGGTTGAAGGCCCAGTTGGCAGAGGCAGAGGATCATATAAGGTAGGCTTCTGGAAAGATGGATGCCATTCAGGCCGGGGTAGAGAGGGCCAGAGCCAAGTCTGACGAATTGCGCTTCGCTGCTGTTGAGGAGGAGAGGGAGCTAAGTCAGCGGCAGCAAGTCTTGGACGCCACAAGCCGAAGGGTGGAAGAGCTGCAATGCTCTTTTGACGAGGTCAACCCGTCCATGGGGTGAGTCGACCCCCGAGTACTGTAACAAACTAAAGAACTTTTATTGGTACTTTCGCGCTTCAATTTCTTCCTTTGTTTTGAATGTTGTAGCACGCACGATTTCCACTGTTTAAATCGGTTCGTTACATCCCTACAATGTTTTCGGGATGTTCGGCGCTAATTACCCAAACTCACGTGGGTCAAGCCCGATGTGAGAAACAGGAGATAGTTGCCTTCTCGTCCCACCTAACATAGGAGTGGAGACCAAGCTCCGGGCATCCGGGATTTAGATTACCAGTCCGTATTTCTAAAATATGGGAGAAGCTTGGATGGAGGAGAAATTTCTCAAAACAGCCGAATTACCGTTTCTTCAGCGTGCCCTCATACATGAACGGTGCAACGCCAGGGGCACTAAAATCGGTCTGAACAGACAGAAACGGTAAGCGTGAAGTACGATGCCCAAGATTCGGAGCACTGTGGGGATGGCGTGACAATAAAGGATAGTTGTTAACCATGGAGGAGAAGCGGTATCCTTACTGCATTAGCCTGAAATGGGGACAAAAAAATTAGGGTCGACCATTGACCATGTTCGAAACACGGGACCATGTCACAAATGTTGTCGGTAAATCTTTCGGGATGTTGACCCAGGACAGTTGGCAGACCCTGGGTCGAGCATCCATACTGTTGGGGGGTCCCTCCAAACATGACCAGTCTTCCGGAATGTTGGCCCAGGACGGTAGGTGAGCCGATGCGGCATGAGACAAGGCCGTTAGGGGGTACCTTCATACATGAAAGGGTACGAGGGTCCGAATAAGGGGCACGAAAAGCGTGGAATATGGAGTTATGGTTTTTCCAAACAGAATTCGACACTTAGGTAGTTACACCACCATGGTGGGAGTACTCTAGATGGGCATGTTGGTTTGGTCATGGATCCTTCCTTCTTTAGGACAGGGCCTCTCTAGCGAGGGGTCCGACCAAGGGGATGGAAAGGGGAAGGATGGGATTAATGATTTCTATGGGCTGGACCCTAGGCAAAATGCCAGGGTGTCTCTACATATCCCATGAGTATGGGAATCAAGCCATACGTAGTTCTGGAAGTTTAGTTTAACGTCATGCAGGACAATGAGAAGCCTGGCTATGTTGGTACACATCCTGCCAAAACTATTAAGCCCACGTGAGCCATGCTCGGTGTGGGAAACAAGTAGTGGTGGAACTTTCCCGACACAGAAAAGGGGAGGTTAGGGTGGAGATACGCTTGGTGAATACCGGCCCCATGATACTAATAGGCCCATGTGGCGCACTTAGATGCGCGAAGAGATAGAGACGAATATGTTGGAATTCTACTTGAACATGAGGAAGTGGAAATGTGTGAATCATGACGCTTGAGATTTGGATCACAATGAAGGCGGCGTGACGATAGAGGATAACTATTAACCATGATGGAAACGAAGCGTCCATATCACGTTAGCCTAGAATTGGGACAAACAAATGAGGGTTGACCGTTGGCCATGTTCGAAACACGGGACCTTGTCGCAAATGGTGTCAAAGATCCTTAGGGACGTTGGCCCGAAATGATTAGAGGGACCTTAGGTCCAGCATCCATTAAGTGCCCTTAAGCCTAGTATCCATGTCGTTCGAGGGTCCTTTTGGATGTGGAAGAGGATAAGGATCCAAATATCGAGCTCACGAAGCTTGGTCATGGGACGAGGGTAATGTCCCCATGAAAATTCTACACTTCGGGCTCTTTGTCAAAACACATCTGAATACGACAACAAGACGTATTAGATAGAGGGAGTAGAGTCCTTTTCAATAGGAAGATCTTAGTTTAGAGTCGTATAATTTGGACCAAAGGGCAGGAGGAAACATGGGAGGCACCCGGTGGGGTATCTCAGACATCTGACGTGAATGGGAACCGAAGGTTCCGTTCACCATGTGCTTCTCGGACAATTTCAGGTTGAGGGACCATA
This sequence comes from Viscum album, assembly GCA_963277665.1. Classification (NCBI taxonomy): domain Eukaryota; kingdom Viridiplantae; phylum Streptophyta; class Magnoliopsida; order Santalales; family Viscaceae; genus Viscum; species Viscum album. Next base: position 96,111,601 of record OY728142.1, on the reverse strand, counting down.
AACGAGAGTTGATCTGGGCCCAAAGAAAAATTCAAAGGAATTCCTACGTACCCCATGAGGATGGGGATCAAGTTGCACATAGTTCTTGAGGGAGTCTTAGTTTATGGTATTAGAACTCGGACCTTGAATGGGTAAGGGCAGCAGGGGACACATGGCAAGGCGGTTACAAAACCCGACATGAATGAGGACCTAAGCCCTACTTACCATGCGTTCTCTGGGGAAATGCTCGAGTCAAGGGACTGAACACGAAGGTTAGGCTGGGCCCATGGGGAAGTGCCCGGGTGCTCCTACGTATCTCATGAGGATGAGAATCAAGTCATACGTAGTTCTGCAGGGTGGCACGGTAGGGTCCAGTGCTAGGGAAAAAGAGGAGTGCGGGCGTGGCCCTTGCACTAAAAGAAGTGGAATTTGGTAAATCTTGTTTGTCCTTTAAGGTGATTGGTTTTTTTTTGTGAAGCGACAAGCCTAGGGTAGTAGGCCCCAGTGTTGCCACAAGAATCAAGCCATGATAGGTGTTGACAAATGGCATGGCACGTGACCAATACCCAACGTGATGTCCTCTACAACGAGGTCATCACAATGCAGTGCCGTTTTTCTTCATGCGGCCAGGATGATAATGTCACAGTTTAGGGTCATGTGACAGGACCAAGCATGAATTTTAACATCATGCAGCGCAGACGTAGCAGAGGCGATGCTAGGCGGGGAATGTGCGCAGTGTCATGAAACACAATTGATGGAGACATGATCCCACATCACACTGTACGTCACTCCGAGGGGGAGACCTCAGGATGAGGGGCCTATATGGAGGTAAGAGGTGAAATAGGGGGGAAGAGACTAGCTCCCTAAATGGGATGGACCTGAAGACAAGGAGTCCGGGCGGTCCTACGTATCCCATGAGGATGGGAATCAAGCTGAACGTAGTTCTGAGGAGATCTTAGTTTATGGTCTTAGAGCTCGGACCGTGAATGGTGACAACTTCCCGAGTAAGCATAGACGTCAACCCGATCCCTAATCCCACGTGAGTTAAACTCGGTGTGGGAAACAAGGGGGGGAATCCTTATCGCAAAACTTGGGGCGTCCATCAAAGGGGAGTCAGCAGAGAGCCCTGAAGGACACCTTTGACGCGGCTTGTTCCCCCAACGCGCAGACATGCACGGAGGAAAAGTACCAAGAGTTCTGAGACTCTACTTGGACATGATGAGACTGGAGAAGGATGTGAATCGCGTAACCGGCATTTTGGGCTTAATGGGGTTGGCGTGGCGATAGAGGAAAACTGTTAACCATGGTGGAAAAAACAGTCTCCATATCGTGTTAGCCTGAGGTGGGAACAACAAACGAGCATCGACCGCTGACCATATTCTCAATGCGGGATTTTATCGATTTGTTGTCCGAAACCCTCAGGGGCGTTGGCCCGTAACAGTAGGAGAGCCCTTGGGCATAGTATCCAGGCCGTTCTTGGGGGGTCCCTCCAGGTGTGAAAGATGATGGAAGCCCTGATGCAGGGATACACAAATCCTGGAAAGCAGGTGCGGATGTGTCTGAGTAAAGTTTGTCATTCTAGGTAATAAACCAGAGTACCCTTAGGCACATTGGTGAACCGCTGAAAAGGTTCGACGGTACAGCTCGGGAGGGAGAGGTACATGGCGTGGTCATTACAGGACCGACGTGAATGAGGACATAATCCCATACCACGCCATATACACCCCTCGTGGAGGAAGGGTAGGCTAAGGAGCCCAGATGGGATGGAGATTTCTAAGAGATGGGGTTGGACCCGAAGCTTAGTCATTCGGGTGGTCCTACGTATCCCATAAATATGGGAATCAAGCCATGCATAGTTCTAGAAGATAACCAGGGGCAGGATACCCTAACAAGGATGTGTACGATGCGACGAGTAGCCTGACGTGAATGGGGACGTAATCCCGCACCACAACGCACGATCTTGTGGGACAGAACCTGGGCCCAGGGGCCCGATAAGGCCAAGGGGCCAGAGGCTGGGCCTCGGTCAGGAAGGCCTGACAAGCTCGCAGTTTAGCGTCTTGTAGTGAGGACGAGGGTCGGGGAATAGGATTCCCTGGACAGAGGAGGTGTATGGTACGCTGAACAAACTGACGTGAATGTGGATATAATCCTTCACCACACCAAACAATCCAGGTAAGAGATTGGGATAGGGCCCGAAAAGGCCAAAGGGCCTGAGGCTAGGCCTCGGTGAGGGAGGCATGAGGCTGGGCCTCGGTCAGGACGGCCTAACTAACTTGCATTTTAACGTCTTGCAGCAAGTACGGGGAAAGAGATAATTGTATTTCATCTAGGGATGTTTACGGCATGGCAAGTAACTTGACATGAAAGAGGACGTAATCCTACACCACGCCGTACATTCCTTATAAGAGAATCGGGGTCGTGGGCCCGACCGCTGGCACCACCCGGAGGGAAGTTTGTCGCTTCAGGATGGGGCAGAACGAGTTACTGCACTCGATGTTTGGGCCATCTCGGTGTGGACCCAAGGATCCAGGACACTGTTGACCATGTTCGAAACACAGCGTTCCTATGGTGACCTGATATGGGAGCAACAAATGAGCGCTGACTGTTGACAAAATTCGCAACGCGGGACTTGTATCGGCTTGTTGCTTAGAAACCCTCGGGGGCGTTGGCCCGTATCGGTAGTAGATCCCTTGGGCGTAGTATCCAGCCAGTTCTTGGGGGTCCCTCCAGGTGTGAAAAATGATGGAATCCTAGTCAAGGAGTGGGTGAAGCATAGTTTTATCCAACCATGAAAGAGGCGAACACCTCCAGGGGGGACGTGCAGCTGGGTCGAGGCTTGCTCGATGTGAGTTGGGGCAAAAGTGTGCACCCTGCCATATGTCTTGACCCGAGGGGAATATTTTGTCTTTTGGGCTGGGCCAACAGATGAAATGTCCGGGCGTTCCTATGTATCCCATTAGGATGGGAATCAAGCCATACGTAGTTCTTAAAGGCCATGCAGTTTAACGTCATGCGGTGAGGACATGGGAGGATAGAAGAACGGGAGTGGGAATATGGTGCAACCCTTACAATCCTTGTATGAGTGGGGTTGTATGAGTGGGGCTAAGAAATCCTACTCCTCGCTATGCAAGGACCCTCCAAGTAAACTATTCCCAGGGGGGATAGTGGAAGATAAGAGCTTGGGGCTGGGCTCAAGACGAGGCATCCGAGCATTCCTACGTATCCCATTAAGATGGGAATCAAGCCACACATAGTTCTTGAAGCGTAGTTTAGCGTTGTTCTGGACAAGAAATGTGTCTCAACTGGGTATATGTACGGTACGGCGGGTAACCCGACGTGAATGAGGATGTAATCCCACACCACATCGTACAATCCCATAAGATAGTCCAAGTCAACGAAGGCCAAGGGGCCCGAGGCTGCACATTGGTCAGGGAGGCCTGACTGGCTTGCAGTTTAACGTCTTGCAGTAAGGACGGGGGGAAATCTTAGTTTAAGGTCATAGAGCTCGGACCATTTTGCAGTTTACCATCCTGCAGGACGGCGGTGTAGTTTAAGGTCGTGCAGGACCATACAGTTTAAGGTCGTGTTGGACTATACAGTTTAAGGTCGTGTTGGACCATCGAGGATCAGGAGAAGTACAGCTTGAGGAACCTGGCATTGGTGGGAGGAGTTATGTGCTCACCATCCATGGTCACCAAGGAGTACGCCCCATTGGGGTAAACCTTATGGATGATATAAGGCCCTTCCCATTTGGGTTCTAGATTGGGCGGTTTCCTACCGAGGATCATTGGCGCTCGAAGGGCCAACACTAGGTTGCCCTATAGAAAATAACGGAGGTGAACCTTCATTTTGAAGGCCCTCGCTATCTTATTCTGATGCCTTTCCAAATTATGCAGGGCACGAAGCCGGTTCTCGTCTAGTGCTTCTAATTCAGCCAGACGGATTTCGGCCACCTCATTTGGCACCTGCTGGTCATAGACTGAAGTGCGTAACGATGGCAGTTGGATCTCAATGGGTAGGACGGCCTCAGCCCCATACACCAGGGAATATGGGGTCACCTGGGTAGAGTTGCGAGTCGTCGTCCGATAAGCCCAGAGGGCGTTGGGGAGCTTGTCCGACCAACTTTTCTTGTTCTGACCAACCATCTTCTGGAGGATGTTAGAGAGGGTTTTTTTGAACGCCTCGATTTTTCTGTTTTCCTACGCGTGATAGCGGGTGGTATGGTTCGAACGGATGTCATACTTGGCATACAATTTCTTCAGCTCAATCGCTCAGAAGTTGGTGTCGTTATCGGTGAGGATGGTGTGAGGGACCCCAAACCGATGGATAATATTGGAGCTCACAAAGTCGACGATGGAACGGGACTTGACCTCTTTGAGTGGAACTGCCTCTGCCCACTTGGAAAAGAAATTTGTAGCAGTCAGGATGAACCTACACTGGCGAGCCGTTGCCGGTGGATATGGTCCCACTACATCAAGTCCTCATACCGCAAATGGAAAAGAGTACTTAGTGGGGTGGAGGGGCTTGATTAGACACTGTAAGAGGATAATATTCATTTCTAATATATGTAGTTTTAATGTGCCTTGCTATTCATAAATACTATTTTAGTGCATTTTACATTTTGAACACCCATTCTCATCATTTGTGCACTTCATGCCTAATGTGCACCAATTTAGGCCCAATGTTTCATCTGATTTTAAAGAACGTAACTATCCATATTTTAATTTGATATTTTGGGAAATGGGTATACACTTGATTATGAACATTTTTTATTCAGGGATCAATGGATTATTTATAAAGGATGATGGAGATATTTGGCTATTAAAGGAAACAATTCTGGAGAATGCAGATTGAATATCATCCCACTGATGATAATGTGGGGCCCACAATACAGGCCCAATGAAACCCAAATTTCATGGGAGGATAGAAGAAATATAGAGTAATAAATAATACTTATGGATCCAGAGATAATTTGTCCTACATAGTGGTGATTAAGGCGACCCAATTTGAAGATGCAATTCTGGACCAGATTCTGTGGGCCAGAAAAACATCCCACTATTTATATCATATATCTAGAACTGATTTTTATTTGGGGATGAAATTTTACAGGATGTTAGGGGACATTTAGGGATTCATTTAAATATTCTAGGGCCCACTCAAATTCAGCCTTCTAGAAGGTCCTTTAGGAGCATCTTTCTGGTGGATGCAAGCTGGCTGCAACTTCGAGGCAAGAGTTGAAAAGTCTCTTATGCATTAAATGTCCACCCACCTTTCTCCAACAAAATTAATTAAAGGAACATGGGATGATGGGTGCTCGGAAAAAGGATTCCAAAATTCCTATTTAAGGCAGTATTTATGGAGTATTTGGGGATGTTGGAGCTTTGTTTTCATTGTAATGTTATTATGCCAAATTGTCCTTGTAGCGTTTTTCCTTCTCATGTAAGTTGTTTCAATCACCTTAGTTTTCAATAAAACTTATTATTCTTCTCTTATTTTGTTCTTCCTATTTTCACCTTGATACCATTGCCTCAAGGTGTGAATTTATTCACACCAAACCTTGTGATTTTGTTCACACAACGGTGGAGTGATCGTGTTTTTGTTGTTGTTGTTTTTTTTACTTCTTCAATTCCTCCCCAATGAGTCTACTTTCCGCTTCCTTTGAGATCATAGAATCAATGGAGGTCTAAACCATTATGGGTTGGTCCTAGGGAGTTGCATGGTGTAGATTATATGTTATTTTATGATATAAAATTCTGTAATCATTTCATTAATTTAAGATTTCCATTGGATGATTATTTTCTTCTTCGTCTTCACCAACTTTGACAATGACACATTTTGAGTGCTATTACGATCCAATTCCTTGGAGTGATCATTAAATTGATCCTCTAAGTGAATTGGTCATTAGACTTGGAATTGTGTATGGATTAAATTGGTGAATGATTTTGAGGAATTATATCATTTTTTGGATATGTCTTGAATTAGTGAAATGAACGTTATAAGAAAATAAATACATCCAATCTAACCCTAGTAACAACTTAGGATCAACTCATCTCCATTAATTGTTTTAGACTAAGTAATTGAATGTTTTAATTTATTTTCTTTAAATTAAATCTATAGTTATTCAAATCAATTCAATCTGAATAGTTGGCCACTTCATAGCCAAATCCTTCCAAGATCAGAGTGTCTTTAGGTTCCTTCTTCGGTCCCTGTGGATTCGACCCCTACCTGTACTACAACAACCGCATACCTGTAGGGTAAATTTGGGTGAAACCAAATTTTGGCACCATTTCCGGGGACCCAATTAAGTTATCTTAGACACTATCATCCTTTTATCACCCCACATTCTCTATTCTCACCCCCATCTCTCTTATCATTACCCCTTTCTATTTGTGTGTGTTTTGAAAATCTAGGATCCAACTTCCCGTCTTGTCCAATGGAGTATCTTCCAAATTACCATGTCACAAACTCATGATGGAATAAAATGGAAAATAAATATTGGGAAGCACATAAATTAGAAATTTTCTTTGATAAAACCTTTGATTAATTACCACACACCTGCGGACATGTACAATCATTGGGATGATGAATATTCAAAAGATAAATTTCCAGACCTCTCAAGGATGGTTGAGGAGATCAATCTTGGGGAAGTCCATGATGTTCAACCTTATAAAAATTCTATTCCTCAAACACTGATTGAACAATTTTGTAATCAAATGGAGATAATGAATTCTGAGTTATCATCTTTGAGATTATAACTACAATGCATTAATACTTGTGAGGAATGCATCCCTACACCAATTGTACCTTCTAAAACCTTATGTGGAGTGTCTTGTTTCCGAAAAACCACTCATGAATTTATTGAAGAACCAAATTTTGGATTTGGGGTAGGGGAATTGAATCACAAAATTGATGGAGGGTCTTTAAATGAGGAGGAAATTGATTTTTTGGATTCAAATGAGAAGAATTTGACATCGTGGATTGAGTCTCCTATGTATAACTATATTGATGATTTTTCAAAAACATCATTCACTGAACCATTGAGATAAATTAAAAACCTTGAGTCCATACCCATTCCTAACATTGATCTTTCCGATTTGGAGGTTTAATCTTCTATTCAAAAGGAACCAATTTTGTTGAGAAATTTGAAAAATGAAACTGAGTTGGATTCAAAATCTCAACCTGTGTCTGATTGTCATATCCATACTGAGCTCAAAATCATTGCCCTTCCTTCCCCTCTTAAGTATCCCTTTATAGGGTATAATCATGACCTTTCAATTGGAATTCATTCTTCTCTTGAAACAAATAATTTTGGAATGATCATTGATGTATTTGGAAATACTATAGTGGAAACTGGATCAACCATTTCTTACATTCCTTGGATTTTCCCACTCATTTCAGAAAATAGGATTGTTCATGAATCAAATTCAAAATCTTCTTACCAACCACATGGGATACACATTATCAATCATGTTGAAGTGGAGAAACATGGGGTCCTCAAAATGTTGAAAGTTGGTATTGGGTAAGTTAGGGGGTTCATATCGAGCTAGTGACGTTAAACAAAAGCGCTACACGGGAGGCAACCCGTGGTTTTCATGTTTTATTTCACTTAATTAGTACCTCAGACTATTGACATGTTCTTATTTTATGAGTAAGGATGGGTATGAAAGGGGAGAACCATATTCACCCGTGTCACATGGTGTGATCCTTGAGTAATACCTTACCCAGAAAATTAAGAGAAGACAACGTATCATCAGTTTGTTTTATTTATGTTTTTGTAGGTTAAAAAAATTTAGACGGTTGACCTGTTCTTCTTTTATGAGTATGGATGGGTATTAAAGGGGAGCATCGTACTCATCCGTGTCACGCGGTGTGATCCCTGAGTAATACCTTACCCAGAAAATATAAAGAATACAATGTATCATCAGTTTGATTTTTAAAATTTTAAAAAAAAAGGAAACCCATAAAAATGTTGATACTTGGTTTTAAATAAATTGTTGTGTTGTTTGTTTTGTCTGGTTTGTTCTTCTTTTTATGGTTCAGGGACTATTTTGGGTGATACATATTCGATCAAGGAGGTGCATAAATCTCCCAAGAGATCAAAAGAGTAATCTAGAGCATCATGAACTTCAACTTCAAAAATCAGGTGAATTTGTTCCATGTTTATCATTTTCAATTTCCTCTTTGAACTCCTCTCCTCTACCCCTTCTAATATTTATTTTCTTTAAACACTGGGGACAGTGTTATTTTAAGTTGGTGGGAGATGAAATTAACATTTTGATCTTGTGTGAAAAAAAGAAAATGCATGGAAGGAAAAATTTTGAACATGATAACACACATTTCAATCTCTGAAACTGGATATCAAATAATTTTTCATGCCTTGATTCTGATTTTAATGCATGTTCAGGTTCATGTGCATAGATTTTGGAAAGTGCAGTTGTCCGATGTGATTTTTCACCGTTATATTTTCATCCATTTAAAAAAAACACAATGCACATCCTCTAGATTGTGGGGTTTTAGTTTGAGTTATTGGGGACCCATAATAAATGGCATAGGTTTGGTGATCATTTTAATTTTAACATGTGTGTTCAAAAAAATCAAAAAAAAAATCAATTGTGCGTAGAGCAATGGATTGACCTAATGTGTGGCTTTCAGCACTTGGGGATCGCGACTCCATAGTTTTCTGGCCCGGAGTTGGTCATTTTATCTCTATTTTTGGTAATTTGAATTTTTTTTTGATTGAGTTAACTTGAGATGCTGCCTGAGTATGTGAGCTTCACTTGGTGCCCTAAGGTCTTTGAGTCTTGGAGTCATCGGCAAAGTCTTGCTACATGGGTTGACTCGATTGAGTTCAATTTAATTTACCATGGAAAAATTGAAAAAAAAAGAGAAAAAAAAATAAAAAAAATGAATACTCATGTTAATATTAAAATTTTATTCCTCCTAGCTCTTCCATCTTTCTCCCTTTGAATGAAAATGAACCCCCATGTCTATTGTGATGCACAACACTTCGTCATGCTTAATTGAAATTGGATGAAATATGATGATGAATTTGAACAAAGGAGTGGGCTTGGGATTGGGTTATGCCTCTGGACTTAGCTTGTTTTAAATGATTTTGAGGGGTTTCATAATTGTTTGTTATGAGATCTTTGGGTGAGAAATGTGTATTAAAATGTTTTTGGAAAAGGTCATTTGAATTTCATTTTTGTGAGATATATTTTGCTCGGGACTAAAAAAACTCAAGTTGGAGGGTGTGATTAGCCACTGTAATAGGCTAATATTCACTGCTAATATATGTAGTTTTCATGTACCTTGCTATTCATAAATACTATTTTAGTTCATTTTACATTTTGAACACCCATTCTCATCATTTGTGCACTTCATGCCTAATGTGCACCAATTTAGGCCCAATTTTTCATCTGATTTTAAAGAACGTAACTACACATGTTTTAATTTGATATTTTGGGAAATGGACATAAACTTAATTATGAACATTTTTTATTCAGGGATCAATGGATTATTCATAAAGGATGATGGATATATTTGTCTATTAAAGGAAACAATTCTGAAGAAGGCAGATTAGATATCATCCCACTGATGATAATGTGGGGCCCAAAATACAGGCCCAATGAAGCCCAAATTTCATGGGAGGATATAATAAATATATAGGAACAAATAATCCTTCTGGATCCAGAGATAATTCGTCCTACATGGTGGTGATTAAGGTGGCCCAATTTGAAGATGCAATTCTGGGCCAGATTCTGCGGCCCAGAAAAATAGCCGACTATTTATATCATATCTCTAGAAAGGCTTTTTATTTGGGGCTGAAATTTTACAGTATGTTATGGAACATTCGGAAATTCATTTAAGTCTTCTAGGGCCCACTCAAATTCGGCCTTCTAGAAGGTCCTTTAGGCGCGTCTTTCTGGTGGATGCAAGCTGGCTGCAACTTCGAGGCAAGAGTTGAAAAGTCTCTTATGCATTAAATGTCCACCCACCTTTATCCAACAAAATTAATTAAAGGAACATGGGATGATGTGAGCTCAGCCAAATGATTCCAAAATTCCTATTTAAGGAAGTAGGGATGGAGGATTTGGGGATGTTGGAGCTTTGTTTTCATTGTAATGTTATTATGCCAAATTGTCCTTGTAGCGTTTTTCCTTCTCATGTAAGTTGTTTCAATCACCTTAGTTTTCAATAAAACTTCTTATTCTTCTCTTATTCTATTCTTCCTATTTTCACCTTGATACTGTTGCCTCAAGTTGTGAATTTATTCACACCAAACCTTGTGATTTTGTTCACACAACGGTGGAGTGATCGTGTTTTTGTTGTTGTTGTTTTTTTTACTTCTTCAATTCCGCCCCAATGAGTCTACTTTCCGCTTCCTTTGAGATCATAGAATCAATGGAGGGCTAAACCATTATGGGTTGGTCCTAGGGAGTTGCATTGGGTAGATTAGATGTTATTTTATGATATAAAATTCTATAATCATTTTATTAATTTAAGATTTCCATTAGATGATTATTTTCTTATTCGTCTTCACCAACTTTGACAATGACACATTTTGAGTGCTATTACGATCCAATTCCTTAGAGTGATCATTAAATTGATCCTCTAAGTGCATTTGTTATTTGACTTGGAATTGTGTAGGGATTAAATTGGTGAATGATGTTGAGTAATTATATCATTTTTTGGATACATATTGAATTAGTGAAACGAACGTTATAAGAAAATAAATACATCATATCTAACCCTAGTTACAACTTAGGATCAACTCATCTCCATTAATTGTTTTAGACTAATTAATTGAATGTTTTAATTTATTTTCTTTAAATTAAATCTGTAGTTATTAAAATCAATTAAATCTGAATATTTGGCCACTTCATAGCCAAATCCTTCCAAGATCAGAGTGTCTTTAGGTTCCTTCTTCGGTCCCTGTGGATTCGACCCCTACCTTTACTACAACGACTACATACCTGTAGGGTAAATTTGGGTGCAACCAAGGCTCCGGTGGCCGATGCAGGAAGTTGGCATGAACTTGGCACGCGTGGTATCTCTTGGCATACCCGATACAATCATGTATTATAGAGGGCCAGAAGTACCCCAACCTCCAGATTTGATGGGATAGCTTCGGCCCAACTTGATGGGCACCACAGGAACCGGCGTGAACCTCTTTCATAACTTGAGGAATCTCTACTCCTTGAATGCAACGAAGGAGGACGCCATTGAAGCTCTGCTTATAAAGGATCTGTTCAAGACTGGGGCCGCTCTGGAGGGTAAATTGCAGTGCGCGGCGTCGGATTCGCTCGCGCTCGGCCCGGTCGTCCGGGAGGCGACCATTTTGGAGATACTCGACAAAAGGTGCCCTCAAGTTGGGAGTGGCTTCAACCACTGTGTCCGAAAAACCCGGGACCCCTGACGTAGAGGGCCCGGTGGTGAGATGACTTACCCGTAGGCCATCATTTTCATCTTGGGTGACGGGGGCAATGACTCTCCGGTGTGCCACATGTATGATCAAATCATCTTGCTCGGGTTCTGCGAGTGACGCAGCTAAGCCAGCCAAGGCATCTGCTTGACTATTCTGTGACCGTGGGACATGGGTAATCTCTGGTCGAGAAGAGAACTGGGCCATTAGGCAGAGGGTGCACTCCAGCAACGGTACAAGCTCCGGCTTCCTGACGACATAGTCACAATTGACCTATTTGATTTCCAATTCGGAATCTCATTTCACATGTAGATGGGGCACGTCGATCTCAAGGGCCAACGCGAGGCCGGTGATGAGAGCCCGGTACTCTTCCTTGTTGTTGGTACAGCCTTCTGACAACAGGATTGAGTATGGTAGGATGGCTTGTGCCGGGTAATGAAGACAATACCCAGGCCCACTCTGTTGAGCTTAGAATCATTGAGCCTCCTACCGGTGGGGCTCTGGGAGGCACCGTCAAAGTGCATTTGCCAACATGGGATGGCACGATCGACTGAGAGGATCCTCTCATCAGGAAAATCCAGGTCAAGGGATTGATCCGCGGAGGTTGGATGGGCAGCTAAAAAGTCTGCCAACGCATGTCCTTTAATGGCCTTCTGAGGTACAAACCTGATATCAAACTGCTGGAGAATCATCGCCCACCATGCTAGTCGGCCAGTCAACATGGGGCAGTTCAGGATGTACTTCAGTGGGTCTACCCAGGAGACCAATTGTACCTCATGGTGCTACAGGTAATGCCGCAACTTCTGTACGGCAAAGACGAGCACAAGGCATCTCTTTTCGATAAGGGAGTATCTGACCTCTATATCGAGAATCATGCAGCTGAGATAGTAGAGGCTGTTCTCATTACCCTCGTTATTCTTTTGGGCGAGCAGTGCACTGAGGGATCATTCTAGGGCGGTCACATAAAGGACCAGCGGCTTTTCGGAGATAGGTGGCATCAAAACCGGAGTTTGGAGTAGATACTGCTTGATTTCCTCGAAGGCGGTCTGACACTCCTCATCCCATTCGTAGGCGGCGCCCTTCTTCATGATCCGGGAAAAGGGCTTACACTTGCCGGCCAGATTCGCGATGAATTGACGTATATAGGCTAAGTGGCCTTGGAGACCTCGAAGTTCCCAAATATTGCTCGGGGGAGGAATTTGGCTGATGGCACTGATTTTCTATGGGTCGATCTCAATGCCTCAGTATCTAACAACAAATCCAAGAAACTTCCCAGAGGTGACCCCGAAGGCACACTTCAACGGGTTCATCTTTAGGTGACGGCAACGGAGGAAACCGAACACTTTCTCATGGTCTTTGAGATGGTCCTGGCACTGGCATGATTTGACCACTAGGTCATCTACGTAGCATTCCACCAGCATCCCGAGAATCAGCTTGAATATGCGATGCATGGCCCTCTGATAAGTGGCACCTGCATTTTTCAAGCCGAAGGGCATAACCTGGTAGCAAAAGGTACCTTGGGGATCCTTGAAGGCAGTGGACTCCTCGTCCTCAGGGGCCATCCAGATCTGGTTGTACCCGGAATACCCATCCATGAAAGAGAGAGCTTGGAACCCGGTCGTGGCATCAATCAATAACTCAGTCACAGGGAGTGGGAAGTAATCCTTTGGGCAGTGGCGATTAAGGTCACGAAAGTCGATACAGACTCTGATCTACCCATTCTTCTTCCTGACTGGCACAATGTTGGCAATCCACTTGGGGTACTGGACTTCCTTAATGAAGTTGGCTTTGATAAGCTTGTCAACTTCGGCCTCAACCATAGCACCATGAGAAGGGTGCATCTTCCTGGGAGGCTACTTAAACCCATGATGGTTTACCGGGAGGCCCAGATGGTGAACGGCTACCTAGGGATCTAGTCCTGGCATCTCTTTGTAACTCCAGGCAAACACGTCACGGTGTTGTTTGAGAAATTCTATGTACCGTTGTCGCTCCTTGGGGGACATGGCTGCACTGATCAATGTGGGTCTCGGTTCTGCCTCGCTACCAAGGTTCACCTATACCAGTTCATCAACTGTGGTAGAGACGCCTTCCTCAAAGGCGGGGGGAGCATCCTCCAGGTCTTCCTCTCCACCCATGGGGGGATTTCCCACAACGGGAGATACTTCTGGTCTATAAAAACCTGAGGGGCAGCTGGTGCCGGCTTGGGTAGCAGTGGTCATCATATCAGGAGACTCTCTCACCATTGAGACCATATCAATGAAGGCAGTCGACCCTATCCCATCTGGACTTCGGCCTAAGGGGCCACGTTTGATGACATCAAAGCAGTGGTGATGTGTCAGCCTGAGTCGGTTGATTCCAGCCCAGCGGAAAAGACACATATAGCGTACCGTCGTTGTCATAAGCTTGACATTCCAGTACCGCACATGGGTAGGAGGCTCCGGGCTCACCTGAGCCTGGTTGGTGTAGGAGTACGAGGTGATTTTCCATTGTCACTTGGACATGGGAACATTCCTTCCTTTAATACTTGAAATAACAAAACATTGCCCCATGTCGGGGGTCGTGGCCTCTAATCGGTGGATCGGGAGGATGTAGGCATCATCCATGCTTGCCTAGGGATCAATTGTGACTGAGGTGGGTTCATCCTCACTTACTAGGATTTGTTTATCCTTACTCTTGTAATAATCAGCATCCAGATAGCGGACCTCACAAGAGGTGAAAGGAGACGCATCTCCTTGGAGCATGCCTACTCGACCATTGAGGGAGTATTTGAGGCACTGGTGATACGAAGAAGGGACTGTTGCGTATAGATGGATCCATGGCCTACCCATCAACGCATTGTAGGAGGTGTCCTGAGAGATGACCATGAACTCGGTTCTGGAAATTAAGACACTAAAATGAGTCTTCAGGAGGATCTTTCCGACTGAGGTTTGCTCGATCCTATCGTATCCCTGGATTCTGAGGTCAGAGGGAGTTAAATCATCTTCAGACAGACCCAGCTTTTTCAGTGTCCGAGTCGGGATTAGGTTGATTCTGGAACCCGTGTCAACGAGGCAGCTGCGGACTTCCACACCATTGAAGTGGCCAGTGATGTACAGAGGGAGAATATTCCCTTGTATAGGAGGGTCCTCATCTTCACCAGAGAATGAGATAACTGCCTGACATTCGGCGTTCTCAATTGCCTCGGCATGGAAGGCTTCTGCGGCCGCCACCTCTGTCTCAAACTGGAGGGGGCTCCTTAGGGCCTTGGAAAGTGCCTCATGCATTTCAGACGATAGGCGAAGGGCCTCAAGGATAGAAAGCCTTTCCAGAATGTCTTACAGGTGTTTCAGGACATCATACTTTCGTGCCAAGCGCGAACCTCTACTTACAGGAGGTCGTTCGGCAGTTAGAGGCATAGCGGGTCCTGCCTGTTGAACCAGCGGTTCGCTAGTCCTGGGAACATCCCATTGCCTACTATTTGAATCCTGGAGAGTAGTTTCCGGACTAGGATCAGACAGAGGAGACTGTCCTATAACCGAGCAAGAATGATTGTGATACGGACGAGGCAGCTCTTCCTGATCTAGTAGCACAAACAGCGGTGGAGGTAGAGCTGAGGGCGTCAGATGGGGTTGCGCGTGCTGAGCTCTGTGCTGAGCCTGCTGTCTGGTCTCAGTAGTGTGAATGGATTGGCTGAAAGTGCCCGCTAACGTGCCTCGATGACCGGTGTGGTTATGGTTCTGCTGACGTTGATGTCGGTTGGGGACGTTGGGGAGGCTCACCTGGCGTTCCCCTTCATTGGGAGTCATATAAGGATTTACCAGCTCCACGGTGTTAACCGAAGCGTACCCCTGGCTGTCACTCAACGAGTCATCCACTACCGGGCAGATTCTGGGAGGAATCCCCATTTCAGGGGGAATAAAGTCACCGAGAGTGTGGGATGACGATGGCACCAGCGGAGCGCGTTGTTTCTTCTTACATCATCGCTGCTTGCCCTTTTGGGAAGAGGTCGATTGTGAAGGCGATGCAGAGGTACTGGCTACTTCTTCTGAAGGTTCCGGCTGCTTTAGGCATGCCCAGATGATACCATGGGCACGGAAGACGGTTTTTAGATCCATCCAGTTGTCGTATCTCTGGGACCCGCGGCTGGGAACCTTCTGCCACTCGCCTTCGCTGTCGCTACCGATCTCTGACCCTGCAAAGACACATGCTACTTGTGTTAGTGTCGAGCCCAACCTGACTATGTTGTTGTTGACCTGGTCTTAAAGCCAGTCTTTAAACACATAACAATGCTTGAGGGTGTGCCCCAGAATCCAATGATAAGGATAGTAGTTGGGGTGATCGGTGAGATTTGCCTTCGTCGGCCTTCTGCACTCGGGCAGGCGCACAATACCTTGCTCTAGAGAACTTCGGAAGTAGCCTGGGACCTGATTTTCGTTGAACGAATAAGTATGGTGCCTTATTTCCGGATAGGGGGCCCTGGGGGCCTGGCCCTGATGAGGGGCTGGAGGGGCCTGCCAAGGAGGCGGTGCCTAATCGTCTTGTCTAGGTGGAGGTGGCGCATTGCGCGGGGGAACCTGTCGATTCTGAGGCGGTCACTGCTGGGCAGGAGACTGCGCTTGAGGTGGAGGACCTCTGTGGGGTTGCAGGGATGGTGTTGCTGGCAGTAATTCAAGCTTCCTGGGGGCTTCTATTTGGGCCACCGCGGCGGGTTCGGCTCTGGCAGTCCTCCTGGCTGGGATCATAGGGGGCAACGAACGTGCCTGACTAGCCTGTTGCAAAGCCTCCTCAAGGCGTTGAGCCTTATCTAAGAAATCCTGGAACCCTCCAGGGTAGTTCTGGGTAATCAGGGAAGGTACCAGCTCCGCTTTAACGTTCCCTACACACATCGTCAGTAATTGCTCCTGAGTCAGTGGCATATTGAGGGAGTATGTAAGTCCCTTCCACCGGGCGATGAAATATGTGACTCGCTCATCAGGCCTTTGCTTGCACTTGAAGAGGTCTGCAATGCTGGTCTTCCGCGTGGTGAAGTTGAACTGGTATAGGAACTTCCGGTGGAGATCCTCCCAACTGGTCACCGATCCGATAGGGATCTGGCTGTACCAGACGAATGCGGGACCTTCCAATGTCTGCACGAAACATCGGAGCTTGGCGGCTTCTTTTTGGGCCGGAGTCCCCAGCATGGGGCCACACCTGGAAGAAAAATGGGCCAAGTGCTGCAGCGGGTCCCCTGTCCCATTGAAGGGTGAGAAAGTGGGGTTCCCAAAACCCGGGGGTGCAGGCATATCATCCACCCATGTGGGATATGAATTTCCATCCGGTGGGACTGCCACCTGCCGCATTTCCAACACTTCGAGGTGGGCTATGAGTGCCACTATAAGATCATCTGGGGGTCCCTATCCTAACGAGGATCCCTAATCACTAGTGCGTTTCTAGGTTCTTCGACATGGTAGATGGCTTCAGCGTCTCATGGAGCGACTGGCAGAATGGCCTATGGGGCAAATGGGGAAACCCGAACTCGATTCTTCAGATTACCCCGTCGTTCAGGAGGGTTTGGTGAGACGTATCGCGCCCTCTTGCCGTAAGTTCCGGATTCTGCCCTATCTGCGAAAGTAGCATGATCAGGGTTGCCCAAAGGCATCTCATCAGGGGAAAATTGTTCCTTCCCCTACTGCCCCGACTTGGGATTACCATAGTCAGGTCACCGATCTACAGCGCGCTCGGCCAAGAGTTCATCAACCAGCCTCTTCTGCTCAGCAAGATGTTGGCGTAACATGGCCTTCTTAGGATCTTCGTCTGTTTTCTGTACAGAGGCAGACGGGTTGGAGTGCTTGACAGTTTCGACGTGCTCCTTACCCTTAGCGGCATTTTGACTGAGTACCATCGACTCAGTGGGTACATGGAGGCCTAGAAGTTTTCTCTTCTGATGGGTAACCCTCCCTGATGGGTCCAGCAGTGGTGGTACGCCCTCGAGGGGTAATTCTCCATCGAGAAATTCAAGCTCGTCCTCCTTGTCCACTACGTCAGCCATGTGGACCGCGACCCCTCTCGAGGGAATGTCCTCAATGTCACATAACGAATCGGGCTACCGTCGGATATGGCTGAAGAGGAGAGCGGAATAGTGTCCCCAGCCATGGACATTCACATGGGGGGTAGCTTCCCTAATGACTCTAAGGAGTACTTTGAAACTCTGAACACATTTCCGTTGAAGGGTGCTCTGACGGTCTGGTGACTCAGGGTGCTGGGCCACAGGGAGTGCGGCCAAATCTATCAGGCGGCATTGCTCGCGGATTTCTTCAAAGTGCTCTCGACTTCTGGGGTACATCACCCGCTCGTAACGAAGGCGGAAGTGTGTCGCCCATAGGGTTCGGCAAAATCACCCCACTTCTTCTGGGGTAAGGGACTCTGGTGCGTGAAATTTCAGCACCACCGTCGGTCAGAACTTCTCCGAGAATTGATCTGCTACGAGAATGCTCCAGAAGCTCCTGTGTTCGGAATCGGGGTCTGGCCTTGTATTGCCACACTCGTCAACCGTGAGTGGATGAGGGATCGGTAGTGGTACTGAGGCAGACCGCTGGGACAGTAAACTTGGCGCCAGAGAATACGAAGAACGAGCTGACTGGCCGCCGAATTCTGGGTCATCCTCTAAAGAGTGAGGTGACCTGACCACGATATCATGGTACGATGGGATGATAGCCACAACTTCAGGAATAGGAGTCGCGGTTGCCGGTGATAGGTCATGTCGTTGCTCTACCACCGTTGGTCCCCAAAATAGCTCTCTGTGATCTCTGGTAGAGGCAGAGGGCACTTCTGGTGACAACGGTGGTGATTGCACAGTCGGGACCTGTGTAATTTCCATGATTTCTTCCTCCTGGATGTACCTGCAGAGAGAGGTGGGAATCCGGTGGACCTCGAATTCCAGGAGAATGAGGCTGAAGTGCCTGGTTCCTGCCCCAGTCCTTCATGCGGAGGAGTGGGGAGAAGGTTCCATCGCTGAGTCGCATTCTGCTTCAGAATTCGAGAAACGAGCTGGTTTGATCTCCACCCACTCCCCCCCAGGATTCTTCCTCTGGCAGTGACGACCCGCTCTTCTACCCCGGGGTGGCTCTTCAGGACAAGGTTGATTCTCAATATGTAGTCTTGGGGCGGCGCTGGCGCCATGGCGGAGAGGGCTCCCGCTCGAGGTGTCTGGGGTGCGAGGGGCACCAGGGCAAATGTCGAAGGGTACATGGGGAGGACCTCCATGGACGGTGCGGGCGAAGCGAGGCTGACCTTCACTCCTCAAGTTGTCGGGGTGAGGAGGACCTTTGCCAGTTTCCGAGAGGACATAGGGAGGACCCCCACGTTGGAGAAGGACCAGATGGATATTGCCTTCATATCGGCGGTCGGGGGTAGAAGGAGGGACTCCATACCATGTATAGTGGGTGCGGGAGAGGTTTTCGCGCCGCGCGTCACTGCCGCGGGGCGGGTCTTCCTTCGGTATGGGGGTAGCACGAGGCATACCTCCGTGAAGAGCTTCTGAGCGGGGAAAGCCCACGCTCTGTGGAATGGTGGTACAGAGAGGACCTCCATATGGAGTGACGTTACCGCGGATTGGTTCGCGACAATCATCGCCCGGGCCTGCGACCCTGAGAGTCAACCCAGCCTGCCCATGGGGCGGCAGAGGCCTCGATCCCGGTCGGGTGAAGGAGTGCCCCTACTCAGTGTATGAAGTAACTCCATGATGTACATCAACGGTGGCTTGGTCCACAGTTGTTGTTGACGTCGACGTATCTTGGCGAGCGTCCTCATCCCGGGCCCGGCACTGACGTCGGGTCAGACGAGCTGGCGCAGGCGGTGTAGGGGCATGGCCTACCTGCTCTTCCTGCGAAGCTGGACGGCGATGCTAATGCGGCCAAATGGGAGCCCTTGCCTGGATCCCTTGGATCGGGACTCTGAGCGGGCCGAGCCAGATGTCACCCGTCTCATCAGCACAAGGCGAGGAGTCGTCGAGGCGTTCTGGGGACAGGCTCCCGAAACGATTGAATGTTGGGGTGGGGAGCAGGGGCTCCCTGCGTGTCCTGCTAGGGCAGCGTTGATGGCGGGGCCTGGATTCCTCCAGGTCCAGGAGGACCATATCCCGAGTTGGGATGACCCCTTACTCCTCGTACCTGCATACAAGGTTGTTGATCACCCTTCGCTGGATGATCTCTAACGGGGAGAGGGGACGTGGGCGCCCCGTATTCACGAATGTAGAGGTCATCGTGGCAGTAGCGGAGCCATGCAGGGTGGCTGAGCCGGTATTTCCCCTGCCCCTACGTAGGTGAGTGGGTGGTGATCGTGTCTCCATAGCAGCAACCTGGTTCCTAGGAAACTGAGGGATCAACTCATCAGCACTGCAAGGAAAAGGGTTGACAACCAGTGCCCCAGCGTCATTCCATTCTTCATGTCTGTAAGAAGGATCCACGCCAACACGTTGCAGAACGGAATGCCCTACGTTCTACTACCCCAACTTCCAGTGAGTTTCACGCCAGACCTGCCATTTGCTTGGCGGGAACCGGCACCGGATATCTGGATCTGGTGACACGTCAATCTACTGGTGTCTCAAACGCTACTAATCTCCACATTGAGGAGAAGAAATTCACGTTGGGTTCACCATTTCTGTTTCTGACACTTTCGCCGGGGCGCACGCGCATCCATCTGCGGAGGAGGACGCGCTGTACTGTTTCCCCGCATTCCCACTTTCCAAAGTCGGGTGGCATTCACTCCTTATTCAGGGACGTCTACACCTTGATCAAAACGGGATGATGGGATGTCGGTTCTTCCTTCCATGGATTACTCCTCGGAACTCATCACCTAGTCCGGGTCTCCCTTATAGATTTAATACGTTGTTTGTGAAACTCTTCCCAGTGCCATGTTTCCATGGACGCCGGTTAATTACACTGCTTCTGTCGGGACATTCCAAAGGGTCCAGTCAGGGCAGCAACCTTCAGTCAGGGGAGTAGTCACGTCGAGGCATCAGTAGCGTGTCTGGATGCTGGGGAACTGGCATGTCTGTCTTTTGTCCCTTGTCATGGGGATTCTCGAGGGCGTGGAAGCCCAAGGCATCCCACATCAAGCGCGGGGAATTATATACCATAGACATATATCTGAGGTTTTCCTCAGCTTCCTATGTTTAACACAAGGTATGTCGTAGGTTTAATGTCCAGCAGAGATAGATCAGCCCGATCAGAGCATTAGCTAGAAGGGATCGGATTGAGGAATTTCCCTTGAAGGGGTTCCGATATCGGGACCAGCCCATGGGCGGCTACGAAGGGGAGCGGAATGGTATGATCTTGCCGGGACATGGAAGTCCGGGTGAGAATCAGGATGGGTGATGGATAGTTGAATGAAGTGTAGGGGGAATGAAATGGGACCATCGCGGGGGCGACAGTGAAGTTGGGCTTGAGCCTTGAAGATACCTCCTACGTATCCCCATGGTAGGGAATCAAAGTCCACGTAGTTCGGGATGGTGCCGGCGAGCCGATGTGAAGGTGGAACTTGGCCCAATAGGCATCGTCAGCGAACCGACGTGAATGTGGACCTTGGTCCCATGGGTGTCGTCAGCGAACCGACGCGAGTGAGGACCTTGGTCCAGATGGTGCGGGGCTTACACACTAGGCCGCCCAGGTGCTGGTGGCCTGACGTGAAGAAGGTCGGAGTGACCAATAGGTGGTGGGCTTGAACCTCTGGGAGGCTTCCTACGTCCCATGCCTTGACATGGATCAAAGACCACGTAGTTCAGGTTGGACGCCGGAAGGCCGACGTGAATGAGGAGGACCAGGGGGGTCCTGGTGGTGGTGGGATTGGACCTCGTGGAGGCTTCCTGCGTACCATGTCTTAGCACGGATCAAAGACCACGTAGTTCAGGCTGGACGCTGGAAGGCCGACGTGAATGAGGAGGACCAGGGGGTCCCAGTGGTGGTGGGCTTGAACCTCGTGGAGGCTTCCTACGTACCATGCCTTAGCACGGATCAAAGACCACGTAGTTCAGGTTGGATGCTGGAAGGCCAACGTGAATGAGGAGGACCAGAGGGGTCCCAGTGGTGGTGGTCTTGGACCTCGTGGAGGCGTACTATGTACCATGACTTAGCACGGATCAAAGACCACGTAGTTCAGGTTGGTCACAACGACTTGCCGTTGGACCGGAATGCAGTTTAGCATCGTGTGGGACAAAGATGAACCCTGACGTGAATAAGTGACGAGATGTGGGCTTGAACCTCATAAAGGCTTCCTACATACCATGCCTTGACATAGATCAAAGACCTCATAGTTCAAAGGGGCTTCGTCGGCGAATCGACGTGAAGGTGAACCCGGGGGTCCACTTGTGGTGGGTGTCGGAGAACCGACGTGAATAAGGGACCTTGGTCCAATGGGAGATGGGCTTGAACCTCAGGGAGGCTTCCTACATACCATTACTTGACATGGATCAAAGTCCTTGTATTTCAGGTTGGTCACAACGGCTTGCCGTCGGACTGGAATGTAGTTTAAAGTCATACTGGACGAAGGTAGAACTCGACGTGAAGAAATGACGGGTGTCCTTGAACCTCGTGAAGGCTTCCTACGTACTGTGCCTTGACATGGATCAAAGTCCTTATAGTTCAAATGGGTGTGCAGTTTAATGTCATGCAGGACAAAGGCATACAGTTTAACGTCATGCTGGACGAGGGCATACAGTTTAATGTCATGCTGGATGAGGGAATACAGTTTAACGTCATGCTGGACGTGGGAATTTCCATGGCCGATGCTTACTCTAAGCCCACGTGATTCATGCTTGGTGTGAGAAACAAGAGTCAGCAAGGACCTGACGATCACATCACGAAGGGTGCGTCCATGAGAAGCGAAGAGGGGATTACACGTTAGGCGGCCCGTGGTGCTGGGACTTACTCCAGGATGGAGTCCCAAAGTGCGGAAAAGCGCAGTAAAAGAGGGACTTGGGACCAATGATGGGAGGTGCCTCGTTCCCTATCACGCCCTCCACTGACCTTGGTAGTGGGGAAGTACGGAGATGCAGGGGTGCAGCCTTCTGCAAGAGAGGCTAGGGGCTTACACCAAGGTGGTTTCCCTTCTCCCATGGACATACGCTACTCCGAGAAGGAGGATATCATCCCTTGTGGAGGGGGTGACCCCGTCTCTGCTGAGACGGGTGGCGTAAAAAATGTCCGAGATGGGGGGACCCTACGTGCGAAGCATGGGGCCGGATCACAGTTTAACGTCATGTGTTAAGGACAAGGTGCTTGGCAGTTTAACGTCCTGCAGCTTGGACGAGGTGGGTTCACTCCGCACCCCTAGGACTTACCTGACCGGCACCCTTTGCTCCTTGGGGGAGGGAAGGTACCAGTAAGGTCGTGGTCAAGGGGGGTCGTAGAGCGAACCATTGAGGGTTCCACGTTAGCGTGGCTATTTGAAGAAGCAATAGTCATTATCATGCCTATGCTAAGAAGCATTAGGAAAAGTAACGCTACAAGTGGTGTTGTCCGTGGGACTTTGAAATCACATCGTGTATACCTGGAGGGTCGCACGGGAAGAGGAATTTCCAAGAAATGGAGTGTGCTTTACGCAGTGGAGTGCTTTGGACTTAGCATGGGGAAGAGGTGTGAGTAGAGGGTGCTTCGCGAAGTGGAATAGTATTCGTGGAGCACTTCCTCGTGAAGAGGAGGTGCCACGCGAAGCAACGTGCTGTGAAGCAGTGTGCTTCGCGATGTGTAGCGATCCTACCTTAGCATGGTGATCACTAGTACAGGATGGGTGTTTCGTGAAGCATAAACGCTCTGCGGCTGCCTGGGTTCCCTTGGAAATCCCCCTCCTTCGCGAATTCCCTTGAGCTTCGCGAAGGGCATCCCTCTCGGAAGAGGGTCTCAAAACGAGACAAAGCGAAGGCGGCACGTGAAGTAGAAGTACCTCGCGGAGCTCATGACTCCCGGGGCAAAGGGTGCTTCGCGATTCAGGAGTGGAGAAGCTGAAAGGTCAGATTGTCCATCCCCTGGGCTCAGGGGGAACCCAGTATTTATAGGCAAGGGGTGCTGAGAAGCAGAAATCACGCGGCGCAAAGGGGCGGCGGGTGCTTCGCAGCGGGTTCGCGAACGTCAGGCCGTTTGTAGAGAGGTACCGCCTCTGGTGCTTCGCAGCGGGCTTGGGAACGTCAGGACGTTCGCGGAGAGGTACCGCATCTGGTGCTTCATAGAGGGCTCGCGAACGTCAAGCCGTTCGCAGAGAGGTACCGCCTCCAGTGCTTCACGGCGGGCTCGGGAACGTCAGGCCATTCGCGGAGAGGTATCGCCTCCGGTGCTTCGCGGCGGGCTCGCGAACGTTAGGTCGTTCGCGGAGAGGTACCGCCTCCGGTGCTTCGCGGCGGGCTCACGAACGTCAGGCCATTCGCAAAGAGGTACCGCCTCTGGTGCTTCACGGTGGGCTCACGAACGTTAAGCCGTTTTCGGAGAGGTACCGCCTCTGGTGCTTCGCGGGACCGTGATGCTCGGGGGTGCTTCGCGTCGGTGCTTCGCGAGGCAGCGTGCGGGACTTCTTTTTCTCTCCTTCCTTTCGTGAAATATTTTGGCACCAACAAAAATAAAAAGAGAGTTTCATCTTGAATTGATTCTATCTCACACTCTAAATTAAAAAAATTATAGTAATGTCATTTTATCTAGTTTAATGAAAAAATTGACCAAATAAAGGCTATCTTAACCATCCAAGCATCCTAGAAACCATAGAGGTAGCTATCCAACCTTAAATATGGGATCCAACTGAGAGAAATAGTGGGAGTGAATTGAACCTATGAAAACAGCCACATGAAAAGTGGATCATAGGATAAGGAGGCATGCATGTAGGGTAGCGCATAACCCACTGAGGATTTCAAAACCTAATGGATTTGATTGAATGATATGCAACACATCCCAGGTAATTAACTGGCACATTCCTGATCTTCAGTCTAATGTGGGACACACTAATACTATTATTGTTGATTATTTAAATTTGACATCATTTATAACCAAAATTATGTCATGCATGTCTTCTTCAACCTCAAGAACTTGAATTTTTATTCATAAGAGATTTTTTTACACATCTTTGGACTTCATTCCACAACTCCATGTGAGATTATTATGCCATCTTCCTCTACCCTGAGCATTCATGTTCAACATATGAGAATCTCTTCTATGTAAAAACATGATGATCTTTCATTTTTTTCAAATAAGTTATGATATAAATAAATATCATCAAAATATCATATGTTCAATGGAATAAATTTAAAGAAATTATGTAAGAAACTAGATGAATCTTTTTTGAAATTTCAAAGAAAAATATCATGATTTGTTTGTCATGATTCATTCATTTATAAAGGAAGAGGTGGATGCACACATTGTAAGTAATTTTTCATGTCACAAGAAACTGTGATTATGTTCATACATATATATTTATGAAATATTGGGAATATAATATTGTCAATTCATGCATAATCTTATCGATAACTTCAAAAGGATGAGTCATAAGGAAAGAACAATTGTGTAAAAGTCACTTTCATAAGGATGAATTGAAAATATGTATAAAAATGATTTACATAGACTTTATTTTTGTAAACATAATTTGTATAAACATTATTTTCATAAACATAATCTTCATAAACATCTATTTTCATAAGTATGATATTCATTCTGTGATTTTAAAATTGAGATGAAGGTTTCGTTTTGTAGTTGTATGGTGAAAAATAAAACAAAAACACATGAAGTAAAATTTTTATGAATAAAGTATGTCATGTTTTGTAGAGGAAAATATTGTGAGAGTTTTAAATATTTAAGTGGATAAAAGAAAACTCAAGGTCTAAATATTTTGAACCTTAAATAATGAGATTGTAGTAAACTCAATGTTGATATTTTAGGGAATTTGGGAGTAAAGAATGTGAGAAATATATTCGTGCATTATTGTGAATATATATATATATATGATATTAAAAAGGTTTTTATTAGAATTTGATATATCAGTTTCACCTTATCGAAGTTAAAAAATAAGAGAGAAGAACCTTTGAAATTAGTGTATCTTAGAAGAAACCAAATCTATTGAATAAGAAAAATAAAGTGAGACCAGATGATATTTTTATATGAAAATATTTAATATCAAAGGAAGAGATAACCATAATTGTATAGAGATCCTTTCTATGTGTTGAAGAATAAGAAGAATAAAAGGGAGACATGGAGAGTCTATGATATTCTCATTTCATAGAATAATTTTGAGAAGAAGGGACCGATATTGTGGTTATTGTCTATATCTTACAATGATATTCTTGAAGAACCACTATGATTAAATAGTAAAAGTGAGTTTGAGTAGAGAATAAATCCATATTTCATGTGTATTTATTGATCACTCTTTTTAAATTGTAGAACTATTCACTGGTTCATGGGGGACCCTTAAAGAACTGGTAGTACCTATATAAACAATGTTATACATATAAGAAGTGGATGATACATTCATGAGGGATTTGGATAATAGTAGTCCATCCATTATGTATGACTTAAGACTACACTTGTAATCACTATAAATTATATTGATAATAAAATATAGATACTTGAAAAAAATTGAACATGGTAAGGAGTCGAACCTCACAAAAATTATGCATTTTTGTTTGTTTATTTCTGCATTGCATGATAAGGTGAGGTTGGAGAGTTCCTTGATTAATCCATTTCTCTTAATCATGGTATAGGGAGTGAGAGAGGGGTTAATTGATAAGAAATTAGAACTTTTTTTGTTACACTGATCCCCCCAATGTCCGTGCATGATCCACTAGGATCTATAAGTGGTATCAGAGCTAACTATGTCTTCCACTAATTGGATCTATCTTTTACTTCATGGTTGTTTTTTAAATACATAAATGAAGTGTGTATTGTAAGTAAATTCAAAATATCCTCATATGGATAAATTTTTCTTCTTCCATGTTGGTGATAAAGTGAAGGTGTCAACCAAGACCTTAAGAAACACGAAGAAGAATAAGGAAAATATATTTAAGAAGAATTCAAAATGAAATAAGGATCTAGAATTACTTGAATATGATCAAAGTGGTAAGTTTTAATCTATAAAATCTATTCAAAGTGATCCTCTTGGAATCATGAGTTTAATATGTAAAGATTATAAATATTACGATTATATCAAAACCTTATAATACTTCTACTTTTAATTTGAAAGGTATGTGAATAATGTTCATGTTAAAGTAATCACATATATACTTCGTTTCTTCAAGGAAATACTTAATGATGAATTACTATTGGAAAAATAAATTGAATAAATTTATAAGGCACTAGGCAATAAATTTAAAAAGTTTAATTCCCACACAGACCTTGTTGGAGACAAAGAAGAATATGTGACACTCTATAATGAAAATATTTCCTTGATTAAAGAAAATTTGTAAAAAAAAATTGGTGAGAAGGTAGTGAAAAAAATTGTTCTTTAAGAAGTGTTTAATACATTGAAAAATTTTCATAATAGCTCCATGAATATCAAAGATTTCCAATTAGTGGTTAAAGAATATATATATATATATATATATTGATAAATACCTACAATAATAAATAAAGATGTGTGAATATTATATTCAAAAGATAAAGAAATATTGGGAATTCAAGTTGAGACCAGTTGAGTATGAAAAATATTCATTTAACATGATGTGCCTTGATATTGGGGTAATAATAAGAGTTATCAAAACAACACATGGTAGAATTTAAAAAATTGTTGGGAAAAGGGATATTTCCACACAAGTTTATATTAAAAGTTATGAATCCAATATAACACATTTTAGTGGAACTAAGAGATTTTGATAATCCCCTAATCAACCCATATCAATCTTTTAGAAAAAGGTTCCATACAAATCAAAATCCATTGATCATGTTGAATTTGTTAATCTAGATAATACAGTTTTTAAAGTAAAAATTTTACAAAAATGGATGAATAAAAATTATAAAAATTATTCTAGAGTTTCAAGGGTGGGTATAAGGCTTTATGGAAGAGATATTTCCCCAATAGAAACCCAAAAAGTTGAGAATAAGGAATAAAAATAAAAAAAATCTTCCAATTTTGAAAATTATGGACAACATGCACTCCAAAGAAGAAAATTAAGGTTTGTTGTTCATTTTGGTATTTTCATAGGTTTGGGCATAGAGAATTAGATTATTTTCACAATAAACCAATTTTTTATGTTCAAGAAAATCCTACAGTAAAGGGGATATATCCTAATAAGATGTCATATCCATGGATTATGAACTTAACTGCTACAAAAAAGTTTGATATTCAAAGTAATTCTTATTTAATATGTACTTATTGTGATTATTATGAAGATATATGCTATTCAGAACCAACCAAGTGTGAACCTAAAATTAATAAGTAAATAATACAATAGAAACTAGGGTATGAATATAAGGAAACCTTATAAAAAAAAGTTAAATAAATAAGTCAACTAAAATAAGTCAAAAAAAATTCAAATATAATAGATACATAAAAATGAAGGATTGTTTCTACTATGGAAATAGGGGACATGTCATAGAAAATTCACTCAATAATCCATGTGGATATTCGAAATAGGTTCAGTCAGTTTCAAAAGATCTTTTGATTATTTTTCTTAATAATTTGGAAAAGGCGTGAATAATGTAGAAAGAAAAAGCTAAGGTAAGTGCTAATGGGAAGAAATATATTCCATGTGAAGAATATAAATTTCATGAGAGGTTTTCAATAAATGAAAACTTAAAGGTTTTAGAGGAGTTGTGTGGGATTTTCTAAATGGATATACATTGTTCTATAAATTAGTTAATAATATTTTTAGTATAAAAAATAAGCCTTAAATAAAATAGGTATCAAACCAAGTGATACATGTGGTAACATATCACATAAAGAAATTATATCAATGAATAATTCTATGTTGGCCACACCAAAAATAGAATTGAATATATAATATGCAAGCATGAAGGATAAATATAATAGAGCAACTTGGTTTGGAAAAAATTCTCAACCTTTATATTCACATTAAGAAACTAAGTATTCCACCTTATTCCTATAATATTTTTGTTTTATTTTCATTATTTTATTTTAAGGAATTTAAGGTGAAGTTATGAGGTATGGAAGCTATCAAAATGGGAAATCAAAAAGTAGAAGAAACAATCTAGAATAATTATTCCAAATTTGGTGAAAGTTTGAAATATTCTATCTTGGCACACTCTCAACATGGGACATCTTGAAGCCTATCTAATAGAGATATCCACCTTGATAAAGATGACCAAGAGAATCCGTTTGAGGGGTATATAATTTAAGATTGTGTTGACATTCTTTAAAAAAAATATTGAAATATAAATATAATTTCTAGAAGGTGATTAAGGTAATTTCATTTATAAGGTATGAGTTTATATTCTATCACCCTTGGTTACAAAAATCAAATCCTAACATTAAAGGGTATAAATTTATTTTTAATCAATAACATGAAGGTGAAATTTTGAAGATAATATAAGGATGATTAATAAAGTTAGAAACATATTACTTATGCTTGAATTCTTTTGATTTTTATTTTGAGATAAAGTGTAACATCCTGGTTCTAGGTGCCACCCAGAGGTGCCCCATACCCAGTTGGTCACATGGCCTCAAGCGCATTTCCCCAAATTCCAGAGGCTTCTGACTAGTAGCGAGGGTCTTGGGTGTGATAGTAGGGAAACTATTCCCTCATTGGTTGAGTAATGTAGTGGAAAGAAAAAATATAATAATAGCAGAAGCAGTAATAACATGCAATAAGTTAACAGTAGAAGACTAGAAGTAATAAACAACTGGAGCACATATATATAAATGATTCATGATACATATGTCTAAAAAAGAATCCAAAAAAGTCACAATTCTAGAATACAGTACTAAAACAAAGTACAAAGAAAAAAATTAAACTCCAACAGCATTGCAAGCCTCAGCTTGGTCCCATGCTATCCAGCTCCGAAACAATCAAGTACTTGTCGTAGAAGGGAACTTGACCTTATCTATACCTGCAATATTATAATCTTTTTGGGATCTAAAGCATGACCTAAATAGGGTGTGAGGCGAATCTCAGTAGGAAACCACCCAAATATTTATGCCTAAAATTCAGTGAATATATATGGTAGACAATAAAAAAATGAAGCAGTAAACAAGGAAGTACTCAAAAGTAAACAATCCTACAGTTTCAATTGCATTCATTTACATATATCAAGTAAGCTTCTAATCAAAACAAGTAACCCTCTAGAAATTACTCATATCCAAACCCCTCTGGTTCAACCAATCAAACACAAGCAACCCTCTAGGAAGTACTCACAGTCTAACCCCTCTGGTTCAGCTTTAGAAAAGACTCTCTAAGGAAACACTCATTGTCAATTCCTCATGTGGTCTCATATCGGTGACTATAGACACTCTAAGGAAGCACTCAATGTCTAATTCCTCTTTTGTTCTCATAACATGGAACTACAGACACTCTGAGGGAGTACAAAGTCCATCCCTCCTATGGTATTGCAACATAAAAGTAAATAGACACTCTGGAGAATCCCTCAGCGTCCATTCCCCCTATGGTCTACTACACCAGGTTCCCATAGCCCTGTGTAAGTCAATCATGCGCAATGATGTTCAACAGCCGAAATAAACCTTAATAACTACTTGGCTAATAGCTTTCAAGAATTACTTGTCTAAACAGCTACAAGAATATAATAGCATCAGATAATATCACTCCATCCTAACAACACTCGGCATGAAAAACAAGCATCCTAACCGGAAAAGCTAGACCAAATGTTCAATATCAAAACAAACATGGGAAACACATCCATAGCATGGAAAATAACACTATTCACAATCAAACAACCTCTACTCAGGCACACAAGGTATAGCAGGAAAAAACAGGGCTAAAATCTCTAAACACACAATACCCTGTTCTAGGGTATTGGGCACTTTTGCACATAATATTCAAAGAATAACTATAGAAAGGAACAAACCACCTACCTCGATGTTTTAAAATCTATATAGTTGAATCCCATCCTTTTAATCGACCTAGAACATCATAGATCTACAAAAACGTCAAAAACTCTTAACTAATAATATATCATGAGTGAGGATAAAGCAAGAGATAAGGCTCTATAAGAAGGAATAACTCACCATGGAAATTCCAACATAATCGACGGTAGTTGATTCGGAGAATGGATGAATGATCAGGGTCTCTGGGAAGAATTTTGATCCTTGGTCGCTCTTAGATGAGACGTCGTTAGAAGAAGGGGTTTCTGTGAATGAGATGTGACCCCAGTATATTTAATGAAATAAAAGAAAAAGTACACAATTTGTATTTTAAAATTACCCAGCATGTATATGCCTTTATGGGGACCTGCTTTAGAAAGTCTCCAGGTCACCCCACATGACCATGTACTCAGCTGTTACACGGCCAGTACATGATCACCCATGGCAACCGGGTACACGGCGTGTACTCCTAAGTACACTGCATGTACTCCTTAAATTTCCGGAAACTCATCTTTTTCTCAAAACACCTGAAAAATAAGATCTATACCTAAAAATAATATTTGAGTTCTTACAAACATCCCCCCTTAAATAAATTTTTCCTCGAATTTCCCTAAGAAGGTGATGAAGAAGAATCCTCGAACAGCTCCAGCCACTACGATCACACATCGGTCTCTCTCTCCCAAGTCTCGTCATGTACTTGCTCGTGTTTCCATAGCACCCATACTAGAGGAATAGACTATCCACAGAGAACCTTGGTGCTTCAATCAACAATTCAGATAGGATGCTCCTCGAATGATGCATCCACCTCCAACTCAACCTCCTTAGGTTGGAAAACATGAGATGGGCCTGAGAAGTAATGTCGTAGCTAAGAAACGTGGAAGATGTCATGTATATCCCGATACCTCTAAGGTAACTACAACCGATAGGCAACTACCCAACTCTATCCAAAACCTTAAATAGTCCAACATATCTTAGCAAAAGATTTCCCTGTCTCCTAATCCTCCTATGTCCCAACCTTGGTGTGACACATAGAAAAACCTAATCTCTGACCTCGAACTCCCGAGGTCATCTCCTTCGATCAGCATAAGAATTATT
This sequence comes from Viscum album, assembly GCA_963277665.1. NCBI lineage: Eukaryota > Viridiplantae > Streptophyta > Magnoliopsida > Santalales > Viscaceae > Viscum > Viscum album. The sequence continues at coordinate 96,080,130 of OY728142.1, read as the reverse complement.
TCATGATTGTGTAGTATCCATCATCTTATGAATCAACTCTATCTATTTTGTGGTCTCCTGGACAAGATAAGGTCCCAACATAGCTGCCTCTTCTGTCTCCAGCCAACATAAGGGTGATAGGCATGGCCTACCATACAAAGCCTCATAAGGTGACATCTGAATAGTTGCTTGAAAACTATTATTATAGGAAAACTCCACAAGAGGTATGTGTTTCTCTTAAGAACCACTAAAATCTATGACAAATTCTCTAAGCATTTCCACTAGCACTTAAATAGTATGCTCATACTGGCCATCTTTCTAGGGATGGTAAGTCGTACTTAGAAGTAACTATATACCCAAATCCCTTTGTAGTCCCTGCCAGACCCAAGAAGTAAAACATGTATCCCTATATGAAACAATGGAGTGTGTAACCCCATGTAGACGTGAAATCTCTTGGATGTACAGCCTTCCCATCTCATCTACACTGAAGGTCTCCTTGATCGGCAAGAAGTGAGAAACCTTCATGAGTCTGTAAATGAAAATCCAAACTACATCATTCCCTTGAGGCGACCTTAGTAAACCTGTCACGAAGTCCATCGCGACATCATTCCACTTCCACTCAGAAAGGGGTCGCTACTACAAAATCCCTGCTGGTCACTGATACTCTGCCTTCACCTGCTGACATGTGGAACACCTCATGACAAATCCAGCAACATCTCTCTTCATACCTGGCCACCATTATTAATGGTGCAGATCTCGATACATCTTGGTGACAACAGGATGAACTATCCAAAATAAGGAATGAAAGTCCCTCATCATCTCCTCACGTATGTTTGTTGACACCCATTTGCACCCATGAAAGTGAAAGATCTCATCCTCACTCATGGTCCATCTAAGAATATGGTCCTCTCATGACACACTCTCCTGTAGGATTAGGCCTTCGACATTTGATAGCTTCCTTATTCTCACTCGATCAAGTAGAGTAGAGGTAAAAACTACAGAAGAAAGAAACATCTGCCCCTATCTATCAATCACCTCCAAATGCATCTCAGAGAACAGATCCATAAGCTGCCACTCACTGCTGGACTCCTGAACTGCCCATATCTGAGTCCTCATACTCAGTGCATCCACCACTACGTTGTCTTTCCCAAGCGTGTAGGCAAGCTCAAAGTCAAAAGACTGAAGGTAATCAACCCACCTTCACTTTCTCAAATTCATATCACGTTGATTAAAGATATACTTGAGACTTTTTTGGTTGGTGAAAACCACAATGTCACACCCCGACATTTTAATTTTTTTTATTTTTTTATTTTAGGGATTTGGTTAACCTTGTTGTGGTGCAGGTTGAGCATAGGTCAAAGTACACTGTTTAGTCTGATATGGTGTTTTCAAACTGATAGAATTTGTTAAGAGTATATTTTGAAATTACCTTCTATTTAAATATTGTTTGAAAAAAATATTATTTTTTTGTGCACTCTGACATGTTTTATGTGTTATGTGTGTACTATGAAAAGTGTTTTTCATGAAAGTCTTGTTATGTATTTGGTTTTAGGATGATTTTTTTTAATGATGTATTGGGTGTCATTTATGTGCGAGCCCTGGTTGAGTCATTTGATGGAATTTGATAAATTATGCGAGATGCGAAACTTATTTTGGAAGGGCTTTGGTGTGCGTCTGATTTCAAAAGAGTATTTTAGATGTGTATGTGGTGGGAGTCCATGTTGTGCTACTTAGAAGTGTTTTATAAATTGTTTAAACGATTTAATAAAATGTTTAAGTGATTGTGAATCATGTATCTAAATGGTTTTGGTGTCACATAAAGAACAATTTTTTTTTAATGGTAAGGAATCCCTTTTGACATCTTTATGTGTGTTGTGTTCTTTTCATCCTGTTTTGAAATAAAAGTTGGTTTTGGAAAGGGTAAAGACCCATTTGGTAAATGAGGTTTGTTTTGGGTGTGTGTTGGAACGTGATGGCCCATTTGGCACTTTTAGATTTAGTGTAATGTTTGTGTTGATTCTTTGAAATGACGACGTTTTGATTACTGTATGCCCATTTAACAACTTTAGTATTTTGAAAAAGGTATCAAATGGTTTTAATGATTTCATGGAATGACGTCCTTGTTGTAACTTTGTTAATGTGAAATGTTTTAATGTGTATTTGGGGGTGCTCCTGTCTAGGGTAACCCTTTATGGGTGAACGCATAGGAAGCGTCTATGTTTGGGGTAGGCAAGTGCGGTGAGATGAGACATGCGTGCGATGGCCTCCTACTTACATAGTATGATTGTAACCACCATGGGTTCCTGTGTATCTTTTAGAGATCGAGTGATGGTTGTTGATCAACCCCGATTAGATGGGTTAGTACCCCTTAGATTTGTCGTTAGGCCAGGCAGGCTTTGCCACTGGATTGGTCAGTTAGGGCAGCTAGTTGGTTATAGACTTAGGAGCTTCACCATACGCCGGTAGGTGATTTCAAAACCGAGTACGTCTAGGGGTCTTCTAGGGATTTTTAGGATCAACCATGGTTACTGGTTTATTTACATTGCTTGTTTACTTTCCATGCACTAGTTTATTTTCATCTTGCACTTTTACTTGTTTTACTCTAGCACAACATTGGTATACTCTGTTTTGGATTTTATTTATAAAATTACAAATGATTTTGGAAAAAAATGGTATTTGGCATGAGTTGGGTTTTTAAATGGGAAAAACATGTTGCTTGTTTTCAAATTCAAAAAACCTACTTTTATAATTTTATTTCAAACTTGCGTTAATGGATTGCTTAGGGAAGGGAGATGTTGGGTTCTGTGGTTTATTTTGGCATCCCTACTGAGAATTTTTAATGTTCACACCTATTTTATCATTTCAATTGTAGGTTTCCTTGATCAGTTTTTCTTGGCTGAGTTTCTCATTGTTAGAGCAAAGTTGGCCTTTGGTCGGAAGGTGATCTGAAAGGTCACGTGGAGGTATGCTTAATTTTATTTTTTTTCTTTTCGCTGCTAGTGTTATGTTTATCAGATGTTTGTGTATATTTTTTTATTGTTTATTTGGTTTTGTTAATGGTCCAAAACATTCCCAACGATTAAATTTTGATGCCTGGCACTGGTTGTCAGCCCGTGGGGATCGGGAAAGCTCTTCAGTCCATGTCGCGAACCCGCTCGGGTGACCGGTTCAGGGTCTACCCGTGTTGGTTAGTGACACACAAAATGCTCTCCCAATAGATAATGTCTCCAATAGCGTAAGGCATGAAAAACTGTAGCTAACTTGAGATCATGCTTCGAGTAATTTCTTTTATGTGGCCTCAACTTCTAAGACTCATACGCAATGACTCCTTCCCCCTACATAATCACTTTTCCCAGCATGATACTTGATGCATCATAGTAAATTGTATAAATCTTTCCCATATCTGGAAAAACTAGTATAGGTGTTGAAGTCAACCTCCCTTTCAGTTCTTGAAGGGCTGACTCACAAGAATCTAACCGCAAGTACTTAACACCCTTCTTATTTAGGCTCTTCAGTGGCAGTCCTAATCATGAAAATTCCTGTATGAAACATTTGTAGTATCCAGCCAGCCCTAGAAAACTCCATACCTCAAAGATGTTCTTTGTCTTCTCCCAGGAAACTACTTCTCTCACTTTCTCTGGGTCTACTGATACTCCTGTCTCTATGATAACATGACCCAAGAAGTGAATCTGGTCCATCCAAAAGTGGCATTTTGAGAGATTAGGATATAAATGATGCTCTCTCAGTGTGCTCAAAATGATCTCAAGATGGTTAGTATGGTTGTGTCAAGTGTGAGAGTACACCAAGATATCATCAACAAAAACCAACACAAAGGAATCCAAGTATGGATGGAACACCCGGTTCATTAGTTCTATAAAAACTTCAGGCGCATTCGTGTGGCCGAACGACAAAACCACATACTCGTATAGACCGTACCTACTCAGAAAGGATGTAAGAGGTATATCTGATGGTCTAACGTGCAACTGATGATAACCGAATCTCAAGTCAATATTTGAGAACACCTGGTCTCCTAAAAGTTGATCAAAGAGATCATCAATCATTTGAAAGGGATATCGGTTCTTGACCGTCAACAGGTTCAACTTCTGATAATACACACAAAGTCTGAGGGTAACATCTACCTTCTTCGCAAATAGGATAGGTGAACCCCAAGGAGAAGTGTTGGGTCTGATAAAACACTTCACCTATAACTCCTCTAACTACTTCTTAGGCTCCTGTAACTCTGGTGTAGCCATCCTATAAGGAGGAATGGACACCAATACTGCTCTTAGAACAAGCTCAATAGAAAAGTCTACCTCCTGCTCAGGAGGAAAACCTGAAAATTCTTTTGGAAAGACATCCATAAAATGATCGACCACTGGAAGAAAGTATAACTATGAAGTCCCCTGGTTATCCAGATACAGACTAGTAATCTAGGCTGTAATTCCTCCCAACCCATGATGCTTGGATCCTATTTTGCTCGCCTGAACATCCCATTCACCCTTATGTAAAAAGGATCCACCCTATAGTGATGTAAAACTCACCCTACAGCGATATCAATCAACAACATACTATAAGGGAACTAACCAGTCCATCCCGAGAATGACGTCATAGCCCATCATCTCTAAGATATAAAGTTCCCACAAGTATTAACACCCACCAACCTCAAAAGGGAACCCCTTGCACAAATATACACTAGACATTATAGTCCCCAACAGAGTGTCTAGAGTCATAACATCATCAGAAGTAAAGATACAGAGACCAAGGCTCTCCACAATAGAAACAGATATGAAACTATGGGAAGTCCCTATGTCAAAAAGTGTAGAAGCTAAAACTGAGGCAACTAGGATCGTACCTCAAACTGTTAAGGGTCCGGGATCCTGCTCCTACTAGGTCTGCTCCACTGCAAAATTCTGGAATGTAGCGTAGCCCTATGACCTTATCTGACCACCCTGAGCTGATCCACCATGTAGTCACTGAAAGCCTGCTGACTGGCTACCACGTTCGTGACCTCCACCTCAGCCTGAACGATCAGAAGAACTCTAGTTCTCAGACTGATGAGAAACTGGTGGCCCTGCTCCAGTATGAGGAGTTAAAATAGAACCTCTATCACGAGCTTCTAGTGAGAAAAACTGACATAACTGCTAAATATGACCCATCTTTCCACAAGATCATCACTCCACTGGGTATCTCGGGAAATGTGGATTCATATTCCCACTCTTCCCACACTAGTAGCACACCACCTGGATACCATAATAAGTATATATCTTCCTTGGATCCCCGTGTGTAAACTTCCTATGGTGCTTCTTACTATCAATATGAAGGGTACTAACTCTGGATGTCGAGCCTCCCTAGACCACAGCTCTAGAATCCCTTAGATTTCACTCTGTTATCAGCATCTAGTTGACTATAGAGGTGATGGAATTCAACCTGAAGATATTCACCTGAGATAGGATTTCATGCTTGAGACCATCCTCAAACTTCCTTGCTAGGAATAACTCATCACCCCCTAGAATGGGTGTGAAGTGCTGCATCTCTATGAAGTGAGAAGAATACTCTATGACTAAGAGAGTACCATGTTCCAGACTCATGCAAAAGAGCCTCAGCCTAGTTGGTGAGGACTCGCTAGGTGCATCCAAGAGACCTGAGATCAAATCTGGGTAGAGGCATATTTCTAGTTATTGTATCATTACTATAGTAGTACTGTAGCAGGAACTATAGCAGGCACTGTTCGGTACTGTAACAGACGGAACTATTCATCCATCTGGGCCTTCGGGCCACCGGTTTGTTCCTTGGGTCCTGCAAGGCTTTCAGGCCACCCAAGGCCTTTGGTCCACCTTAAGGCCTTAAGGCCACCCCAAGGCCTTCGGACCACATGAATGCATGCCCCAGAAACACTAAAAAAATGAGCAGCCCCAGAAGAGGAATCAGAGCAGGTGCACTCACCAGAGCAGAGCCAAATGGATTGTCAAAATGAGAGGGTATGGTTATGCCATTGGTACCAGCCTATGCTTGCACGGGAAGCCTAGCCAGATGGTCATGCAAAGGTGGAGAGATACTATCAAGATGCATATGTTGGGGAGGGGTAGTTCCTTGTAGATAGTCTGGTTGAATTCCCTAAGACCTTCGGGTCATGTAATCCCCTAAGCCTACGGGCCATATAATCTCTAAGCCTACTAGCCTTGTAAGGGTTCCCCCTCATCCCTTGAAATGTGGGTTATCAAAAATCAATAAAAATGAAGTCCTTCGGGCCATTCAGGCCATGTTCCAGACTCATGAACTCTCAGGCTCGAACGGCCCTCAAATTCTCTGGGTAGAAGTAATCATAGAAGGCATGCTGAAACTCATCCCAATCCATAACTTGTTGGCATCCCTCCGGTGAGATCACATCCCAAAATCTCTTGGAAGAGTCTCGAGCATATATGTAGCAAGATTCACTCTCCTCTCTGGAAGCATCTTCAGATGCTTGAAGATAGATAGCATGGCGTCCAACCATGACTCAGCAGTCTGAGGTCCTCCATCCCCTGAGAAAGTGGGGGGATGATGCTATTGAAAGACCCACGTTAACTCTTCCATAAATGTGGCAGGATGTGGTACTCCTCAGAAGGTCTGTGTGAACCTCATAAATCCCTCTCGGAACTTTGCATCGACACCTGCATCCGAGATAATGGCCGGTACCAAGACAGGCACGACTGGAGGATCTGCTGGCAGTTCCTGATCTTCTATGTCCAGTGTCTGGTCACTTCCCTATAACTAGCGTACAAACAGAGGATGTCGGTGACATAACTCTGTAAGGTCAAACACACACATTAGATCAAGATTAACAAGGACTGAAACTTTTAAGTGTAAGGAGGGAACAGGATAAAGAAATAATTCAAGATTTCTAAAAGGTTGATACATGGTGTGTACAACTCCTACATGGTGTGTTCCCTTAAGATTTCATATGGATATGTACTCCTACCAACCCTGGTCATGTAAAATCACATACACACAGTGTGTTGTCTTAACACACGATGTGTACTTGAATCCTCTTCCCCTACCTGAGTTCTTCTACATGACATAACCCACACGGTTCTCATAGAGTAATATTACATGGAATTTTTTTGCTAGACACAACATGTAATAAAAATAACTTCATTGACTTGTGTTGTTAGTCACATGGTCGGTTACATGACTGACTCTACACAGTGTGTTTTTCCATAAATGGTGTGTATTAACTACCCATAATCCACCCATGTCTTTAGTCACACGATCAGACACATGGATCCTAAGACACAATGTGCACATAGGGTACACGACGTGTCCCACAAAAAATTTCACATCCCCATGTCTCTGCTCACACAGCCATTGACACGGTTAGAAACTATAAAGAGTGTACATAAATTACACGATATGTACTTAAGAAAAATAGTTCCTTGTTGAATAGGACACATGGCATGTATTCTGCAATACACACCGTGTATTCTGGGTTTTTCCAGATAGTAAGCCTCAGAAACTACTCCGGAAGCCCATAAAACACTGAAACCAACATAAAAGTTCCAAATTCTGATTCATGGGGTCCCATACTCCCCATGAATCAAAGCTTGGCATCATATTCATGTCATATACAAGGAATAACAAAGAAATTATCCACCAAATTCCGATCCATGAGGGCCCATAACACCTCAAGAACCAAAGTTTGGCGCTATTTCAAATGAAATCTTACATATTAGAAATACCCTATCAAATAGCAGGTATTCTATCAAGAAATATATCACAAAATCATGCATATCTAGCACAAAATCTATCACAATAACATTCAATCAGTAATACACCCTAAATGGCATAGTAAGAATGCATGGCATGTGATCTATAGCAAGTGCATATATGATGCATGAGATGGCATACCCTCATCTCATCAGGTTGAAATAGAAATAGAACCTTAATAATATCAAAAATAATAGCACAAAACATGTAAATCACCCAATGGTGAAATCAAATCAATTGTAATAATTGAAAAACTAGAAAATTTGCAATAATTGAGGTAAATTAGTTTTTCCCTGTACACGGGTGTGCTACTCCCAGAAAAATATTATTACCAACTACCTATTTCATCCTATCCCTGAATATAGGATCCAAACAGTAAGTCAAGAAGAAAATAATTCCTTTGATACTACTTTGTAACATCCCGGTTCTGGGTTCCACCCAGAGGTGCCCCGTACCAGGTTGGTCACATAGCCTCAAGCGCATTTCCCCAAATGTCAGAGGCTGCTGACTAGCAGCGAGGGCCTTAGGTGTGATATTGGGGAAAATATTCCCTCGTTGGCAGAGTAATGCAGTGGAAATAAAAAAAGATAACAATATCAGAAGTAGTAATAACATGCAATAAGTAAATAGTGGAAGACTGGAAGTAATAAACAATTGGAGCACATATACATAAATGATTCATGATACATATGTCTAGGAAATCATCCAAAAAAGTCAAAATATTGGAATAAAGTACTAAAACAAATTACAAAGAAAAAAATAAACTCTAACAGTATCGCAATCCTCAGCTTGGTCTCATGATCTCCAGCTCTATAGAAATCAAGTACTTATCATAGAAGGGCTCTTTACCTTATCTACACCTACAGAAATATAATATGTTTGGGCCCAAAAGCATTCCCCAAAAGGGTTGTGAGAAAAATCCCAGTAGGAAACCACCCAAATATATGTGCCTAATAGTTAGTGAATATATATGGTAGGCAATAAGAAAAATAAAGCAGTAAACAAGGAAGTACTCAAAAGTAAACAATCCTATAGTTTAAATTGCATTAATTTTCATATATCAAGTAAGGATCTAATCAAAAAAAGTAACCCTCTATGAATTACTCACAGCCTAACCCCTCTGGTTCAACCAATCAAACACAAGAAACTCTCTAGGAAGTACTCACAGTCTAACCCCTCTGGTTCAGCTTTAGTAAAGACTCTTTGAGGAAGCACTCACTGTCAATTCCCCATGTGGTCTCCTATCGGTAACTATAGACACTCTGAGGAAGAACTCAACATCCAATTCCTCTTGTGGTCTCACAATGTGTAACTACAGACACTCTAAGGGAGTACAAAGTCTATCCCCCTATGGTCTCTCAACGTAAAAGTAAACAGACACTCTGGAGAATCCCTTAGCATCCATTCCCCATATGGACTATTACACCAGGTTCCCACAACCCTATGAAAGTCAATAGTGCACAATGATGTCCAACAACCAAATTAAACCTTAAGAACTACTTGGATAATGGTTTTCAAGAACTACTTGGCTAAACAGCTACAAGCATTTAACAACATCAGATAATATCACTTCATCCTAACAACACTAAGCATGAAAAACAAGCAGCCTAACCGATAATGCTAGACCAAATGGTCAATATCAAAAAAAAACATGGTAAACACATCCATAGTATGTAAAATAACCCTATTCACAATAAAAAAACCTCTACTCAGGCACACAAGGTAAAGTAAGCAAAAATAGGGCTAAAATCCCTAAACACTCAATACACCGTTCTAGGGTATTGGTCACTTTTGCACATAATATTCAAAGACTAACTAAGGAAAGGTACAAACCACCTACCTTGATATTTTATGATTGATATAGTTCAATCCCAGCCTTTTAATTGACCTAGAGTTTTTTAGATCTACAAAAACACCTAAAATTCTCAACCAAGAATATCTCATGAGAGAATAGAAATCAAGAGATGAGGATTTAGAAGAAGGAAGAACTCACCATGGTGATTCCAACGCAATCAACGGTGGTTGATTCGGAGAATAGATGAATGATCGGGGGCTTTGGGAAGAATTGCGCTCCTCGATCGCTCCTTGATGAGACATCATTAGAAGAAGGGGTTTTGTGAACGAGACGCGACCCCAGTCCGTTTAATGAAATAAAAGAAAAGGTACATGGTGTGTCTTTTAAAATTACATGGTGTGTATATGCCTTTACTAGTCCCCGCTTTAGGCGGTATCTAGGTCACCCCACATGTCCATGTACTCTGCCGTTACACGGCCAGTACACGGTCACCCGCGGCAACCAGGTACATGGTATGTACTCCTAAGTACACATCATGTACTCCTTAAATTTCTAGCAACTCATTTTTTTTCTCAAAACACCTAAAAAATAGGATCCATACCTAAAAAAGAATATTTGGTTTATTACATAAATTATAGGAATTCAGATTTTAATGGTTATAAAAATAAACTTATCAATGGGAATCGATTGGATTTTGCCTGATGTTTGTTGAAAATCCTTTGAAATGTGTGAGATAATCATCCATCATGGTGTGATTATATGTTAAAGAACCCCAAAATATTACAAGTTAATCAACCATGATGATGATAAAATAACCACATCCCTTAAGGGGGAATAAATTATAAGGATCTTCCAAATCATTATTATATAGTGATCCTAAAATCTAGATAGCCCTAAGAGAATTGGATTATGAGGAATTATAATAACACTTTTCTACTTTTCATTGGTTATATCATGTATGTTGATAAAGGGGGGTGTTGGTTGATGGGAAAGAAAATTAAAAGGGTAATTAAACCTTTTTTTACTTGAATTGGTTTGATGGGTTTGTTGATTTTAGTACAAGTATAAATATTCTTGATAAATCTAATTTTTTAGCCCCTAATGTGAATAATTGAGAGTGGTATCACATGTATGATGATTAACAGAAATCTTGTAATACCTTGGTTGCTCAATCTTTTTTTTACATCAGGTTATCTTATGAATACTTAGATTTTTCTAACTAGAGATTCATAGCTAAGAAAACATGTGGTGATAATTCTTATTTTAATTAATTCAAGTTGAATTGAAAATCATAAGTGTAAGGATAATTTTTTTAAAGAAAAAGTGAATTTTCTAACCCTAAAAACACTTTTTTGTTTGATATCAATGAGGGGTAGATGAAAAATATAGCATACACACATTTTGAATTAAAGGTATTTAAGAGTATTAAAAACAAAAAACAAAGGGGTATATTGAATATCCCATGATTAATGGTTTTATTTGTTACCAATAAAGATGGTTATCTTGGTGTGAGTGATGATGTAAATATGTGTAGAGGAATAGAAATCTTGGAAATCGGTTGGATTTACTGAGATAGAGAAGAAGTAGTGATTCATTTATATATAAAGAGTATATGTGAATATAGATGGATGATTTTGACGATATTTAAATAGGATGTGGATTTTGAATTTCTTAGAAGAAAATACCATTGGATTATCAAATTACCATTCAAATGATGTAAAATAATTTGGATTGTTTGAGATATTTTCAATTTCTATATTATTTGGAAAAGAAAAATATAGTTATGGATTGATTTTTATTTTACACTCTATATTTAAAATAGTGTATTATAGAGTTTAAGGTTTTATAAAATTCATGTTATCTTGTTTAATGAAAAAATTATCGAACTAAATGCTACCTTAACCAGCTAAGCAGTTTGGAAACTATAGTGGAAGCCAACCGACTTAAATTTAGGAGCTAGAAGAGAGTATAAGGGGTTTAGGATCATAAAATTATGTTAAAAACACTATAAGATGGGGTTGAATTGTATTTTAAAGATAAATAACTTTTTTTATCCTCCATAAAAGATATATGTATTAGTACTATGAAGAACTAATAAACCTGCAACAAAAACAAAGTAAAATTGGAGTAATAATATTTAAGTATCGATATTTCAGAATTATTGAATAACTTAAGGTGTTCATTAGAAATATAAAAAATTAAAGCATCATAAATAAAAAAATCCATGGAGTATAAATTTACTAATCAAATACCTCTAAAAATTATTATGAAATTTTCACTTTTAACCCAAATTAAATTGGGAAACATAAACCAATTTCAAGGTATCATCGAATTTTAACCCTTTGAAAGGTATATTATTGCTAAATTATGAATCTTGGGTCTATATTACTTATAATTTAAACCCATTATTATCTGTAATGGTATTTTTTACTTCAACAACTTAAAGCTCAGTTCACCTACTACTTTGACTGGTAGCTCAGTACTTCTGCTACAACAAATAGTATCTCAGTATGCCCATTATTTTGATTGGAAGCTCAATTTTTTCTTCAAATCCAAAGTAATACCTTGAAAATATTATCATAGACACAAAAATTATAAGAATAAAAATTAATAGGTTTATAAGGAAACCCTCACAATGGTATCTCTTAGATCAGACACTTAAAAAGAAAAATAATACACTGATCGAAATAACTCTTAGAAATAAGAAATTGAAAGGATTGAAAACAATTAGTAACTTTTAGAATAATTGTAAAACATTTTTGTAACCTAAATTAACATTTTACTTATTATGTTTGAAGTTCTGTTCTATGTATAGGCATAATTGTAACAAACTTCAATGGTCAAATTCTAGATAACTCAGAGTCAATTGTAAATGCATTGATATAAACTTATTTACCTTCCAATGGGATCAGAATCATTCCACATCTACCAATGAGTTGAATAAACACTACTAAAATGCTTTGTAAAACTAGTGAAGTTAATCTAGATTTCGTTTATTCAAATTATAAATTTTATATGAAAACCTTAAACTTTTGGTAATACAGAATTCCTCATGTTATATGATTTTCAAAAATTAGTAAACCATTGGTATTTCATTAATTCTAAATTTATTTATAATTAATTTATTAATTTTATATATCCTGAAATAATCAAATATAAAATAATAAACTTAAGTTAGATCAAATAATAAATGAAGTGTTTCTTGGTTTTCAAAATAATTAGAGTAAAGTGAGTTGATGACTCAATAAGGGGGTGCATTGTTCCCACATAGGAAGGAATAGGTGAATTGGATCATATGTGAAGGAAAAACATGTGTGGGGTGTCACATAACCCACCATAGATTTTATCCCTTGAGGGATTTCATTGAATGATATGCAGTGTGTCCTGGGAAATTAATTGTCACATTCCCAATCTTTAGTCTGATGTGGGACATGCCAATATTTCTATTGTTAATCATCTAAACATGATGTAATTTATAACCAAAATGATGGAACACATGTTTTATTCAACCTCGTGTGCTTAGATTTTCATACACAGGAGATTTTGAGCCTCGTCTGTAGACTTCATGCCACAACTCCATATGAGAGTATCATGTTGTCATCTTCTACCCCAAGCATTCAGGGTCTACATGTAGGAATTTCTTCCATGTGAGGCCATGATGAGCTTGCATTGTGTTAAAATAAATTGTTCCATAAATAGATATCATTAGAATCACAAACATGAAACATAATAAATTTAAATAAATTATGTATAAAATCAATAATGTTTTTCTATAATTTCAAAGAAAAAACATCATAAGCTATTTATTATGATTAATGCATGAATAAAATAAGAGGTAGATGCTCACACCATAATAAATTGCTCACATTAAAAGACAATTTGGTTATGTGCATGAATATAGAGTTATAAAATATTGAATATAGAATGTTGTGAATGAATATAGAAGCTTGTGGATAACTTCAAAGGGATGAGTTGTATGGAATGAAAAATTGTGTAAACATCACTTATATAAGGATGAATCTGCAATCTGTATAAACATTATTTTTATAAACATTATTTCCATAAACATGGTTTGTGTAAAAATAATTTACGTAAACATGATTTTCATAAACATCATTTTCATAAAAAACTATTTTCATGAGGATTATCAACATTGTGAGATTTTTGAATTGAGATAAAGGTTCTGAATTGTAGTTGCATGATGAAAAATAAAAGGAAACACGTGTAGTTTAAGTTTTATGAAAAAAAGGAAGCCATATTTTATTGAGGAAAATATCGTGAGAGTTTGGAGTCTTTAGAAGGATAAAAGAAAACTCAAATAATGATATTATAGTGAATTAAATGCCAAGATTTCGTGGAATTTGAAAGTGAATAATATAAGAAATATATTTATGCACTGTTATGAATATATATATGAGATAATAAAATGTATTTATTGTGTGATACTGATATATATTTTTCACCTTCTGCAATATAAAGAATAAGGGATAAGAACCTTCAACATTGGTGTGTCTTAGAAGAAACCATATTTTTTAAGAATAAAAATAAGGAAAGACCCAATATTGTTTTCCATCGCTGGTCTTGAGTATCAAAGGCAGAGAGAACCAAAATATTATGAAGATCCTTTTCGTGTGCTTAAGAATAAGAAGAAGAAGAAGAAGAAGAAAAGAGATAGAGTGTGTGATATTCTCATATTATGGAAGGAGTTTGAGAATAAGAGATTAATGTTGTGAATTTTTTATATATTTTTCATTTATACTATTGAAGAACCATTAAAATTAAATAATTATAGTGATTATAAGTGGATAACAAGGCTATCATGTATGCATATGTGTTGAATATTCTTTTTTGGTTGAAAACCTATTCACTAGTTCTTGGAGGGCCCTTAAAGAACGGGTTGTACTAGTATTAACAACTCCATACATATAGGAAGTGAATGATACCTTCCTTGAAGTATGTGGATATATCATACCAACCATTGTGTTTGACTTAATATTTTACATGCAATCACTACAAATAATATTGATAATAAAACCCATGTACTTGACAAAAGTTAAACATGGAAAGGAGTAGGGTTTCTATAAGTAGTTATGCCTTGTAAAAATTATGTGTCATTGTTCTTTGCCTTTTTCTACATTACATGATTGGGTAAGGTTGAAGAGAACTTTGATTTATATATTTGACTTAATTGGGTTATGGTTTTAAGGGTTAGGGGTTAATTAAAAATAAGGTAAATCTCAGTAAAATTTGCGTACACTGATTTACACCCCCCTAATGTCCCTACATGATCTACTAGGATATACAGTAATTCTTAGAAAAAAATGGAATAAACACTCATAACTAATCTATTCTACTCAACATAAAATATATTATATTAAAATAATATGAGAAATAAAATTTATGGTTATTATCTCATGCATAGTGATATAATAATTTTTTTATGACTATTTTTGGTAAAAAAAACTAATATCAAGGAGCATGTGTTGCATATTTAAATTATCATTTAGTAGTAAAAGGATAATTTATATGTTATACCTAAGATAATTTATAGACAAGATATGGACCATATTTCTATTAAGGAAGTATAATCCCACAAGATAAAATGAGACTTTTAATTTTAAAGCTATAATAAGTTCCAAGATTTCATGTGAAAGATAATTTTAGAGACACATTTACTGTATAGGGGATATGAAAACCCAAAGTTTAATGGTTTAAATATAAATAGGTTAGGTGATATAGATAACTAATTGAGATTGATGAATTTATTTTATATAATAAAGTGTAAAATGGATAATAAATTACAAGATGGAAATTAGTAAAATAATTCAAAAAACTGATCTAAATGAAAATTCAAGTATAGATTTTTTTGGATTCACCAGTTTATGTAAAACTCATTGGTGTTAATAGGAATTAAATAAAACTATACATGATTGGTATAGCCTATATTTATCTTTCAATAATGGTTATAAAAGGGTTTCATACAATTTAAAGGTGTATAATTTTTGAAAATTAATATACCAGTAGAAATAAAAAAAATTATTTGCATTATAATTTCCATAAAAATTGATAATGATAATTATTTTATCAAGTTAAATATTAAAAAAAATAAAAACTTTTGAAAGAGATAATCATAAGGTTTTATGGAATTAAAGTTGTCTAATATAATATGTATGATGCATGAATCCACATATAGATCAGAACAAGAATAAATATCATTGGTTATTAATTTTGATGAATCTATAAATAAAATTATGGGTTCATTTATATAAAACCTTGTGTTATTTTTGTTCCATTTATTTTATATTATTTTAGGGTATTTTATAATTTTAGAGAGTTTTGGGATGAATTTTTAATTTTTTTGGAATTTTTTTTATGTCACACGGTTTCTACTGGGACATCTCATGGATAGTGTAGACTATATGGATGAACCTTACATGGGTGGAGATAACCCTTATGCAAGGCTGGATTTTAGTTCATTTTTAGTGTGCATGGTTTGGTATACACAGGCAACACATGGTTAAAGTGAATTGTGTGATAGACCTTTACACGAGGAGTAATCCTGAAACTTACCCTTATATGTGGGTTATTGGATGAATGATTTGTGTATAGTTAGGAAAAATCATGTGGAAACCATTTGAATCATGTTTTATCTTAATAGAGTTTTTTGGCATGGTTGGAATTCAGTTTACCAAATTGTCCAGGTTTCTCAGTTTTAATTTTTTTTAATTCCCCAAATTGCTCCCTTGATTTTAAGAGGGGTATTCTCCTATTATTTCCCCATTTTTTTCAACACATCCATGGTGCATGATGGGAGTTCCTCCACTTCCTCCTATAAATTTTGAGGTCCTCCCTCCCTAATTTCAAGAGAAACCCACTAAGTAAGCCCTCATTTATCCCTATTCTATCTTCCTCTTTCCCCTTTACCTTTCTCTTGGTTCTCTCTCATCCCACAAACCCTAAAGGGTTATTGGGGTTATATTTGGTTAATATTTATTGTGAGGGATGTCTCTTGGATCATTTGAGAATTCGTCATCAAAGGAGAAACATTTTGACTTAGCTCAGCTCGATTACACCATATTTAAGGTAGGTGTTTTTGTTCTCTTATTTTATTTGGAATTAAATTATGTTCCTAATGATTTAAAATTTCTTGTTAGTTAAATTATAATTATAAATGATAGTTCTAAATTTTTTAAAAAAATCGAGTTAAATTATCACTTTGCACGATGTTTTTCCTAGTTTTCAAAGGATATTTGAAATTACAAGTGACGGTGGAAAGTGTTAAAAGGTTTATTTAAATGATTTTTTCATAAATGAATGGATTATAAAATATTTGGGTCATGCAATGAACTATAAAGTGATTATTTAAATTTTAAGAGGTTTTATAAAATGGGGTTTGATTCTTTAAATTGTTTCTAAGTGTGATTTTAAGGGAAGTGATTTAAGAATTGTTTTATAAATAGATTTTTAAACATTACAAAAGGACTTGGAGTATAAAGTGGTTTTCATGAAGTAATTTTATAATTTTCAATAGTTTTTAAAATGTATGGGTGTGTGTGAGACCCTCTTTATTCCTCATTGTTTTGTTTCCCCATTTATGGATGGGTTTTGATCTATATGGAGACTGAATGATTAATATTAGTGGTTGTTTCTTGTGAGGGAGTTGGAGGTGAGTGTGAGATTATTATTTGTGTTTTATGTTATTTGTATTGATTTCTTGTTTTCTCACCATCCCTTTTTTATTGGTCATGGGAACTCAGGTAGCTAAGTAGGAAGTCTAGACTTAAGTTTCACTAGTTAGTCTCTTTCTACAAGTGTCCACTCTATTGTGAAATAGGTCTAGATGGGGTGTTCCCTAAATGTGTTCTTGGTAAAGTCTAGTCAAGTGGCTTGTTTTGGGATGCAATGTAGGTCATCGGGTTAATCTTTGTTTAGTAACATCCAAAATGGTCTCACAATAGGAACATAGGTAAATACCATGAAATCTATACCATGATAGGTGGCTTTACATAGGGGGTAACTTTGACTTCCCTTTGTACTTGTTGTTGATTGGTTCGTGGAACCATTATCTATTTACTTGTAATGATTGTTTAGGTTTATTGATGATATGTTGCCTTTAGATTGATTTTTTTTTATTTATTCATTATGTATATGTATGGACTTACTAAAGGATTTTGAAAATGGTTTTAAAAAGGGATTATTTTATATGGTTTTTGTAATTTTTATAATTAATGTTTTCAAAGTAATTATTTTTATTTAAAAAAGTGTTCTATGGTGATTTAAAAAATTAATTTTCTTTATTATGGTTTTTCTCAAAGAAGTGGATTAATTTTTCAAAATGGGATTTGAAATATTACTTGGCCTATTAAACCTAATCTATAGAAAACCTATTTTATTATTACATTTGGTTTTTCTCAAAGAAGTGGATTACTTTTAAAAAATGGGATTTGAAATATTACTTGGCAAGTTAAACCTAATCTACAGAAAACCTATTTTATTATTATATTTCAAACTAGAATAAATTAATTTCCTTTATAAATGAATTTCTCAAACTCTTTAGTAAAATACTACTGGTTATTGTTTTCTCATACACTGCATACACCATTCGATGTATGCAAACTTTTATGTTTTCTTTTTAGGTTTTGCTTTACTTCCTCCTTTCTTTCTTATATAGCATTTCGATTGTTCATGTTTTAGTTTTGGGATGTGATGAGTGAACTAAGGCCACAAGGAGGTTGTGGTTTGGTTTGGGTTTTTTATTTTAGGTCAAATTTGTATCAGTTTATTCTATGGATGTTTTATTTGTCTATGAATTGATGCTTTCTCTTTATTTCAGTTGATATTGTGGCTTAGTTGTATGATTTTTATTTGTTTCTACTGCTAAAATCTAATTTTTTGTTTTATTTCTATTTTATTTTTTAGGATAAATCATTCCAAATAGTTTTTTTATTCCCATACACTAGTCTTCATCCTGTGGGTATTGGTAATTCCCTTCAGGACAGTGGAAAACCAGGTTGAATGCTAGTTCAAGTGTCTTTTGAAGTTGGTTTATTATAAATTAATAAATTAATATATGTATTTTTTCTACAAGAGGTTAGTGGGAGAGAAAAAAATTAAAATAAAATATGTGAGTAATAGATATAACCCATATATTAGTCTTACATTAAGATAAGACCAATTAAAAAAATTATTTCTCCATGATTGGCTTATAGTAGTGACCTATGGAACAAGATCTAATTATATTGATCTAAAAGGTTTCTTGGACTAATTAAAAGTGAATATAATGGAAAATTATTGAAAAATAATAATAAGGTAACAACCCAAGAGAGTATTGTTTTCTTTATCACATGGAATATATCTCTCAAATATGATGGGTTTAAATACATAAGAGGATATAAAGGTACTGAATATAATATCTAAAGTCTACAGTGATAGATATTATCATCCATTCCATGTTATGTACTAAAATCGATATTTTATATGTTGAAATAATAGTGGGTAAATATCAAGTGGACCAAAAATATTGTATTATCCAAAAGTCCAATTGGATAAATTCTCGGTAAATAAAAAATAGATATCTAGTTATTTGGGGACATAAAACTGGCCTTAAAATTGATCATTGACCACAAAGTGGCTTATGATATAAACATGACATGTTCATATTCAACATGTGGTAAAAATTGATATAAAATCCAAGTGTATAGAGACTTCTGATGTAACTAAAGAAGTAGTATAATATTAATCATTATTCGATAACTTGTATTCTTACCAAAATGATAATTTATTATCATCATAGATAATAACATGACAATATACTAATAGTTTTACTAGAATCAATAACCCAATTCAATGGAGTGAATAAAGTGTATGTACTTCTTTAAGTTATCCCTTTCATAAAGATGAGACACATAAATCATATTTTTCACAAAGAAAAGTGTGGCAGTCCTAGTAGCTAGATTCTTACCTCAAAAGAAGCATATTTTTCATGTAAGTTCTAATAAGCTAATAGTTAGTAATTTGTCTCTAGTACAAGTGGAATTTTTTTTATTAAAGGTTCCCTACACCCAAGTTGAAAAATAATTTTGATTACCATAACATGTATAAAACTCAATTTATGACTGAGTTTACCCATAAAATCATAGTGTAAAAACTTTTGTGTTCACTATATTCATGGTAATTATTGTAAATACACTAAAATAAGAGATATCATATTTTATGATATCCCTTATGGCATATCCTGCAATATGAATATGATGCATATCATATATTACGATATAACCATATCATAATAGGTATCATGATACCTCTAACAGCCACTATAATATCATATGATAGGATTATAATATTATATGTATGTGTATTTCCACTAACACATCTCTCAAATAGTTTATCTTTAGTTATGAATCAAAAGTAGATTCATTTAAGGATACACATAATCACTTAAAACGTTCAAGTGGCTATGTGTTCGATAATGGGTTGTGCATTAGAATAACTCATATCGATGCCATTACATGGTAATTGATGATTTACTCTATTAATTTAATGAATATATCTTTTATAAAGTGATGAGATTCATATGGTTGGGTTATATGATACAAATGAGCCAAAGTCGAAGCACTCTTCTTCCTAGTTCACTATTTGTCTCTATGGAGAAGGTGCTAACACTCCTTTGGTAAACCCCAAAACACCAAAGTAGTGCTAGCACCTTATCTTTTGAGAAAAATATTGATCATAGAGAAAGAGTGTGGAAAACCATATATTTTATCAAGGTATGAAACATGAATATGATTTTTTATTTAAGAAAAATAGTTTTTATTTTAAATAAATCGTTTTTACATTAAATTTATGGTTTTATTTAAAAGATAAATTTCTAAATTTTATAATTTTAAAATGATAAAATAGAATTAATTTTTTGTATTATCATGAAAAATCAACTTAGAGTGGATTTTGGGTTTTTACTAAGCAAGTTTATTGGATAGGGAATAGTAAAAATATAGTTTTTATGAATACCGTATCTTTTATGAAATCATAATGATATAAATATGACATAAAATTTTATAAAACTAATGGAACTTATATTACAAGATGATATAATAAAAATATTTAAAAATATTATTCAATTAATATAAAATAATTTTTATGTCAATATAAATATGAAAAAATTTATTAGTGTTGATGCAATGTTTGCACAACATTGGAATAGTCAAAGTTGGGGAATTTGATATAAAATTTAGTAGGGGATAAGGTTATGATTGTATTAAGGGATAAAATGAGGAGTAATAAATGGTTTATATTTATGAATTTTAGAATTATATTTTTGCACAGTGCTTATACAGGGTAAGAAAATTTAAAATTTTATCATAAAAATTTTATCATGATATAAATGAGAATACATAGTGTTATTTAAAGTTTTAGATGATTTTATTGAGGAATAATAAAATATATTTATGTTAATATTTTATTATTATTTAATAATAGTATGACCATTAATGTCACAAACCGAATATGGTCACCGCCAAAACCGGCACCAAACCCAGCCTGTGACATGACCCGAAAGGCGTTCCCTATCCCCACGGGCTGGCACAAGTTCCCGGGTATCATTAATTTAGGTTTGGGAACGATTTACCCGAGTATGAAAGCATAAAACATTAAAAACAATCCATAATATAAATCTGAAATTTTTTGAGCCAAACAAGAGTTAAGTAAAAACTAGAACTGAGTACATTGGTTTAAAGATAATACAAGTGGTCCAAATAAAAATAATTATAGCATCAAGACAACCCCAAGGACTCCACATGACTAGGGGTCATTGCCCCAAGCTATCTCCACAACTCCGCACCAAGGATGGGAACTAACACGATGAACCGCCATCACCCTTAGCCTTTCCTTTACCTGAATCAAACATAACCAAGTCTACTTACACCCAAGGGGTGTAAGTAGGGTCTGAACCTAAGCCCAGTAGGATACCACCCAATGATTCCAAAGAGTAAGAAATACAATGTGAAAAAGCAAGCAGTTTTCAAACGCAAGGAAAAGTAGTGTTAAAATTTCAAGAAATGAAACCTCTAATTGAAAATAGTTTTCAATCCAAAATTTTCAGAATATTAACACATTAAAATAGAAATGTTAGATACTTTAATTTACTTCCAAACACACCCTAATACATGGGTAGATACTACAAATCCAATGAGCAACAACATTGGGAACACCCCTAGGCACTAGGTTGTCTTGGGCCCTATGTACCTCGTACCTCGGTGTAAAGTAACCATAGAAAAATCCTTTCTCGTGCACGATCCACTAGTAGAGAACATACCCATAACCTAGTGGTCCCCAATAATCATCCACATAGTTTAGTTAGAGTTGTCGTTGTCCAAATGCTAAGTGAAACAGGGACAAAACCCATCTGGTCCACTAGCCGTACTAGTACAAATCCGCCCCACCTAGGTACCCGGGCTTCCCCTTTTGTGCTCAATCAATTCCAGAATGCATCATAAATAAATTTTCATATAAAACACCATTACTAGTCAAACACAACCAATATAGTAGCTATCACATTTTATACCACTTAAAACATGCAACAAAACACTTAGATTTTTCATAAAACAATTCCTCAAAATCTCATAGTGTTTCGGACACAAAACTCCTTATAGACCTCACTTGCATACTATGTGAACATATTTAAGCTTCCAAAACATAAAAGGAATCCTAATACATTTCATTGAAAACACAAAATCATTTTTAGGGCAACCCCATATGGTTCAAGAAACGAAATCATTGCAAAGTCTCCATTTTTACACAACACAACTCTTAGAATTTGATGTGGTTCACAAACACCATTAAAACCAGATTTTTCAGTAACAAACACAAGGTACAATCATTAAAAACATTATTTTTATCCCAATTATAGTTCAATAAAATCAACTAGTTACTTTTAGGGTAGCCCCAATTAAACTAATAAAACATTTCTATGAAAAACCCCCAATTTCACATGAAATTGGCCTTTAGGATTCATTTTAAATACAAACACCACTAAAACTATATTTTTCAGAAATAATAAAATTGAATAAGAATTAAAATACCATAAAAACAGTAGCCAATTCACAAAGATTTCATACAAAATGGAATCACCTACCAAAACCAAGGAAACCCTTGAATCCTTTGTGCGAAAACTCAAACGCACCACCGCCGCACCTCAAGGAAGGTAAACCAGACCTAAAACCAGAATTTCAGACCATAAAACACAAGATAAAACCTTAATTTTTAAACCCTACTTCCTGGACATAAGGAACCTCAATGATAATGGAAGAAACCCTAAGTAAATTGGATGTAACCCTAAACAAATTGAAAGAAGAAAGGAGGAGAACAACATACTTAAAATATCTTGGAGAAATCGCCCCCCAAAATACCAGTATCTGATTTCAAAAATACTAAAACCTTCAAGGGAGGTTCTAAAAAGAATATGTAGATCATTTAGGAATTTGAATGTGGGAAAAAGAGTAAGAATCGAAGAGGTTATGAAGGAAACAAATTACCTTTATAAATCTTCCCGAAATTTGGGTTCGTCAGAATTTTCGACCTAAATCTCGATCCAAATGAGATGAAAATAGGGTGGGAGGATATTGGACGCTCTTATGGGTTCAAGGGGCGTGTTTGGGGCTTGGAATCACTGAAAAATCCTTAAAAATGAATTAGTTATTAATTAATCAAAATTTATTTTTAAAACTGGAATTGGGCTTTCGGGCAGGCCCAATCCCTTAAAAAAACCCATATACACCTTGGTTATGGATTTCCAAAGGCTCCAAATTTTAATTGTGGTGTTAATATATCAGGGGAGGACATTTAGGAGTTGGAATGAGTGAAAAATATTAAAAAATGAATAAGTTATAAAAGAAAAAAATTATTTTTAAATCTGGAATTGGGCTCACGGTTTGGCCCAATTCATGAAAACTCACCTATTCTCCATAAAAACTTTGGAAACCCCCCCAAACAAAGCATTAATGGAAATTAAAAGAAAAATAAATTTAAAATAAGCTATGTATTTGACAATTCTTCCCACCATAAAAACTTTCCGCCCCGGAAAGTCACAGTAAGCCCAAATCAACAACCAAACTCAACTGAGAAACCAAGAGGTACTCTCTAGCCAGGTTTCTCCCCCAAAGGCCATAACACCTCCAGTGATCAATGAAGGAAGGAATACTCTCACAGCCAAAACATACACCACTTTTCTGAAATTATTAATCACATTCATGCTTTATCCCAAATGAAAACTCCTCAAACACAATCAGAACAATACTCAATCAATTTACCCAAATAAACAACAACATCGAACAAGGTTACACTTGCCCTACTATAACTAAACCATTGGTCACTCTCCAATATCAATGTTTACCAAAGTAAGATGTAGGCAGTTAGATATCTCCAAATGATAATACCTACTTCCCATACAAAACCAAGGAATAATATGAGTTACTCGTATGAAGAGACACAAATGGGTTCCCCACCATAAGAGACAACTTAATTTTTTTTCCCGAGACAGAATCAAGACACTAATAGGGGGAGGCCCAAACAGACTCCCTAGTACAAGGGGTATACATAAATTATAAATTTACAAAATAATATACATGATACCCACAGTGGGTCTTCCCAACACAAAAAAAACAACCATCTTAACTGGCCAGCATGGGCCAACACAGAAAGACCCATTTTTTTAAGATTTGGGAAGGGTGCAGGGTCAGTCTGCACGGTTTGGGAAATCGTGCACTAACTATGCTGATCATTCTTTCCACGTGGATTCCTAGCACACTGTCACTACTAATCGTGCACAAAATGTGTGCTCAAACTTTCTATCCAAATTTCCAACCATTCTCCAATGACTCAATGGAAACCAACGTGGGAGGGAAATACATTAGGCGATGACATGGGTACAAGGCCCTCTACCTATTTCCACCGAACGAGAACAACAGAAGGAAGATGATGAAACCATAGGTTTAAACACTTTCTATCTTTCACACTGAGGATATGAAATTGTACAAGGGTTTAAACAACACTGGTGTTTCCCCTGACTACGCGCCAGCTTCTCTCCGGGACCTATGGCTGGAGCTCAAAATATTGAAGCATCTTCGGCCACGTAGTTAGGCTGTTGAAACCCCTATGTGGAACTTCTTCTTTCGGTGCCACAAACAACTACACCGCATACCCCGATGGGTTTATCAAGACATAACACACTCCATAACCCACTTTACCAAAACCAGACATTTCATTGAAACAAGGGATCAAAAGATGCACACACATCGCACCTTGTTGACATGAGTCATATCATTTAGTAATTTAACCATTTATCATTTGGGGATGTTACAATAACCCCCCCTTTAGAGCACAACGCCCTCGTTCTGAGCCCTACATCTCAACCTAGGCAGTGCACCACGCACTTAAGGCTGGGTTCCTGCTCTGATACCAAATGTGACAACCGGGTCCCGGTGACAGCACAACCACCCCGCCTTAACATGGTCGTCGGGTCCTGGCCAACTTGGTACCCTCGGTTGCCCCGCAGACACATGGGGCCCACCCTAGGGTCCACCCACATGCCTGAACGGATCATCTGACTAATGACAGTCCCCACAGGCCAACACTTGTCCTTTCCCGTGTGCTTTGTCCTCACTCACACACACCCTGAGAAACTTCCCAGAAGGTCCCCCATCCTGATCACTACTCCAGGCCAAGCATGCTTAACTGTGGAGTTCTAATCAGACAGGCTCCCGAAAAGGAAGGTGCGCCTTGTTTCTTTGGGTGAGAAGCAACAGAAGGGAAAGACATGTATAGACACCTTCCTCTAAGATAGAGGATTTGATGTTTTTCCCAAGGGAGACATAATCCCAACATAACATAGAACCTTAGAGGATTGTGTGACCTTCACCTTTATGTTCAAAAGAGCACACAACATCACAATGTGTCACCGAACATGACCCTTGTGATTGATAGAAAAAATACATGGAACGGGACCATATTCAAAGTCCCTAAAAAACAGATAAGTCCAAAAAGTGGACACAATATCCTATCATGACCGAAATCTTAAAATTGGTGGTTTAATAATAACTCTTTCTTCAAAGAAACTATAAAGAACCCAGAGGCCCTCTTAGACACTATCAAGACACTCATTCGTACTAACATCGAAAGAACACTCCCACCTTTGATGAATCAGGAAACTTAAAAAAACTAAGGTCTCTTTCAACCTTCCACAAGAACTATCCCACTACAAGAGGATCCAAAAATCAGCGAAATGAATGGGTGTAGACTCAATAAAAAAAATTTCAATAAAATATTCCTTATATTGATCAACTGGAGGACTTTCCAATGGCAAAACAAAACGGGTTTCACTTCAGTTGTGCATTAACCCTTAATGGGGGCGTACCTTATCCAATGAGAGAACCCAAGGACCCAACCAAGCTGGTCCATTGGTCAAAACATGCCACAAACCAGATCCAAACACATGAAGGGAACCACCGTAAAGGCATCCCAAAAAAAAATTCAAAAGAGACCACTAACCATCCCTGCAACACAGCTTACCGACCAAACACAAACCCAAAACACAGTTCAAACAGAAGGGGTTCTTGAACTCAAAACATCCCACAACATCAACATTTTCAAAAACCCATAATACAAACCATACCAAACTATTCATAAAGACATCATGTTTTTCTTTAAAACCAATTCTTTGAAAAAAACGGTTTAGCAGTAAGCGTATCCACCAATGGTACCCCATGGGCCTCACACATGCATGTTTTTGTGCCACACCGGGCACCCTCCTCATATCCATCCCAGCACTCATCCAGTCATTCCATCAACCATCCATCATCCCATATAACCCCATGCATGTGGTCACTCATGGAAATACAAAAGGGTAAAAAAAAACTTCCTTCCACTTTTCAAAAACAAAATGGTCAACCAACCCAACCTTTTTCTCAAAACTGCTAACAATGAGATCAAAATCCCAATTCACATCTTACAAAACATTTCATAAGGACACAACCATTTAGATAAGAATCCATAATTCAATAAAAACACATATTCATTCCTTTCACAATCATTTCAAAATATTTCAACCCATTTCAAAACACTTCTAATTTCATAAAAAACACCATTTCATAAATCTCCATTTAATTAAGAACTCAACTCTTCTCATTTCAAGACAAGGTTCTAAAATTTCATAATTTTTTTTTATTCAGTAGTCACCAAACCCAAAATCCATCTTCAACCCCCACACAAAAATTCTAGAACACTTAATTTAATCCAAAACACTTTTGAAAACAAACTTCAATATGGTTCCGGCTTTCAAAAGAGGTGTAAGAATACTATTTTCCATTTCAAAACAATTATAAAAATTCAGTTCCACCATTTCATAAATCAAAACATTCCATATTTATTTTAAAATCATTTCACAAAAACTTTACACTTCTTAAAACCAAGTTAGTTTAAAACCAAAGTTCCAAGATTTCAAAACTAAATAACACAAGACAATGCGAGAGGAAACTAGTTTCAGTGGGTAACTTGGACATATGGTTGGCGGCCATATTCCAATCACTTCACTATCACAAAGAGTGTTCTAGGGAATATCCCCAGCTCCACATGGCTTGCCAGGCCCTGTGAGATTACTGAGACCATTAACCCAACTCTCTTTTCATTTCCCCTAATCATCATCAGACCAATAAAACCAAAAGACATAGATAAATACATACTTCCCATGGTTACTTGAATCCCTTCATGAGGTGTGCTGGCCAGGCACACTACCCATGACTGAAATTTCAAGTCTAAAAAAAAATCCTAACTCCAAAATATGTTTACTCTTCCCCAAATAACATTAACCAAGGAGAGAACCTCCTCTGATACCATTTTGTCACAAACCGAATCTGGTCACCGCCAAAACCGGCACCAAACCCAGCCTGTGAGATGACCCGAAGGGCGTTCCCTATCCCCACGGGCTGGCACAAGTTCCCGGGTATCATTAATTTAGGTTTGGGAACGATTTACCCGAGTATGAAATCATAAAACATTAAAAACAATCCATAATATAAATCTGAAATTTTTTGAGCCAAACAAGAGTTAAGTAAAAACCAGAACTGAGTACATTGGTTTAAAGATAATACAAGTGGTCCAAATAAAAATAATTATAGCATCAAGACAACCCCAAGGAATCCACACGACTAGGGGTCATTTCCCCCAAGCTATCTCCACAACTCCGCACCAAGGATGGGAACTAACACGATGAACCGCCATCACCCTTATCCTTTCCTTTACCTGAATCAAACATAACCAAGTCTACTTACACCCAAGGGGTGTAAGTAGGGTGTGAGCCTAAGCCCAGTAGGATACCACCCAATGATTCCAAAGAGTAAGAAATACAATGTGAAAAAGCAAGCAGTTTTCAAACGCAAGGAAAAGTAGTGTTAAAATTTCAAGAAATGAAACCTCTAATTGAAAATAGTTTTCAATCCAAAATTTTCAGAATATTAACACATTAAAATAGAAATGTTAGATACTTTAATTTACTTCCAAACACACCCTAATACATGGGTAGATACTACAAATCCAATGAGCAACAACATTGGGAACACCCCTAGGCACTAGGTTGTCTTGGGCCCTATGTACCTCGTACCTCGGTGTAAAGTAACCATAGCAAAATCCTTTCTCGTGCACGAGCCACTAGTAGAGAACATACCCATAACCTATTGGTCCCCAATAATCATCCACATAGTTTAGTTAGAGTTGTATTTATCCAAATGCTAAGTGAAACAGGGACAAAACCCATCCGGTCCACTAGCCGTACTAGTACAAATCCGCCCCACCTAGGTACCCAGGCTTCCCCTTTTGTGCTCAATCAATTCCAGCATGCATCATAAATAAATTTTCATATAAAACACCATTAATGATCAAACACAACCAATACAGTAGATATCACATTTTATACCACTGAAAACATGCAACAAAACACTTAGATTTTTCATAAAACAATTCCTCAAAATCTCGTAGTGTTTCGGACACAAAACTCCTTATAGACCTCACTTGCATACTATGTGCACATATTTAAGCTTCCAAAACATAAAAGGAATCCTACTACATTTCAGTGAAAACACAAAATCATTTTTAGGGCATCCCCATATGGTTCAAGAAACGAAATCATTGCAAAGTCTCCATTTTTACACAACACAACTCTTAGAATTTCATGTGGTTCACAAACACCATTAAAACCAGATTTTTCAGTAACAAACACAAGGTACAATCATTAAAAATGGTATTTTTATCCCAATTATAGTTCAATAAAATCAACTAGTTACTTTTAGGGTAGCCCCAATTAAACTAATAAAACATTTCTATGAAAAACCCCCAATTTCACATGAAATTGGCCTTTAGGATTCATTTTAAATACAAACACCACTAAAACTATATTTTAAAACTGGAATTGGGCTTTCGGGCAGGCCCAATCCCTTAAAAAAACCCATATACACCTTGGTTATGGATTTCCAAAGGCTCCAAATTTTAATTGTGGTGTTAATATATCAGGGGAGGACATTTAGGAGTTGGAATGAGTGAAAAATATTAAAAAATGAATAAGTTATAAAAGAAACAAAATTTATTTTTAAATCTGGAATTGGGCTCACAGTTTGGCCCAATTCATGAAAACTCACCTATTCTCCATAAAAACTTTGGAAACCCCCCCAAACAAAGCATTAATGGAAATTAAAAGAAAAATAAATTTAAAATAAGCTATGTATGTGACAATTAAAAACATTTATGCAACATCGATGCAGCACTTGTGTGGGTAGGAAAAAGGTTAAAATAAATGGTTTTAAAAATATTTAAAGTGATAATATTGAGATTAATTGTGGTGTTGTGTAATTTTTAAGGATAGATATTATAGGTAGAAATGATTTAAATTTTTAAATATTAATTCTATAGTTTTATAAAAAATTAAATTCAAATTATGAGAATCACCTTGAAAATGACTTTAAAGAGGATTTAATGTTAAACAATAATTTATAAACTGATTAAAAATTATAAAATATTATTATGATTCAAGTGGGACGGAAATGGTAGATGATATCATATATTTTCAATTTATGAACCAATTTTAATTTTAAAATTATATTATAAACCCTTAATGATTGAATATTTGTAAAAATGACATTGAATTTTGTCTATAAAAGGGGACTCATTATAATCTTTCCATAACACATCTCAAGTTTGATTTTCTCTCCATATTATTACCAAATCCCTCTATAAATATCCCTATATGATTTCATTAAGGACTTGTTCTTTCCAAAATCCCTTTCTCTGAAGTATTTGTACTTGATTCGAAGGAGGTGATTAAAAGAGTTAGGTAAGAGTTTTTAATCCTCTTAGCAAACTCTTTTTCATAAGAGGTTACGACATCAAAATATGGGTTTTTTCAAAATGGTGTCATTCATTTCAACTCTCCTCTTATGAATTTAATAATATAATTAATATTTAAATGTAAACCTAAAATGTTAGTTTAATTATAAAGTATTGATTTTATAAAATTAAAATATTTATTGTTTTTCTTCTTTTAAACTCTTTCAAAAAACATCTCTTAACATGGTAGTTTTATGCCACCTAAGTAAATGATGATGATATATAAACTTAAATGTTTTATGAATATTATTCAAAATTGATTTAATGATATAATATAAAATTAATAATTAATTAATTTCATAATTATGATTCTATAATGGTAAAATATCCATCATAACATTGAAATTAAATGTAAAAAATTGTATTTATTTTTAACCATAAAAATAGGATTATCAAGGAATATTTTATGGATTTTAACTATTTAATATCCCATTGAACACCTTTGCTTCATAAATAATATGGAAATAATACCTAAAACTTCTAGATATTATTGTACCATTGTATAATAACCTTTAATCACTATAATAATACTAAAATAGTTTTGGAAATTGTGAACCAAATGATCTAAAAATGACTAATGTGAATAATACCAATTTAGAAAATGAATGAAACATAATAATAAATTAATTAAAAGGAATAATAATAAGGAAATGAACATGAAATTTTTTCTAAATTAAGTAATTAATTAATATAATTTATTATTTTGGAGCTTAGAATATGTACAAAATGATTCGGGACTTGAGGTAAGCGTATTCATAAATTCATTTTCTTTCATTGATTTATATAATTTATTCATTGACTATGTTAGTATAAGATTATGTAAAATATAACCTATAATTCTTTTACATTATATTTCTACTTGTTTTATGTGGATTTACATTTCTTTTATAAAATATTTTCCTTAATATATTCTTGTTTCACATTTTATGAACTTTGGAAGGGTTTCTTTTCTAATATTTCTTTGAATCAAGATTTTATATGTCTAAATTCCTATTTGGGGAGATTGTATAATCTTTCTCTCTAAAACCCCATTTATTTTCAGGTCTCTATTTTTTATTTTATGGAATTTACTCTCTATAATTTTATGACTTCTTATGGTTGTTTTTTATTGACTTTGACTTACTTTAAAAAAGTGTGAAATGAATCTATTTTTTAACATTTTACACATGATCACATTTTTTCACTTTAATCTTTAGTTTTATTTACAAATTTTTCTCTTAATTTTTTCTAAGTTTTTTAAATTAATTTATATTCTAATTTTTTTATAAATTATTTTCTTTTAAATAAAATTTATTAAAAATGTAAAGAGAATTCTTTCCTTCAAAATATATGGTTTTTAAGGTTAAATTATTTCTCTTAATTTTCTATAAGCACTCTCCAATAATTTCTCTATGGTTTCATTGAAATAATCTTCTCTTATAGGTATGTTTAAAATTTTATGTTTATGGATTGAAAAGGAAGTTTAAATGAGTTTTATGATGAAAAATTCAACCTTATAAATTTTTTATAAATATTATAGTACTTTGGAATTCTAGATAAAAAAAGATATGAGCTAGGGGTATAGCTATTAGATGCATTGGAAAATGATTTATTATATAG
The DNA here is from genome assembly GCA_963277665.1 of Viscum album. Taxonomy (NCBI): domain Eukaryota; kingdom Viridiplantae; phylum Streptophyta; class Magnoliopsida; order Santalales; family Viscaceae; genus Viscum; species Viscum album. Next base: position 96,048,593 of record OY728142.1, on the reverse strand, counting down.
AAAAAAATGATATTGGAATTAACAGGATAATTTATTCTATTATAGGTAATTTTAAATAACTGGTTAAGTTATTTTATTGAAATATTTATTTGAAAGGGTGATGAATATAATGTACTAATATGCCTTTATGGTATTCTATGTTTGATTATTTCACAATCTGACCCATCGGGGCCTGGTTGCCTAGAGGCATGCTAAGTGTGACACTCCAAACCTACCTCAAATAGTCTAGGGACTGGCAATAAGCATTGAGAAGGCATAAAATAAAATTTTAGGCCTTAGTCTAATTTACCAGTATACACACACACAACCATATCCATGAAAAAGTATAGGGGGATAATAAAAGACTAATACTTCTAGAGTATATCCTTGCATGCAATAAACTCTAGGGAATACATCAAAATATGAAAATATAAAGCCAAAACATAAAGGGGTGAATACATGTCCAACTAGTGATGAATTCCCAACTTGAAAAAAAATATAGAAAAGGGGAAAATAAGAGATCCCAACTCTTGGTCGCTAAGTCTGACCACCGAATGTGGGAAATGCACCTAAGTACCTCTATGATTCACTAAAGTTGTTGTTGATCTACCTATCGTCTGCATAATACATGACACGTGTGGGAAATCCCGTGAAAGGGTGAGTATATACATACCCAATAGGGTACCCTAAAAGATAAATAGGGATCTATAGGAAGATATAATAGTTATATCAACCCAATATACATATATTCTCATAAAGAAACCTACATGAGAGATAAAGGGGATATCCATATCCATAGCCCATCTAAGGATGATGAGTCTATCTGAAGCTCTAAGGGTACATCTTGATCCCCAATATCATGTGAAACCACATAATAATCCATGTGGAGGAACCATACCTCATCACTATGCTCCACAACTGAGGGGGGACAATCTCCATTGGAGGACCCACACCTTGGTACATCAGTGGGGTTCCACTAAATATATAAATGAATCACATCCTAGTGTTTTAATAGGATTACACTCAAAATATAGAGGACTCATTCTCTAGTGTGTCAAGGGGGTTCCACTTATCTTGAGTGAAGAGTATGGGGGACCCATGCCCTACTACGACAGGGGGTTTCCAACCCTAAAATCTCTCTGATGATCATTCCTAATCACTTCCATAACTCAAGCATTTCATAAATATTCATCATGTTCATAGCACCTCACATATTATCTTTCATTCCACAACAAAGGCTATAATTATGTTCTACATGGAAAACCACTCAGTATTGGCTACTCATGGGCCCAAATCCGAGTCTTGAAGAAGGATATGCATAGGTATAAGAGTTTGAAGGAGGTACACAGTGTGTACCTAGTGTCACACAGTGTGTTCCCTCACCTAGAAACCTATTAATTTCCATGAATGCACGTGGAATATCTGGTCATGTGTAACTACATAGTGTGTACATACCATACATGGCATGTCTTGGCCACCCGGGGTATGCTCGTGTCTCTCGGCCTATGTCTGTTTACTTTGGACCATGACCATGTACTTTAGTCATGCTCGTGTACTTGTATGTGTCTATACTCATGTACTCTTGGAGTACATGCTGAGATATCACTACATGATAACATGGAGTGTGTATATCATACATAGAATGTGATATTTATCTTCACCCAAAAACCTATCCATCATAGATAGGGGACTACACAGTGTGTAGTTGGGTTTTTCACAGGTAGTGAAGCTTAGTCTTCATATATTTTCTCAATCCACCATTTCCACCACAAATCACAACTAAAAAAATCATGTACCAATGGTTTTTTACCATTTTTATAGATCTCCAAACCATTGGTATAGCCTATACCAATGGTTTGTAGGGTTGTTATCTAGTTTGGTATTGGTATAGATATGTAAAAAAATCTAGTCAAGTTTTGATCCCATCACCTCCCATTTATATTTCAATGACCTGAAAACTAAGGTAAAATGACTTTTATGAACATAATCTCATATATATATATATAATTAATTTAAATATTGATTTATTTAATTTTATTTGAAAAAAAATCATATTTTTTTTGAGCCTATACCAACAGTTCTCAAAACTGTTGGTATAGGTTCATACCAATAGTTTATATAACCATTGGTATAGGTACACAAAATTTGGGACCTATCACAATGGTTTTGAAAAAAATATTGGTATAGGGTCTCTATAAGGTACTTATACCAATAGTTTTTTCAAAACTATTGGAATAAGTTGGATCTATGGTACCGATCCCAATGGTTTTTTCAAAATAGTTGGTATAGGGTCTCTCTAAGGTACCAATACCAATTGTTTATCCTAAAATATTGGTATATGGTCTCTCTAAGTTACCTATACCAAGGGTTTTTTCAAAACCATTGGTACAGGGTCTCTCTAAGTTACTTATACCAATGATTTTGTCTAAAATTTTGGTATATGTTCATTGGTATAGCTCCAATTTATATTAGTGAATCTCACCGTTTGATATCCCAAAATTTAAGGGGCCATTATTGATCATCAATCTCTGGCCTCTAGTGGCTGCAAATCATAAATCCAATCACCTGTGTGAAGCCATTACACCTCCATTTGTTGTTACAAATCTCAAATCCATAAATTCATCACATGTATCTTGCATAAAACCTTGATCCTTATATAAACTACTGATCCATACATCATGAACACATTTTCCATGAATTTGGGGTTTGATCATTCTTAACCCCACCCTATAAATGTCAAACCAAGAACCTATGGTCCAACAGTGAAGAATGTGAAGAATGGTTATGTGATCCCTACCAACAACCATAAATATGTGTAACCGTGAGTGGAATCAATTCATAAAAAATATAAATTGGGTTTAACAACACAATTCATATTCAGGATCATACAGAGAACAAAAATAACCAACAAAATGAAATAAGATAATTAAATCCATGCTTAACCATTAATCAAAGGGTGTAAACCACAAATTATGAGCCCTACCTCGATTATGAATTGATCATTGGTGAAGAACACATACTCTAGTGATAGAGAAGATCTGTTGTATTCACCATCTATCTCACAGTTCACCTCGATTTGTTCATCATCATTCTTTGATATCAATCCACCAATGAAGAATGCTTCCTCCTCCCTCTAATACACCAGGGTTATGTCTCTAAACCTAGAGATTTTTCATAATAGGGTATTTAAAGTGTAATTATAGGTTTAGGGTTATTAAATAAATAAATTAATTAAATTAATTAATTCACTTAACATACCCACCAACGGATTCCTCAAATGAACATTCGGTGCCGACCAACTTTAGTTCACACCTAGGTTTAACCCTAAATTATGGAATCAACCATGGTATTGGATTTACCATTAGAGGTCCCACCAATGGGAAAACCATTTATATGTAAATTGTGTGTGTGTGTGTGTGCTTTAAAATATATTAATATTTTTAATATATTAATTCTGGGGTCCTGAGACACCCAAACACCATGCCAACTCTAAGGAAAATCTATATATATGCATATAAATATTCAAAGGACTAATCCAATAAAACTAAAGTTGTTACATTCTCTCCTCCTTCAAGACTTTTCACCTCAAAAATCACAAGTGGTACAAAAAGGTGGGGGTACTTAGTTTTCATCTAACTCTCACACTCCCAGGATCCATCATGCACACTCTCATCCTTCCAAAGTACACAAACAAGAGGGATGGTTTGTCCATGAAGGATCCTCTAATATTAATCCTTGATCTTCATAGGGTACTCCCATAGCATCCCATTACTTGTTTTCAGTTAATTCCCTTATCTTTGCTTGTTTTCCTCTTTAATTTGGTGTTTCTTGGGACTCCTGAGGATGGAGAACATTTTTTGAGAAATATAACCTAAAGTTTAGATATATATGTTTTTTTTAATTAATGGAGTTTGGGTATAAATGTTTTAATGGATTGGTGGGTTTCTTACCAAGTTTAGATAATTCCCGAGTTGGTTTGGGGTTTTTGTGTAAGAATCCATATTTTTTGTTGTGTTCTAGGAGATTAAACGGTGTGTAAAGTGGTTACACGATGTGTACCTGGTCACTAGACATAATTCATGAACTATTTATAGATCATGAAAGGATTACACATCATGTAATGGTTACACAATGTGTAATGTTAAAAGATTGGTTTTTAAAAAAAGACAAATGATTTTTCATCATATGTAATCCCCATGGATTACACAACATGTAAAGGGGTTATAGGTTATGTAACTGTCAGGAGGTCAGATTTTAGGGTGCTTCATCAGTTGATTTTTCATTAATTCTTCCACAGGCCTCCTTTCTCTTGACCTATATCCCTTATCTAGTGATTTTGGGAGCCTCTGTTCGATCCGAATTGATTCATTCAGTGATTGGTCACTATTGTGGTTGGATTGCATCTCTCTATGTGAGTAATATTTTCTTATTCTTCATTTCTTTGATCATGGTAGTTCCATTGCATTGAATTATCGAATCCAACAACCCATGTTGATATTTCTTCTTGATTATCTCTAGATATGTTGTACGATCTTGTTTTGGGGGTCGTTCCTTTGTTGGTTATATTGAGTAAGGTGTATTTTCTTCGAGGTATATGTTGTTTCCTCTTATTCAATAACCATTTTGTTAAATTGAATCAATTATAAGAGGTTTATATTGGTTCTTGGGACTCTTTTTTTGTTGTTTCATTCTTCTTGTTGGAGGATCCCTTATTGGACATGTGAGACTCGATGTTTTGAGGTGGGTGGTTCCGTCTCTAGCCTATATTGGTGAACTGCATGCTCCTATTTTTTATAAATTATTTTATTAAATTAAATTCTATGATTGACTGATTTTTGTGTGTGTGTGGAACTGGGTTTTTATGAAATATGGTTTTCTACTAGTATTGGTAAATGTAAAAGGGTTTTCAAATCATTATGAACTGGTTTTGTGAAATGGTTTTCAAAGAATGGTTTGATGGAAATGGTTTGATGAACTGTTTTGGAAAATAGATCACATGGGAAGCCTTGGGTAATTAGTTTGAAGGTATAGTAATAGGTCTTATCCAGTATCAGGGGGTTTTCTCATGGGGATTTCCTCTTCTCCCTAGGCCCATTATTCTAGGGACTTGTTAGACCTTTTGGGGGGTTTACTTGATAGGGTGTTCCTATACTCTTTAGACTTGATGAATATGTGATTGTTTATGTCAGTTATGGGTGTCATAGATATCCTGACCAAATGTGATCCCTGGTGTGATGTTACTTGTGCTTCTACTTTTGGTTTGTACTATTTTTTTTTTGTAATTCCATGGATTTGATATGATATATGATGAATGATTTGGTTTGAATTTATATATATTTTTTGATATATATGTATATAAAATTATTTGAAACTAATTTTACTATTTTATTTGGAAATTTAGAAAAAGGGGAAATTAAATTGTTTTTATATGCTTTTGATATAAAAACTGTTAAAATGTTATCATGCCTTTTTTCTTTAAAGTTGAGAATTCTTGTATTATTATTCAGATACTTGATATATGAAACCTGAGTGAGATGTTACTAATCCTTCTATATCACACCATGCATACCCCTTTAGTTTTTTGTAGACCTTTGTATGCCTTTTGATGCAGGGAAATGCAAGGCACTATAGTGAGGCAGAAAGTTTTCTATCATCTGAGTTGGATGGATGGTGGTGAGATGGTGGTAGTTTTATCATGGTATCACATGTAGTATATGGTTTTTCCTATTTTATTATTCCTTTATAGTTGGACATGTACATGGATATTGTTTATACTCTTGAGTTGTTTTGTTTTGGCTGTTTTTTTCTATTATGGAATATATTTATCTTTTCCATTATTGTATTTATTGTGTATATATTCCATATTGTTGCTTCATATTGGGAAAAATCATTCCCTCTAATTGTTTTTGGATACCATTGTTCTAGTCTCTGACCCATGGGGATCAGGAAAACCCTTCGGGTATGTGGCAGATTCGGTCGGGTAATAGTTTGATAGGGTATTCAGGCCGATTCATTAAAGTTTGGTATCAAAGGAAGTTTATACTTAGGAGTCATTTTCTTGGGTAATTTGGTAGACTATAGATACAATTTTTGGGACTTGAGAGGTATAATACAGTGAGTTCCTATCTAACTCTCACTGTAATGATGCTAAAGTTACCATGGGATGTTGGGATGTGTGCCACCTTTTTTGAGTTCTTGATGTTAATATCAGTTTTTTCAAATGGGTTTTCTATTTTGAATTGAGGTTGTTATATTGTATGATCATTTATTCTATTTTAGTGTACATAATTATGGCTTTGATACATGTTCTACGAGTTTCTCAGGAGGGTATAGTTGATACTCCTCAAGGTAATCCTCTGATGGATATGAACTTTATCAAGGATGTTGTGCAAGTAGTTCATTCTATTGACCAAAACGTGCCACAATCTCATACCACAATTGTTGAGGTATGACTAGGAATTGTAGGAGAAATAGATCAATCATGGGAGTTATTTCATGAGAAACCACCATACTTTAAAGTTAAGAATTAACCTCAATAGGTAGAGTAATGGCGTGAAAATATTGATAAGATCTTTGAATTCTTAGATACACTTGAGAGCTTCAAGGTGAAGTGCATATCATTCAGACTTGAGGGTATTAGAAAAAAATGGTGGGATTATATGGTACAGGATGATAAGCACATGGGATTAGACTTGAAGGGGTTTAATATTCTATTCTTACAAAAAAATTATAGTGTCACTGGTGATAGTGAAGTCTCTAGAGTTCCTCTCTTTATAGTAGGGAGAGAATTCAGTTTTGGCGTACACTAATCAATTTGTGAAGCTTGTTTGTTTTGCACCAGAGGTTATGGAGAATTTTCAGCTAAAAGCTCAAAAGTACCTATAGGTTTTGTGACTATATATCAGATTATAGGTATTTATGATGAATCATTCAACCTATGTGGAGATAGTGGACAGGGCTATGATGGAATAAATGAATATGGAAGGCAAGGTTGGATATTCTGCCCCTTCTTTTCCACCTAGTGGTAACTTTAGTGGCCTTCCAGGGAAAAAGAGAAAGCAACAAGATCACTACAAGAGTGGTGGGGTGTTTATTGATAAAGTCATCTTCGATACCATTGGTTATAGATACTAGTGTCCCTATGAGTGATATTAATTTGGAAATTTTTGACACACCAGGCGTTCATGTACTTCACCTACAAATATGTGTAATATTTTTGGATGTTAAGGTCATCTATAGCATTTTTATCAGGCTATGTCTACTCCTTGATATGTTTAGGGATATTCAGCTCCAAAGGATACTATGGATAAGTCATATACTTTAAATACTATATCGGGCTCTAGCCATAGGCCTCAGGAGTGAAGTACCTTCACACAATAGATGAGTTTCTGGTGGAGGTGAATATGGGTCCAATGACTGTGAGAGGTGCCATATTTATTACATCTTTGGTAGATGTTTCTTTATTTGATACTGGTGATACCCAATCATTTATATATAATAATTTTTTTCATTCTTAACCTTCCAATGGAAATCATGTCCTTTGTTATGGATTTGGTGACACCTCTTAGGAAGATGAAAGAGTAGGGGTTTTGGTGTCCTTTTGAGTTATCGATAGTTGATGCAGAGCTAGCTTTATATTTTATTGATCTCAATTTGTATCTATTTGACATCGTCATCAAGATGTATTGGATTGTTTCTCATTGAGATTATGTTGATTGTTATCATTTTTGTGTCCTGTTTCTTACAATCGATGGGAGCTTACGGGTGTTTTGGGGAGAGTGGGGTCTGAGGTATGGTCATGAAGGACCTTCTCACCCAGAGATTGGGAGTTTTTTATCTAATATATTAGTTTTTCTCAGTTATATTTCTTATATTTTTTATCTTCCTAGTATAGTTCAGGACTTTCCTAATGTTTTCCCAGATGATTTCTCTAGTATTTCTCTAGAGATAGAGGTAGAGTTTATAATTGACCTGGTTCCAGGGACATAACCAATATTGATAATTTCTTATTGTATAGCACTAGCAGAGTTAAAAAAGTTAAATATTCAGTTGGATGATTTGGTGGTGAAGGGTTTTGTTCACCCTAGTGTTTTTACTTAGGTATCCCTAGTGATCTTTTCCAAGAAGGTAGACAATTTACTCCAATCATGCATAGACTATTGTAATTTGAACTGGGTAATAGTTAATAACAAGTATCATTTGCCTCGATGATTTGTTTTATCAGTTAAAGGGGGAATTTGGTTTTTAAAGATTGAACTTCGGTAAGGTTATCATCATCTCAGAGTTCAGAAGTGTGATATACCAAATATGGATTTTAGGAGAAGTTATGGTCGTTATGAATATCTTCTGATGTCATTCAGTCTAAAAAATACTCCTAATGTTTTTATAGATTTGATGAATCAGATATTCCATCAGTATCTCAATAATTTTTTGGTAGTGTTTAAAGATGAAATTTTTGGTTTATTTGATATCTTATTTCAAGCACAAGTACCATCTAAGTTTGGTTTTGGAAATCCTGATGAGCCACTATTTTTATAGAAAGCTTTCAAAATTAAACTTCTTGATTTAAGAAGTGAAATTATTTGGGCATGCGATTTATGATTATGTCTTATCAGTTGATCCTAAGAAAGTGATGGTTGTCTTGTTAGGGGAAGATCCAAGGGATGTCTTTGAGATTTAGAGATTTCTTGGTCTTACTGGATACTATTGATGGTTCTTTAAGGATGTCTCAAAGTCGGCATCACCTTTGACTACTCTTACTAGTAAAGGGGTGAAATTCGTATGGGATACAAAGTGTTAGTCTTCTTTTGATGAGCTGAAAAGACTTCTGACATTAGATCCTATTTTGATCTTACCTAATCCTAGTAAGGGGTATGTGGTCTTATGTGATGCTTCTAGTGCTGGTTTGGGTTGTGTGATCACGCATGATGATCATGTGGTAGCTTATGTCTCCTGTTAACTTTGACCACATTATAAGAATTACCCCACTCATGATTTAGATCTTTCCGTAGTTATGAAATTTCTTAAGTGTTGGTGGCATTGTCTTTTTTGGGAAGAGGTTCACAGCCTTTTCTGACTATAAGAGTCTAAGATATATATTTTCTCAAGATGACTTGAATTATAGACAGAGGTGGTGGGTGAAATACATTCAAAAATTTGACTTCAACATCACCCACACCATGGGAAATGGGAATTTTTTCATAGATTCTCTTAGCTGTAAAGTTCTATTATAAGATATTTTGGAATTGAAGGAAGAGTGGAACCTTATGAGAATTTTTTTTCTCTATTACATATAGATTATCAGGAGGATGTTTCAGGTGTGGTTCGGGCCAGTGTTTTGTTATCATAATATTTCCTTGAGTCTATTCTATAGATTTAGAATCAGGATGATGAGTTCAAAGGAATTCAAGAAACCCTATATGGTGGGGAAACCATTTTGGGTCAGCCTTTCCCTTCAGATGGTATACTCGGTTTTGGGGATCGGTTTTTTGTCCCAATATCTATGAGGATATCATTTTTGTTCGATTTTCATAGTTCTTCATGGGTTGTTCATATGAACACTATGAAGATGTATTATAACATGAGACTGAGATTTTTGTGGCTAGGTATGAAGTGTGACATTGTTGATTATGTGTCTCTCTATTACACTTTCCAACAGATAAAGACAGCTCATTTGGAACCTTCTAGTTTTCTTTAACCTCTTAAATTGCTAATTTGGAAATGTTATGAGGTATCCATGGAATTTTTTGTTGGATTGAAATGGTATTCTTGAGGGAGGAATTCTATCTAGGTGATTATTGATCAGTTGACAAAGTCAGTTCATTTCATCTCGATCAAATACATTATAAAAGTTAAATATATGGGTAAGTATATGTGTAGGAAATTGTGAGGTTACATGGGGTTCCTTCTACCATTTTTTTAGATAGGGATCCTAGGTTTAATTTGAGGTTCTAGAGTATTATCTAGGAGGAAATGGGGACTCATATCAGATTAAGTACAAATTATCATCCATATATAGATGGTCAGAAAAAGTGTGCTATTCAGATTTTGGTGGATGTGCTTTGTGCCAGTGTCATAGATTTTAGTGGATCATGGGATATCCATATGGTATTGGTTGAGTTATATTATAAAAATAGTTATCAATATTCAATCAAAATAGCTATTTTTAAGGCTTTTTTATGGTCACCCATGTAGATCACCTCTTTTTTGGGCATAGGTGGGAAGAGATTTTTTGGTGGTACTGAGTTTGGTTCAGGAGATGTCTAAGTGGTTTCAGGATATACATTAGTGTTTGGTTATAGTAAATAGTTATAAGAAGTCTTATGTGGATCAACGACATAATCCTTTGGAGTTTTCTATAGGTGACTGAGCTTTCTTGAAATTTTATACTAGTTTGGGTCACCATCAGCTTCGAAAATAGGGAAAGTTGTCTCTGAGGTATGTTAGACCATTTGAGGTCACTGAGCGGCTTGGTAAGTTTTATTATCGGTTGAAATTGTTAGTTCAGTTGATATAAATTCATTATATTTTCCACATATCACATCTCAATAAATACCACATTAACCCCTCTCACATTCTGAGTTGGGAAGATATTGAGTTATAGACAAATGTTTTTATTATTGAGCATCCAATTGAGATCATTTACTCTCAAGTGAAAGTCTTGTGAGGGAATTTGATTTTGTTGTTCATATTTATATAGAGACATGGATAAGATTATCATGATACTTGGGAGAACTATTGGTTTGGGGAGAAGTGGCCTCACCACTTTACCAGACTTCATTCTTCCACGTGACTTATCAGGGGGCAAGTCATATGGTGGGGAGTTTGTAACATCCTGTTACCCGCTTTCAAGTAATTCCTTTCACTTTTTTTGTTTTATTCTTTAATTGGGTGCATCTTGAGGATCCTGAGAATAAATAAAAATTACTGATCAAAATGACCTAAATTTTAGAGATATGTGTTTGTTTGAATTAATGGAGTCTAGGTATAAATGTGTTAGTGGTTTGGTGGGGTTATCCTTGAGTCCAGATAATGCCTGAGTTGGTTTTGGGTTTTTATATAAGATTCTATATTTTTATATATGTGGTAGATTACATGGTATGTAAAGGGGTTACACAATGTTCACTTGGTATCTAGACACAAGTCATGAACTGTGTACACAATATGAAAGGAGTATATTTCATGTAATGGTTACATGATGTGTAATGTTTAATGATCAGTTCTTAATAAAAAGGCGATGATTTTTTTGGTGTATGTAATCCCAATGTATTGTATGAAATTTAAATGTGTTACAAATCATATAACTATTGGTAGGTTGGATTTTAGGGTGTTTCATTGGTTAATTTTTCATTCATTCTTCCCCATCCCTCATTTCTCTCAATCTAGATCCCTTCTCTAATGGTTTTAAGAGCCTTCATTCGATCTAGATTGATTTTTTTAATGATTTATCACCCATGGTTGGATTGTGTCTCTATTGGTGAGTAATAATTTCTACTTATTCATTTCTTTGATCATGTTATCATTGTTTTATTGAGTTATCAAATTCGTTGACCCGTGGTGATATTTCTTCTTGATTATCTCTAGATCTGTTGTGCGATCTTCTTTTGAGGGTCATTCCTTTATTGGTTGTGGTGCGGTAGGTTTGTGTTCTTATAGGTATGTGTTTATTCATATTCTCTACCAACCCTTTTGTTAAATTGAATCGATTCTAAGAGTTTCATATTGGTTCTAGGGCCGCTATTATCATTTTTTCATTCTTTTTGTTGGCGGATCCCTTTTTGGGTGTGTGTGGCCTGAGTTTTAGGGTAGGTGGTTCCATATCTATCATGTGTTAGATAATTGTATTAATAAATTGTTTTATTAAATGAAATAGAATTATTTAATTATTTTTTGTGTGTGCGTGTGGAACTAGGTTTTTATAAAATATGGTTTTCCCCTAGATTTGGTAAATGGAAAAGGGTTTTCAAAGCATTGTGAAATAATTTTGTGAAATGGTTTTCAAAGAATGATTTGATGAACTAGTTTGTAAAATAGATCACATGGGAAGCCTTGTATACTTATGTGTAAGGCATAGTAATAGGTCGTGTCCACTATTGTGGGGTTTTCTCATGGGGCTTTCCTCTACTCTCTAGTCCCATTGTTCTAGGGACTTATTAGTATTGTTGGGGTTTTACTTTCTTGGGTGTTAATTTTCTCTCTATACTTGATGCATATGTCTAGTGTCTTGATGAGTACATGATTTTCTATTTTAGGTATGAGTTTCCTAGCTATCCTGACCTAGTGTGATCCCTGGCGTGATGGTACGGATGCTTCTGTTTGTGGTTTGTACTGAATTATTTGTACTTCCGTGGATTTGATATGATATGTGATGCATGATTTGATTTAAATTAGTATTTATATATATATATATGAAATTATTTAAAATTGATTTACCTATTTTATTTTGAAATGTGGAAAAAGGGGAAATTAAACTGTTTTTTCATTTTTTTATATAAAAATTATTAAATTTTTATCATGCCTTGTCTTCTTTAAATTTGATCATGCTTGGATTATTGTTCGAATAATTGATATGGAATACCTGGGTAAGATCCTATTGATCCTGTTAACTCACAAACTATATACCCCTTTGGTGTTTAGTAGACCTTTCTATGTCTTTCGATGCAGGGAAATCCAAGGCGTGATAGTGAGGTGGTGAGGTTTTATATCAACTAAGTTGGGTAGTTGGTGGTGATATAATGGGAGTCTACACATGGATTATATGGTTTTTAATGTTTTAGTAGTCCTTTTTGGTTGGACCTATACTTGTAGATTGTTTCTACTCTTGAGTTTTTTGTTTTCTGCTATTTTTTCTATTATAGAATATATTTATATTTATTTATATTGTATCTATTGTATATATGTGCTATGTTGTTACTTTATGTTGGGATAAATCATTCCCTCTGATTTTTGTTTGATTCGCAGGTGCTTGTTGCTAGCCTGTGGGGATTGGGAATTCCCTTCGGGTGTGTGACAGATCAGATCAGGTACTAGTTTGAGAGGGTATTTGGGTCGATTTATTACAAATCCATAAAGTTGGCTCTATCCTCGATGTCCAACTCACCCCTGTCAATAATGTGTGTAAGTTCATTCACTTATCTCATCAGTTGTGGCATATGGAAGATGTCATGCACTCGGTCTAACAGTGGTGGAAAGGCCAAGAGGTAAGAAACCTCACCAACCCTTCATAGGATCTCTAATAGCCCGATGAACCTCGTGTATAGCTTGATTCCCCATCCAAATCTATGTAATCCTCTTATTGAGGAGACTCCCAAGAAAACATAGTCTCTCTACTCGAACTCCAAAGACTTTTGATTTCAGTCTGTATAATATTTTTATCAGCTCTGGTTTGTCCTCATATGCTTCTAGATCACCTATAATTTCTTCTTCATCGCCTACACCATCCTTGGCCCAATAAGACATATCTCACCAATATCATTCTAGCATAAGGGTGACCTAAAAGGTCTCTCATATAGGGCATTAAAAGGTGACATGACAATAATAGAGTGATAAATGTTATTATAAGAAAACTCTACCAATGTAAATTCATCTTCCCAACTCTGACCGAATTCTAACACACAAGCTATCATTATATCCTCCAATAGATAGATATTTCGCTCAATATTCCCATCCATATAAGTGTGAAACACCATTATCATCAATAATTGGGCCTCAAAGTCCTTCTATAAGCCTCACCAAAACCGTGAAGTGAACCAAATATCACAGTCTAAGAAGATCTTCATGGTTACCCCATAAATCCAGATAATATCTCACACATACAGTTGCCCCAAACTCTCAACTGAACTATGCACCCTGATGAAAAGAAAGTGTGTTGATTTGGTAAGTTGGTCAACAATCACCCAGATATCATTGTAGAATCTCACTATCCATGGAATCCCCATCACAAAGTCCATATATATGTCATAAAACTTCCACTCTGGGATCTTAAGAGGTTGTGTCAAACATGTCAGAACCTGGTGCTCAGCCTTTATCTGCTAACATGTGAGACACTGAGAGACAAACTCAATGAAACTCCACCTCATGCAAGCCCACCAAAAATGCCACTAAATTTCCTTGTACATATTTACCAATCCAGGATGTAAATCCATAGGATAAGTACAAAAATATATCATCACCACCTTCTACAAAGTGATTGGAACCACTATCCATCACTGTAGAAGGATGATGTGATCCCCTCCATAAAATCCATCTGGTGTATCTATTAAGGATATATGGTCATGTAGAACCTCATAGTAGATTCTTCCTAACCTATCCTCTCTCACATGATAAATAAGTTATAGATTTACCACTATCCATTGAAGAAAAATTGCACCCATCTCCTCCACCAAGGTTAGTTGTAATGAAGCCAACTACTGAGATGACTCCTCTACCAATAGATAATGGGACTTCCTGCTAAGGGAATATTCCACCATGTTTACCTTACCATGAGTATAAACTATTTCAAAGTCATGGTCCCTCAATAACTCCAACCAAAGCCTCTATATTAGGTTAATATCTCTTTGAGTGAAGATATACCTGAGAATCTTTTAGTCTTAGTAAACAATAAAATGCTCACCAGAAGATAGTACCTCCACGTCTTCGGAGTGAAGACTAATACTGTAAACTCTAGGTCATGAGTCACATAGTTCTGGTTGTGGGTTCATAACTACCTTAATCCATATGCGGTCACTTCCTACCTCTACATCAACACACAACCAAGCCTAGATCTAGAGGCATCTCAGAACACCATGTACTCAATGCCCTCCTCTGGTAGTCTCAACATAGGATCCCTGGTCAGCCTCAACCTTAACTCCTCAAAGTATCTTTGAAACTACTAAGTATAGGTAAAAAAATACCCTTTCCATGTCAATTCAGTCAAAGTGGATGCAATATTAGATAATTACAGCATAAAATTCCTATAGTACCCATCCAAACTAAGGAAACTCTGCACCTCTATAATTCTCTTGGGTGGATCTCAAGCAAACACTGTATTAATCTTCACTGGGTCCATGACTAAACCATTATCAAAGATGACATGCCTCAAAAAGTAAACCCCATATATTCTAAATAATAACTTATAGAGATTACCATAAAGATGGTTCTCCCAGAGTAAGTTTAGGACCAACCTCAAATACTTTGCATTCTCCTCCTCTGATGCATGGTAAATGAGAATTTTGTCAATAAAGACATCCAAAAATGAGTCCAATTATGTCTAGAATATTAGATTCATATAATACATTAACACGATAGGGTAATTAATTACATTTAAAGGCGTCACCAATAACTCATAGTATCCATAGCGATATCATAATTTCATCTTTAGAATATCATCTTCACAAACCCTCAACTAGTGGTAACTAGACCTATAATTGATCTTTGAGAACCAAATCACACCTCTCAATTGTTTAAGAGGTCATAAATACTCATAAATGGGTAATTTATATTTAACATTACCAGATTAAGGTGATGATAATCAACAAAAAACTTCAAGCTCACATCCACATTTTTCATGAACAAAACTGGAGCTGCCCAGGGGGACACACTGGGTCTAATAAAAAACATTCTATCAAAGGTCCTCCAATTACACCATCATCTCTAAAAGCTTGATAGGGGTCATCTAATATGTTTTAGAATATATTTATGCATTACTATGGTAAAAGTATATATATAAGTCTATCTCCCACCTCAGAGGTAGTCTTAAAATATATTCAAGGAAGATGTCCATATAATCCTCCACAGCAGATGAAATGTAGATGCCTAAAGATCCCATTACACTAAGGGTTAAAATCTATAATTGATGGGTGATAGGTTGCAACTTCCTACTAACAAGACCTACTCACTCAGACCTGATATCTCTCTCACCTACAAATAGAATCTCATCTCATCTGTCTGAATGCATCTAAATTTCCTATGATGATATTAATATAGGAAAAAACCACAAAAAATCAATCCATACCCAATATGAAATCATAAGGTTTCATTGTGAGGGCTAAGTGGTCCCATGATAAACACTCTCTATTAAACACCAACTCGTACTGCCAGCAGATATGAGATATTGAAGAATCAATCCTAGTAGGAACCTTTAGACATAGTTGTTGGGACAAGGTCTCAAAGGGGAGCTCTAAATCTCACATAAGGTATATGGATATGAAGGAATGACTCACACTTATGTCTACTAGAACTATAGAAAGAGTATAAAGGACAAAAATCATACCCTGGATCATATCATGTGTAGCCTAGTCATAGCACTCCATAGCTTACATCTGCATTAGACCCTAACTTCTAGCTCTTAGAGCATGTCATGGTACACCTGGTGGTGGTGATTGGAGTATCTTATAGTGTCTTCTCCCACTAATATCTCCTCCCTCTAAATCTCAACCTACTTCTATTCTGGCACCACCTCCCTTGGGGATGCCCTGACCACACCTGGGAGATCCCTGATCACAACATTGCCTTTATCATGAAAGTCCATCCACTACATTTCTTCTATCCTCAACACGTCGATTCAGGAAATCATGAGCCATGTGACCACACCCATCACAAGCATTGCATCTCCCCTCTTCAGGCTGATTGGATCCCCTGTGTGATCCCTGCACCACAAACCCACATTCCTAAGTCTAAGAATGGGGACGTCTCATGTGCCGAAACCCTAATGACTTATGACTACTGACCATTGTAGACATCTCATCCCTATGATGTCCATTTCTATATCCAGCCACCTCATTCCCCTCTTCTAAGAAGCTTTCACTAACCAGAGTCCGCTCTAGCACCTAGCATAATTAGGAATGCATAAGGATACTAGGATGCTATGAATGTCTCTATAGAGGTCCTGATCAAACTTCCATTCCTAGAATAAACCATCTCACACCATGTTGAGGGAGTAACATGTAAGTTTAGTAAACCTAATGGCTTATTCAGAAACTTCCATATCACCCTTTTGTAGCTTTAGAAGCTCCTAAATCCATACAGAGCATAATATCGAGGGGTAATACTCATCATGAAACAGCTACTAGAATTTTTTACCTGAGAGTGTCATCTCATCATGAGTTTGTGTGACTAGACTCCACCAATGCATTGCTTCTCCATAAAGAGTATTGGTTGCAAACGTAACTATCTAATCGATCAGGGTCTAAATGATCCTGAAAACTCAAACCATTGACTTGAGCCAACCCTCTACTATCTTAGGGTCTAACACTACATGGAATATTAATAGTCTCTGATGATGGAACTCACATATTGTGTTAAGCCTTCTCATATAGTCATCTTAACCTAAGGGTTTAATTCTAGCTCGGTACCCAGAAATCTCGAGCAGCCTAGCTCGGAAAAGCTTGAGCCGGGCCCAGTCGGGCTCATGTTGATAGTTCGTCGGGATGAACCTAAGCCTATGCAAGCAATCCCATGAGTCGGTCCAACCTGTATAAACCCATCCCACGAGCCCATATGAAGCTTGAACCATAAAATCACATCCTCTCTAAAAAAATACTATAAAATTTCTGATTGGGAGATTCGAACCCCCTACCACAAGTTTTTAAGGCTAGGCCTAGTTAAAAATTACCAGATTATATATATATATATATATATATATAGAAAAAAGATATTAACAATATATATATATATATATATCAAGATATTAATAATATATATAATTATATATCAATGATTTAACATAATATATATATATATATAATAACTCATTATATATTAAAAAAACACTCACCCACTGATGTTCGCCCCCCAACTACATTGTTTTTTAAAGTATGTTGCAACTTGCATATATTATATATACTATATATATATATATATATATATTTAGAAAAATAATTTAACCCACCCACTGGTGCACACCCCCCAACCCCTAATTAATTTTTTTACAACTTGCACATTATATATATATATATATATATTCATATATATAAATCTATTTAGAAATAAAAATTAACACACTCAACCCCTCATTAATTTTTTTACAACTTGCACATATTATATATATATATATATTCACATATATAAATATATTTAGAAAAAAAATTAACACACCCACCCACAAATATGCACCCCCTAACTCCTCATTAATTTTCTTTTTACCACTTGCACATATTATTATGAATGTTATTTATTATGATTCTTGATATTTATTTAAACATGAAAATTTTTATATATTCATTTTTTTAATCGGACATTTTCAAATAAATTATTTGAACTTTAATTATTTTCTGAATTGGTCTATATTTTAGATTTTTATTAAATTAAAGAAAATATTACAATTATAATAGGCATGTGATGTTTAAGTTGAGGGTTCTTGTGAAACGCATGAATGCAGCAATTTAAAACATGTCAAATGATTGAAAATTAAGTTAAAATTTTTTAACTATAAAATTTAATTATTGATAAAAAATAAAATGAAAATAAATGTTTTAAAAAAAGTGTTTAAAAAACCGTTAAAAAAGAATTTTAAAAAGATGTTAAGAAAAAAAGTGGTTTTAAATTTTTTTCAAAAATATGTTTTAAAAAAATGTTAAAATTTTTTTTAAAAAAACTTTAAAATGAAATGTTTAAAAAACATTTTAAAAAAATTTAAAATCATTTTAAAAAATCATTAAAAACATTTTTTAAAAATGAGGTTTTCAAAAAATTGTTTAAAAAATACATTTAAAAAAATGTTTTATAAAAACATTTTAATAAATCTTTTAAAAAAATATTTAAAAAAAAATGTTTTAAAAAAACATTCAAAAAACGTTTTAAAAAATCATTAAAAAAATGTTTAAATTTTTTTTGAAATACAAATTTAAAAAAAATTAAAATTAACATTTAAAAAAACTTTTAAAAATAAACGTTCTAATATTAACATTTATAAAAAAATGTTTTAAAATACACATTTTAAAAAAACGTTTAATTTTTTTAAAAAACATAAAAAAACATTTTTAATTCTTTATATATTTTTTTAAAAGATAATAAAAGCCCACAGGGGCCTACCCATGGCCCATCCTGGCATGACAGTTTGGGTCAGCCCGAGGTTGGGTTGGGGTCGCCTCATGGTGTTTTTTGGGTCGTCCTGGCCATGCTCGAATAGTGGTTCGCAGCATAGTTTTTTGGAGGGTAAGCCCAACCCAGCCTGACCTGATTCTGGTCAGACCGGAATTACACCTTTATCCTAACCCACTAGAACTATATGCTTCTAAAAAAGATGTGACACTAATCAATGTCCATCTATAGGAAATACCTCATGATAAGGTCCCTGAATTGAGGCCTCATCACTCAATTGATCATCATCATGATCCTGTATCGACATCCTAGCTGGTTGTCTTCACGAATGCATCCTAAAAATTTTTCAAGACGTACCATGGTTAGATGATCATATATGAGGAGTGTACTAAAAAATAATAGTCAAAGGACTCAATCCTATATTGTGCATGTACCATTGGTTCCCTACAAATATTGTCTCAGTATTATGATTCAACAAGTAGGTAGTCAAATTCACGGTGAATGGATATGTCAGCCATCACATCAATACTGGGTTCCCTAGCCTAAAATCCACACTTGAGACACTCCAAAATCGTTTCCCTATATTCACAAAAAATCCTCACCATCGGTCCCACTCCAAAATTGACTCAAGTATGAACTTATCTAATTCCACTCTATCATGACCTAACCCACCAGGTCCTGCCGAGTCAATGTCATGCCAAGTGTGACACCCCAAACCTACCTCCAATAGGATAAGTGCTAGTGATAATTTTTGATAATGCATAAACTGAAATGGGAGTCATTATCCTAAGATACCTATATGCACACACACAACCATATCCATGAAAAAGTGTATATAAATAATAAAAGGTTGGAACATCTAGAGTATAACCATGCATGCAATAACCTCTAGGGAATACATTAGAGTACAAAAATATAAATCCAAATCATAAAGGGCGGAAATACATGCCCAAAAAAAGATAAAGTATTAACTTGAAAACAATTGTAAAAAGGGGAAAACTAAGAGATCCCATCTCTTTATATCCAAGTCTAACCACTGAACATGGTTAATGTACCCAATTACTGCTATGCTCTATCAAAGTCATCGCATGTCTTTTTTTATCTACATAAGACATCACATGTGTGGGAAAATCCTATATAAGGGTGAGTATATACATACCTAGTAGGATGTCTTGAAATAAAAATAGGGAGAAATAGAAAGATATAATAGTCATCTCAACCCAATACATATATATATGCTCATAAATAAACCCAAGAAAAAGAGGAAGGGGATCCCTATCTCCACAACCCAGCTAAGGATGATGAGTCTGCCTGTAGTTACAAAGGTCTATATCTAATTCCCAACATCACATGAGACCACACAAGAATCTTTTTGGAGGAACCACATCTCACCACTATGCCCCACAACCTAAGGGCACAGTCTCTAGTAGAAGAACCATACCATGTTGTGTCAGGGGATGTCACTCAGTAGATAGAGGACTCGTTCCCTAGTGCATCAAGGGGGATCCACTTGGTTGATATGGGACTCATGACCTAGTGTGTTAGAGATTTTAAACTTAGTAGATAGTGGACCCATAGCCCAGTACATTGGGGAGGTGCCACTCAGCCTGAGTAAAGAGTATGGGGGACTCACGCGTTACTAAGACAAAGGGGTTGACAACCCCAGAATCTCTTTGATAATACGGCCTGATCACTATCATCGTGCAATTATATCCTAAATAATAATCACACTTGAAGAACCTCATATCATATATTTCATGCCACAAGGAAGTATATCATCATGTTCTATATGGAAAACCACTCAATATAGGCTGCTCTCAGACCCAAATTTGAGTCTCGGAGAAGGTGGTATATAAGGTAAAAGAGTGTGAGGGAGGTACACAATGAGTACCTAGGGTCACACAGCATTTTTCCTAGACTATACACTTAGTTATTTCCTTAAATTCATATATCTTGGATAGCCATGTGGAACTACACAGTGTATAAATACCATAAATGGTGTGTCTTGGCTACCTGAGATATGCCCGTGTCTCCCAACTCGTGCCTATATACTTTGGCCCATGCCTATGTACTTTGGTTGTGCCCATGTAAATGGATGTTTCTATGCTTGTGTACTCCCAGATTATATTTTGATCCACTAATACACAATAACATGGCATGTATGGATCAAACATGGCAAGTGATATTTATCTCCACTCAAAACACTAGCCTCCACAGCCAAGGGACTACACGACATGTGTTCCTCTAGACTACACAGTGTGCAATAAGGTTTTTCATAGGAAGTAATTCCTGGTATTTACTAGGATTTCTGATCTTCCATTTTCACTACAAATCTCACCATTTTACCACATGAAATCAAAGAGTTCATCGTCTATCATTGATCTTTATCCTTCAGTGGACAGATATCTGAAATTTGATTGCTCCTACAAGGTCGTCATGCCTATTTTATCACTTAGGATCTCAAATACATGAATATATCACCTATATCATGTGTAAAACCTCAATCCATCCATAAACCATTAATCTATACATCATGCATTCATCTTCCTTGAATTCAAGAGCTTAATCATACTCGAACTCACCCCAAAAATGTCAAACCACAACCCCATGGTCCAATGGTGAAGAACATGAATAATAGTGGGTAGAAATGAATATAAAAAAACGATATCATAATTGGTTGATGTGATCCTAACCAAAGACTATGAAGATGTAAAATCATGGTTGGAATCAAGGCATAACAAATATAAATTAGAATCAATAACACAATTCATATCTAGGATCATTTAAAGAATGATAATCACTAACAAAATGAAATAAAATAATTAAATCCATGCTTAACTATTAATCAAAGGGTGGAAACCACAAATAATGATATCTACATTGATTATGGATCAATCTTTGGTGAAGAACACATCTTCTAGTGATGTAGAAGATTCTCTACGTTCATCATCTATCTCATAGTTCACCTTGATCTATTCATTGTCATTCTTTGATCCTGATCTATAGTGACTCATATTTTACATGTATTCTTTTTTGGATATTGTATGGATTATTTTAAAGACTAGTCATCATGATAGAAAGCGGTTATAAGGCTCGACGTGTCTAAAATAAATGTTTAAATTACATTAAATAGTACATGCATCCAGTTTTTCCTAAAAAAAGTGGAATAACTTCTAAATGGGGGCCCAGATCAGAAATATAAGGGTAAATTTGAGTTTAAAACATGGGTTTTTCCTTATTTGTGGCATAAAATTTTTTTCCATGAGACATTTGTGGAAAATTCATCGTAGACGTAAAATAAATTAAATAATTTAAAAAATTATTGTATTTATTTGTTGAAACATAAAACAAAATTCTTCAATAAGAATATAGTTATGATCGAATTTCAGAGTTATCTACATAATCCTAGATCCATTGAATAACCCTTGTAGAGACAATTAGATAACCTCTCTCAGGTGAACATTAACTGAATCGTATATCAGTGATCTGTGTGCAATGGGATTCAGAGATCTTGCCAATGACAACGATGTAGGTTCATTATTAGTCATCGATCAATCAATCTCATGGTAGAGTGGTTATTTATTTAAATATATTCCCATTTTATGATTCCTTCAATGAATGTGAATTAATCAACTAATGAATTTATTCACATATTGTGCATATTATGGGTGCGAGTTAGATTATCTAAAAATTGGTAGGATTTCATTGTGATTTTTTTATTATATCTTCATTTATCATTCTAATGGTAACAAATCGAGGTCAACACAAACATCATCTGAGGAATGTTCCTCACAGGTGTTATTTTTTCTTGTCTCTACTATTTTTCATTCATCACGGGTAATCCCTTAGCCCATGGTTCAACCCAAATACTAAGAAATCAATCATTGGGCACTCATTTCTTGGTGCAATGATCTAATATCATAGATATGAACTCGGTATTATGTGAGGATTGTGCGAAGGTGGTAGAAATGAATGAATTAGACCAAATTAGAGAACTTAAGTTTCAAAGATTGCATATGAGAGTGATGGGAATGAATATGAACTTATTCTCATGCAAATCGGGTGACCGGAGTCCAGGGAGTGGTGACGGCGAGGCCCAACTGGAGTAGATCTGTGATTTTTAGTGAGATGGAGGTTGAAATATGAGGTAGTAGTTGAATGAGCATATGAGGAAGAAATAACAAGGATTTCTAGAAAAAAAATTGATCTACACGGTGTGTAATATGGGATTACAGATCATGTGGGACCCTGTGTGACGGATAGGGTTTTCGTGTAAAGTTAAGGATCACACGATGTGTGGTGCCTTCCCAGGTGGATTAGTGTGTACCTCAGAGTGTACATGTACATGGTCTGGGGTATATAGGTATGGAAATGTTGTATACTCCAACACAGACACAACCAACTAGGATGTACATGAGCTAAGTCATTTACTAGTACACAGGCAACAACACGCCTTTTACTGTTACACGGACACAAACACTGGTTGTTTACATGGTTAGGACCCAAGGTCAAAGGTACATGGCATGTACTCCTAATAAATGCCATATACTCTCTTAAATTTGGTTTGTATCCTTTGTCCTTTGTATCTTGTATAAGTTTTGTTAGGGTGTGTTCCCTATATCCTTTCACTGAGGGTTAGTTTAAAATCACCTCCTACACATAGGACAATGATCCCTTCAATATGACTTCTTGGATAGAGTTGTTGGAATCCTTCTATGAGGCCTAGAGTGAGATCCTCTATTCATCTTCATGCCCTAGGTGGTGTTCTTAGTATCATCTTGACCAACACTACATGGTCATTGATCCTCTAATTATCATGTTAATCTAGAATGAGTTGTTGGTATACCTCACAGCCTTGGGAGTGATCCTCATATGTGTATCATATCTCTTCATTATTCCAACATATACTTCTAATGGTGAGACTTGATGAGCACTATCTCTCAGACAGATGTCATCAGTTCCATATGACTCATGGAGTGTGTTCTCCTAGACGAGTGTTATGTGAAACTTTTGAGCTATAATCCTAGGTTGACATTACAGTCAGGAATTTACCTTTAGAATTTGTGTCGTTGTTGAGTATTTCTAGATATTCTTACTATATGTGTTGTATACATATACCAGTGTAGAGATGATTGTTATTCTTTCGTTATATGCTTTGTGGTTTTGGGGTATCCTACTGGGAATTGTTATACTCACCCCTACCTGGTCTTTCCCTATATGTGTTGTGTCTTGTGCATAAGATCGACCTTTTGATAGAGTCCTAGAGGGGCCAGGACTAGGAATTTCTTTGTGAGATCAGACAAACTGAGGTGCGTTCCTACGTTATCTTGACAGTAGTCCCCATATTTACTTTCGGGTTGGAATTATTTTCAGACTCTTTGTAGTGGGATTGTATTTGGCCCTATTTACTTTCCATTATTTTTTTCTTACTTTGATTTTGTTATTATATGTATTAATGTGTGGTTTATTTCATTTGTTTTACATTTCATCATTGTTTGGGCTTGGAGATGTGTGTGTGTGTATAGGTACTTTTGGCTACGGCCTCCCATGTTAGTGATATACCTACTCGGCACTAGTCGCTAGCCCCTAGCCTATTGGAGGAAGGCTTGAAGAGTCTCAGCACAATCCCCATTGGTATGGGTCAGGATATAATGAAATCATAGTATTTGGTTCTACCTTAGTACCAGAGTCTCTGTGATTGGTTTAGGGTAATAGTGTTAAGTGTTTCAAGTTCAGATTTCAAACTAGGGACTCTAGTGTTGGGGTGGAGGCCTATATATCCATACACCAGGACTCTAATTACCTATTTTTGACTTGGTACATGAGAACACTGGTTGTAGGGAAAAAATGTTACATGTATCATATAGGAATGAGTTTTGGTTTTCATGTCCTTCTTGATTCAGCTCTCCATATATGCTCATTGACCATGGTGCATCATGTTTATTTCAGGATGACTCTGTGATGTATGTCGGCTAGGATTCAGTATCAAAATTACAAGTATGATCCCCTTAGTGATGAGGAATTGATATAGGGACCAATTATAAAGGTTTTACCTCTAGGTGGTGCACCAACTATATGAACACGTATAGAAAAACAAATGGTACCCACAATACTAGAAAATGAGATGAACAGGATGAGAGCACTTCATGAGTTTCAGTGGTAGAGACCCCTTAGGTTCCAAGTAAATATTGACCCATAGGTATTTGAGAACTGTATTGTGGTGGTGACATGAGTTTTATATCTGGTTAGAACACCATCATATCATATGGTGGTCCTGGCGGCGATCCTTCTCCATGGATCAATAGGATGATGGTGGGGGGTTAGTGACCTAGTATTACAATGAGGCGACTCTATCATGGTCATAGTTTTAGTGAAATTTAGAGAGGAGTTATATCCATCTATGCTGAGGGATGTACATATCTGAGATCTTCTTCGGGTTTAGTAGGGTAGCATGACGGTAGCTGAGTATTCATTGAGGTTCACCAACCTCTCCAGGTACTCGATAGATATGGTTTGAAATTAGTTCTTTTAGGCTCAAACCTTAAATATAGGGTTACATAGATACATATGATCTAGTGTTATATCTCTATGCATTTCTACCTATGTTGGGATGCTAGAGTGAGCTTTGGTAGTTGAGATTTTTCCGGCTGAGAAGACATAGATTGTGGTTGCTGGCAATGGGAACCCAGGAGAAGAGACTTTAGAAACAGGGAGCTGACTTTAGTATCAGGGACCTAGACATGCAAGAAATTTCAATAGTAGGTCCTAGGATAGAGGTTTTGTGGTTCAGGACTCACAGGATGGGTCTAGTCATCCCAAGGAGAGGTGGTGATACTCATTTGATTATAGGGTAAATCTTTCCAAAGATTGTATGACCCGTCGTACAACTAATATAGAGATAGTATGTGGGATTCTGAGATAGTGTAAGTGTCAAGAGAATATAGGTCCATAGGAAAGAGGATGTGGCATAAGAGTTGGGAGAGTGGCTGGAGGTGGTAGACACTTTGAACTATTACCAACACCACCTCCAGGTGGTCTGCACCAAGCTCAAGGAGATGGAGGACAGGGGTGGGGCTGCTATAGGCGGTCATAGATTATGACCCAAAGGCTCCAATAATGATACGAGTTGTGATATGTGTCTTTATCTACCTTATTTTTAGTACTGATAGACACATTTATTTTTCATTCCTTTATTGAAACCTATATAGTTTGAGACTTAGAGATTCCATTTGAGCCCTTAGGTTGACCCTTGTGTTTGGAGACTTCTACTAGAGATGAATCAATAATCACACACTTTTACTGACAGTGTCACCTGGCTCTTAGAGGTGATACTTTCTGTTGGTATCACTTTGTATCAGTGATGAGGCCTTAGAACATCATCTTAGGTATGGAATAGTTATCTATAATTAATTCTTAGATTGACTATTTCAGGAAGAGGATGTGGTGTTTCCATAGTGATGGGAACAGGTTTTCCTTTATAGATGAAAAGAAATCTTAGTAATAATAGGATGAACACATGAATAGGAGGGTGTAACTGATTACTCATCATTTGGCTAGCATGACTCTCGAGGTGGTGGATGTTGTGAGTTTCCAGTTTCCTGTAGTGGTGGAAAAGTATGAATAAGTCTTTCCTAAAGATGTTCCATGCTTACCTCCCTGCTGAAAGATAGAATTCTTCATTAATCTAAAACCTGGGATAGCATCAATATATGTTCCAGCAAATCAAATGGCTCCCTTATAGCTTCAAAATATGAGGGTGTGGTTGGAGGACTTATAGAGGAAGTTCGTTGTTAGACCTAGTGTTTCACTCTAGGCAGCTCTAGTTTTATTCTCCAAGAAGGAAAACGGGGGATTGAGGTTATTTGTGGAGTACCATCACTTGAACCAAGTGACCATGAAGA
This sequence comes from Viscum album, assembly GCA_963277665.1. Taxonomy (NCBI): domain Eukaryota; kingdom Viridiplantae; phylum Streptophyta; class Magnoliopsida; order Santalales; family Viscaceae; genus Viscum; species Viscum album. The sequence goes on along the minus strand of OY728142.1, from coordinate 96,021,696 downwards.
ATAAGTATCCACTACCAAGGATCGATGACCTCTTTGATCAGTTGATAGGGTCATGATGGTTATCGAAGGTTGACCTAAGATCAGGATATCACTAGTTGTGATTACGGGATGCATATATACTAAATACAAAATTTATAGGTCTTTTTAGTCACTATGAGTACTTGGTGATGCCCTTTGTCATGAATAACTCCCCATCAGTGTTCATGGGACTCATAAACCAAATCTTTTATCCCTTCTTAGACTGGTTCATGGTAGTCTTCATCGATGATATCCTAGTGTACTCAGCATTTGGTGAGGAGAAAATGAGACACTTGAAGATGGTTTTAGATGTACTATGAGAGCATTATATTTACTTGAATCTATAGAAGTTATAATTCTATATTTAGGGGTTCCACTTTCTAAGACATGTTATCTCAACAGATGTTTTGTAAATCTACCCAGCCAAAGTTGATGCGGTGTTATCTTGGGATCCACCTTAGAGCGTGACGGAGGTGCAAAAATTCCTTGAGTTGTCATACTATTATCGTAGATTCATACTTTATTTCTCTAGGATATCATCCCCCATGATAGATTTGACCTGAAAGGGGTATCCTTTCATGTGGACATAAAGGTGTATGCAGTCTTTTCAAGAGTTTTGGAAAATATTGACAAGCTCTCCCATCTTGACATTGATAGATGAGGGTGTCAAGTACATAGTTTTCTATGATGCATTATAAATCAATCTTGGTTGTGTTCTAATGTAGAGGCAAGTGGTTATTTCCTTTTTCTTTACATTATCTGAGACCACATTAGCATAACTATGTGACCCATGATATTGAGTTAGCAGTCATAGTCTTCACACTGAAGATGTGACGGCACTACATGATGGGTGAGCAGTTTATCATATATTCTAACTACAAGATTCTTGAGTATATATTCTCTCATAAGGATATTAACTTGAGATATAGGTGATGACTAGAGTTCCTCCAGGATTATGACTTCAAGATTTTATATACTCTATGGAATGGGAACGTGGTAGCAAATTCTCTCAATAGGAGAACGTGTTCGTAGTTGCTGAATGAGGCATCATAGCAGTTGGCCTCATTTCAATTATCCTTTATAGATGGATATGGAGTATCTTACCTGCATTATATGGTTGTTACCCCTCAAATTTTATAGTGATTTAAGGAGTCACAACTTTGGGATACTAACTGTGAGACCCTACATACTCAAATATCTATTGGACATGCTCTTGGTGGATTTATAAAGGTGGGGAGCATGTATTTTTTTCAAAGGACTCGTTATGGTACTAGTGACATTATAGAATAAGTATCTAAGATAGTTTCATACATATACTTTGGAATTATATCCAGGTGTGGAAAAGATGTACTAGGACCTTCAATTTTAGTTTTGGTATCCAAGGATGAAGAACGGAGTTACAGAGCTTTTCTCTCGATGCCTTGCTTGTTAGTAAGTGAAGGCTGAGCACTAAATTCCAGTGGGTTTAGCTCAACCCCTTGAAGTGCTAGAGTGAAATTAGGATGGGATATCCATAGACTTCGTAATATAATTACTATGTACATCCAAGGGACATGATTCTATCTAGTTTATTATAGACTGACTCACCAAGTCATCCCACTTATTAGCTATTTGAGAGAAGAGTTCAGTAGAGAGCTTGGGTGCCTCTACATGCAGGATATAGTCCAACTCTATGGAGGTCCCTCAATGATCAATTTTTACTATGATTCTTGCTTCACATCTCAATTATGGAATGAATTACAAGAGGCTTTCAGGACTTATTTACATTTGAGAACAACATTTCACCCCCAGGATGACGGCTAGATAGAGTAGGACTTCAGGTCCTGGAGGACATGTTCTAGGATTTCATGTTGGACTTTGGCCATATCTGGGAGGATCATCTACCCTTGGTGGAATTTTTGTACAATAATAACTAACATTAGACCATAGAATGTCACCATTCAAGGCTTTGTATGGTCGACCCTGCAGTTCACCACTTTTCTAGATTGACCAAAGAGAGTCAGTACTTATGGGACTATAGTTGATGCAGAATACTATTGAGAAGGTATAGATCATTTGGGATATAATTAATACTACACATAGCCATCATAATTCTTATGTGGATAAATGATGGATGCTTTTGGAGTTTGAGGAGGGAGACCATGTGTTCATATGAGTTTTACCGCAATATGGATTATAAAGATTTGGTTGGGGTGGGAATTTATCTTCAGGGTTTATTAGACCTTTTTAGATACTATGTAGAGTTGGTAAGGTGGCATACCTCTTAGCTCTAAAGTCATAGTTAGACTGGGTACATGACTAATTCCACGTGTCACAACTGAGTAAGTACATGAATGACCCATCACACGTTATCAACTAGGGTGAGATGGACATCGAGGATGGATCTACCTTTGTTAATTACCTAATAGATATTGAGGATTGGTAGGAGATGATCCTTTATGGGAAATAAATTCCCTTAGTTCATGACTGGTAGCAGCATTAAAATCTTTAGGAGGGAACCTGGGAGTGGGAGCCTCATATTCATGCTCAGTTCCCACATCTCTTTGTGTAGCCTTGTTTTGGATTTTCAAAATGTAAATCCCTAGGGTGGTGAGAATGTAGTGACTCAGATATTCTAGGTATTATTTTTGGATATTGTATGGATTATTTTTTAGATCAGGAACAAAGACATCATGTGATTATGAGGCCCAATGTACCCTAAATAAATGTTTTAAATATATTAAATAGCATTCACATGTATTTTTCCTAAAAAAAGTATAATAACTTCTAAATGAAGGTACAAATCAGAAATATGAGGGAACCATTGAGTTTAGAATGTGGTTTTTACCTAATCATTACATAAATTTTTTCAGCATGGTATGTTTTTGGAAAATTAATCACGTGCATAAAATAAATAAAATTATTAAATAAAATTATTTTATTTATATGTTAACGTAGTGACCTAAATTATTCTATAAGAATAAAATTATGATGGAATTCTGGGTTTAGTTTCATAACCCTAGATCCATTGGAGAACACTTTTAGAGAGCATTGGATGATATCTCTTGGGAAAAAATTAATTGAGTCACAGATCGGCGATCGGTGTGTGATGAGATTCAAAGATCTCACAAATGAAAATGATGTAGGCTCATTCTTCATCAGTGATCAATCCATCTCGACATAAGGAAGCTTTTTATTTATATTTCTTCCCATTTTATTATTCTTGAGAAGAACAAGAATCAATAAACCAATGAATTGATTTAGGAATCATTCATATTGCGAGTGCCAATTAGATTATCTATGAATTGAGAGAATTTCTTTGTGATTATTTGATTATCTCTTCGTTTATTATTCTAACGACAATGAATTGAGGTCGACATGGACATAGGATGAGGTCCGTTCCTTATAGGTGTTATTTTTTCTTTTCTATCCTATTTCTTTATTCATTGTGGGAAATCACTTGGCTTGTGTTTCAACCCAAATATTGAGGAATCAATCATTGCACACCTGTTCCTTATCACAATAATCTGATATTTAAGATCTGGACTTTGTATGATTTTAGGTTCATGTGAGGGTGGTAGCAGTGAAAAAATTTAACCGGATTATATACCTTCAGTTTTGGATGGTGCATATGATGATGATGGGAATGAATGAAAATTGATTCTCATGTGAATTGGGTGATTGGAATCTAGTAGGTAGCGACGGTGAGGCCTGGCCAGAGTAGATCCATTATTTTTAGTGAAAGTGAGGCCTAAATCTGAGGTGGTTGTGGAACGATACTATGTATAATGAATAAAAAGGGTTTCTAGAAAAAAAACTAATCTACAAGGCATGTAATCTGAGATTACAAGGTTTGTGGGACCCCTATGTGGTGGCTAGGGTTTCTGAGTAAAGTTAAGGATCACATCGAATTTGACCCCTGTCAGACAGTGTGTGGTGCTTTCATGGGTGGATCAACATATACCTCAGAGGGTACATAAAAATGGTTTGGAGTACATGGGTATGGGTATTCCATGTACTCCTAGATAGACACATCCATCCATGATGTATACATGATAAGACGTGTACTAGTACACGGGCAGAAGTACAAGGACAACAACATGTTGTGTACAATTGCATGGACATGGACATAGATACAGGCCTTTTACACTAGCAAGATCTAGGGTCAAAGTGATACAACATGTACTTATACTATATGCCATGTACCCTCAAAGTTGTATTGGATCCCTTTTCCTCTATATCTTGGACAAGTCTCATTAGGGTGTGTTCCCTATATCCTTTCCCTAAGGGTCAGTATAAAATTGACTCCTACACATAGGACAGTGATGCCTTTAGTGGTACTTCTTAGATAGAGTTTTTGGAATCCATTCATGAGGATTGAAGTGAGATAATTTATTCATCTTCATGTCCTAGGTGGAGTTCTTGGTATCATTGTGACCAACACTACATGGGTGTTGATCCTCTACATAGAGGGTTAATCTAGATTGAGTTGTTGGTATACCTCAAGGCATTGGGAGTGATCCTCACATATGTATTGTATCTCTTAATACATTCAATGTATACTTCTAATGGTGAGACCTGACGATCACTGTATCTTAGACGGACGTCATTAGTTCCATCTGACTTGTAAAATGTGTTCTCTTAGATGAGTGTTATGTGTAACTTTTGATCTATAATCCTAATATAGAATTATAGTTGGAAATTTACCTTTATATTGTGTGTATTTTTTGAGTATATCTAAATGTTATTGTTATATGTGCTATAGAAATATACATATGTAGAGTTGACTGTTATTATTTTATTATATGCTTTGTGGTTTTGGGGTTTCTTACTGGGCATTGTTATACTCATCCTGACACAGGATTTTTCCACATGTTTCATATCTTGTGTAGACGATTGACATTTTGATAGTCCTAGAGGGGCCAGGACTAGGTGATGCTTTGTGAGACCGTATCAACAGGGTTTTTTTCTATGGTATCTTGACATCAGTCCCCATATTTAATTTCAGGTTTGACTTTTTTTCATACTCTTTATGGTGGGAGTGTATTTGGTCCTATTTACTTTCCATTACTTATGTCATACTCTGGTTTTGGGATTATATGTATGCATGCATGGTTTCTTTCAATTTTTTTACATTTCAACATTGTTTGGGCTTGGAGATGTGTGTATTTGTGCAGTTACTTTAGTTTAAATCCTCCCATGTTAGTGATATGCCTACTCGGCACTAGTCTCCAGCCCCTAGCCTATTGAAGGCAGGCTTGGGGAGTCATGGAATGGGCCCCATTGGGATGGTTCATGTCATGGTCTTTCAACGAAGAACACTTCATCCTCCCTCTAATCTCCTAGGGTTATGTAGATAACCCTAAGGATTTTCTGTAACTGGGTATTTAAAGAGGAAGGATAGGTTTAGTGTTATTAAATAAATTAATTAATTCACTTAACATACCCACCAATGGTTTTTTTAACCGAATTTCTAGTGAAAACCAACTTTAGGTCATACTTAGGGTAAACTCCACATTTCAGAATCAATCATGGTCTCAGATTTCCTAGTCAAGGTCCCAAATAATTGGAAAACAATTTATACCAGAAATATGTGTTTTCATGCTTTAAAATATATTAATATTTTATATATATTAATTTATGGGTCCTGAAACACCCAAACACTGCTGACTCTACAGAAAAATCCTGATATATACATAGGAATATTCAAATGACTAATCCAAGAAAACTAGAGTCATTATAGATTATGGGTTTTAAATGTAAATATTTGTATTTCATGAAGTAAAAATTTAGTTTTATGAGAAAATGGAAGTTTTTTATTATTTAAATTGTAAAGTTTTTTATTTTAAGAAAATGTTGTGTTCTTTTAATGATTATATTTTTTCACGTGTTTTCATTTTTTTTAAGGAAGTTTCAAAATCATTTCATTTCCATATATTTGATTATGAGTTTTATTTATTAAAAAAACTAATAAGGAATATATTTTTGTGTTTAAAATAAATTTTTATATGATCTCAATGATCTATGATTAAAATAAATACTTTTTTAAAGGTTTTCAGGCATTTCAATGGCCTAACAAGTTTTATGTTTCTTTATAGCCTTACTGAGATTTATGTTCTCATACCATATCTTCAAATGATTGTTAAAGTGATTAAATATAATTAAAAATGATTATTAATTCAAAGTTTTGGTTATGAGGTTTTAGCCTTGAATGAAGAAAGGGTATCATTTAAAGTGTTTTGGCATTGTGAAAAATATATCCATTTGGTAGGTGAATAAGGGTTTTTGTTTTGTAAGGAATGTTTTTAGTTCTCTAAAACTATAAATCTAAAACATACTAGGCATTAAAGAGGAGTAATATTTTCTATAAATCATTTAAATATGGGATTATTAAGTATGGGTCTTTACAAAGAGATCTTCAGTCTGACATTCATACTACACTCCTAGCTATTAGAGTTGGTGTCCTAGAACCAACTGTTTTTACTTTGATTACATGGATATTTTAATGTATTTAAATAGTAAACATCTTATTACATATTTTTCATTATTCTTCATGACTATTATGTAATAATGTCCTAGAGTATTTGTTGCATTGATAAGGTCATGACAGTTCCCCGCTATGATGAGAACCCTGAAATTTTATAACAATATTCTTAAATATAGTTTTTCATTTGGATGAAATACTATTATGGGACACATAGTATACAGACTATTAGGTTCAAGTACTCATAAGTAGATGATACTTCCTCTCATTAAGTTCATACTTGGTAATTTTCAATATGGGTGATTATGAGAACAGACCTGCCAATAGTAATTCAACATGTTTTGGTGTCATTGGATATTCCTATATATGAGCATGTGTAATGGTCCTTAGACTTTAAGATTATCATTAATACATTTCACAACTCACGCACTTTGATTTACTAACGAAAATTGTCACTCCATATCTAGGCAGGAAGTAGGGTATGTTGGGTGCGTCACAAGTGGCATGTTATTAATGGATAAGTCAAGGAAGGATTTTCCCCTTCCATTTATGGAATTCGATATCTCATCCCTTTGATTGAAATAGAACCATCACGCAAAATTTCATGTCCATGGTGTAATGACGAGTTTATTTTAGGTAGTCAAAGAATGATGTATCAAGCATATAGGTTGATGACATTATCATGAAACCTACTTGATAAGATATTGAGACAAAGGGATTATATTACACAGTGAGTGTTCGTATGTGGATGTTATTGTTGCAACTTTAAGTTCTTTCTCTTGGGTTCCTTAACCCATTGTTGGATAGTACTCTTGGACTTTAGGAAAGCCTCTCTAATACCAACAAGAAAGAATCCTAGAGGGTCACACACTAAGTGTTTTTGGTGGTATCGATTAAATTCTATTTGAATTTAATTAATGGAATAAATATTATTCTCAAGACTGTGGAATAATTTTATTCAAGTTAAAATGATCGCAAAAATTAAATATTTATTTATTTTCTAGATTGTGAATAAAATTTATTTATTTATTTTATTGAATATTTAATAAATATTTATTTACTAGTTTGTAAATAAAATATTTATTTGAGATAATAAATTATTTATTTATTTATTCGGATGTTCAATAAATGAAAGTGAAGTTCGAGCAGACCAAGGCCGGTCTGGTATTAAAATAATTATTTACAATACGATAAATAATTATTTAACTAGTTGGCACAAGTTAAAATAATAATAACGCATATATAATTTTGTGATGCAAAATTTTATTTATTATTACTTTTTGTTCAAGTTGGCCAACTATAAATAATGATGCGGTATTATTATTAAGATCATGGGTTTTCTATAAGGTTATTAATGTATTTAATTGCTGTTACACAATTAAATATTGTAACCAAAGCCCTATGTAGATAAATAGATAAGTAAGTCTATTGTGCCATGTAGCAAACTACACACCCATAGAATTGATAATTTTTTAGCCAAATAATTTCTCTCTCGAATCCTCTTCCCTCTCCTCTTAAGAATGAGAGACGTTCTTCAAGACTAAAGAACAAGTGATCAATAATGACTGACACAAGACACTTGCTTCTCCATGCTAGCACCTGAAGAATGATTGGTGTCGATCAGAAGTCATTGGAGAATGTGTGGATCACCACTAGAGGGATTCTAGTTTGGATCCTTGCAAGCATAATGAGATAATCTGGAAGGTTCATTCCAAACAATCAACATCATCAGTAAAGAAAGTACTGAAGATCCAGGTATTCTTTTCATTATGAAATTAATTAAATTAATTATAAACATGATGTGAAAGATCATTTCTGTCTTAGATCTGGAACCTTTCTTCTTTTGTCTAAATCTTTGATTTTAATCCATGGATACTGGCATTCATCTTCGTATTAATCCCGGATTGGTCATCGATTATAGCAAAGGAAAAGTTGGGACCCACCCAACATTGCGCTTCCAATGCATCTGGTTCCTTCAAGTGGTATCAGATCTAGGTTCATCATAGTTTATAATTATTTAATTATCATTGATTATTTATGCTTTAATAGTTTAGTTTGTTAATTCAAGGTTTAATCATTCTTGTAATCTGAAATTTTGAGATATGTTCTTCGTTTTTTCGTTTCTCGCAGATTTCACAAAAACAAATAATTTTTGGATTAAAATTAAAATGAGGAACTCATCAGGAGGCTCCAACAATTCTATCTAGGTGATAAGAAAGTACACATCATGTGTTTGGACATACACATCGTGTTCTCTTCCATACACGCTGTGCAATCCGGACTACATATCGTGTAGTCATGTAAAATTCATTGAGAGTAATTCATAAATTACTCAAGATGTATGCATTTATTACACACGGTGTAATTAATTTTACACCGCATGTTGACCAGGAAAAATAGGCACACACTTACTAGATTACATGTCGTGTGTCCCACTGCACATGGTGTATAGTCCCTTCAGGTTAGAGGAAAATCCATGTGTTCCATACACGGATTGAGCTGACCGGTAACTGTGTAACGTGGAGACAATATGGTGTGTAGCCCACTATACACACTATGTACTCTAGAGATTATGAAGTACTCCTCATGCACCAAGTCCCTAGGAATATACTTCAAGAAATGTGGTGAAGGTATTACACACCGTGTAGTCAGAACTACACACCACATACTTTACCAAATTACACAAAGTTAAAACTTTAATGTTTGTGTAATGTTCACAACTACTTATCATGTATAAATCGTACTACAGGTTGTTAATATATGCATTGAAGCATCATTTATGTCATCTATTAGAAGAGAAAAATAGTATATGAATATAATTCATATTGGGTAGATTCGAATAGGTATTCACCAGGTTACCTCCAAGGTGCATTTATGTACAAGGATGAGAATATCAAGAAAATTCAGAAAAAGGATTAAGATAAAAGGATTTATTAATTAAAGATAATAATTAATCAATCCAAGAATGATTTATCTTAATAAAAAAGATTAATAATTGAATTTTAGTTTTATTAAATTCATAACTTGTTGCATGTATGTGGATGATCATGAGCTAGACCAGACCTTGTATGTGATTGGTTTTCCTTCTAATTTATTTATTAAATTAATTGTTGGCCTACATGCCATATCTCTTCATTAAATACATAGGGACTACGAGCCCATGGTTTCTTTTATGTAAACCCCATTTTTACCCCTCACCGATGTGTGAGTTAAAAAGTATATGTAATGGATCGATCTCCCAAGATAGTGGAGGCGGTTCAAGCTGGAGCCGAGATGAAACCAATCCTAGGAGATAAAAAGGTGGACAGGTGGAAAGATGTAAACATGAGCCCAAAATATTCATGGATTTTCTCCCCTAGGTTAGGGTTAGTTTATCAACCTCAAGATAAACTAACCATTAGAAAATATCATGATCATTCCCTTTAACTTATTTTATTTTTTTCATTTGAATGGTTGTTTCATTGTAGATGTGTTATCACAATCATATAATTAATGAACTAACAAACATTCAAGATGTAACTAAAATAAACCAGGCTTATGTGTAAATATTATCAATACATGGTTAATCACTTAAGTAAGTTCCACTTAATATTAACAAGCATATGACAAAGATAATAAGAAATCTACGCATAAGAGATAAAAATCCCTCAATAAAACATTAAGTCAGACAAAGCCTTTTGTTACTTGATTAAGGGAAAGACTCAATAAAACTATGTGTTTGACCAACCCTTGTTGGGATACTTACTTTTATAAAAAAAATACCTTATAAAATGTTTCGGGTTGACTTAACTATATTGCATCAAGAGTAGTATCCCTTTCTAGACCTGGTGTAATATTAGAGGCAAGAGTTGAGGAAATACAAGTCAGGATTTCAGGATTAGGGAGTCCACTCAACAGATCAAGGAGTTGTGTAACATCCCAATAATTTACAAATATATTTAATATAGAATTCATGAAACACTAATTCTCTATAAAAAACACTTTATTATAACCTAACCAATAACCATAATTTTTCCACTTATATAATTTGAATTTCAAAAAACTGACATACACGGTTGCATTAAGTAATATATTTAGAGTCAGATAAGATAAAATTAATTTTTTATTAATAGTAACATACCCTTATGAATAATAACATACCCTTGTGAATAAGACTGAATATTAAATTGGCCAAAAAAATAGAAACTTCACCCATGAGTGTATAAATACAATTTAGACATCTTATAAGTGAAAAAACAATCATATTATAAGTATTGGTATTTTTATATGTTGTAAATATTTTAATTACAATTTTATGATTAATTTAATTATTTAAAATGGAAATTTATTTTCATAAAATGTAATCATAAATTTTTACTTTATTTTCTTATATTTATAACATAATTTTATGGGACCATGATTAATTTCCCAAGGTGTGATAAAACGAGTTATAGTTTTGAAGTTGCTTTTTTTTAATAAATTATTAATTTATTTAAAAAGTAAATTAAAAATATTTAGAATTTTTAAAAAAAATGGATTTCATTTTTTAATTTTACACATCAAAAAATGTTTAGGGTTAATTTTTGTGATTTTTCTAAAATACTTGAATTTTTCATGAATACTAAAAATACAGTTTTGAGTTTTCAGTATCTTTAATGACATCATAATTATGTAATAATTAATATAAAATTTTGGTCTACTTGTGTAGACTAAAATATTATTTGATGTGTTCCAAGTGGCTAATAGCATGGAAAAATGCCATGGGTAATCACGTGGTTTTTCAAAAACCACTAACGAGGTGTCCCTTTAAATTAATAAAAAACTCTCTCTCATTTACTATAAATACCCACTCATTCCTTCCTTTTATTTCATTAAAAACTCATAATCCTTGAATATTTGGTAGTTTGACCTCATTAGTTGACCTCCCAAGGTTTCCTCAATCCCCCAAGGTCCCAACCTTCAAATTTTAGCAGTTACTCTACAAGGTAAGAGAATTATCAACTTCTCTTTTCCCATCCAAGTTTGCTTTTATGTGGGATGTATTTTAAGTTTTCATACCATGTTCTTATTTCCATATTATTCTATACCTATAATATTTTATGATTATTTTATGAATTATTGTCCCCTATCACCACTCTTTTAATGTTTTCTAAAACTATGTTGCATAGCTGTTATGCTGTAGAATTTTCATCTCAAGATCTCTCTCTTTTTCAAGCACTCTTATTATGTTATTATCTTAATTTAAATTGGTTTATTATATGATACATCATTACATATCCCTCTTAATATCCATATTATTTAATAATTATTAGAAACCCCTTTTTTATCTCATCAAAATATTTTATGAAATTTTAAGCGACGTCGTTAGGCTGCCAAATTTTTGTAAGGGATTTCTCAACTTTTCTTTTATTTTGAGTTACTTTTTTTTCTTTCCTCACATTATTTTATACAAATTTTGTTATTACTCAAGTAAATTACATTTACTAGAATTTTTTCATGATAAATAAATAATTGTTCATCATATCTCCTTTCCCATTCTCTTATACTAAAAATGAAAACATCATCTGAGATGTGCTAATTTTCCACATTCAAGGACGATGGGTTTTCAATTTCTATTACCATATTTAATTCTGGTCATGATACTATTATTATAGTTGAAACAGATTATAATATATGTATTATGTCTCATATATATTTCTGGAATCTTTTTTTAAACATGGTTTTTATTTATAAAGCAAAATGAGTTCGTTGTGTTCAAAAACTGCCAATTGACCCAAATGGTTATCATTAAATAATTTATATAATGATTCATATTCACTCCAAGTAACCAATTTAAATTTAAAACCATTAAACCTTTGGTATGTTCAATAATAATATATAACTTCAATTTTGGAAAAAAATCCTCATTTTACATGATTCTCTGTTCATGTATATAAGTATACCGATCATGAAACAAACAGACCCGAACAAAGAAATTGAACCTCTTAAACCATAAAAAAGGCCATAAATGAACTTAATAAGGTTATAATAAAGAAATTACATGTATAATAGGTTCTTTAGATATTAATTAATGAATTTAATTTGGTTATCCAGGACACTAATACCAAGTGAAGAACACCCTCGGACTTAAGGTAAGGGTTTCTTCATCTCACTTCCATTTTTGTGAGATATTCTATATTCACTACTACTACTTGTGTATGGTGTATGTATACTGAAATTGATGTTTTATATCATGAATATATTTATTTTCATTATATTAAATGTATAATTTAATTATTATTAATTTTGGGGCATATGATTCCATTGATTATAATGTTGTAAGTACTTTCAACCAAAACCTCCATTTTCATTCGGGTTTCTCTTATTATCTACTCACCTCAATGATATTATTATTTATTATTATGTACTCCTCATAAATTCTATGTTAATGTTCTATATATGTGTACCAACTCAAATCCTACTTTCATTTATGGGGAGTTATATTTTTTAAATGGATCTTTCAAAAATTATTCTCGAAATACAAGCTCGATTCAAGGAACTTCTCGGATTCTTACCTATTTTGAAGTTCACTCTATAACTTGTTTAAATCCATGTTTATCTTTCTAAAATCAAAAATTTTAAAGTGAAAAATCTATTTTTTTCATTTCTGGTTTTATTAAAGCAAACATTCCTTTGCGCTTTAAAATCTCTATTAAGAATTCCTTAAATCACACTAAATTTTTTTATTTCTAAAGCTTTTTTAAAAACTCTTTTTAAATGATTTCACCTCAACAAGACTTTATTTAAGCCTCAAATATAATTTCAATGACATTAAATTTTATTTTTTTGGATTTAAATTTTTACAATCTGATTTGATGACAAATAAAAATGATTGTCCAGAAGAACTCTTCTTTACAAAGTAAAAATGATTTTTCTCATCTCACTTTAACTTTTATGAGATATATGCCTTGTTCACCACTTATTTCTTTCTTGTGGTGTATGTAATTCCCTTTGTTATATCATATAAAGAGTCTCCTTATTCTAATTATATTCTAAGGTATTATTATTTTAATGTTTTAAGGTGGTATGGGACACTTTTGAATGTTTAAATATTATTTCCTCGGGGATTTTTCAATGGTCTCATTTAAATGTATCTTCATCTATATCAACGTAATTTGTTGAATCTTGTACTTCAATGAGGTTTATATCAAATTATATAATATACCATATTTAATTGAATGGTTTATGGTTAGTTTTATTGTGTATGTGCTATCTTAAAACCATTCACCAATTTACTCTGAATGGTTAGTGTTTATGCTTAATGTTTGGGGAAAGTTATTTACATTTCATATGATAGTTTCAATATAAAGGTGTATGTTGTTTATGTTTATCCCCATTCATATGAGGAATGAATTAGAATTATTAAGTGTCATTTGGGGACTACTATAGCCCCTCGGTGCCTCGGTAGGTATCATGAGACAAACTAGGTCATAGCACGAGGCCTTGACAAAATGGTTATTTATGGTCTTGGTATAAGGACTTGAAAGTATGGTGATGATGTTTGGAATATTCATTTCCCTTATTATGAAAATAGTATTGATAGTTCATGTGGTTATTTTACTAGTAGAATACCCATGATTATGTTTTATTATGACATTATTTTTTTATCTCTTATTCCTTCCATAATGTGTTCATGTTTATTTTTAAAGGCACGTGTTTTAGTTATTCACCAAGCCTAATGTTTATGTTAATGATATCATCTGCTATATTACTTACCCTTACTGAGCATTTGAGATCACCCCTTTCTTATGTTTCATTTTCTCAGGACATAAAGAAGGTTTTTATAACTGATCTACAGGTATAAACTTAGAGTTTTGGATGTTCCCAATAAAACTTTATATTGTTTTTCCTTTAAAGTTATAATGTTGAATCTATGTATGTATCTAGTTTTCAAAAACTACTAAACTACTTGGTTCTTCAGGATTTGATTCCATTTAATCATTCCAATGTACTAAATTAATGCACCAGCTCTAGGATTCTGGGATTGGGGCATTACAGTTGGTATTAAAGGAAGTTTAATAGAAAACATGGAAACTAGATATAGAAAAAGTAGATTAGTGAACAAAACCCTAATATAGACTTTGGGGATAAGAATAAAAGGACATCCTAGAATTTTGGTAAGGAATAGTTTATGTGTTTTATCAAGAAAATAAATCCCTGTCTAGATACAAACAAGTAGAGGTGGCTCTAGCATAGATGTATCTAGGGGTAAAAACCTGAAAACACTGCTTTGAGCTAGACTCGAACGGGAACCGGTGCACAATAATGGGCATTGTTGAACTCTTGGTTCGACACTCCCAAGGGATATGATTTGAAAAATTCATAAGCTTATTATAAAAAATTATGAAGGATTTATTCCCTTAAAGTAACCAAATTATATGGTTCTAGGATTTATGATTCATAAATTTATGTTAAGAGTTATATCGTGTTTAGAGATATAGAGAGTTCATATTTTTATGAGCTAATATATAATATGGAATTGATTAGAAATAGTGCCTAGTAAAAGGAATTAGAACTTCACCAATGAATGAGATGTGAAGAGTAATAAGTATCATATCTCTGATGGTATTAAGCCATAATTTCAAAGGAATATTGTCACCAAAGTATCCTCATCATATGAGGAAATAGTATCATGTGTTGACAAGTTATGTAAAGACTTATCTGAGTCTTATGGCTTTGAATGGAATTAAAAGAAGAAGAGGATGGTAGGGGAAAACATGGATAAAAGGAACAAGGAAAGGTGTATTTTCCCACATGTGATAATTTTGGAAGGAAACACCTTGGTATATGCTTGAGAGGAAAAGGATTTTTCTTCAAGTGTGGAGAAAAATGCCACCATGCTCATAATTACAATACAAGGAAAGAATTTTTCTTTATTCAATGCTTCAACTGCAGGGATATGGGACACTATGTGAATCAATTTCCCAAGAATCAAAGTAATATAACCTAAATAATGATTTTGGATAATTATTAAGTTATGATGCTACCGCAGATGAAGTAGAATGATTAATATGCCTAGTCAAGAATCATGTCATTTGAATATTTTGTTAGTAATGTATTGGCTGTAAGAATTATGAGATATATAATGATTGTACTGTAGTATTATTTCATTAAGTATTTGAGATCATATGATGAATGGTACAAAGTAAAAGTGATTTAGTAGAAATTTAAACTTTTATATATATCTAATGTTGAGATAATGATGAAGAAGTGATTGATTCAGATAAGTACTGACTACCTTGAAACTGATTATTGACTTGTCGAGAAGTTTTCTATGTTATCATGGATGGAGTTTAAAACACTTTTGGATTTAAGTAATGTATCTAATAACATGTATCTTACTTAAGTAATAAGGAAGAATGCATGTTTCCAATATGGTTTTTATGGTAATTCAAGTTATTACCATATTTCAAAAGGATACTGGATGAAGTTATTAACATGTTTGGAATGTGAAAATTTAGATCTTCTTTATTTTAATTAAGAGTTAATGATAATTTCATCTTGGAAATTCAGATACCTTCATTCTAAAGTGTTGAGAAATCATATTTTGGAATGTTTAACCATTTATTAAATGGTTTAAGTTGATCATTGTAAGAGCTTTTATAGGTTAATGTATTACTTCACCATATGGCATAACTTTTGCTAAGTGATGAATTATAGATAGTTCAAGGTGTAATCAAAGTATTGGTTTTTAAATATAAATGTATATTTATACTCTTATAGAGTGGAATAATTCCTCAAATTAAGGAAAAGAATCTTAAATTAAATGTTTTCCTATTATCATAATCATTGATAATATCAATTAATTTTTTTTAAAATAGTTTATAGTTTTTTAGTAATCAACATTCATCTGAACATGTTCTCTATCATGTTCCATCAGAACTTCATAGTTATATTTTTCTTCTATGTCCAGGTTTTTACTTGCAACTAATTTCACCTGATTCGAAAGCATACTTTTTGGGGTGACCACCTCATCTCCCTTAACCCCCTTTTTTTAGGAGTATGTTTTATTAACCCTATTTTTGATGTGGGTTTCTACAAGGTAATTTTCAAGCATCAACCTTTAACTTTTGAAGTGCAGTTTTGAATTGCGAGGACATGATTCTATTGAGGAGGGAATAATGTAGCACCCCAATAATTTAAAAATAGATTTAATATAGAATTCATGAAACACTAATTCTCTACAAAAAAACACTTTATTATAACCTAACCAATAACCATAATTTTTCCACTTCTATAATTTGAATTTCAAAAAACTGACATACACGGTTGCATTTAATAAGATATTTAGAGTCTGATAAGATAAACTTAAATTTTGATGAATAGTAACATACCCTTATGAATAGTAACATAACCTTATGAATATTAATGAATAGTAAATTATCCAAAAAAAATAGAAACTTTACCCATGAGTGTATAAATACAATTTAGAAATCATATAAGTGAAAAAACGATCATAGTATAAGTATTGGTATTTCTGTATGACGTAAATATTTTAATTACAATTTTATGATCAATTTAATTATTTAAAATGGAAATTTATTTTCATAAAATGTAATCATAAATTGTTAATTTATTGTCTTATGGTTATAATATAATTTTATGGGACCTTGATTAATTTCTCAAGGTGTGATAAAATGAGTTATAGTTTTGAAGTTGTTTTTTTGGAATAAATTATGAATTTATTTAAAATTAAATTAAAAATATTTATAAAATTATTTTCAAAAAATTGATTTCATTTTTTAATTCTACACGTCAAAAAATGGTTAGGGTGAATTTTTTGGATTTTTCTAAAATACTTGAATTTTTCATGAATAGTAAAAACACAGTTTTGAGTTTTCAGTATGTTTAATGACATCATAACGATGTAATAATTAATATAAAATTATGTTTGACTTGTTTATAGTAAAAATATGATTTGAGTTTTCCCAAATGTCTAATACCATATGAAAATACCATGGGCAAGCCTGTGGTTTTTCAAAAACCACTAATGAGTTGTCGCTTTAAATTTATAAAAAAACTCCCTCTCATTTACTATAAATACCCACTTATTCCTTCATTTTCTTTCATTAAAAACTCCTAATACTATAATATCTGGTATTTTTACCTCCCAAGTAGTCCTCCCAAGGTTTACTCAATCTCCCAAGGTCCCAACCTTCAATTTTAGGAGTTACTCTACAAGGTAAAATAATTCTCAACTTATCTTTTCCCATTCAAGTTCTCTCTTGTATGGGATGTATTTAAAATTTTCATACCATGTTCTTATTTCCATATTATTCTATCACTATACTATTTTATGATTATTTTATTAATGATTTACCTCTTTCACCTCTTTTTTAATGTTTTCTAAAACCATGTTGCATAGCTGTTATGCTGCAGAATTTCCGTATCAAAATCTCTCTCTTTTTTAAGCACTCTTATTATGTTATTATCTTTTAATTTAAATTGGTTTATTCTGGTATATTTCATTCCATATACCTATTAATGTCCATATTATTTAATAATTATTAGAAACTCCTTTTTTATCTCATCAAAATATTTTATGAAATTTTAAGCGACGCCGTTAGGCTGCCGAATTTTTGTAAGGGATTTCTCAAATTTTATTTTATTTTGAGTTACTTTATATTCTTTCCTCACCTTATTTCATCCAAATTTTGTGATGAATCTAGTAAATTACATTTACTATAATTTTATCATGATAAAGGAATAATTATTCATCATCTCTCCTTTCTTGTTCTCTTATACTAAAAATGAAAACACCATCCGAGATGTGCTAATTTACCACATTCAAGGATGATGGGTTTTCAATTTCTATTACCATATTCAATTCTGGTAATGAAACCATTATTATGGTTGAACCATACTATAATATATTTATTATGTATCATATATGGTTTTGGAATCTTTTTTTAAACATGTTTTTGATTTATAAAGCAAAATGAGTTCGTTGTGTTCAAAAACTGCCAATTAACCCAAAAGGTAATCATTAAATAATTTATATAATGATTCATCTTCACTCCAAGTAATAAATTTAAATTTACAACCATGAAACTTTAATTATTTTCACTAATAACATATAACTTAAATTATGGACAAATATCCTCATTTTACATGATTCTCCGTTCATGTATATAAGTATACCGATCATGAAACAAACTAACCCGAACAAAGAAATTAAACCTCTTAACCCATCAAAAAGGCCATGAATGAACTTAATATGGTTATAATAAATCAATTATATGTATAAAAGGTTCTATAAATATTAATTATTGAATTTAATTTTGTTATCCATGACACTAATACCAAGTGAATAACACCCTCGTACTTAAGGTAAGGGTTTCTTCATCTCACTTCCATTTTTGTGAGATATTTTGTATTCACTACTACTACTTGTGTATGGTGTATGTATAATAACATTTATTTTTCATTTCCTGAATATATTTATTTTCATTATATTCAATTTATCATTCAATGATTATTAATTTTGGGTCATACGATTCCATTGATTACAATGTTGTAAGTACTTTCTACCTAAACCTCTATTTTCATTCGGGTTGCTCTTATTCTATACTCACCTCAATGATATTATTATTTATTCTTATTTAATTTTAATAAATTATTTGTGAATGTTATATATATGTTTACCAACCCTAATCCTACTTTCATTTATGGGGAGTTATATTTTTTAAAAGGATCTTTCAAAAATTCTTCCAGAAATACAAGCTCGATTTCAAGGAACTTCTCATATTCTTACCTATTTTGAAGTTCACTATATAATCTATTTTAAGCCATATTTATCTTTACAGAATCATAAATTTTAATTTTAAAAATATATTTTGTTTCATTTTTTGTTTTATGAAATCAAACATTCCTTTGTGCTTTAAAATCTCTTTTAAGAATTCCTTAAACCGCGCTAAAATGTTTTATTTCTAAAGCTTATTTAAAAAATATTTTTATATTATTTCACCTAAATAAGACTTTATTTAAGCCTAAAATATAATTTCAATTACATTACCTTTTATTTTTTGGTATTTACATGTTTACAATCTGATTTCATGAAAAATAAAAATGATTTTCCAAAATAACTCTTCTTTTTGAAGTAAAAATGATTTTTCTCGTCTCACTTTAACTTTTATGAGATATATGCCTTTTTCACCACTTATTTCTTTCATGTCGTGTATTTACTTCCCTTTTTTATATCATATAAATAGTCTCCTTATTCTCATGATATTCAAAGGGATTATGATTTGAATGTTTCAAGGTGGTATGGAACACTTTTGAATGTTTAAAGATTATTTCCTCAAGGATTTTTCAATGGTCTCATTTAAAAGTATCTTCATCTATGTCAACATCCTTTGTTGAATCTAGTAATTAAATGAGTTTTATCTCCTATTATATCATCTACCATATTTAATTTAATGTTTTATTGTTAGTTTGACTGTGGATGTGCTATCTTAAAACCATTCACCAATTTACTCCGAATGGTCAGTGTTTATGCTTAATGTTTGGGGAAAGTTATTTACATTTCATATAATAGTTTAAATATGAATGTGTATATTGTTTATATTTATCCCCATTCATATGAGGAATTAATTGGACTTAGTAAGTGTCAGTTGGGGACTACTATAGACCCTCAGTGCATCGGTAGGTCTCATGAGACAAACTAGGTCATGGCATGAGGCCTTGACAAAATGGTTATTTATGATCTTGGCATGAGGCCTTGACGGTATGGTGATGATGTCTGGCATATTCACTTCCCTCATTATGAAAATATCATTGATAGTTCATGTGGTTATTCTACTAGTAGAATACCCATGATTATGTTTTATTATGGAATTATTTATTCATATCTTATTCATGCCATAATGTGTTGATGTTTATTTTTAAAGGAATGTGTTTTAGTTATTTTCCATGCCTAATGTTTATATTTATGATATCATCTGCTATATTACTTACCCTTACTGAGCATTTTATCTCACCCTTTTCTTATGTTTTATTTTCTGAGGACATGAAGAATGTTATTATGATTGACCTTTAGGGATAAACTTGGAGTTGTGGATGTTCCCAATAAAACTTTTATGTTGTTTTTTCTTTCAAGTTATAATGTTAAATCTATGTATGTATATGGTTTTCTAAAACTACTAAACTACTCAGTCCTTCGGAATTTCATTCCTCGTAATCATTCCAATGTATTAAAATAATGCACTGACTCCAGGCTTCTAGGGTCGGGGAATTACAAGATACAAGCCCACATTTGGCAAAGACCTACCTACCTAAATACCTTCAAATATATTGACCAACCCTTATTAAGGTTATGTAAAGGGGAATATGGATCCTTGCCACTAAAATGTCTTGGAAACTGGACATTCTGAGTTCAATGGTTGGGGCCATTAGGACTTGATAAAATAGTGGGAGACTTAATAAAATTAATTTATTATTTCTCATAAAAGGTAATCAAGAAAGTACTAATGATCTGATATTTTAATTGTAGAATAAAAAATTAAAAGCTCATTAACCATGCTATCCCTACGATCAATTCTAGATAAAGACAACATCCTCAATGGTAGTAACTTCCAGGAATGATTTAGACGCCTTCAGGTTGTCCTATTCCATGAATAGAAGTCTTACATGCTGGATTCAGCATTACCTAATTCACCTTCCAAATAGGCAAGTGATGAGGATTTCCTGGTCTATGAGAAACATATGAACGATGCGGTTTATGTTCAATGTTTGATGTTATCATCAATGTCTAGTAATCTCATGAAGTCTCATGAAAACATGGATTCTTATAGAATGATTGATCACCTCCATGGTCTTTACCATGAGAGAGAAAGATAGAAAAGGTTTGAGATCTACAAGGTGCTCTTTCATACTAATCTTGGAGAGGGTTCCCCAACTGGGCCTCGTGTAGTCAAAATCATTGGCTAAATTAAGCTCCTGAAGGTTCTAGGGTTTAAACTCCCTGAAGAACTGGGCACCGATCTCATTCTTGCATCACTCCCTCAAAGCTTCTCTAGCTTTTTTGTTAATTTCAATATGAACAATATTGAGAAGCCTCTATCTAATCTTCTTATCCTCATTCGCCAAGTAGACAAATATATGAAGTGCAAAAAGCCTTATGTCCTTATAGTGAATAAGAGGAAAGGGAAGGTGAATAACTTTAAGCCCAAAGATTCTTCATGACCTTCCAAGAATAAGAAGATCCAAGGGGAGGAAAGAGAATAAGAGGTTGTTTGTTTCACATGTGGCAAAAAGGGCCACTGAAATAAAAAATGCACCCAGCCAAAAAAGCAGGGGGAATCTTCATGTGCATTTTTTATCGAGTGAAATTTATCTATTTCTACAAATTGGGTATTGGATATAACTTGTTATTCTCACATATGTATTCAAATATAGGAACCAAGTATATTCAATAAAATTTACTGAGGGGAGGTAGATCTTCGAGTAGCCAATAGATCCAAACTTGTTGTTGTAGTTATCAGGGACTACCACCTCACATTGCCAACTGGGATGATCTTGGTGTTAAAGGGTTGTTTTTATGTGCCTTATGTAACCCAAAAAAAATTGTATCCAGACTAGATACATATGGATTTTTTTTCAAGTTCATAAATTAATTTTTCTTCTTTTACAAAGATAGCATTTTTTTGGTAGGGAAAATTTATACAACGGTCTTTACATGTAGGATTACACAAACCAAGTAATGTAAATTGATAACAAAGATACTTTTCATGACTCATAACACACCCAAATTTGGCATCACCAGCTAGGTCATGTAAATGAGAAATTTTTGAAAAAATTACATCAAGATGGATATTTAGATTCTTTTGAACTAAAACCGCTTGGCATATTTCATGTGTGTTTACAAGGAAAATGACCAAAGCCCCATTTATTAGGAAAGGTGAAAGGACCAAAGATCTTTTTGAATTGGTTCATACTAATGTGTGTATACCATTTCCAATTGAAGAAAGGGGTGGGTACTCATACTTCATAACTTTTACTAGTGATTTTAGTAGATATGGATATATCTACTTAATGAGGTATAAGTAGGATTCTTTTGATAAGTTAAAAGAATAAAAGAATGTAGTTGAGAACTAGCTTGGTAAGAAGATTAAGAATCTTCACTCAGACTAAGGTAGAGAGTATCTTAATCCAGACTTCATTGATTACATATGGGAGTTTGGGATCTTATCCTAACTCACTCCTCCTTACATACCTCAGTGGAATAGTGTAAGTGAAAGGAGGAACCACACCTTTTTGGACATAGTGAGATCAATGATGAGTCATGAAAGTATTCCATTATCCATTTGGGGATATGCGTTACAAATAGAGGCACACATACTAAACCAAGTACCAACTAAATAAATAAATGGTATTCTATATGATCTTTGGAGTGAAATAAAATCCATGTTATCGAATTTACATGTGTGGGTAGTGAAGAATTTGTTAAGGCCTATTTAGATAACAAACTTTCAACCTGAGGCACAAGGTTTACCTTTATAGAATACCCCAAGGAAATAAGGGGATATTACCTATACAATCCCTTATACAAAAAGGTTATAGTGGAAAGACATGCCATATTCCTTGAGAGGGAACACATCTCCAAAAGAGATAGTGGTGGAGAGATATACTTCGATGAAGTTGAGGCTCAAGGTACATAATATTTGGTATAGGAACAGATTCCAAAAAGCCCCATGGAATAAAGATTTGTTTCAGAGACATAAGTACTATATAGAAGTATAGAATAGGTTAGAGAACTGGAATGGTATAGTTTTCTAGTTATCGAGGATAGTGACTCATTATTGGTTGATAATAATGATCCTATGACCTACAAGGAAGGTGTAAGTGGAACATATGTTGGTAAGTGACAAGAATCCATGAATTCTGAAATGGATTCCATGTACCAAAACCAAGTGTAGATTTTGGTAGATCCTCTAGTTGATGTAAATCCTATTGGTTGTAAATGGGTATTCAAGAAGAAACTGGACATGGAAGGACAATTTAGTACCTTTAAGGAATGAATGGTTGAAAAGGGTTTAAACAGCGTCAAGGAATTGATTACGATGAAACCTTTTCACCAATTACAATGCTGAAATCCATCTGAATTCTATTCTCCATTGTTTCTTACCATGACTGTGAGATTTTAAAAATGGATGTCAAAATAGCCTTCCTTAATGGGAACTAATAAGAAAATGTCTATATGACACAATCTAAAGGGTTTGTGACTCCAAATAATGCCAATAAGGTATTAAAGTTGCAGAAATCCATTTATGGATTAAATCAAGCATCCGGGCCATAGAGCATTCATTTTGATGAAGCCATAACAGAATTTGGTTTTATTAATAATGAATGTGAGTCTTATGTCTAAAAATAGTTTAGTGGGAGTGAGTTCATTTTCCTAATGGTATATGTTGATGACATATTACTTATTGGAAATTACATACCCGTATTATAGTCTATTAAGGCATGGTTGAATCAATGCTTATCCATGAAGGACTTGGGTGAAGCATCATATATTATTGGGACCAAGATCCATCATGATAGATCCAATAGATTTATGGGCCTAAGTCAAAGTACATACATTGACAAGATACTGAAGAGATTCAGTATGGAACAATACAAGAGAGAATTTTTGTCAGCGTCACATGGAATTCATCTTTCCAATAAAATGTTTCCTTAGACACATGAGGAAATAGAGATAATGGAAAGGACTCCATTCACATTAGTGATTGGCTCATTCATATACATCATGCTATGTACTAGGCTAGATGTTTCCTACACATTGAGTGTAGAAGGAAGATATCAAGCTGACCTAAGTGATTGTCATTGGATGGTTTTTAAGACTATCCTTAAGTATCTGAGGCATACTAAGGATATGTTACTAGTTTATGGAGGAGATGAGGAACTAGTCATTAGAGGATATGCAGATGCTAGTTTCCAGACTGATCAAGATGACATGAAGTCATAAACAGGATACATCTTCACTTTGAATGGAGGTGCTATGAGCTGGAAGATCTTAAAGAAGAGTGTGTTCATAGATTCTACAGTGGAGTACAAGTATATCATATCTTTTGAGGCATCTAAAGAAGCAGTTTTGATGTGAAGCTTCATCCAGGAGCTAGATGTGGTTCCCAACAATAAATATCCCATCACACTCTATTTTAATAATACTGCAGTGGTGGCTCTTCAAAAATATCCAAGGTCACATCAGTGGATGAAGCACATAATTTTAAAGTATCATATCTTGAGGTAAAATAGGTGAAGTTATAGTGATCATTATTTCCACAGAAGACAACGTGGTGGACCCCTTGACTAAATCCTTCAATCAGCATAAACATGATTATCGTGTGAGGTCTAGCAGACTAAAAGTCATAGGCATTTGACTATAGTTAAAGTGGGAGTTTTTTATAGTTGGTTTCCTAGAACCAACTATTTGTAATTTTATTACATGGATATTTAAATGTATTTAAATATCAAACATCTTATTACATATTGTTCATTGTTCTCCATGACTATGATTTAATAATTTCCCAGAGTATTTGTTGCATTAATAAGGTCATGGAAGTTCCCCGCTATGATGAGAACCTTGAAATGCTATAACAATATTATTAAATATAGTTCTATGGTTAGATGACATAATATGATGGGATACATAGTATACAGACTATCAGGTGTGAGTACTCATAAGAATATGAGACTTCCTATCATGAAGTTCACACTTGGTAATTTCCAAGATGGGAGATTATGAGAACAGACCCACCAGTAGAAATTCAACATGTTTTGGTTTCATCACATATTCCTATCTGTGATCATGTGTAATGCTCCTTGGACATTAAGATTATCATTAATACATGTCATGACTCATGCACTTTGATTTACTGAAGAAAACTATCATGCCATATGTTGGCGGGAATTAGGGTATGTTGGGTGCATTGTGAGTGGCATGTTATTAATGGATAAGTTGAGGAAGGATTTATCCCTTCCATTTATGGAAGTTTATATCTCAGCCCTTTGATTTAAATATAATCGTCATATGAAATTCCATGTCCATGGTGTAATAATGAGTTTATTTCAAGTAGTCAAATAATTACGTATCAAGCATATAGGTTGATGAAACTATCATGAAACCTTCTTGATGAGATATTGATACAAATGGATTATATTACACAGTGAACATTTGTATGTGGATTTCATTGTTGTGACTTTAAGTTCTTTCTCTTAGGTGCCTTGACTCATTGTTAGATAGTACTATTGGAATTTAGGCAATCCCACCTAATGCCAACGAGAAAGAATCCTAGAGGGTCATGCACTAAGTGTTTTTGGTGGCCTTGATTAAATTCTATTTGAATTTAATTAATGGAATAAATATTATTCTCAAGATTGTGGAATAATTTTATTCAAGTTAAGATGATCATATAAATTAAATAAATATTTATTCACCAGATTATGAATAAAATTTATTTATTTATTTTATTTAACATTTAATAAATATGTATTTTCTAGTTTTTAAATAAAATATTTATTTAAGAGAATAAATTATTAATTTATTTATTCAGGTGTTCAATAAATGAAAGTGGATTTCGAGCATACCAAGGTTGATCTGGTAGTAAAATAATAATTTTCAAGATGGTAAATAATTAAATAACTAGTTGGAATGAGTTAAAATAATAATAATGTTGTTATTATTTTGTGACAATGAATTTTATTTATAATTTCGTTTTGCGCAAGTTGGTGAATCATAAATAATTAAGTAGTGTTATTATTAAGATCATGGATTTTCTCTAAGGTTATGAATGTATTTAATTGTTGTTACATAATTAAATATTGTAACTGAATCCCCATGTCGATAAATAGACAAGTACATCTATTATTCCATGTACCAAACTATATGCCCAGAGAATTGAGAATTGCCAAACAATTTCTCTATCAAATCCACTTCCCTCCCATATCAAGAACGAGAGACATTCTTCAATACCAAAGAATAGGTGAGCAAGAAGGACCCATGCAAGACACTCTCTTCGCCGCGCTAGCACTTGGAGAACAAGTGGTGTCGATCGGAGGCTATCAGAGCACATGTGGATCACCGCTAGAGGGATTCTAGTTTGGATCCTCACAAGTGCAATGAGACAATCCAAAAGGGTCATTCCAAATGAGCAACATCATCAATGAAGAAAGTACCGAAGATCCAGGTATTATTTTCATTATAAAATTAATTAAATTAATTATAAACATTATGTGCAAGATCCTTTCTCTCTTGGATCTAGAACCTTTCTTATTTTGTCTAAATATTTGATTTTAATCCATGGATAATAGAATTCATCATCGTATTGATCCCAGATTGGTCATCGATTACAACAAAGGAAAATTTGGGACCCACCCAATGTTGGCCTTCCACTGCATCTAGTTCCTTCACTAGCATGCTAAGAAAAACATCAAGGAATAGGCCATAGCCCTAAACCTATAACCTACAAAAAAATATTCTTCTTCTTAGGTACCCAATTGTCATGGAGGTACAATAAGGGTGTGATTATAACTCATTATTCCACCATAAATGATGTCCCTAAAACCATTCCATATAGAAAGTGAATGTAGAGGTGTTGCTAATAAAAAATTTCCATATAATCAAATAATGAAATCTATAAATAGAAACACAAAATCTGATCTCGGGCTCTGTGATGACACCTTAGGTTTTTCATAGCTACTTTGACTAGTGCAAGTGTATCTCTAATAAAGGTGATGTAACTAATAACTCATGTCAGTTCCAAGGTGTGTATCCAAGGCAATTGTATCCATGAAAACATAATGGAATCTACAAGGGATTAACCAGAAATTCCTCTCTTACCAAGTCAATCTAGAGCCTGAGGATGTCATCTATATCATTCCTCTCAGTTTCATCTAATAAAATCTAAGTAATTCAACCTTGTAATACTTTAAACTAAATATAAGTAACCTCTAGTATAAGGCATTCAGAGTGTTAGGATTGATCAGAATCTAAACCCACTCCTATGGAATTGAATCTCATATAATGGAACTAAATTTGGAGAGATCATCCTATGGAATTCACAAGGGTTCCCTGAGGGAGTCAACAACATTCATCTATGGAATTAAATACATAATACATCACCTGAAACCAAGTGGAGGTATCTTCTTGGCATTTGCAGTGATGAATCAGTAAGGAATCCAAGGTAGATCGTGGCATTTCTTAGCTTTAGACATCCTTGAATCCAATGAGGTATCCTCCCATGGAATTTAAGAAAGTCCCCTAACATAATCCACACTCACTTAAGTCATTCCACCTATTTCATATCCAAAATGGTATCCAAGGGATGACACCCAATTAATTTCACCCATAACAATCATTTACACATGAAATATCATTTACCAATTAGAAAAACCATTATTATAGACCATTACATTATATAATCTCACTTTCATTTCATAAAATCCTTATAATTCCATAAGCTTGATTAAATAGGATGTCATTCACAAGACGTAAAGGAAAACTCCTTATAGGTTTCTTACTATCACTCTATTTAACCAACATTGTCATTTAACACATTTGTTTCAATTCACAAGTCAAAAAATCACTTAAAACATTCAACACCCATTTCAAAACCATAATGAACCCCTTTACTCAATATTAGGGTCATTCCATAATCTCATATTCTTTTCACCAAAGTCCATCTCAACATAATTCATCAATTTTACAAACAACACTAGTTATTCTCTTAAACCCACTTCAAAGTTTAAATCCACTTCACAAACCAACTCTTACAATTCAATAGGTAAAATTCAAGGTCCAAACCATTATAAAATTATTAATGGTTGCAAAATCCCATTTTACAAAAATAAATTTCAATTATATCTTCTCAGTTAACCCTTATGCTTAGACCACCATTGCTCGCCCCAAGCCCATTCATGGCCAAAACCGAAATAAGTTCATCCCTCATGGAACTAAAAGTTTTCTATGGTTAAAGAAATGATACATGAGACAATAAATGAAGGCAACCAAATTTAAAATATTTAATTAAAATTCATTTAATGCATGGAATTGTTGTCTTGAACGCATCATGAATACGAAAAAATGATGGGACTATGGGTTAAGTTTAAGGGGTCACTTACTTCATGCATAGAGAAGTCCACTCATTGTGTAATAGCTATCAATTCATTCTAAATTGATAGAAAATGAGGAAATAGAAGAATTCCCTGAAAATAGAGTGTATTATATTAAAAGTGGGAGATAAAACTAGCTACAATAATAAATGAAGAAGGAAGTAAAGTGATATCATAAACTCACTTAGATCACTTGATCACAAGTGGTGGAACCTTCAATATCCAATAATCAAGGGGATATAACATGGATTAAGAGAGTGAGTATAGGATTTGGAAGAGGGGTTTACTAGCCAAAAAGGGGAGGAAACCCTGAATAAGAAGAAAAAGGGGAAGCCTAGGTGAAATAATGGGGTTGAACCCCGCTTAAAAAGTTCCCAAGAGGACACCTTCTAGATATTACTAGGCCACCGGCTAGCCGGTGATCCCAATAGGGCTTCTTAGATTCTATAAAGGTCATCAATGAGCCAATGGCCAACCACTAGCTAGTTGGTGGATGCTGGAGTAGCCTAACTAGCCCCGGTTTTACTCTAGTGCTCTCCTAAACCCTAAACCTACCACCCAACACTCATTCCTAATACAGAGTGGCTCTTTTGAGGGGTTCCAACTCTCAACATTTAGTTTTGAATGTTGGATGAAATTCTAAACCCTCTGAAAAACAAAAAATACAAACTCTCACTGAGACTTAAGGCTCGTTCATACACTCGAGCATTACAAACTCCCCATCATAACATTTATCATCCTAAATAAATTTGGGTGGCCATCCAACAACATCACCCAACCTATGTTGGTTGTTAATTTGATCCCAAATTTCTATTGTCCACTCTTTTATACCCCATGTGCTTCCAGAACATGATTCTAAATAGAATACACTAGTCCACCTAGACCCAAGGTTACACTGTAGAAATTTAACTTTTTTATAATGGACTATTTGTAATGAAAATCTATTACAAAAACATTTTTCTGATAGTAATTCATTATAAATAGTCTGTTGTGGTTAATTGCATCGCAAATTTTATTATTTATGATGAAAATTTTATTCTTTCATAAATAGTCAAAAAAATTGGTAAATAAAAAAATAAAACTCATTCATTATAAAATTAAAAATAAAATATAATAAAAAAGTAATGTCATGAAAAATACATCATAGAATTTCATTGAGGGGGTGGGAGATCAGGTCTGGAAGGGGGTGGGAAATCAGGTCCAGCTAGCAGATAGAACTAAATTCCTAAACCAGGTGTGTGCTTCCACATATACTCTATCATTTCCTAATATTGGTGATATCATAGTCATCACTGTTATTCCTACTCTATTTTAAATCTCTATATGACCTCATCTTGTGATCATAGCCTTGCCTCATACTTCATAGCAAAAAATGATGATGATGATGATGTTATATTTGAGCTATATGATGGCATCACTTCAATTCCATAAAAACTATCTAGGGTCGATCATGAACCAATACCGATCACTTGACCTTTATGAAAACCACTCATTGTCACCTGTGTCTAAGTTGCCTCATCAAAATGTGACTTTCATGAGACCTCATGTCCACTATCTATCTCAACCTGACTCTCACACATATGAGAAACCTATATCTTTTATGTATCCTAAAACTATATAAATATAATTTAAGAAGATAAAAAAAATATTTCATTAATTTGAAAAACTAAAAAAATATTAACCACAATATACTATTGTCTCTTACCAGTAATTTGTCTAGTACTATCATTGTACAACATCTTATACATATAAAACTCAGTAATTTTTAGATCAACTATAAATTATATAAATTTACCAAATATATTTAGTATTAAATATAAATATATATAAAATTATTACATAATACTACTTACCAAATGTTGATGATGATGTATACTGAAAGTAC
Source organism: Viscum album (assembly GCA_963277665.1). Lineage (NCBI taxonomy): Eukaryota > Viridiplantae > Streptophyta > Magnoliopsida > Santalales > Viscaceae > Viscum > Viscum album. The sequence goes on along the minus strand of OY728142.1, from coordinate 95,991,202 downwards.
AACTCTCAACTTTGTGTGTGACATTCGGCCTCCCCCAATTCTGGTGACTAGAACTGGATCTCCTTTGGAATGTCTCTTCAATCCAGTATGTGCATAGTCTCTCCCAAGCTTGATAAGGGACATAATTGGGTTTATGAGGCCTACAATACTCATCAAATACAATCGAAGATTATCTCTACATATATCTCCTTTGAAGACTATATAAAAACTGATATAAACGGTCATGCATGCATGCTTCCCATGAATCCTAAATAGAGATTATCATGCTCTCAATAATACAAGACCATAAACCCTATAAATATTTAAGAATATATTCAATTATAAAATTTATAAATTAAAATTAAAATACATTGTTTTTTTACATACTGGCCAACTATTGAACATACGGTGACATAACTCCATAGGAACCAAATCTCATGACACCCATGTAGCTGAAAAATAGTTTCTCAAAATAGCTTTATCCTAACTAACAACTATATGTGGAAAAAAATAAAATAGTAATAATTATTAATATAAATATAAATAAATTAAATTAAATTAAAATTAATAAAATTATTATTCGAACTCACTTCCTTCGATAAGGATCAAATTCAATAAATGTATGTCACTCTTGAATGAGATATGGAATCATTAATCGCATAATTCCCCTACCCATCTGAGTAGGTGTCGTCATGTTAGCACCCTCAAATGTTGAATCATGATGCTCATCATCAAGTAATATATCATTATTCAAATAATGAATAAATTAATCATAAAAAAATTAAATCAATAGGATAAAAATGTGTTACCTTCAAATAATTGTTCATACAAATATCAAATATAAACAACTAATAAATATTTATTAAAAAAATAACACAGCATTCATATTCTTCATCTTCAGTTTTAGTTTCATCAATGTAAATATATTCAACATCCTCCTCATCATCATAAACTTCCATATGATCCGTAATTTCATTATCTCTTATAATATAAAATTCATTGGTTACATCATTAACATTATCAACATCATTACCCCTTAGCTATGGGGTCTCATCATCAATATCATTATCTCTTTGATGTAGAGATATATTCATCAATGTTTCTTGAAAAAATTCAAGATCTTGCACTTCAACGGAACCACTTTCATATTCCATAAATTTATTGTCACAATATTTCATTTTTATTATACCCCACTAATCATTTAAATCCCTCAAAGAAATGCAATAATTTTGAAAATAAACTTGATGTGCTTGATATACCAACAGAAATGGTTCATTTTCTATAAGAATACTTTTATATTTAATATTAATGATTTCATTTTGTGGATTAACATGAAACCCATGATCAGTATCAAACCAATGACATTTAAACATTGAGCATAATTTTGACCTAGATAAGGCAACTCAGTTATTTCATCCAGTATGCCATAAAATCTAACTTCACATTCTTTATGATGACGCCCTTTTAAACAAACACCACTATTAATTTAACAATTTATCATATTTTCTAATAATTTAAACTATTTTTTATTAATTTATATAAATTTTTATTAATTTAAATTAAATTTATGAATTTTATAAAAAATTATACTAATTTTTACTAATTTATATTATTTTTTATTATTTTTTATTAATTTATCATATATTATAATAAGTTAAACTATTTATTATTATTTTTTATATTTTTTTATTAATTTAATTTAATTTTATTAAATTTTCATTGGTTTATATTAATTTATAATAATTTTAGTAATTTATACTAATTTTTATTAATTTACACTAATTTATACTAATATTTATTAATTTATCATATTTTATAATAATTTAAATTATTTATTTTTAAATGATAGTAGTTTTTATTAATTTATCAAAATTTATAATAATTTAAACTATTTTTTATTTATTTATGTAATTTTATATTAATTTAAAGAAATTTTATTATTTTTTTAAAAAAATTATTAATTTATACTAATTTTTATAATTTTATAGTAATTTTAGTAATTTATATTAATTTATATTAATTTATACTATTTTATACTAAAATTCTCTAATTTATGCATATTTTTATTAATTTAAATTAATTTTATTAAATTTATACTAATTTTTATAAATTTATATAGATTTTACTTAATATATAATATTTTTAATTAATTAGTACTCATTTATACTAATTTTTTATTAATTATATTAATTAGTGAAAGATCTATACAAATTTTTAATGATTTACTTTAATTTTTAGTAATTTATATGAATTTATTGTAAATTATATCAATTTATAAATTTTTTTGTTAATTTATGATAATTTAAACTAATTTACAATGACTTTATGACAATTTATACAAATTTATTCTAATATTTATAAATTTATACTAATTTATAATAATTTAAATATTTTTTTATTGATTTATAATAATTTTTATTAATTTTTACTAATTTATACTAATTTTATTTAATTATAATTTTTTATTAATTTATATTAATTTATACGAATTGTTAATTTAGTATATTAAATGAGCGACGGAGTGATAATAATTTATATTAATTTTTAGTTATTTATACTAATATTTATTAATTTATATTATTTTTCAACATTTTAAACTAATTAACAATTTACATAAAAAATAACTAAATACAAAAAACTAATAACAATTAAATGAAAGAAAATAATAAAAATTAAAAGATATTAAAAATATATATATCTTGAAATTATTAGGTTGAAAACATGAACACTAAAAAGACTCTTCGATGGAATGAGAGAATAGGAGAGTGTGGGAGAGAATGAGGGGGTGGAGGCATATTTATAGTTAGTTTTTTTATGGTAGGCATATTGTGACGAGGCAACCATTGCAAAAATTATTTTTTATAATGGTTTTTTGCGATGAAATAAATTTTTGTCACAAAAAGTCGATGTAAAAAATAATATTTCCCGCTTATCCAAAAACTTTTTGCGATCGGCTGTCTGTTGAAAAAAAGAATTTCTACAAAAAAATGTGTGATGTATTCGGAAATCCATCACAAAAAAATCCCACCATTGCGTGGGCATCCACACCGAAACCTTGTGTGATGAACTAGGAATTTTTTCACAATAATCCATAATAAAAAAAATACAACGGAATTTCTTATTCGTCGCAAAATAGAAAATCCACAAGAAAATTTGCAGCAGAATTTCAGTCCATCATAAATAACCCATCGCAAAAAATGTCATTTACTATAGTGTAATTCTAACTTTATCATTAAACACCACGATGAGGCTTCATGACTTTCATCTATCCCGAGACACCCATGTGTCATCATTCAGTTGATTATCCAGCCCATGGTGCGCCCCACCATATGACTTGGATCAAAAGGCCAATTTCGAACCTTTGTGCCTTTCATCATTGGAATTGTCTACCTAATCCAGTTCTCAGTGGCCCATCAACCTACTCAGAATGATTCCCAATGCACTATATCTCAGGTCATGCTAGATTTTCACTCAGCGCTGGTACCTACTCTCATTTCCCATCTTTGAGTCCAAAATGGATGTGCCTCTACCATCCAAGCACAACCTGAACACGCTGACTCTTCCTTGAAAAGCCTCAGCCAACTCTCAAAAAAGGTTTTTTGTATCTCCAAGGACATGCCTAACATATTTCCAAATTCACCATATCAAATCCCATACAAACTGTAGATCAGACCTCCTCAGATCAACCCATTACAAGAGCACTCAACTTCCACCACCTACTCACCTTCAAATTATTAGAGTGTGATTACTTACTCATCATAGGCATCCCATGCTCATATTGATGCATTAAGATCTAAACCAATCCCCTGATGTGATTCCATAATCAAAACACAAATCATCCTCACTATTTCCCATGCACTCAACTAAGCACTAGAGTGAACCCAAAAGGCATCTTGCTCATGTCGCATCATTTTATCCTGGGCCTAAAATAACTACTCAAACTCCATCCAACACCATAAGGATATTATTCTCTAGCATTCCTCAAGTAATATAGGTTGCATTGGAACTTCCCATGAACCAACATTTGGATTCATCATGACCATCCAAGATCGGTCACACACATCAACAACCATTCTAACATGAGGATTATGAAGGTTCCGGGCACAGCGGAAGCATGGTTGGGATAGCACCCAATTTTAATTTTTACCATGATCAATGATTATTCTAGGATCAATATGACGATGAATTCCAATCTCCATGAAATATAATCAAAGATTTAAATAAAGAAGAAAGAGTCCTGAAACCTTTACAGAGGACCTTGCGCATCATGTTTATAATTAATTTAATTAATTTCATAAAGAAAAATAATACCTAGATCTTTGGTATTTTTTTTGTTGATGATGTTGATAATTCAGAATGACCTTTTCGGATTATCTCGTTGTACTTGTAAGGATCCAAACTAGAATCCCTCGAGCGGTGATCCACATGTGCTCTGATGGCTCTGATCGACACTTCTTGTTCTCCAAGTGCTATAGCGATGAATTGAGTGTCTTGTGTCAGTCGTTCTTGATCGCATGTTCTTCAGGATTGAAGAACATCTCTCGTTCTTGAGAGGGGAGGGGAGAGGATTCAAGAGAGAAATTGTTTGACTCAACAATTATCAATTCACCAGGCATGTGGTGTGGTGTATGACACAATAGGCGTACTTGCCTATTTATATACATGGAATTTCAGTTACAATATTTAATTGCATAGCAACAATTAAATACATTCATGAACTTAGAGAAAACCCATGCATTTAATAATAATACCGCGTCATTATTTATGGTGCACCAACTTGCGCAAAACAGAATTATAATAAAATTATGCATCACAAAATAATAGCAACATTATTTTAATTTGTTCCAACTAGTTAAATAATTATTTACTGTCTTGAAAATAATTATTTTACTAACAGAATGATCTTGGTCTGCTCTAACTCCACTTCCATTTATTGAACACCCGAATAAATAAATAAATAAATTATTCTCTTAAATAAATATTTTATTTACAAACTAGTAAATAAATATTTATTAAATGTTCAATAAAATAAATAAATATATTTAATTTAATTTATGCGATCATTTTAACTTGAATAAAATTATTCCACAGTCTTGAGAATAATATTTATTTCATTAATTAAATTCAAATAGAATTTAACTAAGACCACCAAAAGTACTTATTGTGTGACCCTTTGGGATTCTTTCTCGTTGGCATTAGGCGGGTTTGCCTAAAGTCTAAGAGTACTGTCTAGCAACGGGTCAAGGCACCCAAGAGAAAGAATGTAATGCTGCAACAACAACATCCACATATGAATGCTCACTATGTAATATAATCCCTTTGTCGCAATATCCCATCAATCAGGTTTCATGACTGTGTCATCAACTTTTATGCTTGATACGTCGTTCTTTGACTACCTGAAATAAATTCTTTGTTACACCATGGACATGGAATTTCGCGTGACGGTTCTATTTTAATTAAAGGGTCGAGATATCAACTTCCATAAATGGAAGGGAAATTTTTTTCCTCAACTTATCCATTAATAACATGCCACTCATGACGCACCCAACGTACCCTACTTCCCACCAACTGTCTGTGTGATGGTTTTCATCAGTAAATCAAAGTGCGTAAGTCGTGACACGTATTAATGATAATCTTAAAGTCTAAGGATCATTACACATGCTCACATATAGAAATATCTGATAACACCAAAACATGTGGAATTCTTACTAGCGGGTTTGTTCTCATAATCTCCTAGCTTGGAAATTACTAAGTGCAAACTTCATAAGAGGAAGTCTCATCTGCTTATGAGTGCTCATACCTGACAGTCTACATGCTATGTGTCCCATCATAGCATGTCATCCAACCACAGAACTATATTTAAGAATATTATTATAGCATTTCAAGGTTCTCATCATAGCGGTGAACTGCCATGACCTTATCAATGCAACAAATAATCTAGGACATTATTACATCATAATCATGCAGAATAATGAACAATATGTAATAATACATTAAATATCCATGTAATCAAAGTAAAACTAGTTGGTTCTAGGACACAAACTCTTACCAACTCCCACTTGGACTAAATCCAACTGCCTATGACTTTCATTCTGCTAGACCTCATATGATGATCATGTTTCTACTGATTCAAGGCTTTAGTCAAGGGGTCTGCCACGTTGTCTTCCATGGAAATTATACTCACTACAACTTCAACTCTCTCAGAAAAATCCATCAAGAGATGACACTTCCTAAGTATGTGCTTCGTCCGCTGATGTGACCTTGGCTCTTTTCGGAGAGCTACCGCTGCAGTATTATCACATTACAGTGTGATGGGATCTTTACTGCTAGGTATCACATCTAGCTCCTGAACGAAACTTCACATTCAAACTGCTTCTTTATCTACCTCATAAGCTATGATATACTTGAACTCTGCTGTAGAATCTGCGACCACAATCTACTTTGAGCTCTTCCATCTCACTGCACCTCCATTCAAAGTGAAGATGTATCCTGTTTTCAACTTCATGTCATATTGATCAGTCTAGAAACTAGCATATTCATATCCTCTAATGACTAGTTCCTCATATCCTCTATAAACTAGGAACATATCCTTAGTACACCTCAGATACTTTAGGATAGTCTTGACTACCATCCAATGGTGGTCATCTGGGTCAGCTTGATATCTACCTAACGCACTCAATGTGTAGGTGAAATCTAGCCTAGTATATAGCATGGCATACATAACTAACCCAATCGCTGATGTGTATGGAGTCTTTGTTATTATCTTTCTTTCCTCATGTGTCTAAGGACACATTTTCTTAGAAAGATGAATGTCATGTGACGCTGGCAACAATCCCCTCTTGGATTGTTTCATACTGAATATCTTTAGTATCTTATCAATGTATGTACTTTAACTTAGGCCCAGAAATCTCTTGGATCTATCACGGTGTATCTTGATCCCAAGAATATATGCTACTTCGCCCAAGTCTTTCATGGAGAAGAATTGATTCAACCATGCTTTAACATAATGTAAGACTAGTATCTTGCTTCCAATAAGTAATATGTCATCAACTTATAGTATTAGGAAAATGAATGCACTCCCACTAAACTGTTTGTAGACACAAGGCTCACATTCATTCTTGATAAAACCAAATTCTTTTATGGATTCATCAAAAAGAATGTTCTGTGACCTGGATGCTTTCTTTAATCCATAAATGGATTTCTGTAACTTGCATACCTTATTGGTATCCTTTGGAGTCACAAACCCTTTAGGTTGTGTCATGTAGATATCTTCCTGAAGGTTCCCGTTAAGGAATGCTTTTTTGAAATCCATTTTCCAAATGTCATAGTCATGGTAAACCATAATGGAAAGTATAATTATGATAGATTTTAGCATTGCAATTGGTGATAAGGTTTCATAGTAGTAAATTCCTTGACGTTTTTTAAAACCTTTTGCAACCAGTCATGCCTTATATGTACTGACTTGTCCTTCAATGTCTAGTTTCTTATTGAATACCCATTTTCAATCAATAGGCTTTACATCAACTAGAGGATCTACCAAAATCTATACTTGGTTTTGGTACATGGAATCCATTTCAGAATTCATGGATTCTTGTCACTTGGCAACATTTGTGCCACTTACTGCTTCCTTGTAGGTTAGAGGATCATTATTATCAACTAATAATGAGTCACCGTCCTCGGTAACTTGAAAACTGTACCGTTCTGGTTCGCTAAAATCTCTTTTACTCCTACATAGTACTTGTGTCTCTAGAATAGATTCTTCTTCCACGGGGCTTTGTGGAATCTTTTCCTATACCAGCTCCTATATACCTTGAGACTCGACTTCATTGAAGTCTATCTCGCTCCCACTATCTCTTTTAGAGATGTGCTCCCTCTCAAGGAATATGGCATGTCTTGCTACTATAACCTTTTTGTCTAAGGGGATGTATAGTTAATATCACCGTGTTTCCTTAGGGTATCCTATAAAGGTACACTTTGTGCCTTGGGGTGAAATTTTGTTACCTGAAGAGGCCTTAACAAATTCTTCGCTACCCCACACATGTAAATTCGATAACATGGATTTTCTTCCACTCCAGAACTCATATGGAATACCATTTATCAATTTAATTGGTACTTGGTTTAGTATGTGTGTCGTTGTTTGTAATGCATATCCCCAAAAGGATAATGGAAGACTCGCATTACTCATCATTGATCTCACCATGTCCAATAGGGTGTGGTTTCTCCTTTCGCACACACCATTCCACTGGGGCATGTTTGGAGGAGTGAGTTGGGATAGGATCCCAAAATCACATAAGTATTCAATGAAGTCTTGATTAAGATATTCTACACCTCGGTCTGAGTGGAGTTTCTTAATCTTCTTACCAAGATGGTTCTTAACTTCATTCTTGTATTATTTGAACTTACCAAAAGAATCTGACTTATATCTCATTAAGTAGATATATCCATATCTACTAAAATCATCAGTAAAAGTTATGAAGTATGAGTACCCTTCTCTTGCTTCAACTGGAAATGGTACACACACATCGGTATGAACCAATTCAAAAATTTCTTTATCCCTTTCACCTTTCCCACCAAATGGGGCTTTGGTCATTTTTTCTTGTAAACATACATGACATACGCCAAGTGTTTTTAGTTCAAAAGAATATAAATATCCATCTTGATGTAACTTTGTCAAGTGTTTCTCGTTTACATGACCTAGCTAGTGATGCCAAAGTTGGGTGTGGTATGATTCATGTGAAGTATCTTTGTCATCGATTTCCATTACCTAGTTTGTGTAATCCAACACATAAAGACCATTATATAAATGTGCCCTACCAAAACAAATTTTATCTTTATAAAATAAGCAACATTCATTTCCAAAATTGAAAATAAATCCATTTATACCTAGTCTGGATACATAAATTATGTCTTTGGTTACATAAGGCACATAAAAAACCCCTTTAACACCAAGATCATCCTAGTTGGCAACGTGAGGTGGTAGTCCCCAATAGTTACAGCAGCAAGTCTGGCTCTGTTGGCTACTAGTGGATCTACCTATCCTCGATCAATCTTCATGAATATACTTTGTTCCTATATTTGGATAAATATGTGAGCACCACAAGCTATATCTAATACCAAATTTATAGAAACATATAGATTGAATTTGATAAAAAAGCACTTGAAGCTTCCCCTTGCTTCTTAGGCTGGGTGCATTTCTTCTTCCAGTGGCCCTTCTTGCCACATGAAAAAAAAATATCCTCATGTTCCCTTGCCTCCCCTTTGATTTTACTTTTTTTGGAAGGTCGTGAAGAAGCTTTGGGATTAAAGCTCTTCGCATTCCCTTTCCTCTTATTCACCATAAGGACAAAAGGATTTTCGCACTTCATATCTTTTTCCACTTGGATAATGAGGATAAGAAGATCAGATAGATATTTCTCAATGTTGTTTATATTGAAATTGACAACAAAGTTAGAGAAGCTTTGAGGTAGTGATGAGAGAATGAGATCGGTGCCCAGTTCTTTAGAGATTTTAAACCCTAGAACCTCCAAGCACTCAATGTATCCAATAATATTGACTACATGAGGCCCATCTGGGGAACCTTCTTTAAGCTTACTCTGAAAGAGTGCATTAGGTATCTCAAACCTTTCCTGTCTTGCTCTCTCCTGGTAAAGACCATGGAGGTTCTTGATCATGCTATAAGAATCCATGTTTTCATGAGACTTCATGAGCTCACTAGACATTTATGATAGCATCAAACATTGAACGTCGACCGCGTCTTTCATATGTTTCTCATAGACCAGGAAATCCTCATCACTTGCCTCTTTAATAGGTGGATCAGGTAATGATGACTCCAGCATGTAAGACTTCCATTCATGGCATAGGATAACCTGAAGGCGTCTAAACCATTCCTGGAAGTTACTGCTGGTGAGGATGTTGTCTTTATCTAGAATTGATCGTAGGGATAGTGTGGTTGATGAGTTTGTCATTTTTATTCTACAATTAAAAGATCAGATCATTAGTAATTTCTTTATTACATTTTATAAGAAATAATAAATTTTATTAAGTCTCCCACTATTTTATCAATTCCCAATAGCCCTCACCATTGAACTTGGAATGTCCAGTTTCTATGACATTCTAGTGGCAAGGATCCATATTCCCCTTAGTATAACCCCAATAAGGGTTGGTCAAGATATTAGAAGGTATTTAGGTAGGCAGGTCTTTTCTAACTGCAGGCCTGAAGCTCCTTAATATGTTGAGTGGACTCCCCAATCCTAAAATCATGAATTTGGATTTCCTCAACTCTTGCCTCCAATATTACACCAAGTCTAACAAGGGATACTCCTCTTGATATAATATGGTTAAGTCAACCTAAAACCTTTCATAAGGGCTTCCTATATAAAAGTAAGTGTCCCAATAAGGGTTGGTCAAACACATAGTTTTATTGAGTTTTTTCCTTAATCAAGTAATGGAAGGCTTGTTCTAACTTAATATTTTATTTGAGAGATTTTTATCTCATGCATGAATTTCTTATTATCATTATCACATGCTTGTTAATATTAAGTGGAACTTATTTAAGTGATTAACCATGTTTTAATAATATTTACGCATAAGTATGGTTTATTTTAGTTCCATATTGCATGCTTGTTTAATTCATTAATTATGGGATCATGAAAACACATCTATAATGATAAACCATGCAACTAACAAAAATAAAATAAAGTAAATGGAATGATCATGAGCTTTTCTAATGGTCATTTTATCTGGAGGTTGATAAATTAACCCTGACCTAGGGGAGAAACACCTTGAACCTTTTGATTTCGTGTTTACAGCTTCCACCTGTCCATCTCTGTATCTCCTGGGATTGGTTTCGTCTCGACTCTAGCTTAAACCACCTCCACTATCTTGGGAGTTACATCCATTACATATTACCTTTTAAACTCATATGTAGGTGATGGGTAAAAAGGGGTTTTATATAAAAGAAACCTTGGGCACGCAGGCCCTACATATTAATGAGGAGAAGGCTCGCAAGCCAACAAATTTAATTCAAATAGATAAATTAAAAGAAACCATCCACATACAAAGGTCTTGGTATACCTCATGATCATCCATACATGAAATGATATTTACCCATAAATAAAACTAGAAATAAATTCTTTAATCATTCTTGTTTAAGATAAATCACGCTCCAATCAATTAATTATCATCTTTAATTAATCAATCCATTTATCTTAAACCCTTTTTTGAATTTCCTTTATATTCTCATCCATCATAATTTTAAACAAATAAATTCATTTAAAATTATTTTTGTACGTAACTTGTACCTTGGAGGAAACCCGATGAATTCCTATTTATAACTACCCAATGAGTAGAAATGAACATTACACAGATGTTAAATTAAACACATATATATAAAACACCAATCACGTGTTGTGCCTCAGATTTATGCCCACGCTATGGTACACGTCTCAAGGGTTTGTATAATATAATAATAAATTTTAATAAATCTATGTAATTTGGATGAGTACACGACGTGTAGTTCCAACTACACAGCGTGCACTATTTTTCACCATCTATTCAAAGTACACGCCCAGGGAAACAACGTGTGAGTATACTTCGGAAATCTTCAGATTACACAGTGTGTCCAGTGGGCCACATGTCGTGTAGTTCCTCGTTACATGGTCTCCATTTGGGAAATCCATGTACGGGGTACACGGTCCAACCCTAACCCAAAGGGACTACACGTCGTGTCCATTGGGCCACACGTCATGTAATTTGGAAACCATGTGCCACCTGTTCCTAGTCAACACATGAAGTCATTTAAGACTTAGAAAGACTCAAACACATGGCTTGGTTTGGCGGACAGGTCGGATGCATTAAATCTTGACTACACAACGTGTACTACTGAATACACACCGTTTGTTCTGGTGTTGTACGTCCAAGAATCTTTGTCACCTTAGGATGAGATCCTCTATTTTATTTTAATCAAAATTAAAAGAAAAGATTATTTTTGTAAGGTGAATGAGAAACGAAAGAGGGGGAATAGATCTCGAGATTCAGATTTTCAGAATGATTAACTTGAATTGAAACAACTAAATTATTAAATTCATAAGTCATCAACAAAATATTTAAATAATTATAAACTATGATGTAACCGATTTGATGCCACTTGAAGGTTCCGGGAGCAGCGGAAGCATGGTTGGGACAGCACCCAATTTTGATTTTTACCATGATCAATGATTATTTCGGGATCAATACGATGATGAAATCCAGTCTCCATGGAATATAATCAAAGATTTAGATAAAGAATAAAGAGGCCTGAAACCTTTATAGAGGATCTTGTACATCATGATTATAATTAATTTAATTAATTTCATAAAGAAAAATAATACATGGATCTTTGGTATTTTTATTCGTTGATGATCTTGATCGTCTGAAATGACCCTTCCGGATTATCTCGTTGCACTTGTAAGGATCTAAACTAGAATCCCTCTAGCGGTGATCCACATGTGCTCTGATGGCCTTCGATCAACAATGCTCATTCTCTGGGTGCTAGCACGGTGAATTGAGTGTCTTGTGTTGGTCGTTCTTGATCGCTTGTTCTTCATCCTTGAAGAACATCTCTCATTCTTGAGAGGGGAGAGAAGAGGATTCAAGAGAGAAATTGTTTGGCACAACAATTCTCAATTCACCAGGCGTGTGGTGTGGTGTATGGCACAATAGGCATACTTGCCTATTTATATACATGGAATTTCAGTTACAATATTTAATTACATAACAATAATTAAATATATTCATAAACTTAGATAAAACCCATGAATTTAATAATAATACTGCATCATTATTTATGGTGTGCCAACTTGTGAAAAACAGAATTATAAATAAAATTACATGTCACAAAATAATAGCATCATTATTTTAATTTGTGCCAACTAGTTAAATAATTATTTACTGTCTTGAAAATAATTATTTTACTACCGGACTGACCTTGGTCTGCTTGAACTCCACTTCCATTTATTGAACACCTGAATAACTAAATAAATAATTTATTCTCTTAAATAAATATTTTATTTACAAACTAGTAAATAAATATTTATTAAATGTTCAATAAAATAAATAAATATATTTAATTTAATTTGTGCGATCATTTTAACTTGAATAAAATTATTCAACGATCTTGAGAATAATATTTATTTCATTAATTAAATTCAAATAGAATTTAACCGAGACCACCAAAAGCACTTAGTGTGTGACCTTCTAGGATTCTCTCTCATTGGCATTAGGCGATCTTGTCTAAAGTATAAGAGTATTGTCTAGCAACGGGTCAAGGCACCCAAGAGAAAGAACGTAATGTCGCAACAATGACATCCACATATGAACATTCACTGTTTAATATAATCCCTTTTTCGCAATATCTCATCAAGAAGGTTTCATGACTGTGTCATCAAATTTTATGCTTGATACATTATTCTTTGACTACTTGAAATAAACTCTTCGTTACACCATGGATATGGAATTTCACATGAAAGTTCTATTTCAATCAAAGGTCCAAGATATCAAATCCCATAAATGGAAGGGACAAATCCTTCCTCGACTTATCCATTAATAACATGCCACTCGTGTCTCGCCCAACGTACCCTATTTCCTGCTAACTGTCTGCATGACGGTTTTTGTCAGTAAATCAAAGTGCGTAAGTTGTGACATGTAATAATGATAATAATAAAGTCTAAGGATCATTACACACATTCATAGATAGAAATATCTGATGACACCAAAACATGTGGAATTCCTACTAGCAGGTCTGTTCTCATAATCTCCTAGCATAGAGATTACCAAGTGCGAACTTCATGAGAGGAAGTCTCATCTGCTTACGAGTACTCGCACCTGATGGTCTGCATGCTATGTGTCCCATCATAGCATGTCATCCAACCACAGAACTATATTTCAGAATATTGTTATAGCATTTCAAGGTTCTCATCATAGCAGGGAACTGTCATGACCTTATCAATGCAATAAATACTCTAGGGAATTATTACATCATAATCATGCAGAACAATGAACAATATGTAATAATACATTAAATATCCATGTAATAAAAGTAAAACTAGTTGGTTCTAGGACACAAACTCTTACAGATTACGCATCCATGACTGACATGATTCTACCCACAATAAGAGTGTCCTTGTCATCATTCCACTAGTTTAAAACCCCAATATTAACCACCCATAACTCATTTGTCACCAAACACAATGTTCGAACATGGCCAAACTCGCTCACCCTCAAGTGTCATTCCAACCTTTGAATACTAACTAATTCGAGCTCATGGAAAACCATCCTCGATACTCGTAGAGACTCATCCAAAGTGAGGTTCATTCTCTCTAAGTCTGATGGTGGCTCTCCACCCTAGTCAATTCCTTCTTAGGATTGATCTCTTAGAATAACCTTACCACATCATTTCGATCCAAACTGGTGTCACCCCTCTCAACTGAGGGTCTTTTATTTTTCCAACCAAACACTAGGAAAATATGCCCATAATTCCTCATCATGTCCATCAGTCTATGGCTCATACATGACTGTTCTCTAACCTAAAACTGGGCAAGTGTTTCACTTACCAGTGCTTACTTCCATGACCCCTCAAATTAAAATGGGTGAATACACCTACACCTCCCGATCATGGGGCTTAATTCATTCTCCCGTGTGTTGTGTTGCATCCAACTTGGATCACACACCTAAACCTCTGACCATTCTCACATGAAATTCATCCTTATTTAACCTCAAGTACCCTTGATACTCCTCTTTAAAATCAAACACTTCACTTGTTCCAAGGTCTAACACACAACCACCCACTAACTAGTTTCATTCTAAAACTATAAGCATCAATCCCCACTTACACCAAGGTACTGGAAGCATATATCAAACCTTAAGGGGATAAGTACTCGACTAATCCTACCCTATATGCCTGACTTTGATACCGAGAACTGGTACCCCATGTTATTTCACATTTAAAACCATTCAAGGAATCATCTTGACTATATCATACACTCAATTTCACCTCATGTGCAACAATTCAATCCTTGAGCATCACATTAATTTAATCTAGAAAATGGGTTCTCACTCTCATATCACCTGATCTCATCAAAACCTGAGGGTCTCACACTACACTATAACCAATTCACATAATCTTAATCATTAGCCCATGATTCAAGTACCACCAATCCTAGGATCACACTCTTATCCAAGCAAAAAACCATGCTCCTGACATGTCACTTCCACTAACCAGAGGCATCCTAGATTCCCTCTTAGAAAAAACTTGACACCTCGTATGTGTCACGACTATATGAACAACCCCCCTTCATCCCATGCATCATGTCTAGAACCCCAACTACTTACCTACATGGTCACCACATGCCCAAAGCACATACACAACTATTAGGGTTAGGCATACGAATGATCCTACCCTTCTAAACTGGCCTAAACACAAGGTCGTACCATTATAGGTTCTCAACCACAACTACCTCGTCACTTATAGAAACCAAACATTCACCAACTACATAGGGTGATGTATATACACATGATCTACCTCCCTAAAGGAACATCACAAAACTAGGAAAAAATTTATTGCAATTTACCCTCGAAGGTCACAAGGCATCAACTCATTGAACTTGAGTCACTCTTAAGGGTCACTAGGTACTACCACCTAGCCCTTAAACCAAGCCTCACAAGGGTTACCACCCACAAGATTACACTCATCCTTGTATCAAGGCTGCATGGCATCTCATGTGCCAAACACCCAACTTAGGGTTCTCCCAAACATGGATCTCTCTCAAGCCCCTATTACCCTCACCAGGTTTATCACTCCACATGGGTAATATCCACAGCATGGGAACCTCATAACTCGGGAACTCACAATAGTCCCACTACCCATACATGAAGTTAATCCAATAACATAAAGCCTCTAAGTCACCCCATTCATTTAAGAGATAATAATTTACAAAATTGCACTAGAAAGCCGTTATCATTGCACAAATTTCACATTATATGATTGTTTAAATATAATTCTATTGACAAGTTATGCATGAAAATTCCTGATAAGTTTCTTACTAAAATTTTATTTACCCAACCATAATTTTCCATAGGATTCAAATTTCCAAGGGATTTTCATTACCAAAAGGTCATAAGGTTCACATTATTTTCATTCCTAGATTTACATTCAATATTTCCAAGGTTTATAAAAAAATCAATTCTCAAGGATTGATTAAATAAGGTTCTATTTATAAGTTATGAGGGAAAACTCCTTATAGGTTATTTACTAGAACCTTATTTAATCACAACCATTATCAATCCATTTATATTTGCCTATACTTTAAGGAATAATTCCTGGAATTTGTCATGTAATATGACACTATAGTCTTATATGGAAAACACCATATAAAACACTACTAACACTTTAAATAACCAACCTCCTTTTTCCAGTAATTATTCATAAACCTTAGGTAGGTATAAACTAGATAAATAAATCATGGGACAATATAAATCCTAGGAAAAAAACATATCAATCATAGGAATCAAATGGATTATATAAAAATCATATATGCCTAACATGATACATGGACATATGTACCCTCTTTTCCATATCTAACCAAGATATAGAATCCCATAATCATGACATCATAAATCATGTGTCTCACCCAAGGTGAGAATCAAATACAACTGTAAAAAGTTAAATCTAGCATAAAAAATTCCTAACCTTGGAAACTTAGGTTTTCCTCCATGCGTGGGTTGATCACTCCTAGGCACAAGCTCATTACCAAGTTCTAACACGCTTCTAGTTTCTTATCTGCCACACCCAAATAGTAATCCAAAAGAAAAACATCTATGATGCCACTTTTTAATGCCCCTCCCTAGCTCACTATGAATAGTGGGAAAACCGATAGTGCTACATGGCCTCAGGATCACCTCCCCATACGTTAGAGGTTTCCAACTAGCACTGAGGGTCTATAAGAATATTGTGGGGAGACTATATCCTCTAGTTAGAGTAACCAAAGTAATAAAAATAATATAAAACATCTAAAAAATCCAAATAACCATCCTAAACCAAGAAATAAAGCACTAATAAATAATAAAAAATCACATTTTATAACAATAATGGGTATTCCATACAAAACCAAGATCCCCCGTGGTGGATCAAACAAGGATAAATAGAAGAAAAAAATTAAAGATAAACTTTCCTCCAACTGGTCTTGAGTCCTTCCTAATCTGAATTCCATACTCCACTCCTAATATTCAAAGAAAACATCAATGGATGGGCCTTTGTCCTAAAACTATAACCCACAAATATATATTCTTCTTCTTGGGTACCCAAGTTCCATGGAAACCCAAGTAGAGTGTGAGTATAACTTTTTAGGCCACCACTAATGACATCCCTAAAATAATCAGTCCATCTAGTAAGTGCATGTAAAGGTGATACTAATAAAAAATTTCTATATAACCAGATGATGAAATACATAAATAGAAATACAACCTTTGATCCTAGGATCCACGGTGGAACTTGAGGCCAAACTTACCCATTTTGTCTAGCACTGGTGTATCTTTGACTAGGGTGATGGATCTTATAACTCATGTTGGTTCCAAGGTACGTAACCAAGCCAAACACATCAATAGAAACATAAGGGAATCTATGGGGTATCCACTAGGCATTCCCCTCTTACCAAGTAAATCCAATGTCTGAGGAATTCATCCATAAAATTCCTCTTAATTCCATCCAAGTGAATCCAAGTAATCCAACCATGGAATTCTTTAAACCGAATCCAAGAAACCACTGATCTAAGGAATTCATAGTATTAGGATTAATCAAAATCTATCTCTATAACCATGACATTATGTCTCATATAATCAAGATAAATTCATGGATATCATCATACTAAATTCACAAGGGTACCCTAATATAATCTATAACATTCATTTATGGCATTAAATACATAAGTCATCACCTGAATATAAGGGGGATCCACCCAGATGCATTCACAGTGATGAATTGGAAAGGGGTCCAAGGTAGCTCATGGAATTACTTAACTTTGGACATACTTGAATCCAATGATGCATCCTATCATGGAATTTAAGCAAGTCCCCTTATAAAATCTATGCTCACTCAAGGAATTCCACCCATTTCATATCCAAAACTAAATCCAAGGGATGACACCCAAGGCAGTCTAGGCATAATAATTATTTACATAAGAAAACCCATTTACCAATTACCAAAACCATCATTAGAGTCCATGACATTATATAATCTCATTTAAATTTCATAAAATCCTCATAATTTCCTTGAACTTGATTAAATAGGGTATAATTCACAAACTATAAAGGAAAATTCCTTATAGTTTACTTATTGGAAATTCATTTAACCAATGCCATCATTTAAAATATTTTTTTCAATTCACAAGTAAACAACTATCTATAAAATATTCAACACCTATTTCATAACTAAAATTAACCCCTTTACTCGATATTAGGTTCATTCCATAATCTCATATTCTTTTCACCAAAGGCCATCTCAACATAATTCATTAGTTTTATAAAAAACACTTGTCATTCTCTTATACCTACCTCTAAGGTCAAATCCACTTCACAAACCAACTCTCAAAATTCAATAGGTCCAATTAAAGTCCCAACCCATTCTAAAATTTCCAATTGTTGTGAAATCCCATTTCAAAACCATCGATTCCAATTATAGATTCTCATTTAACCCTTAGACTTAGATCATCATTTCTCACCCCAATCCCATTCATGGTAAAAATCCAACTAAGGTAATATATCATGAAACTAACATTTTTATATGGTTCAATACATGCTAACTGAGAAATTAAACCAAGAAAAACCAAATTAAAACATATAATTAAACTTAGGTCAAATCATGACAGGGTCAACTTGACCGTATCATATATACACTCAAAAAATGGCAGAACTATGGATTAAGTTTAAGGGACCACCTAACAAATTCTTGGAGAAGTATACTCATCACGTATCAGTCTCCGGTTCAGCCTGAATCAGGAGAAAATGAAGAAGTAGACAAACTCCCTAAAGTAGGGCACATTAGATTAAAAGAGGGAGAGATAGATAGCCACTAAAATAAACAAAGACAGAAGGAAATAGGACTCATAGACTCACTAAGGGATATTGATCAAGGGTGATAGTGCCTCTAATAGCCAATAATCAAGGGGGATCTTCCATGAATGATGAGAGGGAGGAGAGGGCATGGGAGAGGGAGTTACTAGCCAAAAAGGGGATGAAAACCTGAATAAGATGAAAATGAGGTGTCCTGGGTAAAATGAAGGGGATACCCCCCCCCCACACTTGAAAAGTGCCTATGAGGACACCAACTTGACAATATTGGGCCAATGGCTAGCTAGTGAGGCCAACAGTGCTGCTCAGCTTTTGGTACAACCACTGGTTGGTCAATGGCTAGTGCAGTATTCTAACCAACCCTAGTCTTTCTCAGGTGTTATCCTAAAGCCCTCACCTACCACATGGACCTCATTCCTCATCCAAAGTGGCTCTTTTATGGGGTTCCAACTCTCAGAATCTGGTTTTAAATGTTGGATGAAATTATGACCCCTCCCCTAAACAAAAAATCTAAACTCTCATTGAGACTCAAGACCCATTCGTACACCCAATCATTACAAAACTCCCCACCATAACACTTATTATCCCTAATAAGTTCTGGTTTCCATCCAATAGCATCACCCAACCTATGTTGATTCTCAATTTGATGCTAAATAGTCATTGTCAACTCCTGGGTACCCCATATGCTTCTAAAACATGATTCCAAATAGAAGACACAGGGCCACTCACACTCAAGGTAACACTCACCTTATCGTTAAACACCATGAAAATTCTCCATGGATTTCTTCTATCCCAATAAACTCATGTGTCATTATTCAATTGATTATCTATCCTATGGTTCACCCCACCATAGGACTTATATTAAAATGATGATTTCAAACCTCATCACCTTCCATCATTGGAATTACCTACCAAAGCCTATTCTCAGTAGTCCACTGACCCACTAATTACAATTATCAATGCACTATAACTTAACTCATGAAAGAGCACCAGTCAACGCTGGTACCAGCTCTCATTTTCCATATTTGAGGTCGAAATAGATGCACCTATGTCATCCAATCATATCCTGAATGTACTGAATCTTCCCTGAAAATTCCTAGAAAACTCCAAAAAATGTCTATTGCATCTCCAAGGATGTTCTATTATAGTTTTGAATTCACCACAATGAATCCCACATAAATTTTTGGATGGACCTCCTATGAACAACCCACTACAAAAGTGCTCATCTTCCACCACCAACACACCTTCAAATTATCATAGCATGATGATTTACTCACTGGAGGAATCTCATGCTCATCTTAACACATTGTGGTCTTACCTGACCCCCTGATGTGATTCCATAGTCAAAACATCGATCACCAACAATATTTCATGTGCTCTCAACCGATCAATGGTGTGCACATAAAAAAATATTTCCTAGGTCACATCATTTTATCCCAGTCCCAAAACAACCACTCATAGTTTATCCAAAATCATTAGGAGATTATCCTCTATCATTCCTTGAGGAATTTAGGTTTCATCGAAAATACCCACACACCGGAATCTGGTTCCATCATGACCATCCAAGATCAGTCTCATATATGAACAACCCTTTTAACATGAGAATCACACACCCATGACTAACATAATTCTAACCACAATAGGAGCATCCTTGTCTTCATACCATTGGGTCAAAACCCTAATTTTAATAGTACATAAATCTTCTGTCACTAAATACAATGGTCAAACATGGCCAAACTCATTACCCCTGATTGTCATTCCAACCATCAAATAGTAACTACTTCTAGCTCACAGAACACCATCCTCGGTACTCAATGAGACTCATTCAAAGTGAGGGCCATGCCCTCCAAGGATAATGGTAGCTCCCCACCCAAATAAAGTCTTACTTAGGATTTTTCTCTTATATTAACCCTATCACAACATTCTAATCCAAACTAATGTTTGCCCTCTCAATCGAGGGACTTTTCCTTTTCCAATCAAATCCTAGGAAACTATTCCCGCAACACCTCATCAATTTCATCAGTACTCGAATCATAAATGACTTATATTCAACCCAAAACTTGGTAGAAAGTATGTTTACCAATGTACACTACCCTGATCCATTGAATTAAAATGGTTGGACACTCCTGCACCTCCTGATCATGGGGCTCGATTCATGCTCCCATGAGTCATGACATATCCAACTATGCTTGCACACCTAAACCTATGACCATGATCACATGCATGTCAGAATTATTTAACTAGGATTACCCTCGGTACTCTTCAAAATTAGGAACTTCACTTGTGCCAAGGTCCAATACATGACCACCTAAAAACTTTAATTATTTCAAAACTGCAAGCATCAATCCTCATTTGCACCAAGATTATATATTCATATCTTAAACTTGATTGGGCTAGGTACTCGACTATCCTTCCCTATACCCCCAAATTTGATTCAAAGAACATCACCCTAGGTTCTTTAATATTTAAAACTATCCAAGACATCATATTTTCTATACCATACAATCATTCGCACCTCACATGCACTGATTCAAGCCCCATGCATCACTTAGATTTCATTTAGACAATGGCTACTCACTCTTGTACATCATGATCTCATCGAATCCCAACGGTCGCATGCTAAACTAATATTGGTTCAAAAAACTTGAACCATCGTATCATTAGTTGAGTTTTACCAATCCTAGGCTCACAAAACCATCCAAGCAACAGACCAAGATCCTGGCATGTCACTTACACTAACCAAAGGCATCCTAAATGCCCTCATAGAACAAAACTGACACCATGCATGTGTCATGGATATACGCATGACCAATCAATATCCCAAGTATCATTTCCAGAACCCCAAACACTTACCAACATGGCCACCATATACCCAAAGCACTTACACAATTGTCAGGGTCAGGAATTCAAATGATCTTGCCCTTTGCAACTGGTCTGGACATTAGGTACTACCACCAAAGGTTCTCAACTGTAACTACCTAATAACTTGAAAAAACTGAACATGCACCAACTATATAGGTTGATGCATCTTCCCATGCTCTACCTCTCTAAATTAACCTCACAAAACTGGGTCAAATCCTCTCATGGGTTACCCTTAAAGGTAACAAGGCATCGACTCACTAAATTCGAGTCGCCTTCAAGGGTCACTAGGATATACCACCTATCCCATAAACCAAGCCTCAAAAGGGTCACTACACATGGGATTACACTCACCCCTATCTCAAGGTCGCATGTCATCTCACATGATAAACACCAAACTCTAGGTTCTCCCAAACCGATCTCTCTTTTTATCCCCTTTTAAACTCAATAGGGTCGCCACTCCACATAGACAAGATCCATAGCATGGGAACCTCATAACTTAGGCACTCACAGTGGTCTCACTACCCATACACTGAAATAATCCAAGAACATAAGGCCTCTAAGTCACCCCATTCATTTAAGGGACAACACTTTACAAATTTACACTACTAAGCCTTTATCATTCAACAAATTTTGCATTCCATGGTTGGTTAAATATAATTCCATTAACAAGTTATGATGTAAAATTCATAATAAGTTACTTACTAGAATTTTATTTAACCCAACCATAATTTTCCACATGATTCAAATTTACAATGGATTTCCATTACCATAAGGCCATAAAGTTCAAATTCTTATAATTTTATTATTTAAATTTACTATTTCCAAGGTTTATCAAAATTTTCCATCAATTATAAAGGCATGATTAAATAGGGTTCCATTCATAAGATATGATGGAAAATGCCTTATAGGTTATTTATTAGAACATTATTTAATCAAGAACATTATCAATCCATTTATATCTACCTGTACATCAAGGAATCATTCTAGGAATTGGACGAGTAAGACGAAACCATTGTAAGAACTCGGATCTTCTTTTCAGGTATGTTTTTCCTTTTCTGGTCATTTTTGAGAAACGAGGAGTTTTTTGAAATTTTTCAAGTACACGTCATGTACTTCGTTGCCGCAGGAGGCCGTGTGCTGGCCATGTCCTAGAAACACACACACGGTCATGTGGGGTGACGTGGAGGCCACCTAAAGCGGAGTACGGAAAGGGAAAGTACACATCGTGTACCTCAAAAGTACACACCGTGTATTTTCTTTTTTTTCATTAAATGCACTGGGGTCGCGTTTGATGGATAAAACTATCTTCTTATAGGATTTCTTTGCCCGAGAGAACCTGCACAACCGTGGATCTTAGATGAACCCTTGAGCCTTTTTCCATCCTCTGAATCAAACTCCATTGGTTTCATTGGAATCGCATCAGTGAGTTCTCTCTTCTTCTAGAGCATCGTTTTCCAATTCCTCCTCTTTTTCAAGTTATCGTGGGTCGAACGTTTTATGCGTTTTTGTAGATCTACGACATTATAAGGAGATTAAATCTTCGAGGTTCAAGTATATTGATCTCCTAACCCTGAGGTAGGTGGTTTGTTCCTTTCTATAGAAAGTCTTTGAGTTTTTTGTGCAAATTCCACCAATACCCTTGAACGGGGTATTGCGTGTTTACTGTTTTACCCCTGTTGTTTGCCTACTTTTCTTGTATGCCTGAGTAGAGGTTATTGTTTGTGAGTAGGGTAATTAGCTATGCTTTGAATTTATTTCCCATTCATGTTTTTCCTGCGTTTGACCTTTGGGTCTAGTTTTCCTGCTTGGCTGCTATTTCCTTTTCCATGCCTAGTATTGTAGGATGGAGTGACTTTTGTTCTGACATGTTGTTATGCTTTAGAATGCTATCCAAGTAGTTATTGAGGTTTAGTTTGGCCGTTATGCGATGCTATGATTTATTGACTTATACAGGGCTGTGAGAACCTGGTGTATAGACCATAGGAAGAATTGACGTTGAGGGCTTCTCCAGAGTGTCTTTATAATTACGATGCGAGACCATAGGGGGAATTGACGTTGAATGCTTCCCCAGAGTGTATGTAGTTCCTCAATGTGGGCCATAGGGGTAATTGACGTTGAGTTATTCCCGATAGCACCTTTAGTAAGATACGAGACTATAGGGGGAATTGACGGTGAGTGCTTCCCCAGAGAGTCTATACTTTAGCTGAACCAGAGAGGTGAGACTGTGTGTGCTATCCAAAGGTTTTCTTGTGCTTAATAGGTAGGACCAGAAAGGATAGGTTGTGGGTACTTCCCAGAGGGTTACCTATTGTGTTATCTGTTCTGTTGTTGCATGTTGTGTGGTGTTTTGAATGCTTAAATTGTGGATTGTTTACTGCTTAGTTCTTCCTTGTTTACTGCTTTCTGTACTTTTACCTGCCATATACTTACTAAGTGTTAGGTACAGATCTTCAGGTGGTTGCCTACTGGGATTTAGTCTCACAAACTATTTTGGTCCATGATTTTGGGCCCAAACAGATTATATTGTTGCAGTTATAGACAAGGTAAAGTGCCCTTAGACTTTAGGTACTTGATTGCATTGGAGTTGGAGAGCATGGGACCAAGATGAGGCTTGCGATACTGAGGAGTTTCTCATCTTCTTTTCTTTTGTACTTTGGTTTAGTACTGTGTTCATCATTGTGAATTGTTTAGTTACTTTACTAGACATATATGTATCATGCATCATTTATATATATTTATTCTCCAGTTGTTTCTTTATCAGTCTTCCATTGTTTACTGCTGTTGGATATTTACTGCTTCCGCTATTGTGTGTTGTTTACTTCTGTTGTGTACTCTGCCAATGAGGGCATAGTTTCCCTACTATCACACCCAAGGCCCTCACTGCTAGTCGGCAGCCTCTGGCATTTTGGGAAATGCGCTTGAGGCCATGTGACCAACCGGGTACAGGGCGCCTCTGGGTGGCTTCTGGAACCTGGACATTACAACCACAATATTATATGAAAAACACCATATAAAATACTATAGACACTTTAAATCACTACCCCATTTTTTCTAGTAATTAGTCAAAAACCTCAGGCATTTATAAACTAGATAAATAAAACTTAGGGAAATAAAATCTCAGGTAATAGACATATAATCATATGAAACATACGGATGATATAAAAATCATATGTGTGGAGCACGATTCATGAACACACGCACCCTCTCTTTCCATACCAGGCTAAGATCCAGAATCCCAAAATCATAACATCATAAATCAAGTGTCTCACCCAATGTGAAAATCAAATACAAATGTAATAAGAAAAATCAAAGATAAATAAGTCCCAAAACTGGAAACTTAGGTTTTCCCCCATGCATAAGTTGATCACTCTAGGGAACTATCTCATTACCAAGTTCTGACACACTCCTAGTCTCATGTCTACCATGACCAAACACTAAGACAAATTAAAGATGCCTTTGATACCACTTTATAACACCTTTCCCCAACTCACTATGAATAGAAGCTCGGCTAGTGGTGCTACATGAACTCAGGCATGTTTCTCCATACACCATAGGCTATCAAATAGAAATGAGGGTCTATAAGGATATTATGGAGAGACTATACCCTAGGTTAGAGTTTTCAAAGCAACAAAAATAATAGTAAACATATAACCAATCCAAATAACCATTGAAAATAAAATAGGCATGCACCAATAAATAATTATAACATTATATTATTTGAAAAAATGAGTATTCTATACAAAACCAAGATCCCCCATAGATATAAGGATAAATAGAAAAAAAAAAGTAATGTTAAACTCATCCCCCAACTAGTCTTGAGTTCTGCCCAATCTGATTTCCATACTCCACTCCTAGCATTCCAAGAAAAACATCAAGGAATGGTCCCTTTCCCCAAACCTGTAAACTAAAAATAGATAGTCTTATTCTCAGGTACCCAAGTGTTATGGTAGTCCAAGCAGGGTGTGAGTATAAATCAATAGGCCACCACCAATGAGGTTTATAAAATAAAAATTCTATCTAGAAATTGCATACATATATTCTACTAATAAAAAATTACCACATAAACAAATAATGAAATACATAAATAGAAACACAACCTATGATCCCAAACTCTATTATGAAACTCAAGGTTAGACCTACCCTCTTTTTCAATTGTTTTTGTATCTTTAATCAAGGTGATGAATCTCATAACTCATGTTGTTTCCAAGGTGTGTAAACAAGGAAACCACATCCATGAAAACATAATGGAATCCATGGGGGCTCCATCGGGAATTAATCTCTTAACAAGTCAATACAAAGTCTAAGGAAGTCATCCATGATGTTCCTCTCTGTTCCATCCAGGTGAGTCTAAGGAATCCAACCATGGAATTCTCTAAACTGAATCCAATAAACCACTAGTCCAAGGAATTTAGAGTGTCAGGATTGACTAGAATCCAAGTCCACACCCATAGTATTACATCTCATATAATCAATCCAAATCTGGGGAGCTCATCCTATGGAATTAATAGGGGTATCCCAAGGTAATACATGTTGTTCATATATGGAATTTGATACATAAGACATCACCTGAATCCAAGGGGGGTCCACCCCAATGCATTTTTCGTGACAAATTAGTAAGGAATCCAAGGTAGCTCATGTAATTCCTTAGTTTTAGACACCATTTAATCTAATGAGGCATCCTTCCATGACATTCAATCAAGTACCCTAATGGAATTCGTTCTCATTTCATTCCACCCATTTCATATCCAAAATTGAATCCAAGGGATGACACCCAAGGAATTCCACCCATAACAATCATTTACTCAAGAAAACTTATTTACTTATTACTAAAACCATAATTATATCCCATTAAATTATATAATCTCACTTCCATTACATAAAATACTTATCATTTGATAGTTCATGATTAAATAGGGTGTCATTCACAAGCTATAAAGGAAAATGCCTTATAGGTTTCTTATTAACACTTTATTTAACCAATGACATAATTTAACATATTCATTTAAATTAAAAAGTAAATAAATCATTATAAAACATTAAATTATCATTTCATAACCATGGTGAAACCCTTTACTCAATATTAGTGTCATTCCATAATCTCATATTCATTTCACCAAAGGCCATCTCAACAAAATTCATCAGTTTTACAAATAGCACTAGTCATTCCCTTAGACCCACCTTGAAAGAAAAATCCACTTAAAAACCAACTCTCATAATTCAATAGGTACAATTAAAGGTCCATACCATTCTCAAATTATCAATGGTCTTGAAATCCTATTTCACAACCATTTATTCAAATTATAGCTTCTCATTTAACAGTTGTACTTAAACCATTATTTCTCACCCCAAGCCCATTCATTGTCAACACCCAACTAAGTTCATCCCTCATAGAACTAATATTTTTATACAGTTTAAGACATGATATATGATACATTAAACCAATATAACCCAATTTAAATAATTTAATTAAACTTAGGTCAATGCATGGTATGGTCAATATGACCACATCATGCATACACTCGAAAAAAGTAGTGGAACTATGGGTTAAGTTTAATGGATCACCTACCTCATGCCTATAAAAGTCCACTCATTGATTATCAACCACCAATTCAGACTAAATTAAGAGAAAATGAAGAAGAAAAAGAATTCCCTGAAAATATGGTGTATTATATTAAAAGTTTTAAGGATAACTAACCTTCAAAGTAAATGAATAAGGAATGAAATAGGACTCATAGATTCACTAAGGGGTCTTAATCTCTAGTTATGACACCTCCAAAATCTAAGATTAAATGGGGTATCTCATGGAGTAAGAGAGGTAAGAGAGGGTGTGGGAGAGAGAGTCACTAACTAAAAAGGAGAGTGAACCCAAATAATAATAAAAAGGGGTGACCTAGCTAAAATAATGGGGTTTCCCCATATAAAAATTTTCTATGAGTCCATTAGCTAGATGGTGAGCCAATTAGGGTTACCTATATTCTAAAAAGTGCATTTGCTATCCCTAATTTTACTATAGTTATCTCTCTCAAACCCCTGGCCTACCACTCAAACCCCATTCCTTTCCCAAAGTGGCTCTTTTTAGGTGTTCCAACTCTCAAAATCTGAATCTGAATGCCAGATGAAATTCTAACCCCTCCACCAAATAAAAAATCAAAACTCTCACCAAGACTCAAAACTTATATATACACTCAGTAATTACAATATAGACTCTCTATATTAAATAAAAAGAGTCAATTGTTAGTTTCCATCACATGGAATCTGATATGCGTTATGATAATTCATGACCCATTAGTGAATATATATTATCTTTAACATTTCAAATTATTATGTGTATCCTTAAATGAATCAACCTTTGATTCATAACTAAAGATAAACCATGTTGGAAGACATGGTAGTGGTGATAAACTCACATCCCCTTTCAAAATTCTATTATATGATACAATAGAGGATGAAAGAGGCATCTTGATTCCTCTCATGATATACATCATATTCATATTGTAGGCTATGACATAAGAGATATCATGAAATAAAATATCCCTTATTTTAGTGAATTTCCAAATATTACCATGCATTTAGTGAATTTATAAGTTGTTACATTATGATGGTAAGAGTGAACTCGTGCATAACTTGAGTTGTATACATCATATAGTAATAAAAAGTATTATTCAAGTTAGGTCTATGGCACCCTTTCTCACAATAGTGGGGTCATGTTGTAGGGGAGTAAGGTAGAGATGAAGATGGAGGTGGGAAGAATCCCAACTTTTTTAGTATTAGTGACTGACATTTTATAGTCACTAATATCCCCTTTAGTGACTATAAAAGGGAATTCAACCACTTACACATAAGTGAAATCCCAAATTTATAGTAGTGTGTGCATATACAATCTTATGGTATAAATCAATTGTATAATGTGATTGACCTATCTTAGTGCACATCCAACATGAAGGTGGGAGTGATTCGAGGTGGGGATTTGGGTTTTCCAAGGGTGTGGGGGGGATGCTCCTGAGAATAAATTTTTTTACCAACTTCATGACCACCTTATAGGTTATTGCAAAAGACAGTATTGGTGGTCGACATTTGTAGTGACCCATTTCTCCTCTACTCCGATACTCATTTCTCTAGTGGTGATAGATTTATTTACTATAAATTAATTGTTTAATTTATGATTTTATTTATTTTATTTGTCCTTTATTTTAAATTTTAAATATAACTCTATTTTAATTTGAGTTTTAAAAAATTATAGAGTAAATATTGACTTTAATTAAAATTTAGCATTAAAAAAATATGTACACTTTTTTAAATACCATGTGATGAATGATGTAATAAAATTATGGTACTATATAATGGATTATGAAACAAAACCACTACTTGAGAAAGAAATTTAGAAGTTTAAATGGAAAATAACTAATTTCAAAGTATTCAATAACATTGTCATATTTTTTTCTGGTCGTTCAAATCATGATAAAGTAAGTGAAAGTGAATTATGGTATTAATTTTTTTAAAAAAAATAAATAGATGTTATGAACTTGACACCCAACCTATAATATCCCAAAAAATTATTTTCAAATAATAATAATCATGATATCTTACTTAACACGTGACATCAATCTTTAAGCAAATTATGATATACTATAGAAATATTATTATTTAAATGTGAACGATATAACTTATTTATTGAATTAATAGGTGAAAATATGAGTAACTTAATTATTAAATATATGTATAATGGTCCTATTCAATACAAATTTATTTATTTATTCTTATTAAATAGGCACTTAGCTTTTAATAAAGTCATTTTATACTTCAAAAATACATTTTCTTCAAAAATGGGGTTTATTACTTTTTGTGAGCAAATATTATAATTAATTTCATCCAATTTTATAAAATATATTTAATAAAAATGATATAATTTTTTAAATAAACATAGTAAAATTATCATAGGGTAAAATTTTGGAATTTTTCTGAAAAATTGATTTTCCAGTGAATAGTGAAAAATAATGATTTTATTGAAAATTGTCTTTTATTTTAACATATTTATATAGTTAAATTTTATTTTGAATTGATTTTAAAATATAATTATTTAATTTTTATTAAAAAAACAATTAATTTAATTTTAATCTAAATTATGCTTAATTTTGGTATAAAAATATTTTTATACTTAAAAATGAAATTTTATGGAAAATAATTTTTCAACATATTTTATAAGTTTATTTAAAAAGTAATTTCAACCACTTATAGGGATTGAATTTTATAAAATAGATTCCATATTAGGAATCATAATGTATAAATTTGGTAAATAGGTCAACTTTATTTTTTATTATAATGAATAGTAAATGTGGTAAATATTTGTCACCTTAGTAAGGGTAAATTGGTAATTAAGGTTAAAAATAATATGATAAGTCTTTAAAAATATATACAAAAACCAATATTATTTAAATTGTATGAGTTTATTCTGACTATAATCATCCAATATTTGAATATATTTCAATTTTTTCCATTTTTCTTTGATTTTGATGTTAATATTATTTTAAGTAAAGAATAAATACAAAATGTCACTCTCTTTGTTTTAATATCTATAATATTTTTTATAGGGATAAAAAGATATTATGTTAGATTCTAAATAGTTATTTGAAATAAGAGTTAATTTCTTTTATCATATTAATTTATTTTAAATTTTTAGTGATGGAATAATTACCTTAAATACTTATACAACATCAACACAGTGCTTGTTCAAGTAATAGAAAAATCAAATAAATAGTTTTAAAAATATTAAAAGTAATATAATTTGGATGAATTATTGTATTACCCAATTTTTTTATAAATATAATATATTATTGATGTGTTAAAAGTTTATATTCTAATTCAATTTCTATTTTTTTATCTTTAAAGTTAATCTAAGCGAATAGTATTGAAAATGAATTTAATGGTGTATTATGTTAAATAATAGTTTATTAAATGATTTAAGATTCATAAAAATATTATATTTAGTCAATTTAATGGGATATGATCTATAATATCAACCATTTTCAACTTATGGTTCACTTTTCCTTTTATAGTAACTTTCTTAACCCCTCAGGATTAAAACTCTTTGATATCATGGTAATCGTCAAAAGTCTTAATGGGGGTTAAAACTAAGATATAAGGGTTAAACCATCCCCTAAACTTGTATAAATTTTATTTGATGATATAATTTCAAATTATCATCATCCTAGTTTTGAAATATATTAATTTTCATCCACTATAATATGAAAATTAATTTATATTAATCTAACACTTTAAGTAATTTCAAGGGTGCCCATCTCTTCTCTTATATAAGGACACCACCTCTCCTCTCTTTCTCACACTTCTTAAGCCACTTAACTTGACCAAACCTTGTCAAAAACTCTTCTCAACTTCCTTATATACATTATATATGTTTTTTATTCTTAAAAACCCATCCCTATGGTCCTTATGGAGAGATACAAAGGAGTTTTTTCAAAGAGGATGAGGTTAGAGTGCATACGAAACAAGTCAGACATGAGGTAAGGGTTTCTCATCTCACTTTTTCTTTCATGATACATATTCCATATTTAGTAATTTCATTCATGTGATTTATATAATATCCCTTTGATATGATATATTAGGAATCCCTTTATATTCATGGTATTTAAATTTTCATTTAAAGTTATTTATTTCATGAGGGTTATTATTCAAAAGTTATCAAACTGGTAAGGGTTGCATTACAATATCATTTTTACCAGGATTGTTTATGCTTAAATTTATTATTATTAAATTATATTATCTTTCTCACTCAAATATTATGTATTTTATTCTCCTATATTTATTTAATAATATTGTATGTTTTCCTTTCATTTTTATCTCTTTAAGTACTCAAGAGACTGAAATAATTTTTTTAATAAAAACTAACTTTATTTTACTATTCGACCAGGAATATTTTTTTCCATGTCTGTATTTTATTTAAAAAAATAAATAATGTTTTTATTATTCTCCTGTGATTTTTTAATTTCATTTTTACCCATGTTTTAAAATTTATAAAAAAAATTAAAATGAATTTTCTTGTCATTTTCTAAATGAGGTACCTTTGCATTTTTTAATGAAAATGTGAAAGAAATATTTGTTTTAACATACAAGACATGAATGATATTTTCCTTAATCATTACTAATAAATGATTTGAAGCTTCCTTTTCAAATTTCCATGGTTATTTCTAAAGAAAATTTTTTCCTTATTATTTTTTAAATTTTTTAGATTTTAAATAAGTGATTTCAAAATGAAAAGGGTGTTTTTCTTGAGAAATGTTCTAATGATATTTAAAATGAATTTTTCATCTAGGATAACATCCTTTTATGTTACTTAGGTTTCACTGGGGATATGATTATATGATATCATCCTTATTCTTTCACTAGATTTTTTATGATTATAAAACCCATTTTCTTTTCCATGGGTTAAGTTATGATGGAATGATAACTATTTTTATGATCTAGTGGCATATATATGAATGGATTATGATTATGTGATGGGTGATTTCATTATATTCGTATAATAAATTAGGTAAAGATTAATGTTTTATGAGATAAAAGATTACACAAGAAGTTATCCCAATCCCAAAATAGGTTATACAGGATGTTATTTCACGCCCAAAATAGGGTACATGAAAGTTTACCCAAGCCAGAAGCAGGTATATAGGTGGTTATCCAAAGCTTAACATGTAATGAATTTCTTGGTAGATAGCCTTGATATAGGATTTCTATGATTATGATTATGCCATAATTTATGATTCTATTTTACAACATGATCTTAAGCTAATTTTATACTCTCATGGATCATTTTCTTTGATTCCTTTATGATTCATGTCTTATGAACTATCAATATTTATTCCATGACTTGTGATTATGATCTATTAATTACTAAGTAATATTTTCAAATGTTAAGTTCATATATGAATACCCTTATGCACATGTTATTATTTAGTGATCATTGATATATTCTGTGTTTATCCTTACTAATCATCTAAGCTCGACCTTTATTATGTTCCATTTTCCCTAAGATGTGAAGAAATTCTCTAAGTATGATATGTCTAAGAATGGTGCTAGTTGTAAATAACTAAGTGGGAGATGATGCAGATATTTTATGTACCATTTTTTTATGTATATAAGTTTCCAAAGACACTAAACCTTTATATTTTGGGTGTTTATTATAATGATATGTAATGAATATTCATCTAATACAATATAATATTTATCTATGTAAAGTTTAGGTCACTATAGTTGGTATCAGAGCCAGGTTTAGTTACTTTTGGAAACTATGATGAGGAAACTTTAGTGATAACCCTTAGGATAAGATTAATTATAAGAGAACATCCTAAGTTATGTTAAATAAAAGAGTGTAATTTTCTAGGAAAATACACCCCTATCCAGATACTAACAAGTGGATGAGGTTGTGGAATAGATGTGCCTAGGGGTAACAACTCCGAAAGGGGTATATTGGGTATTAACTCAATTGTCACTTGGGAACTATGATTGATCCAATGAATTCACACTTGGCTATAAAATCCCAAGGATATGCTTGGGTTAATTCAAACTTTATTTATAAACCATTATGAAGGATTTTAATAGATGATGTCCAATGATGACCTAGTCTAAACATAAGGTGTTATAGAATGAAAGGAAGGTTTCATGATTTAGAAATCCTATAAATGATTTTAATGATTATATGATTTCAAACTATGATTATTTTTTCTCACATTATGATCTATGGTTGTAGTAAATGTTCATAACCATAAGGAATCATTCTAACACTAAATGTGATAGACAATGAAATGATTCTACTCATGATAAAACAAATGAAATGGGAGCTAGAATGAAAAAACTTATGATTATACCTAACCATATATCTTGATATTTTATAGAAAACACATTATTGAAGGATAGATAACCCTTAATATATTCATTTTGGTGAGATAATAATGTTTAACTTGGATAAAGAGATGATTGATATTGATAAGGTAAATTGTATAATATTTATGACCTTGGAATTGATTGGTGATTTCATGAAAAAGTGGTTTATGATATCTTTGATAAAGTTTACTACATGCTTTAATTTATGGGAAATATTCTATCATTTATGATTTTATTTAATGAATAAGGATAAATATAATTTTTGGAAGAATTTATGTTTTCATTGATGTTTTATGGAAATTATGGTTATATTTGGGAAAATATTAGCATGTTTTAATAAAATATATGATCATGGTATTCATGTGTTTAGTGTTTGACATTTTGAGCTATATTATGTTGTTTAGGGATTAAATTTAAGTTTATTTTGTAAATTTAGTGTCCTTATTTATAATTTTTTGGGTTTTGAATTTGGTCATTCATATTTTGGAGGAGTCTTAAGGTTTAATACTTATTAAATGGTTTAAGTTGAACTTTGGGTGTTATTATTAAGGTTTTATAGATTAATGTATTATTTCATCATATGAGGATTTATTAATATTGGATAACATGTGTTAACCATTTTGGTTTGGTAAGTATCCAAATACAGGATGAATTAATTTCCATTCTTTTATGGATCTTATGATCCATTAAAATATAATTTTAGTGTTATGGGCAATAAAAATTTATCTTGAATATTTATTTCTTAAAGTGAGATATGAAGTAGAAAGTGATCAAAGCACAACCAAAGGATTAAATTATGCTTATGAAATGGAAATAATTAAAGTAATTATATTTTATCATGTTATCTATCTTGATAGTTAAATAATACCTCAAATTTAGGAAAAGGTTCTTGAAATAAAAATGCTATTCTTTTACCTTAATTTCTAATGAATTGATGGTCTTTTCACCCCTCGTTGGTTTTTTATTTTGTGGCCATTAACCTTCCAATGACCTTGTTCTCTATCACTCTATAATAATATTTAGAAATTATTTTTATCCTCCATGTCTATATTTCAACTTCCTATCAATGTTCTCATTATTTGGGAACCGGATTATGTTTTATTTCAGGTAACCTTTATGTTTCTCACTCCCCTTTTTCAAATGAAATTTTATTATCACTTTGTACGATGTGTGTTTTCAACAACAAGTGTTTTAAAATATTGAACCTTTTATAACCAAGATAAAATTTATAGAACTCAATTTATTTAAAGGAGGGTATAAAACCCCAAAAAATATTTTAAAATAATAATAATCTCAATAGCTTACTTAACAAAAAACACCAAACTTTAAGGGAATTGTGATGTGTTATAAAAATAATATTATTTAAATGTCATCGATATAACCTAGTTGTTCAATTAGTGGGTATGAATATGAGTAACTACATTATGAAATATATGTATAATGGTCCTACTCAATATAAATTTATTAATTTATTCTTAGTAATTAAGCACCCAATTTTTAGTAAATTCATTTTATACTTCAAAATAGTTTTTATTGATTTTTTATGAGAGAATGTTATAATTAATTTATGAAACTTTTATAAAATATATTTCATAAAAATTATATCATTTTTAAAATTAGTATATGAAAATTATCTTAGGGAAAAAAATTGGAGTTTTTATGAAAATATTGATTTTTCAGTGAATAGTGAAAATATTGATTTTATTAAAAACTATCTTTTCTTTTAATGTATTAATATTGTACAATTTTTCTTTGAATTGGTATTAAAATTTCATTAGTTCCATTTGATAAAAAATTATCTAATTAATTTCATTGTGATTGGGATTATGCTTAATTTTTATATAAAAACATTTTTGTACTTAAAAATGTATTTTTTTGGAAAACTATTTTTTGTCGTATTTTGCGGGTTTATTTAAAAAGTAATTTATACCACATGTAAGGATTTAATTTAATAAATTTTATTCTATATTTGGTATTATAATTCCCAAATTTTGTAAATAGTTCGGCTTTTTTGGGGTTGTAAGGAATAATAACCATGGTACATATTTATCACCTCGGTAAGGGTAAATCGGGTAATTAAGGCTAAAAATATTATGATAAGGATTTAAAAATATATCTAACTGTAATGTATCATGCATACCCAATCTATTAATTTTTATGTTTTGGTTGTTTGAGGTGTTCTAGAGGATGCTTGAGGAGGTTCTGGGAGTTTTCGGTGGAGGCTGGAGGTACAGCAGAGCTACTGTAGGGAATACACATCGTGTATAGTTTACAAGATGTAAACTGGTGTTTCATGGCTTGTAAAACTGATGATTTTATATATTTTAAATCATATAATGGGGAATCCCTGAGATTTATTACACGTTGTGTAAGAGTAATTCATGATGTTTATTAAATAAAGGTGGAGGCGACGCATTTTTCAGTGAAAGTTAGAAAATTTTGAAAACCCGAGCACTACTGAAAATCCGGCCTTTAGTGACCGCCATTGGCGGTCGCTAAAGGCCTTTAGCAGCCGCTCAGCGACCTCCATTGGCGGTCGTTGTTGCCTCGTCGCTAGAGGCTTTCAGCGACCGCCAATGGCGGTCGCTATAGAAGGCCAGCAGATCGGCCTTCAGCGACCGCCAAGCGGTCGCTGCAGCCCCTCTCCCGGGCAGCCTATAGCGACCGCCTATGGCGGTCGCTAGTCTAAAAACAATTTTTTTTTAAAAAATTTTTTATTGAATTGAACATATAAATATATATATATATATATATATATATATATATATATTCATATATATACTATTAAATACAATATTTTAAATATATATATATATATAATATATTTTAAATGTTTTAATATATATATAATATATATATAATATCAAATCATTGTGCTATAATAATTTAAAAACTTCGATTCAAGAAATAATCTAATTTCAGGTCTTTTGGAGCACGTTTGCTCCGAATGGGACCGCTGCACGCCGTTTTGGTGTTTTATGGCACCAGAAACGCGTTTCCGGCCGCCGCGGTCAAACGGCACCTCCGAATGAGGTGCCGTCTAGCCGACCATTTCACAATTCACACCCTGGATGTTGTCGTACGGTTTCGTGGCATTCGGAGGTCTTTCGGATGGTTTTGACCCCCCAACGCGCCATTTCAGCGCGCACTGCGCTGCTGAAAAGGACACAATCGGACGTGCTGCGCGCACCGCACGTCCGATGGACGTGCGGCCTCCTCCTGCATCTCAGGAATAATATTTCTATCGTTCCCGTGCGGTTTCAGGTCGTTCAGAGCACGTTTGCTCCGAATTGGACCGCCGCACGCCGTTTTGGTGTTTTAGGGCGCCGGAAACGCGTTTCCGGCCGCCGCGGTCAAACGGCACCTCCGAATGAGGTGCCGTCTGGCCGACCATTTCACAATTCACGTCCCGGATGTTTTCGTACGGTTTTGTGGCATTCGAAGGTCGTTCGGGTGGTTTTGACCCCCCAACGAGTCATTTCAGCGCGCGTCGCGCTGCTGAAAAGGACACAATCGGACGTGCCACGCGCACCGCACGTCCGATGGACGTGCTTCCTCCTCCTGCATCTCAGGAATAATATTTCTATCGTTCCCGTGCGGTTTCAGGTCGTTCGGAGCACGTTTGCTCTGAATGGGACCGTCGCACGCCGTTTTGGTGTTTTATGGCGCCCGAAACGCGTTTCCGGCCGCCGCGATCACACGGCACCTCCGAATGAGGTGCCGTCTGACCGACCATTTCACAATTCACGCCCCAGATGTTGTCGTACGGTTTCGTGGCATTCGGAGGTCGTTCGGGTGGTTTTGACCCCCCAACGCGCCATTTCAGCGCGCGTCGCGCTGCTGAAAAGGACACAATCGGACGTGTCGCGCGCACCGCACGTCCGATGGATGTGCGGCCTCCTTCTGCATCTCAGGAATAATATTTCTATCCTTCCCATGCGGTTTCAGGTCGTTCGGAGTACGTTTTCTCCGAATTGGACCGTCGCACGCCGTTTTGGTGTTTTAGGGCGCCGGAAACGCGTTTCCGGCCTCCGCGGTCACACGGCACCTCCGAATGAGGTGCCTTCTGGCCGACCATTTCACAATTCATGCCCCGGATGTTGTCGTACGGTTTCGTGGCATTCGGAGGTCGTTCGGATGGTTTTGACCCCCCAACACGCCATTTCAGCGCGCGCCGCGCTGCTGAAAAGGACACAATCGAACGTGCCGCGCGCACCCCAATTCCGTTGGATGTGCTGCCTCTTCTTGCATCTCAGGAATAATATTTCTATCGTTCCAGTGCGATTTCAGGTCTTTCGGAGCACGTTTGCTCCGAATGGGACCGCCGCACGCCGTTTTGGTGTTTTATGACGCTCGAAACGTGTTTCCGGCCGCCGCGGTCACACGGCACCTTCGAATGAGGTGCCGTCTGGCCGACCATTTTATAATTCACGCCCCGGATGTTTTCGTACGGTTTCATGGCATTCGGAGGTCGTTCGGGTGGTTTTGACCCCCCAACGCGCCATTTCAGCGCGCGCCGCGCTGCTGAAAAGGACACAATCGGACGTGCTGCGCGAACCGCACGTCTGATGGACGTACAGCCTCCTCCTACATCTCAGGAATAATATTTCTATCGTTCCCGTGCGGTTTCAGGTCGTTCGGAGCACGTTTGCTCCGAATTGGACCGCCGCACGCCGTTTTGGTGTTTAATGGCGCCGGAAACGCGCTTCCGGCCGCCGCGGTCACACGGCACATCCGAATGAGGTACCGTCTGGCCGACCATTTCACAATTCATGCCCCGGATATTGTCGTACGGTTTCGTGGCATTCGGAGGTCGTTCGGGTGGTTTTGACCCCCCAACGCGTCATTTCAGCGCGCGCCGCGCTGCTGAAAAGGACGCAATCGGACGTGCCGCGCGCACCGCACGTCCGATGGACGTGCGGCCTCCTCCTGCATCTCATGTATAATATTTCTATCATTCCAGTACGGTTTCAGGTCGTTCGGAGCACGTTTGCTCCGAATTGGACCGCCGCACGCCGTTTTGGTGTTTTAGGGCGCCGGAACGCGTTTCCTGCCGCCGCGGTCACACGGCACCTCCGAATGAGGTGCCGTCTGGCCGACCATTTCACAATTCATGCCCCGGATGTTGTCGTACGGTTTCGTGGCATTCAGAGGTCGTTCGGGTGGTTTTGACCCCCCAACGCGCCATTTCAGCGCGCGCCGCGCTGCTGAAAAGGACACAATCGGACGTGCCGCGCGCACCGCACGTCTGATGGATGTGCGGCCTCCTCCTGCATCTCAGGAATAATATTTCTATCGTTCCCGTGCGGTTTCAGGTCGTTCGGAGCACGTTTGCTCCGAATGGGACCGCCGCACGCCGTTTTGGTGTTTTAGGGCGCCGAAAACGCGTTTCCGGCCGCCGCGGTCACACGGCACCTCCGAATGAGGTGCCGTCTGGCCGACCATTTCACAATTCACGCCCCGGATGTTTTTGTACGGTTTCGTGGCATTCGGAGGTCGTTCGGGTGGTTTTGACCCCCCAACGCGTCATTTCAGCGCGCGCCGCGCTGCTGAAAAGGACACAATCGGACGTGCTGCCTCCTCCTGCATCTCAGAAATAATATTTCTATCATTCCCGTGCGGTTTCAGGTCGTTCGGAGCACGTTTGCTCCGAATGGGACCGCCGCACGCCGTTTTGGTGTTTTATGGCGCCCGAAACGCGTTTCCGGCCGCCGCGGTCACACGGCACCTCCGAATGAGGTGCCGTCTGGCTGAGCATTTCAAAATTCACGCCCCAGATGTTGTCGTATGGTTTCGTGGAATTCGGAGGTCGTTCGGGTGGTTTTGACCCCCCAACGCGCCATTTCAGCGCGCGCCGCGCTGCTGAAAAGGACACAATCGGACGTGCCGCGCGTACTGCACGTTCGATGGACGTGCGGCCTCCTCCTGCATCTCAGGAATAATATTTCTATCGTTCTCGTGCGGTTTCAGGTCATTCGGAGCACGTTTGCTCTGAATTGGACCGCTGCACTCCGTTTTGGTGTTTAATGGCGCCGGAAACGCGTTTCCGGCCGCCGCGGTCACACGGAACCTCCGAATGAGGTGCCGTCTGGCCGACCATTTCACAATTCACGCCCCGGATATTGTCGTACGGTTTCGTGGCATTCGGAGGTCGTTCGGGTGGTTTTGACCCCCCAACGCGCCATTTCAGCGCGCGCCGCGCTGCTGAAAAGGACACAATCGGACGTGCCGCGCGCACCGCACGTCCGCTGGACATGCTGCCTCCTCCTGCATCTCAGGAATAATATTTCTATCGTTCCCGTGCGGTTTCAGGTCTTTCGGAGCACGTTTGCTCCGAATGGGACGGCCGCACGCCGTTTTGGTGTTTTATGGCACCGGAAACGCGTTTCCGGCCACTGCGGTCACACGGCACCTCCGAATGAGGTGTCGTCTGACCGACCATTTCACAATTCACGTTCCGGATGTTTTCGTACGGTTTCGTGTCATTCGGAGGTCGTTCGGGTGGTTTTGACCCCCCAACATGCCATTTCAGCGCGCGCCGCGCTGCTGAAAAAGACACAATCGGACGTGCCGCGCGCACCGCACGTACGGGGATGCGGGGGGTTGTACGGGGGTGGGGGGGGGGCTGTACGGGGGTGCGGGGGGGCTGTACGGGGGTGCGGGGGGCTGTACGGGGGTGCGGGGGGGGGGGGGGGGTGGGTGCTGTACGGGGGTGCGGGGGGCTGTAAGGGGGTGCGGGGGGGGGGGGGCTGTACGGTGGTGTCGGGGGGCTGTGCGGGGGTGCGGGGGGCTGTACGGGGGTGGCGGGGGGCAGTACGGGGGTGCGGGGGGTTGTACGGGGGTGCGGGGGGGGGGGGGTGTACGGGGGTGCGGGGGGTTGTACGGGGGTGCGGGGGGCTGTACGGGGGTGGCGGGGGGCAGTACGGGGGTGCGGGGGGCAGTACGGGGGTGCGGGGGGTTGTACGGGGGTGCGGGGTGGCTGTACGGGGGTGCGGGGGGCTGTACGGGGGTGCGGGGGGGGGGGGGCTGTACGGGGGTGCGGGGGGCTGTACGGGGGTGCGGGGGGGGGGGGGGGGGCTGTACGGTGGTGTCGGGGGGCTGTACGGGGGTGCGGGGGGTTGTACGGGGCTGGCGGGGGGCAGTACGGGGGTGCGGGGGGCTGTACGGGGGTGCGGGGGGGCTGTACGGGGGTGCGGGGGGGCTGTACGGGGGTGCGGGGGCTGTACGGGGGTGCGGGGGGGCTGTACGGGGGTGCGGGGGGTTGTACGGGGGTGCGGGGGGTTGTACGGGGGTGCGGGGGGGCTGTACGGGGGTGCGGGGGGTTGTACGGGGGTGCGGGGGGCTCTCCGGGGGTGCGAAGGCCATCCCATTGATTACAAAAGTGAAAAATAAAAGTGATAACGTCTAATTAATACATATTTCTTTTATCGATACCATACAAAAATTTATAAAAAATATATTGGATAATACATAATCTATAATATCAGATTTATTGATCTGTTGGAATTAGTTCGACTTTTTCAAATGTAGAATCATTCAAGATTATCTGATCAAAAACTCAATATGTGTATAAAATATTTAAAAGACCACCATGGATGGTAATAATGCATTACTTAAATGAATAAATACAGTACATCAATGTCAACCCTACCAGTAAAAACAAAAAACATATCTCGTGAATATATGGTGCGTCACGCGTTGTCATCACTGCTACCTTCTTCTGGTGGGCCAGGTGCCTACAACAAATAAACATTATAAATATTTTAATAAAAAAAATAATTTAAATTAAATAAATAAATACAGTATATACCTGCGTCGTATGATCCCCTGTACCATCAGCTCGACGCACATATTCCCGCAGTGCTCTAACCTCAGCTGTCAATTGCGCATTTGTCTCCTCGGAAGCGCGCAGCCGTGCCTCAAAATCTGACATCTACTGTGTCATATGAGCAACAGCAGGACCGACAACCGCAGCGCGTGACACTACAGAACGAGGAATCCCTGCTCCATAGGTCAAACTATAGCCATGCCCGTCCCGACCAATAATGCGATGAAAGATCTCATCCCGTCGTATGGGAAGCTGTCGCTGGTCCTCTGGCAGATGTTCTAACTCAGCTTCAAATTGAGCCTGTGAAATATTTAAATATATATAAATATATATATGTTAATATATAGATTTATGTAATTATTGGTAAGTACAGACACTTACTATCAATGCTGCAACCTCTGGATCATTGCGATCACGAGTCCTTATCCACACCGACATTTTATCAGTTGTTGCACCTTGCCCTCGCAACTGTATATTAAAAGAATATAAACACAAAACCATATTAATTAATAAATTAAAAAATGAATAATATATACCTCATGTCGGATCTGAGACACGTGACGAGTCCCGAGCCTGTGAGCTGGTCCCTACAACGCTCGATTCTCCGAATGGCGTGTTGACACCTCCTACATTCAATTCATTCAAATTTCAAACAAATCACATATTCTTGAAAATATATATACAGAAAAATAATTAATATACAAACCGCAACACCCTCAGTAGACCAATATGCAACCAAGTCACGCCACTGAGCCGGGAGGACACCTCTCGAGACTTTTTCCAAAATGTCAAGGGCACCCACATTTGGTACCCAGTGGTCCCTCTTCACTTTGCCTTTATAATCTTTCCACATCTTACGGCATTTGCTCATACACATGGGCCGAAACTCTTCAGGGCATACTTTCAAATTTTTCTATAAAGAAAATAATCAAACATATTAGTATTCTTTATAAATAGAAAATAAAGTAAAATTATTTTCTTACCTGAACCTCCCTCCATAGACGATCTAATGTGTCCTGAGGGATAGAATCCCAATCACGCATGGTCAATGGAAATCGATGTGGGTCACGTATGATATGACCCAGTTGACGAATAAATGTTGGGGCATTCGGTCCCACGGGATGAAATACCTCATCAAATGAAACATCTATCGTCGTGTTGGAATTCCATGATAATATGCCACGACCAGGGCCTCTCCTGCTAGAGGAAGAAGCAGCCGAGTCTGATCCTGTTGAAAACAATTTTATATATAAATTGACAAATGTTATATATATATATATATATATATGTCAATTATATAAAAAATATAGACAATGACATTCAAACATACCTCGACCCTGAGACGTAGATGCCTCAGATGGATGGTGTGGATCTTCTGCCTCTTCCCTTGACATGTCTGCAGTCATAGAAAATATCAGTAATGAGTCCAAAGTGTTTAAAAGATAAATTGGATTGTTCTTAATAAATCAAACTTGTACAACTGTTAATCAAACAAAAAATGGATTGAATAATTAGTTGTGAATGAATTTTAAAAAATCAGAAAGTTAATCAACCTAAATATTTATGACTGAATTAACTTACAAAAGTGAGGATTAAAACTTATAAGGATTTATAAAATGATTAGATAATTTATGATATCCTAGGACATTCTACTGAATAGCGGGAAAACAATTATACCTTTCATTAAGCATGCAAATCGACCGTTTCTCCTTCAAAAGCCGCTCTGACCCAATAAATATCTTCTTCACGTTGAACTACGGTATGTTGATCAAGTTGTTGGTAAACAAACGGAATAGTCTTGGGTTCATCTTCTTCAAATAAAAACACTCCTCGCCGAGACATTTTGACAACAACTTGCCAACTTGGATCCGAAGGCAAAGTAACGAAGAATACTTGTTCCGCTTGTGATGTCAAAATGAAAGGTTCATTCTCAACTCGTTCATTATTTCTGTATAACATATAGTTAAAATTCACCAATGAAAACTGATATTGATCGACTTTACATCCACGCACTGGATCAACCCAATTACACTTTAACAATATGTACTTAAAACCGTGTGTGTATACAACTTCAATGATGTCTATCAATTGACCATAGTAATAACCAGAATTGACAAAGGGACAACCGATGCCACTGTTTTGTGTTGCTCGTTTGTCGTCAACATCTTTAATGCGAAATCGAAAACCATTAGCATCAATAGCTTTATAACGACGAGCCGTTATAGATGGACCCTCAGCCAGTTGGATAAATACTTCAGGTAGCGTGGGGTCCCCTAACTCCCTCAGCTTACGAACCTACATAATTTATAAAAATCAATACTGATATATGCAGAAAGAATTAGTTTAATACTTCACTCATAATGAAAATCAATTTATACATACATAATCCTTGAACCAATCATGAAATGCCGCATAATGAGATTGTTGAATTTTCAACTCAGTCGCACGATGCATCTCTTCTTTTATCTCATTAATGTGTTTCCTGCAAATGATTACATGATGTTTAAAAGATCAACTTATGCAAACAAAACATGTAAAAGTTATACAATCACATTGATAAGATACTTACTGCATTAATGGTGCAACTGATGGAGTATTGAACAAGATATATCGATGTGCTTGTATCCACTTGATGTTGTCCATATCAAATGTGGTTCCTTCTCCAACTGGACCATCATGAATCCGAGAGGGCTTATCTAATTTTGTTTCAACATCCGTAAGATATTCTGCACAAAAGTTAGTACACTCATCCATCAAATAACCATTGGCTATTGATGCCTCTGGACGAGCTCTGTTGCGTACAAATCTT
The DNA here is from genome assembly GCA_963277665.1 of Viscum album. NCBI lineage: Eukaryota > Viridiplantae > Streptophyta > Magnoliopsida > Santalales > Viscaceae > Viscum > Viscum album. The sequence goes on along the minus strand of OY728142.1, from coordinate 95,946,734 downwards.
TTCAATGTACTCAAATACCGTTCAATAGGATACATCCACCTGAATTGCACTGGACCAGCAGCCATTACTTCATCAGTTAGGTGCACTGTCAAGTGGAACATAACATCGAAAAATGAGGGGGGGGGGAAAGTTTCTCAAAGTGACAAAGCGTAAGTACAATTCGGTCCTGCAAACTTTTTAAATCACTCATTCGTTGATTTCTTAAACAAAGTTGTCTAAAAAAATTACTCATCTCAATCAAGGGCTGAACAACATTGGGGGATAAACAATCACAAATTGCGATTGGAATCAACTGCTGAAGTAATATGTGATTGTCATGACTTTTCAACCCTTGCAATGTCTTGCTCGTCAGATTCACACACTTTGAAATATTAGAAGAGTAACCATCAGGCACCTTGACCATCTTCAAAATGGAAAGAAATGTCTCTTTCTCCTCTGTAGTCATCGAATACTGTGCAGCAGGCATATATGCCTTGTTTCCCTCAGCTAACTGTAAATGCAACTGTTTCCTTAAACCCATTTCTTCCAAATCACGGCGTGCATTAACATGGTCCTTTGACTTTCCACTGACACCTAAAATGGTCCACAATATGTTATCACAAACATTTTTTTCAATGTGCATGACATCCAAATTATGCCTCAACATGTTAGTTTTCCAATACGGAAGACTATAAAAAATACTTTTCTTTTTCCAATTGTGACTGCGCTGCCTACCCGCAGCACAAATATTATATACTGGAGGAGCCACCAAATCCTGAATTTCATATACCGTGCGGATGTTTTCTTCCTCAATCTGCGATAACATTTCGACTCCTATCATGATCTTTGGTGCTGGGCTGAACTCTCTAGAACCATCAAATGTCACTCTGTCCTTTCTGAACCTGTGCTGAGGAGGGAGAAAACGCCCGTGACCCATGTATGCCCATTTTTTGGAATGTTTAAGCCATACAGATTTTTTACTTTTATTGCAACAAGGGAAAGCAAATTCCCCTTTCGTACTCCAGCCTGATAAATTTTCATAAGCTGGGAAGTCATTGATTGTCCACAATAAAGCAGCATGCAGTTTGAACATTTCATTCGTTTCGCAGTCATAAGTCATCACACCATCGCCCCAAAATTCATTCAACTCATCAATCAATGGCTGAAGGTAAACATCAATCTTATCCCCCAAACTTTTAGGTCCATCAATAAGAGTGGAAAGTAATATAAATTGTTGCTTCATACAAAGCCACAGAGGAAGATTATATGGAACCAACACCACGGGCCATGTGCTATGAGTTGCACCAACCATAGACTTGAATGGATTGAAACCATCTGCTGCCAATCCCAATCGGACATTACGAACATCTTTAGCAAAGTCGGGATGTCTCTTATCAAAATCCTTCCATGCATGAGAGTCTGCCGGGTGGGTTAACATGTCACTTTCATGAACTCTTTCTACATGCCATCTCATTAAATTAGAAACTTTAGATGACATAAAAAATCTTTTCAACCTCGGTTTAAGGGGAAAGTAACGCATTTGCTTTACGGAAATCGGTTTCCCCTGTATCGCAATCTGACTTTGATGAGTCTTATTTCCCCTATTCTCTTTCCACCTAGAAGCGCCACAAACCGTACAAATATCCAAATGAGCAGTTTCATTTCTAAACAACATACAGTTGTTTGCACATGCATCTATAGTCTCATATGTAAAACCTAAGTTATCTGTCAACTTACGAGCATAGTAATACGGCTCAGGAATATTAGCGTCGACAGGAAGAACTTTTTTCAATAAAACCAAAAGCATGTCGAATGATGTGTCTGACCAATTATTCAAAGTCTTCAAATGCAACAACTCCACGATAAACGACAGTTTATTGTAAGAAGTACATCCAGGATATAATTCTGTTTTCTCATCATCAAGTACTTCATAAAACCTCCTCAAATCACGATCTGCACCAGAGCGAAGATTTATCTCACCGGTCTCAAGATTCTGGATGTCAATGCCTTCAGGATCAAACCCACGTACCATTTCAGTAAGCATTTCATGCATTGGATCAGTCATCCTTGCATCAACATCCATCTGAGCTGCATCTGTATTTTGACAATGAACATATTCTTCTCCATGACGAGTCCAACTCTTATAATTTTTCAGAAATCCATTAAAGAAAAGGTGCTCCCTCACAGTATCTCGTGTGAATTGATATCTGTTAGCACATTTTCTACATGGACAACTAATATAGTCACTTTCAAATCCTCTCGTGAAGTCAATAAACTGCATAATGCCATTGAAATATTCTCTAGATGTTCGATTTGGAAGATCAGTCCAACTCTTATCCATAATAATATCTGTATAACAAACATTTACACAATACTTATTACATTTACATTTTTCAAATCAACTATATTCAAAATAAATATTAACCATTTGTTTATGAACCATTGATAAAATAATAATGTAACTGAAAGCTCATGTTACCTGATTGAGCTACAAACCTGAAAGGGAGGGGAGCCGAAGGCGGTGCTGCGAGGGAGAGGAGGCAGCAAAGGGGAGCCGGAGCCAAAGGCGATGCGGCAAGGGAGGGGACGGGCGGCGGCGGCGGCGGGGTGCTGGAGGAGAGGAGGCTATGAGGGGACGGGGGACGGGCAGCGAGGGGGGGGTGTCCGGGGTCGGGGGGGGGGGGGGGGGGGGCTGTACGAGGTGCGGGGAGGGGTGTCCGGGGTGTCGGGGGCCTGTCAGGGGTGCGGGCAGGGGTGTTCGGGGTGCGGGGGTGTCCGGGGTGCGGGGGGGGGGGGGGGCTGTCTGGGGTGCAGGGGGGCTGTCGGGGGTGCGGGGCGGGGTGTCTGGGGTGCGGGGGGCCTGTCCGGGGTGCGGGGGGGCTGTCCGGGTTCGGAGGGGGGTGTCCGAGTGCAGAGGGGCTGTCCGGGGTGCGGGGAGGCGTCCGGAGTGCGCGGGGGGGGGGGGGGGGGCTGTCCGGGGTGCGGGGAGGCGTCCGGGGTGCGGGGGGCGGTCCGGAGTGCGCGGGGGGGGGGGGGCTGTCTGGGGTGCGGGGAGGCGTCCGGGGTGCGGGGGGCGGTTCAGAGTGTGCGGGGGGGGGGGGTTGTCCGGGGTGCGGGTGCCGTCCGGGGTGGGGGGGGAGGGCCGAGAGGCCGGAGGGCGGCGGCCGGAGGCCGGAGGGCAGGCAGCGAGGGAGGGTGGGCGGCGGGGGAGGGCGGGCGGCGGGGGAGGCCGGGCGGCGGGGGAGGCGGGGCGGCGGGGGAGGCCGGGCGGCGGGGGAGGCCGGGCGGGGGGGGAGGCCGGGCGGCGGGGGAGGTCGGGCGGCGGGGGAGGGGAGGGCGGCGAGGGAGGGCGGCGAGGGAGGGAGGGGGTTAGGGCAGCGAGGGAGATCGAGGTCGAGGGGGCGCGGGGGGGGGGGGGGGGCGCAGAAGCCCCCCGTTTTTTTTTATGTAGGTTAGCGACCACCATTGGCGGTCGCTATTGGTTAGCTATAGCGACCGGCAATGGCGGTCGCCCGAGTCTGGGGGGCTTCAATGCCCCCTTTTATAGTAGTGGAGGATTGCACATCATGTAATGGTTACATGACATAAAACTAGAGGGATGTTGTTTTTTAAGCTCTTTTACCATCCAAAATTTCATTCATTAGGAAACACATCCTTCTCTCTCATTTTTTATGAGCTCTAGGTTCCCTAAGGAGACCTTCTAGCCCTCTTCTCCCTTATTCGGTCCATTGGTTCTGGTGGTTGTTCATTAGTGATCAGTGGTGAGATCTTCTCCCTTTCTTGGTGTTTTTATTTTGTTATTATCTTAAGGATTCATTTCAGTGATGTTTTTTTGGTTTTTGGTGTGATTTTTGATGCGTTTTTATGATATTTGGATGCGTTATAGGTTGGTCCATGATTTCTCATGGTGCAGTTGTGGTTTGCGGTCACTTCTTCTTCACTTTGTAGTGTACAATGTGTTGAAAAAGCTTATTTGAGGTAGAGAATCCCTCATTTCTCTTTATTTTGTGTCATGAGATATGGGTTTAATCTTATTCATATAAGTTTTATATTTGTATTTTCTTAATCAAAGATAAATAATTTGTCAATTGAAAATAAAGGGAGAAAAGGGGAATGATTTTCATATTTTTACAGCTTTGATATGATTGTGAAAATATGATTGTATGGGGTTGATACCCCACTAAAAATTATGGTCATTGGGGTATTTTTTGTGACCGGTGATATGTTTCAATTGTTTGTTCATTTTTATTATTGTTGTATCACCCTAAAATATAAAATTGACTAACAACTTATATTGTCTAATGAAATGGTTGCCCCATGATTATGGATTATGTGATAACACCTAAAAAAGTGGAATGTGATAAAATTCCTTTTTGAAAATATATAAAATTATCTTGATTTGTTGTGATATGTGGTCATGCTTATGGTATAATGATGTGTGAATGTGCTACGATGTGGGGTTGATGGTTTGATGGTAGTGATTTTGGGGCGGCAAGGCGATGATTGTTTTGGTCATGATTTTGGGGTGGTAGGGTGGTTATTATTTTGACATTCTTTTGGGGTGATGAGGTGGATGTTTATTTACCATGATTTTGGGGTATTTATATGGTGGTATAATTGGTATTATGAGATACCTTCGATGTGTGGTTGTGTTTTTTTAGATGCCCAGGTAGTGTTGGAATAAATAATTATTTAATAATGATTGAAATGGTTGGGGTTGGTTTGGTTAATGGGGTGGAATGGTTAATGAAAAAATAAATGATGTTCTTTGTGTTTTAATGTGTTTGATTATTAATAATGAAATTAATGTTCTAGATAATGGGAACTGGTTAGTAATGTGAAATGTGGCTTGTGGATTGTGTGGTGTTATGCATTTATAGGTGGCAGTAAAAGTGGGAATATTTTGAGTTGGTTAGTGTTTGTTTGGGAACCCATAGTTTGGGCTTGTGTGTGTGGCTATATGTATGTAAAATATATTATTTTTTATTTCTATACCCACCCAACCATGTAGAGAACTGTGTTCTGACACCCATATAGTCATACGTGGGGTGTTTTCCCAACATCTAGTGAGGAGGATAGAAGGATGGACACCCACTCTTTCCCACTCTCTCTTCTAGGCGAGGAAGGTATTTCATAGGTTGTGATGTATAGAGGTATGATTGTGCACTATATGGTTGTTGTGATAGCCTAAGTACCTTTAGGAGAGATGAGATATAGTCGTGCTTGTGGGGTGGTGAGCCCAAGTGTCTTCAGGCAAGATGTGACTTAGCTTAGGTGTGTGTGGGAGGAATGAGATAGGATGTGATGGATTATGGTGTGTGTTGTGCATGGTGGGAGTGGGGAACTGGGTTGATGTCCTTTATGTTCATGATACCCTACTACTCAGGTTATGGTTGTGGATGTGTGATGGCCCAGGTGTTTTCGGGCGAGATGTGAAGTGGTCGTGCTTGTGGGGTAGTGAGCCTAGGTGTCTGTGGGCGTGATGTGATGTGACCATGCATGTGGGCCAGTGTGGTATATGGAAGATATGGGAGTTCCAGGACGTAGGACATTGGGGTGTGAGAGTGGCATACTAGTGGGAAAGTGGTGCGGGGTACCCTTTATTGATGTGACTCATGTTATATTATATTACTTATCTTTCATTATTTAGTGAACATTCCTTGTTGAGGTTGGGATGTATAGTTGACATGTTTAGGTATTGTTGGTTCTTCTATTTTCTCATGGGTGTATTAGTATGTTTCTTTCACATGTTCATGAGATAATTTGGTTTTCCTACTAAGTATACATGTATGGTCACCCTATGTAAATAATATTATTTTCATGTTTCTAGGAGGATTATTTGTATTGTTCTAGACATTACTAGCTTGGACCTTTGGATAACTTCTATGTTGCTGCTTTAGATTTTATTTTCGGTATTTACTTTGGAAAATTTTAATTGTACCAGTTTTATTTATACAGGCATATGGGATGGTTTTTGTTTCCTTTTATATTATGTCATGGAGTTATTTTTTGATGATTCATATTATCTCCCAATATTATATTATTATAGAGGGTATTGCCTCTTATTTCATGAAATTTGTACACCCTCGATGGTAATCGCCAACCTGGGGCCTACTGGAGGTAGGTCTCAAGAGTCATTATCTCTCTTCCCTCATTTCGGTGTCTTTAGAGGGAGGGGGTCGTGACAAATTGGTATCAGAGGTTATGGTTGAGTGATAAGATGGATTTTGGAGTTAGGCATAGTGAGGATTGCATGGGTTGATATAGAAATAGTGATATTTGACCTTGGTACATGACATAGGTCAGGGATAATGTCTAGGACATGGGATTTTAGGTTCCCATGTGATCCAGTGCACAAACTCTAATCTTATTGAATGACTAAGTGAGGTAGATATTTTTGTAGGGTAGAGACCTAGGAGAGGTACATCTATCATGATAACTTATTTTCTTGTTTGAATTAGGATATTTTGGGAAGTTTTAAATAAATAAAGTCAATTAAAATTAATCTAAATGAAATTCCATACTATTGGGCTTAGGAAATTCTTGTTTGATTTTTATCTATGGATCTTCTTCATTGTTCATGTGTGGATCAAGAAACTGAGGTTCAGTAGGCTGAACTAGTTTATTTTCATAGGGTTGATCCAATAGAGGAGGATGAGGATTAGTATAGGGAATTGTGTACTTTTTAGCAGCAAGATTTGGGGAAGTATGAGGGCAGTGTTTCAAATGTGGATACAAAGAGTTGGCTAGAGGAGCTCAAGATTGATTTCAGTTTGATCTAGGGCCCAATGGGATACTAAGTCCCTTTGGCAGTTAGTTAAATGTGGGGATTTGTACGTTAGTGGTGGGAACTATATTTGGGAGAGTGGAAGGATGTAGATGTTTCATGGGTCAACTTCCAAAAGTAATTCCAGGTAGAGTTCCTTTCATCAACCATAAATACAGTGAATAGGTAGTGGCTTCTTTATATTCAGTAGGGGAGTAAGTTAGTGTGGGAGTTGGGAATCAAGTTCAAGGACCGTCTTCATTTTTCCTCAGATATTTTTCCATATGAGGAGTCCTATGAGAGACATCTTAATGAAGAAATTCATCCTTCTATCCAGTATGTAGTTACTCCTTTTACATTGCCTATTGATGTTATTAATATTTTCACAACTTATTATATTCCCCCTTTACTTATTTTATATGAAATGTGCATAATTTGTGTGAAATATTAATGTTTTAATATTAAGTATAATATTTGAGCATTTTTAGAAGTAGTCAAATTGAGTCAGTTTAATGTTTTAATTATAACTATCAATATACTGATCCAAATTGTGTGGTTATTGTTTTTTAGGATTCTCCTTTTAATATACAACATTTCATTAGAAGGAACCATGATCCAATTCTGCCATTTGAAGGGTCATATGGTCCTCACAAACAAGACCAAAGAATCTGTGAAGAAACTGGACTATTCATGAAGATTGATTTACTGGGCTCAATCTAGAAGTTCAAAAACCTTAACTCTCCACCATAATTCGGGGGACACTACATGTCATCTTGGATAAAAATTTCATAGCCCAAATCCAAGTACAAGGGGCCCAAATTAATCTTTGAAGTCCAGCCCACCATTCTGGCCGAGAATGAAAATCAGTATAGTATGCATGACATATCTCCTGATGTAATCATCCAAGAGAGCTGAGATTTTTCAGTGTGAAATAGGGGATGTAGGCGGCCGACTTTGTTGAAGAAACCATTCGTATTTGAAGGCATCTTAATATTCAAAAACCCTTTCACATTATGGACTTCAAAAAGACTGGATTGAAATGGACAGTTTAAGTTTGTTTATTCAACCGGCCATAACTTTTTATCCTTACGTCCAAATGACTCCAAATTTTGAGAGTAGTCGGACAACATTATTGCCTACAACTTTGAAGAAGAAGATATGTGAATATTCGGCTGTATGAATTTCCAAATTGGCGATGCAAGTGGAGGGACAGATTGGGAATGCAAACAGTCCACTCCTTGGGCTATAAATACTCTTCCCTTCTCTCCTTGAGAGGGGTTGGCATTTCAGAAGAGAGGAGATCACATTGGCACGACCAAATCTTTTCCAAAGGATTGGGAGGACCTTCCATACTCAAGTTTTCACTTGAGAGACCTTTCCTCCTTTCTTTCTTTTCACTTACTTTTGAGTTCTTCATTTTTGTAATCTTGTAATTCTCTTTCTTTGTAATTCTGTTTTAATGCAAGTTACTTCTTCAATATCTCTTATTCTCTTCCAACTTCTGTATTTTAATATTAATGTTCTTAAAATAGTTTAAATTCAGTTCAATCCCCTTCCCTTCTTAAGCTTCCTCATTCAATCGAAATTCCATTTTTGATTCTTAAATTATTTCGTGTGTGTGTTCGGCACACTACTCTTATCTTGTCCCTTTCTTTTTCTTCTCTTTATAATTCATCACCATAAACATATATTACCAGATTATTAAACATCCAAATGGCTGAGTAAATCTCTCATTGGGGTGAGTTATAATTTGGGGATGTTAATTGATTGAGAGTTTTGCTCGATGAGTATTCTTTAAATTAATATTGTGTATGTTAAACTTAATATGTCATGGATTAATGATATGTTTTGTTTAACAAGTGGTTTCCATGGATTATTGGAACCATAAATACACTACCATAAATAAGTTTTGATTGAGATTAGAACCCTAAGTTAAGTTAAGGCTTGGATTAAAGCCTTCACACTTAGGAATTCCAATCAACGTCAACTTATGACATGGGTGTTAATTTAATGCAATACAAAGTAAGGCTCAAGGATATCACATGCTTAACTCCCCAATGATGAACTCACCCCAATATTTATCAATTTGGTAAATCAAACATCATCCATAAATCATTTCAATTAAGCTCTGCAAACAAACCCCCCTAATCAAAATACAATCAACTAAAAACAATCGACTATTACGAAGTACCATCACCGAGGATTCGACCCGAGTGCTGCTATACACATTAGCAGAGCACCAGAACTTTGAACGGTCGATAGGCGACAATCGGCCGCACTTTCAAATGGCGCCGTTTCCGGGGATGGTGCTTTAAGTAGTCATTAGTTTCTGGTTATTGTAAAAAAAACCCAAAAAAATACAAAAGTTTAAAAAAATTGAAAAAAAACACAAAGAAAAACCCGTCTTCCTCTTAAAAATCATAAACTGAAAAAAAAAATACAAAGAAAAACCCGTCTTCCACTTTCTTCCAAAATCTCTCTGAATGCCCCGTAGCCTTCCAAACAATCCCTCGGATTTGTTTGACCCTGAAATTGATAGAACTCTTCGTCGAATTAGGAGGACCATTAGGGATAACCAAATCACCCAAGAACCAATCATTGCCCTACCAATTGAATTAGATATGGCCAATCCTAGGGAACAAACATTGAAAGAACTTGTTGCCCCTGATATGAATTACCAACCTCTTGGTATTCAATATCCAAACATAGAGGCTGACTTCGAACTCAAGTCGGGTTTGATTCATCTTCTCCCTCATTTTCACGGGCTAGCCGGTGAGGATCCTCATCTTCACCTCAAAGAGTTCCAAGTGGTCTGCTCAACCATGAAACCTCAAGGGGTTTCTGAAGAACAAATCAAGCTTAGAGCTTTCCCCTTTTCCCTAGCAGATTCTGCCAAGTCTTGGCTCTACTACCTCCCACCTGGTTCCATAAACTCATGGGTTGACATGAAGAGACTTTTCCTTGAGAAGTTCTTTCCCGCTTCCCGAACAGCTTCTATCCGAAAGGAAATAAGCGGCATCCGTCAATTCCCTAATGAATCACTCCATGAGTATTGGGAGAGGTTCAAAAAGCTTGTGGCAACTTGTCCACACCATCAAATCCCTGACCAACTCCTGATCCAATACTTCTATGAGGGGTTATTGGCTATGGAGCGAACTCTCATTGATGCCGCAAGTGGCGGTGCTCTTGTTGACAAAACTCCTGCAGCTGCACGAGAACTCATAAGCAACATGGCTGCAAACACGCAGAAATTCCATACTCGAGCACATGCTCAAGTGAAACAAGCCCAAGATAATCAATCCATAGAGCCCAACAAGATGACTGAGTGGATGAGTGAACTTACAGGTCTTGTGCGTCAACTAGCGGTGGCTACCAAAGCCCCAACCTCATCTTCTCCACAGTCACTATTCCCTGGACCTATCAAGAATTGTGGAATATGCAACTCTCCATCTCATCCGACTGACACATGTCCACAACTTCAAGATGATCCATCTGATTCATCTAGTCCAATGGAGCTCAATGCGGCATATGCTCAGCGAAACTTCAACCCTCAACAATCAGGTCAGTTTGTTAGAAACTTCAACCAACCCCACTCTGAGCCCTTCTCTTCTACCTTTAACCCACCTCTGAGGTATGGTAATCCCATTTCTCATCCTCCTCAATTCCCTCCTCAAAATCCAAACCAGTTCCAATATGGTCAAAGTGGTGGTATCCATCAACCTTATCCTTTTGTTCCTCAACCCCAAAGGAACAATCCTCCTCCTGGATTCCACTATCCTAACGAGCCTTCCCAATTCCCCACCCAATACAATCGCTTTCCCAAGAACCAAAATCAAGGCCAACCCAATTTGGGACAAGCCTCTTCTTCTAAACAACCATGGGAAAGTGCTGTAGAGGATCTTGCTTCCTTCACCCGTTCTAGCCTCAAGAACATTGAAACCCAAATAGGTCAACTTGCATCCCACCTTAGCCAGAAACAACCATCCAATTCATCCCAACTCCCAGCTCAACCATTACCCAACCCTAAGGGTAATGTAAGTGCAATTGCACTTAGATCGGGAAAGCAAATTGCTATGCCCCATAATGATTGCTCTACCTCCCCTTTCGATGTTGATCTAGAAAATGAAAAGAACAAAAAGCTGGAAAAGGAACTTGAATCCACTCCTTCACCTCCTTCCATTCCTCTAAGGAACCCAATTCCTTTTCCTCAAGCCATCTCCAAGCCTAAGAAGTCCTTTGAACCTGATCCGGAAATGCTTGACATGTTTAGACGTGTTGAAGTGAACATCCCCCTCTTAGATGCCATCAAACAAATCCCTAAGTATGCCAAGTTTCTTAAGGAATTGTGCACCCATAAGAGGCAACTTAGGAACATTGAAAATGTTTCAACTCAACAGTCCATTCCCATGAAGTGCAAAGATCCAGGGACCTTCACGGTTCCATGTCAAATAGGGAGTTCCAACTTTGATGATGCACTCATAGACCTTGGAGCCTCAATAAATGTCATGCCCAAATCCATTTTCTCCAACCTTGGTCTAGGTCCCTTGCACCCAACGGGTGTTTTCATTCAATTAGCCAATCGAAGCACTACCAGTCCTGAGGGGATAATTGAGGATGTTCTTGTTCGGGTCAATGATCTTATCTTCCCAGCTGATTTCTATGTCCTTGACATGGAAGGTGAGACAACCTCTTCTCGATCTCCCCTAATTCTAGGAAGACCATTCCTCATGACTGCGAGAACAAAGATTGATGTCCATTCAGGCATCTTATCCATGGAATTTGGTGACCAACTGGTCAAGTTCAACATTTTCCAAGCCATGCGATACCCATATGAGGATCACTCTGCATTCTCAATCCATGCTTTTGAGGACACTTCTAAGATTCAATCGAACCCCAATCCACCATGTTCTTCATGTTCTAATGATAAAGGATCTTGTGAAATCTGCACCATGATTAACAAAGTCATAAATGGTGAAGTTGATGTGGACCTCTCATTCATAGACTCCATCAATCTAGAGGAACTTGAAAACTCTCTTGAATCCCACATCAACTCTAATCTCTACTGCTCCACCTTGGACAGTGTTGAGGAAAATGATCCAAACCCATCTAGAATCCCTTCTCCTACTCCTAACTTGTCTAGCTCTCCAATCAAGGCTGAAACTGATCTAAAACCACTTCCTTCACACCTCAAGTATGCATTCCTTTTCCATGATCCCTCCTACCCTGTCATTATCTCTGCTGCACTTTCTGAAACTGAGGAGTCCCAACTTGTTCAAGTGTTAGAGGAAAAAAAATGCCTTAGGTTGGACCCTAGATGATATTCCAGGAATCAACCCTGCCCTTTGCATGTATCACATCCATCTAGAGGAATCATCCAAACCAATTAGGCAACCTCAAAGAAGACTCAATCCACTCATACTTGAGGTAGTTAGGGAAGAGATTACCAAGCTTCTTCAAGCTGGTATTATCTACCCAATTTCTGATAGTGAATGGGTTAGTCCAATTCAAGTCGTTCCTAAGAAGGGCGGGATAACAGTTGTCACAAATGAACATGGAGAAGTGGTCACAACTCGGGTGAAAAACAAATGGCGTGTGTGCATCGATTATCGCAAATTGAATGCTGAAACACGAAAAGATCACTACCCACTTCCTTTCCTTGACCAAATGATTGAGAGATTGGCCGGAAAGTCACACTATTGCTTTCTTGATGGTTACACCGGCTACTTCCAAATTCCAATCGCACCTCAAGACCAAGAAAAGACCACATTCACTTGCCCCTTTGGAACCTATGCCTATAGGCGAATGCCTTTTGGCCTTTGTAATGCTCCTGCAACATTCCAGCGGTGTATGATGAGTATCTTTTCTGAATTCATTGAGAATTGCATGGAGGTATTCATGGATGACTTTACCATTTATGGCGAGTCATTTGAATCTTGCTTACATTCACTCTCTTTGGTCCTTCAAAAGTGTGTCAAGTGCAACCTTGTGCTGAATTTTGAAAAATGTCACTTCATGGTTTCAAATGGGATTGTTCTAGGGCACATCATTTCTCAAGAGGGTATCCAAGTTGATCCAGCCAAAATTGAGGTGATCCAATCACTTCCTGAACCCAAATCAGTTCGAGACATTCGGTCCTTCCTTGGTCATGCCGGTTTCTATCGGCGATTCATTCAGAACTTCAGCAAGATTTCCATCCCACTCACTCGTTTACTTCAAAATGATGTCACATTCAATTTTGATGAGGCTTGCAAGAGAGCCTTCATTGAACTCAAATCTGCTCTCACATCTACTCCAATAATCCAACCCCCAGATTGGTCCTTACCATTTGAATTGATGTGTGATGCTTCTGATAGGGCCATTGGGGCTGTTCTTGGTCAAAGAAGAGAAAACATTCCTCATGTCATCTTTTATGCCTCAAAAACATTGGATGAAACTCAATCACACTACACTGTGACTGAAAAAGAACTTTTAGCTGTGGTTTTTGCCTTGGATAAATTCTGGCCCTATCTCTTAGGTGCCAAAATCATCATCTTCACGGACCACTCAGCATTAAAGTTCTTACTTAAGAAAAGTGATTCCAAACCAAGGCTAATAAGATGGATTTTAATGCTCCAAGAGTTTGACCTTGTGATAAAAGATAAACCTGGAAAAGAAAACCCTGTGGCTGACCACCTGAGTAGAATTTCTAATTCTTCTCATTCTGAAATAATTGATCCTGAATTTCCAACTGAACACCTCTCATCTCTCACTCCAAAGTTACCATGGTATGCCCCAATTGCCAATTACTTGGTTTCTGGTGTTTTCCCTGAATATTTTTCAAAAGAACAAAAAGAAAAGATGAAAAGTGATTCAAAGAATTATTTTTGGGAAGATAATAAACTTTGGAAAACTGGGGCTGACATGGTAATTAGGAGATGTGTTGATGAAACTGAACAATTCTCCATCTTGGAATTCTGCCACTCAATGCCAGGAGGTGGCCACTTTGGACCACAAAGGACTTCTCGAAAGGTCCTAGATTCTGGATTCTTTTGGCCTTCACTCTTCAAGGACTCACACGAGTTCTGTCAATCATGTCCCACTTGCCAAAAGTTTGGCACAATTTCTAAAAGAAACAAAATGCCTCAAAAGCCATTAATCTTCTGTGAGCTTTTCGATGTTTGGGGCATCGATTTCATGGGACCTTTTCCCCCTTCCAATGGATTATCCTACATTATCCTTGCTGTTGACTATGTTTCTAGGTGGGTCGAGGCCAAACCCACTAGGAAAGACGATGCTCAAACTGTGAGTGAGTTCCTCAAAACTCATATCTTCCATCGATTCGGAACACCACGTGTTTTGATAAGTGACTTAGGAACTCATTTCTGTAATAGAACCATGGAGTCACTTTTGAAAAAGAATGGGGTTGTACATAAACCATCCACTTCATATCACCCTCAAACAAATGGAATGGCTGAACTTTCTAACAGAGAAGTGAAAAGAGTGCTTGAAAGAATTGTTAAGCCCACAAGAAAAGACGGGCCCGATAGACTTGGTGAAGCACTCTGGGCCTATCAAACAGCCTATAAGACACCCATTGGGATGTCTCCATTTAGGCTAATTTTTGGTAAAGCCTGTCATTTACCAGTTGAAATCCAACATAAGTCATTTTGGGCTGTCAAAACTTGTAATTTAGATTGTGAAAAATCTGGTGAAGAAAGATTGTTGCAGTTGACTGAATTGGAGGAGCTTCGACTCGATTCGTATGAGAACTCCATTCTCTACAAAGAAAAGGCAAAGTCACTCCATGATAAGCACATTATTCGAAAGGTATTTCATGAAGGTGAAAAGGTAATGCTCTTCAATTCTCGATTTCGACTTCACCCAGGTAAGCTGAATTCTCGTTGGGATGGACCTTTTATTATTACTAATGTTTACCCATTTGGTGCAGTGCAAGTCGAAGACCCTTCTTCAAAAAGAACATTCACGGTAAATGGACACCGGTTAAAGCATCACCATGAGAGGCCATTCACTTCAGGTTCCACATCAACTTCCATTGACCCACCACTAGATGGAAATGGCGACCCACCAAATCCAAACCAGGGGGCACCTCTTTCCCTTTAACTCTCTCTCTATCTCTTCCTCTCTCTACCTCTTTCTTCTTCTTCCTCTCTCTTTCATTTTGTTACCACTTTATTCATCAAACCCTTTCTTTTTATCTTTCTTGTGTGGGTGTGTATTTAAAAAAAAACCTTAAAAACTAAAAAAAAACAAAAAACACAATTACTTAAAAAAATTACAAAAAAAGAGTCATGCTTACTCACCATCTAGTTTTGAAATTTTGTCTAACCATTTTGGGGAGTCAAAAGGCTTGTTTTAAACTCAAATATATTGAATTTTTATCTCAAACTTGGGTAAACAATTTTGTGTCAATAACAAACATTTTGAATGAACAATTTTTGGTGGAAAATGATTCTCCCCTACCGTGAGGAATAACATTAGCCTTCATGCCAAGGTCATCTATGGCCATCTTTTTCATTGTGTGTCTTCACCACTGATTGTGAGTCTTGAGTTTGTGGACCTTCGAGCTGAATTTCCATCTTTTGTGTGCATTAATATGATAGAGGCATTTTCTAAGCCACATGAGAATCAGAATAGCCAAATAGCCTCCCGTTACCCTTACATTGATCCTACTTTTGAAAGCCCCTTTGAGCCTATGAAAACCTTTCTTTTGATAGCCACATTACAAGCCTAATACTTTGTCCCACCCAACATCTTCATGGATTTTCATTGTACAATTTATTGAAATTTAAGTGTGGGGGGAATGGACTTCATTTTTGGGCGTACTTTCATTGATTTCCAATGTGTCATCATATGCTTGAGGGCAAGCATCCATTCAAGTGTGGGGGAGAGGTTGTAATTCTGTGAGCTTTGGGGTGTATATGTGTAATTGTCATTTGTACAAAAGTCATTGAAAAGTGTTCAAAAAAAAATGAAAAAAATTTATATTAAAAAAAAAATGAAAAAAAAGGAATGGGTTGTGTCTTGGGTGGGTCAAAAATCATTCATCCTCAACCTTTGATCGTGTCTGTGATCTTTGGGGTGTATATGTGTAATTGTCATTTGTACAAAAGTCATTGAAAAGTGTTCAAAAAAAAATGAAAAAAATTTATATTAAAAAAAAATGAAAAAAAAGGAATGGGTTGTGTCTTGGGTGGGTCAAAAATCATTCATCCTCAACCTTTGATCGTGTTATAACTACTAAAATTAGTTCCATGAGAAGATCAAACATGGGTTGGGAGATGACTGTGAGACTTGTTTCAAGCACAACTTTCGAAAAAAAAGCAAAAAAAAAAGAAAAAAAAAGAACACTTGAATCATCTTGTATTGTGTCATTATTGGAAGTCTTCCATGTTGTACATATTCCATCATCTCACCCTATTCCATTTTATATCTCCATCACTTTTCATTCATCACACATTCATGCCCTTGTAAATATGTGTTTCTATTTCCTTTCAAATCAAATTTCAAAAAAATGTGCATTGATTTTTCCATGTTGGTGTTTTTATCCCATCTTTTCCTTTGGACATTATATACCTACCGTCCCATAGCCACTGAAAAACCCCTTAAAAGACCTCTTGATTCTTGTACACATTAGATTTGGGAATGGAATCTGAGAGCTCTTACAAACTCTTGATTTTCACTTTTTGTTGGTGAATGAGTGAACCTCCTAAAATACATTTTTATCATCTTGAGAGGAGTAAGTTTTGAGTGCCTACATTTTCCAATTCAAACCTTGAACATGAAAAAATGAATTGTTTCTGACGCATTATTGTGAACCAAATTTGTGATGGAATTCAATATGGATGAGTGAAATATTCTAAACCTCCCCTGATTGGAGAAAACAAAATTTTAATATTTGTTGGTGAGTGAAAATGATTTTGTCATGTTTTTATATTTGTTGCACATGAGGACACGCGCAAATATAAGTGTGGGGGAGTTGATGTTATTAATATTTTCACAACTTATTATATTCCCCCTTTACTTATTTTATATGAAATGTTCATAATTTGTGTGAAATATTAATGTTTTAATATTAAGTATAATATTTGATCATTTTTAGAAGTAGTCAAATTGAGTCAGTTTAATGTTTTAATTATAACTATCACTATACTGATCCAAATTGTGTGGTTCTTGTTTTGTAGGATTCTCCTTTCAATATACAACATTTCATTAGAAGGAACCATGATCCAATTCTGCCATTTGAAGGGTCATATGGTCCTCACAAACAAGACCAAAGAATCTGTGAAGAAACTGGACTATTCATGAAGATTGATTTACTGGGCTCAATCTAGAAGTTCAAAAACCTTAACTCTCCACCATAATTCGGGGGACACTACATGTCATCTTGGATAAAAATTTCATAGCCCAAATCCAAGTACAAGGGGCCCAAATGAATCTTTGAAGTCCAGCCCACCATTCTGGCCGAGAATGAAAATCAGTATAGTATGCATGACATATCTCCTGATGTAATCATCCAAGAGAGCTGAGATTTTGCAGTGTGAAAGAGGGTATGTATGCGGCCTACTTTGTTGAAGAAACCATTCGGATTTGAAGGCATATTAATATTCAAAAACCCTTTCACATTATGGACTTCAAAAAGACTGGATTGAAATGGACAGTTTAAGTTTGTTTATTAAACCGGCCATAACTTTTTATCCTTACGTCCAAATGACTCCAAATTTTGAGAGTAGTCGGCCAACATTATTGCCTACAACTTTGAAGAAGAAGATATGTGAATATTCGGCTGTCTGAATTGCCAAATTGGCGATGAAAGTAGAGGGACAGATTGGGAATGCAAACAGTCCACTCCTTGGGCTATAAATACTCTTCCCTTCTCTCCTTGAGAGGGGTTGACATTTCAGAAGAGAGGAGATCACATTGGAACGACCAAAGCTTTGCCAAAGGCTTGGGAGGACCTTCCATACTCAAGTTTTCACTTGAGAGACCTTTCCTCCTCTCTTTCTTTTCACTTACTTTTGAGTTCTTCATTTTTGTAATCTTGTAATTCTCTTTCTTTGTAATTCTGTTTTAATGCAAGTTACTTCTTCAATATCTCTTATTATCTTCCACCTTCTGTATTTTAATATTAATGTTCTTAAAATAGTTTAAATTCAGTTCAATCCCCTTCCCTTCTTAAGCTTCCTCATTCAATCGAAATTCCATTTTTGATTCTTAAATTATTTCGTGTGTGTGTTCGGCACACTACTCTTATCTTGTCCCTTTCTTTTTCTTCTATTTATAATTCATCACCATAAACATATATTACCAGATTATTAAACATCCAAATGGCTGAGTAAATCTCTCATTGGGGTGAGTTATAATTTGGGGATGTTAATTGATTGAGAGTTTTGCTCGATGAGTATTCTTTAAATTAATATTGTGTATGTTAAACTTAATATGTCATGGATTAATGATATGTTTTGTTTAACAAGTGGTTTCCATGGATTATTGGAACCATAAATACACTACCATAAATAAGTTTTGATTGAGATTAGAACCCTAAGTTAAGTTAAGGCTTGGATTAAAGCCTTCACACTTAGGAATTCCAATCAACGTCAACTTATGACATGGGTGTTAATTTAATGCAATACAAAGTAAGGCTCAAGGATATCACATGCTTAACTCCCCAATGATGAACTCACCCCAATATTTATCAATTTGGTAAATCAAACATCATCCATAAATCATTTCAATTAAGCTCTGCAAACAAACCCCCCTAATCAAAATACAATCAACTAAAAACAATCGACTATTACGAAGTACCATCACCGAGGATTCGACCCGAGTGCTGCTATACACATTAGCAGAGCACCAGAACTTTGAACGGTCGATAGGCGACAATCGGCCGCACTTTCACCTATGTATCTATAGGTTCAAAATAAGGTATAGGTTATCAATTAGATTCACTTATGAGGAAGTTTTTTGTGATAGGGTAACCAAAAGGTGTAATCAATTAGAAGAGTTGTCAATGGTAGGTCTTAAGCACCAGGACCTTTGAGGTTTTGATCAGTGGGGATTCGACCTCAGCAGTTTCCCTTTTGTCCTTCTGGGACTAGTGGTTTTAGTACTTTTCATGGGGGCTTTATGCCAGTATATTTTGGCTGTGGGGTTCATGGACACTGTCAAAACCAATACCCAGTGGTTACCTGAGCTCAATATGGTGGAGGTGGATATGTTTAGCACTAGAGTTAGTAGCAATTTCCATTGAGTTTTTTTCAGTAGTAGGGGCGATAGGCTTATTCTCCGTCAATGGGAGATGGAGCAGGTAAGGGATTAACTTAAGATGTTCCTCATGTTTAGGGACCTTGACCTGAGCATGGGTGTGTAGGTGTTTATATACATAAAGGTAAAAGATATGGGCATGGTTTGTTGCACGCAGTGGAGGAAGTGGTGCTAAATAGGCTAGAGATCATCAGATGTACAATCAATTTGTTTAGTACCCTTGTTTATGCCTTGTTTTATTCAGGAGATTTTCACTCGTTTGTTTCACTCACTCTAGTCTATTCTCTAGGACTAGACATAGAGATTCTTTTAATGCCCCTAGTGCTGACAATGTTAGTTAGAGGCTAAACCATCTTGTTTTATATGTGTTAGGGGTATAGACTGATGATGGGGTCATATTAGTCTCATGGGGATATTTTCTTGCTATAGATGTAGTCATACGATGTTATCCTCGGCATCTACTAGTTTTATTCTATATGTTCTATTTGAGACTACTTCTGGAGGAGAGTTATGTTCTCTGATGTGGATGGACAATGAGTGGTTTTCATTGGCGAGTGGGGTTTTCAAGTGGGTAGTTGACACGTGGATACCCTTCTTTCTTTGATGGATAAGTTGTCAATAAAATCAATGGAAGTTGGGATAGTGGAGGTCCCCATGGTCATTGGAGATTTCTTGGATGTTTTCCCAGAGGATGTTGTGATGTTACCTCCTCAACATGATGTCAATTTCTATATAGACTTGCAGCCTAGTGATTCTATAGTTTTGATGGATCCTTATCAGATGACACCTTCTAAGTTGTAGGAGTTGAGGATTTAGATAGATGATTTGATGTATAAGGGTTTTATCTAGTATATTGTGTCATAGTGGGCTTCATCGATGTTGTTTTCCAAGAAGGTTAATGGTAGTTTGAGGTTGTGCATGGACCACTAGAGGTTTAATCGGGTGAGTTTCAAGAACGGTTACCCTCTTCTGAGGATAGATAATCTTTTTTTACCAGATCATACCAGATATTTCTTACAAGTTCTTCAATGCCACCTGCTCTATGTAAATTTTTACAAGTGTAATTTTTGGACATAAAAGGTGAATTTTATTAGGTATGTGGTGTCTCAAAAGTGTGTGGTAGTGGAATCATAAAAGTTTAAATTAGTTTTTTCTTGAGCAACAACCAATAACATGGTATAGGTTTCTATTTTTCTTAGTCTTTCATGCAATTATTTGAGGTTTGTGCCGGATTTATATCAAGTTGCAACCCTATTGACAACATTGACCAGTAAGGACTAGGATTTTGTGTTGACTAATCAATGTCAGGTGGCGTTCAGTTACCTAAAGGGAAAATTGTTCAGTACTTCAGTTTCCTAATGAGGGTGTGATATTTGAGGTGTTTTGTGATGCTTTCTAACTGGGATTAGGATGTGTTTTGATGCATCAACGATAAGTGATCTCTTATAGGTCTATGAAGTTATGTCCCCATGGTCATAACTATGTCACCCATGATCTAGATGTATAATATATTGTGTTTGAGATGAATTTTTGGAGGCATTACCTCATTGGGGAGTGCTTGGTGGTATTCATGGATAATAAGAGCTTGAGGTATATCTTTTCGTAGAATGATCTTAATTTTTGGAAGTAGAGGTGGATGGATTTTCTTCAGAATTATGATTTTGAGATCTCCTATGCCTTGAGAAAAGTTATTGTTGTGGATGATTCCTTGATCAGGAAGTTATGGAAGGATTTTTTTTGAGAGCCTGAATATGATTATAGATTAATGGATGAGTTGGAAGCCTTGCGCTTAGATACAAGGGTAGATGATGGTAGAGGTTGTTTGTTTCATATGATAGTATAGTATTCTTTAATTTAGTAGTTATAGGAGTCTCAGTGGGGAGAATCAAAGGTGGATGTGATGCAAAATCATGTTGGTCATGGTGATGCTCTAGAGGGATAGTCATAGGATGGTCGGAACTGGGTGTCGTTTCATGAAAGGTTGTTTGTTCTAGTAGTGATGTATGGGGTATTCCTTTATGAGTTTCATAGATCACCTTTTGTGGTACATCCATAAGTTTCCAAGATATATCATGGTTTGAGGATGCAATTTTGGTGGCTAGGGATGAAATGGGAGGTGGTAGATTTTGAGTCAAAGTTCTTAGTTTTATAGAAGGTAAAGGCCAAGCATCGTGTTCCTAATGGTTTTTTGCAGCCCTTGGATGTTTCTGATTAGAAATGGGATGAAATTTTGATGGATTTTATCATAGATTTACCCAGATCCTAGGGATGTTTTGATGCAATCTAGGTGATCATGGATCAGCTGATAAAATCGGACAACTTATTATCAATTAAGGAGTTGGTCATAGTGGATGATTTGGACAAGAAGTATATGGAGTAGGTGGTGAGGATGTATGGAGTTTTGAGGTTTGTTGTCTCGGATTAGGATGCATGTTTTCCTTATGATCCTGGAGGGTATTTAATAATGCTTTTGGAACTCAGTTACACCTTATCACTGCTTTCCTCCCTCATACATATGGGCATACGGATCGAACTATCTAGAAACTAGAGGATATGTTGTTGGCTCATGTCCTAGAACTTGGTGGATATTGGGTATGACACCTGCCTTTGGTTGAGTTTACTTATAATAATATCTATCACTCATCCATTAGTATGTCTATGTTTGATAATTTTTATGGGAGACCGTATCATTATCTATTGTGTTGGATGTAGGTTGGGTAGGAAACAGTTCTTAGACCTGATGCGGTGTAGAGCATGATAGAGAAGGTTCATCTTGTTCATGAGATGATGAAAGAAGTGCAAGACCGGCATAAGTCTTATGTTTATCATAGTAGGAGGCCCTTTTATTTTGAGATTATAGACCATGTGTTCTTAAATATTTTCTCTCTACATGGACAATGGAGGTTTGGTAGAGGAAGTAAACTTTATCCTATGTTTTTTTTAGGTCCTTTGTGGTGTTGGCGTGAGTTGGCATGGTGAAGGATCGATTGGCATTTCCACCACAACTAGATAGTATTCACGGTGTCTTCCACATCTCTTAACTTCATCAGTATCTTCACTATTACTCCCATGTCATTGAATGTGGATAGTTGCATATCGAGGATAATGATACGTTTGTGTAGTGGCCAATAGAGATCTAGGATTTCCAAGAGAATGTGTTGCATGTATGGACCATTCCTTTGGTCCACATGTTATGGAGGCATGATGGACAAGAGGAGAGTACTTGGGAGAGAGATATGTAGATTCATGACTAGTACCTAGAGTTGTTTTGAGTTTTTTCTTTCTTTGTTTTACTTTGTAATTTGATGTTTGGATCCTTCTATTTTATGATATGTGTTTTTTCCCTTGATTTGATGTGTGTTGTGTGATGTTTGATAAATTCATAAGATATGAAAATTGGAGGATCTAATTCCTAATAAATATGTAATAACTACAATGCGATTAAACCCATGTGGGTGAGTTAGTGTTTCCCATAGCAGATAGTATCTTGATATAGAGGATGTAATTCCCTAATTTGTGTGTTCAGGGTAGTTCAGTTTGTTGGTTATTATGGTTGTTAGTTTGGGTTGCATAGAGGTTGAGATTCTTGTGTGGAAGTTTAGTTGTGTGAGAGGAGGCAGCTAGTGCCTATATGGTGATGAGTTTGTGTGATATGTTTTGTGGTCATTTGGTTTGGTGTTTTTGGCTAGTGGTAGCATTTGAGGTATGACGAGATCCTTGAGAGGTATCTCACGGGGTGGCTGTTTGGACCCCTTTTCTTCTGGGATTGGTTTTGGATTCTTGATATTGAGAATCATTTGAGAGGTATCTAATGTAATGGTATATTCCTTCCCAATCCATTACTTTTCTAGTTTTGGGTGTTTTAGGTGTTCTATAGGAGTCTTGAGGAGGTTTCAGGAGTTTTTTATGGAGACTGGATATGTAACAAAGCTGTTGTAGGGAATATACGTCATGTATAGTTTACATAACATGAATTGGTGTTTCATGGATTGTACATCCAATGAGTTCATGGTTTTTAAATTATCCAAGGGGGAAGTCATGATATGTGTTATATGTTGTGTAGGTGTAATTCATGATGTGTATTAAATAATGGCTGAGATGACACGTTTTTCAGAGAAAGTCAAAAAAATTCAAAAAACCAATGATTACACACTATGTAATGGTTACAAGACATGAAACTGGCAGGATTCCATGTTTTAAGTTATTTTCATGGCCTAAATTTCATTCATTCATCCACACCTCCTTCTCTATCATTTTGGATGAGCCATGGGAACCTTGAGGAGACATTCTAGAACTCTTCTCCCTTGTTATATTTGTTGGTTTTGGTGGTTGTTCATTAGCAATCAGTGATGATTTATTATCCCTTTCTTGGTGTTTTTCTTTTATTATTCTCCTGAGGATTCACTACAATGATATTATTTTGGTTTTGGGTGTGAATTGGGTTGTGTTTTAATGATCTCGGGGCATGGTGTCGGTTGATTTATGGTTTCTTATGGTACGGTTGTGGTTTGTGGGCACTTCTTCTTCGCCTTACAGTGCATAGTGAGTCGTCAAAGCTTCTTTGAGGTAGGGAATCTCTCATTTATCTTCATTATGTATCATTAGGGAGGGTTTTACTCTTATTCATATATGGGTTATGGTTGTGCTGGATTAATCAAAGATAAATAATTGGTCAATTGAAATTGAAGGGAAAAAAGTGTAATGATTCACATGTTTTTACATCTTTGATATGATTGTGATATTGTGATTGTATAGTCTTGATGCTCCACTAAAAATTGTGGTAATTGGGGGATTTGTTTGCATTGGATGATATGTGTCAACTGTTGTTTTGGTTTTTATTATTGTGATATCACCCTAAAATGTAAAATTGACTAACCACTAATATTTAGCTAATGAAATGGTTTCCCCGAGATTATGGATTGTGTGATAACCCCCCTAAAATAAAGTGGAATGTGATAAAAATATTGTTTTGAAAATATATAAAATGATCTTGATGTGTTGTGATGTATGGTTATGCTTGTGGGACAGTGATGTGGGGCTGATGGCTTGATGGTCATACTTTTGGGTTAATGGGGTGGTTGTTGTTTCACCATGCTTTTAGTGTAGTGGGGTGGTGTTATTTGGACATGCTTTTGGGGTGGTAAGTTGGTTGTTGTTTGGTCGTTCTTTTGGGGCAGTGATATGATGGTGTGATTGGGATGATGAGTTGCTTAAAATGTGTAGTTGTGTTGTGCTAGATTTATGGGTAGTGATGGAATAAATAGTTATTTAATAATGATTTAAATGGATTGGGTTTGGTTTGGTTAATGGGTTGGAATAGGTAATGAATAAATAAATGATGGGTAGTGTGATTTAATGTGGTTTATGCTTAATAATGAAATTAATGGTATGGATAATGGGAATCAGTTGGTAATATGAAATGTGGCTTGTGGATTGTATGGTTTTATGCATTTAGAGGTGGCAACAAAATTAGAGATATTGTGAGTTTGTTAGTGTTTGGTTGTGAACCCATAGGTCGGGATTGTGTGTGTGTGTGTACTTGTATATTATTTTTTATTTCTATATGTACCCTACCCACATCGAGCACTATGTGTCGATGCCCACATAGTCACATGCGGGGTGTTTTTTTCCACATCCAGTGGGGAGGATGGATAGATGGGTACCTACTCTTTCCTACTCTCTCTTCCAGGTGAGGTAGGTATTTCATAGGCTATGATGGTCAAAGGTATTATAGTTCATTCGATGGTTGTTGTGATATCCCAGGTGTCTTTAAGCGAGATGTGATTTGGTCATGCTTGTGGGGCAGTGAGCCCAGGTGTCTTCGGGTGAGATGTAACTTAGCCCAAGTGTCTACAAGTGGGATGATATGAAATGTGGTAGATTATAGTGGGGTTCGTGCATGGTAGGAGGAGGGCATGAGGTTTATGTCCTTTATGTTCACAATGCCCTACTACTCTGTTTATGATTGTGGATGTGTGATGGATTAGGTGTTTTCGGGTGAGACGTGATGTGGTTGTGCTTGTGGGGCGACGATCCCAGGTTTCTATGAATATGATTTGACGTGACCATGCTTGTGGGGTGGTGTGGTATACAGAATAAATGGTATTTCTAGGACGTATAACATTGGGGAGTGAGGGTATCATACCAATGGTAAAGAGGGGTGAGGTACCCTTTATTGATGTGACTCATGTTATATTATATTACCTGTCATGTGTTATTTAGTAATCATGACTTAGTGAGTTTGGGATAGATAGTTGACCTATTTATGTGTTGTTGGTTCTTTTATTTGTTTATAGGTGCATTAGTATGCTTCTTTCACATGTACATGAGAGATTTTGGTTTTCCTACCGAGTATACATGTATGCTCGCCCTATGTATATAAAACTGTTTTTGGGTTTCCATGAGGATTACATGGATCATGATAGACATTAATAGCTTGGGACTTTGGTTAGTTATTGTGTCACTTCTTTATCTATGCTTTTGGGTATTTACTTTGGAGACTTTTATCTGTACTAGTTTTATTTCTACATGTATGTAGGATGGTTTTGGTTTCTTTTTATATTATTTCATGGAGTTATTTGTGGATGATTCATCTTATATCCCAAATTTATATTATTATAGAGGGAAATTCCTCCCATTTTATAATATTTTTATACCCTTGGTTATAGTCTGTAATAACTTAGATTTTACATGTATTATTTTTGGATTTTGTATGGATTATTTTTTAGAGCAAGCGCTAAGACAGCATACAATTCTGAAGCCCGATGTTCCTGGAATAAATGTTCAAAATATATTAAATATCACATGTGCTTAGTTTTCCTCAAAAAGTGGAATAACTTCTAAACAGGTCCCTAGATCACAAATATGAGGGCATTGTTGAGTTCATAACGCGGTTTTTACCTTAGGAGTGGCATAAAATTCATCGGTGTGGAGCGTTTGTGAAAAAGTCGTTGTGGGCATAGATAATAAATAAATAAATAAAATTAATTTATTTAATCCATTATGATCCAATGACCCAATGAATCTATATATAAACACACTTATGGAAAATTTGTAGAGTTAGTTTCATAACCCTAAAAATCATTGGAGAATTGTTGGAGAGCATAGAAGGAGATTCCTTTGGCATGTGATGACAGGATCGAAGATCGACGATCAGTGCAAGATGGAATTAGAGGATCTTTCTAACTATCACAACATGGCTATTTTATTTTTCATAGATGAATTCGAATTGATTTATGCCATTTGTTTTGATTAAATTCATTATCCATTATCTATTTCTATGGAGAAAGTGAATAAATCAACCAACAAATCGATCCATGGATCATGCATATTGAGGGATGGGATATTTTTATTTGTGAATTGGGGAATTTCTTTATAATTATTTGATTAACTCTTTGTTTATCATTCTAACAGAAAAAAATTGAGGCCAACACAAACATCGTCTAAGGTTTGTTCCTTATAGATTTTCTTTGTGTATTTTATCCCCTTTATTGTCCATCATAAGAGATTCTTTGGCCTGCAGTTTGAAGAACTCTAAAGAATCAAACATTACACACTCTTTTATTCAAAAAATGATTCAACTTCATAGATATAGGATCGGCATGATGTGACAGTGGTGTGATAATAGAATAGGAAGTGGATCATAAGGTGTAGATACCCAATTTTTATGTTCTCCAGTGCGCAACAAAGAACAACATTCGAAGGAATTTTACAAATAAATTTGATGGATATATTTCAATGATTAAATTATGGAAAGGTATAACTAATTAAAATCCTTGTTTTTGGCATAGGGAGTATCTAGATTGGTTTTTGAAGAAGCATAGAAGATGCACGATTTCAGACCTGGAGTTTCGAATAACATGACATGTACTGCAAAGCTACATGTCATGTGCTACCCCATCAGTGGTGGATAGGGTTTCAAGAGGGAGTTAATTATCACAAGGTATGGGACTCTATCACATAGTGTGTTCCCCCTTCTATTTGTCTTAGCATGTACCTCAGAGGTTACACGGACACAACTTGAAGTACACAACCACATGCACGTCATGTATTCATACATGGACATGTATTAGCTGGGTGTACATGATCTTGGTTGTGTACTGGGACATAGGAATAAATACATGGGCAGTAACACACTGTGTACTTTTACACATGCATAAACATAAAAATAGATTCATGTCTTTTTACACGGGTAGGACTTGGTGCTGAAGGGACACATCATGTACTAATTCTAAGTATGTTTGGAGCTCTTTTCCTCTATATCTTGGACAATTTTAATTAGGGTGTGTTACCTATATCCATTCCCTAAGGGTTATTATGGAATCACCTCCTACACATAGGATAATTATCCCTTCAGTAAGACTTATTGAATAGAGTTGTTGGAATCCTTTCATAAGGCCTAAAGTGATATCCTCTATCATCTTTTTGCCCTAAGCGGAGTTCTTGGAATCGCCATGACCAACACTATATAGGCAATGATCCTATACTTAACGAGTTAATCCAAATTAAGTTATTGTTATACCCCATGTCTTTAGGAGTTATCATCATCCATGTATCATATCTCTTTATACTTTCAATGTATACTTCCTATGATGAGACCTGATGAGAAATACCTCTCGAACAGATGTCATCAGTGTTATCTGACTCATGGAGTGTGTTCTCCTGGACGAGTTCTATGTGGAACCTTTCAAACTAGAATCCTAGGATATTATTACAGTTATGACTTTACCTTGAGATTGTGTGTATTTGTTGAGTATATTTGGATATTCTTGTTATATGTGAGGTAGACATGTACCTATGTAGATATGACTGTTATTATTTTGTTATATACTTTTTGGGTTTGGTTTGTCCTACTGGGTATTGTTATACTCACCCTTGCATGGTATTTTTCTGCACATGTCATGTCTTGTGTAGATGATCAACCTTTTGACAGAGACCTAGAGGGACGGGGACCAGGCAGTGCTTAGTGAGATCATACAAACTAAGGTGTGTTCTTGTGGTATCTTGAGAGCATTCCCCATCTTTACTTTCAGGTTTGGATTGTGTTTAGACTCTTTGTGGTGGTATTTTATTTAGACCTATTTACTTTCCATTCTTTTGTTATACTCTGGTTGTGGTATTAGATGTATGAATTCATGGTTTCTTTCAGTTGTTTTATATTTCAACATTGTTTGGGCTTTGAGATGTGTGTGTGTACAAGTACTTTAGGATAAGGCCTCCCATGTTAGTGATATGTCTACTCTATGCTAGTCGCCAACCCTTGGACTATTATAGGTGGTCTTAGGGAGTAATAGAATAGGCCCCATTGGGATAGGTTGTGACAAAGTGGTATTATAGGATTCGGTCTACCATAGGATCGGGAGTCTGTGAGGACAATATTAAGTGTTTCGAGTTTGAATTTCAGGCCTCAGACTCTAGTGTTGGTGTGGATGACGATGTATATACACACCAAGACTCTGACCACCTATATTTCGACTTATGACATGAAAAAAGTAGTTTTAGAAAAAACAATGGTAATTGCATCGTATAAGAATGAGTTGTAGTTTCCATGTCCTTCTTGAGTCATCTTTCCAGATATGCTCATTGATTGTGGTACATATTATCTATTTAAGGATTCCTATGAGATGTATGACAGCTAGGATTCATCATCAGGGTCATGAGGATGATCCCCTCAATGATGAGGCATTAATATAAGGACCAGTTCCAAAGGTTTTACCTCTATGTGGTGCACCAGCTATACCACCACCTGTAGAGTAGCAGATGGTAACCGCAGTACCAATATATGAGGTGTGCAGGCTGAGCACACTTCATGAGTTTTGACGGCAGTGACCCCTCAATTTTTTAGGCAATCCTAACCCACAGGAAGTGATACAAGTTTTTTTTTTCTAGTCAAGATACCAGTAAATCAGATGGTGATCCTGTTAGTGAGTCTTATACATGGCTTAGTAAGATAATGGTGGGGGTTAGTGACTCAGTCTTATGATGATGCAACTCTATCTTGGATAGAGTTTGAGTTTCTTTTCAGAGATGAGTTATCTTCAGCTATGTTGAGGGATATACCTATCTAGGATCTTCTACAACTTCAGTAGGGTATCACAAAAATAGCTGAGTATTCATTGAGGTTCACCAAACTCTCTAGGTACTAGATGGATATGGTTCAGGATTAGTTTATTTGGGGTCAAACCTTTGAGTGAGTACTATGTAGATACATTTTAGTTAGTGTTATAACTATGTGAATTTATACCTATACTGGGTTTCTAGAGAGAGATTTTTTGGTTGAGAGTTTCATGGATGAGCAGACAAAGAAAGTGGTTGCTGGCAGTGGGCACCCTGGAGTAGAGACTTCGGAAGCAGGGAATCGATGTTAGTCTCAGGGACCTGGACGTGCGAAAAGTTTTAGGAGGAGGTCCCATGAAAGAGGATTTGTGGTTCATGGCTCATAGTATGGTTTCATTTATCCTATAGAGAGGCAGCCCTACTCATGTTATGGAATAGGACATCTTGCCCAAGATTGCATGACCTGTCGTACAATTGATAGGAAGACCATGAATGGTCTATTGAGGTAGAGGCAGTGGCAGGAGCAAATAGGTCTATAGGGAAACAAACTTGGAATAGATAATAGGAGGGTATCTAAAGGTGGTATATGCTTTGACCTGTTACCACCATCACCCCCAAGTGATCTACACTAGGCTCAGAGAGCTGAAAGATAGGGGTGGGAGCAGCTGTAGGTGGTCGAGGATTATAACCCAAAGGATCTGAAAATGGTATGAGGTACGATATGTGTCATCTATTCCTTATTTTTAGTATTTATAAACATAGGTGTTATTAATTCCTTTATCACCACCTATCTGGTTTGATACTTAGAGATTTTGATTGAGCCCTTAGCTCCACCCTTATGTATGGAGACTCCTACTAGAGATGACTCAGTAATCACACACGTGTGATGAAGGTGTGACCTAACTCTTGGAGGAAAGAGTTTCTATTGGGATATCTTTGTAGCAACGATGAGGCCATATGATTTCATCTTATGTATGGATGGGTTATCTACAGTTCGTGCCCAGATTGATAGTTTCAGTCATAGGATGTGGTGTGTCTACAATGATGGTACCAGGTTTTCCTTTGTTGGTGAAAAGGAAAATCGGGTAGTGCAGGATAGACTCATTCATATGAGGGTGTGGATGATTAATCATCAGTTGTATAGAATGGCCCTTGGTGTAATAGATGTTATGAATTATCAATTCCCTATAGTGGTGGAGAAGTAAGAGGACCTCTAAACTGAGGATGTTCTAAGTTTACCTCCCCAACGATAGATATAAATCTGCATTAATCTACACCCTGATACAACATCAATATCTTCTCCAGCATATCGGATGGCTCCCACAGAGCTTCATGAGCTGAGGGTGCAGCTGGAGGACTTACAGATGAAGGAATTTGTTATATTCAGTGTTTTACTTTGGGCATCCCCGGTTTTGTTTTCCAAGAAGTCGGATGAGATATTGAGGTTATGTATGTACAATAAACGCTCGAACTTAGTGAATGTGAAGAAAAAGTATCCACTACTAAGGATTGATGAACTCTTTGATTAGTTGAGAGAGGAATGATGGTTCTCTAAGGTTGACCTTAGGTCAAGCTATCACCAGTTGTGAGTACGGTATGTGGATATACCGAAGATGAAATTCAGATGTCTCTACGGTTACTATGAGTACTTGGTTATTCCCTTTGTCGTGATGAAAACCCCATCATTGATCATGGGAATCATGAATCATGTATTTTAGCCATTCTTAGACCAGTTCATGGTGGTCTTCAATAATGATATCCTTGTGTACTTGGTATCTGAGGAGGATCACATGAGACTCTAGATTTATGGGAAGCTCTCAAAGTTCTAGTTCTTGATTCAAGAGGTTTGCTTTCTAGGAAATGTTATCTCAGCAGATGGAGTGGTAGTGGACCCAGCCAAGGTTGAGGCAGTGTTATCGTGGGATCCACCTAAGAGTGTGATGGAGGTATAGAGATTTTTTGGGTTGGAAGGCTATTACCGTAAATTTGTACCTGATTTCTCTAGGATATCATCACCCATTATATCTTTGACCCGAAATGGGTATCCTTTTGTGTGGGTGGAGAGGTGACAGTAGGATTTTTAGGAGTTGAGACAGAGATTTATGAGCTCTCCATCTTGAGATTTCTAGAGGAGGGTGCCAAGTAAATAGTGTTTATCGATGCATTAGGGGCCATACTTGGTTGTGTTTTGATACAGAGGTAGGCAATGATTTTTTATGGTTCACATCATTTGGGACCACATGAGAAGAACTATGTGACCCATGATCTTGAGTTACTAGAAATAGTCTTTTCACTAAAAATGTAGTGAAACTACCTGATGGGAAAGAGATTTATTGTCTATTCTGACCACAAGAGTCTCAAGTATATCTTCTCTCAGAAAGATCTTAACTTGATACATAAGTGATGGCTAGAGTTCCTCTAGGATTATGACTTCGAGATTTTTTATAATCCTAGGAAGGGGAACATGGTATTAGATGCTCTCAATAGGAGATCTTATTCATAGTTATTGAACAAGGCATCATAGCATTTGAACTCATTGTAGTTATCCTTTGTGGATGGGGATATAGTAGATTACCTCTAGTCGATGGTTGTTACCCCTCTACTTTTATAGCGATTCAACGACACATAGCTTGGGGATACCGACTGTGAGACCCTACGTTCTCAAATATCTATTGGACATGATCATGATGTATTTTCTGAAGGTGGTAGTATTTATTCCTTTTCGAAGGATGTACGATGGTACCAGTGACGTTACATGTGGAGGTTTTGAGAGAGTTTCATACATATTCTTTGGCAGTACAACCATTTGCTGTAAAGATGTACTAGGACCTCCGACGTTAGTTTTCACTACTTGAAAAATGCCCTATTGCCACACATCTTTTTTCACAGTTTATTAAAATCATGTCAATAGGTTATTTACTACCACGGTTTATTTTAAACTATGGAAACACATATCCCTACCTGATCGAACCCTCCCCTACATATCCCTCCTAATTGATCTCTCCCCTATACCCTCAGGATTGAACCCACCTCCGTATATGCTCCCGACCAGCGCTTCCCAGTATCTGATGCACTCTTGAAGATCCCCCTCCTCCAATGTAGCCAGACCACCTCCCTGTCAATATAGATCCAAGGCAGCCTCCCCATATCCCTACTGATGTAGCTCCAACATGACCACTCCACCTCTCCATGATCCTCCTCTAATGTGGCTCCAAAACAGATTCAATGCGGCCACCCCCACCTTCCTCAAACCTCTGCCTCTCCTCAATCATGATTCTAATCTCCCCATTCAACTAGGGTTTTGGAGGTGGTGAGCACCATCAAAAGCATTTTTGGATTCCATGACTCCTTATTGTCAGAGATGTCACCCATTAAGGGCACGCCTGATATTTTCAAGTTCACATCAAAAAAAAAAAGATTCCTCTGAACTCCTCAGTGATTTAGATTCATTCTGATAGGGTTAGAAAAGTTATTATCATTACTTCCAACCCGATATTCAAATTGAATGAGGATCTACCTTTCTAGATGGATCACAACATGTAGGTGCATATCATCATATTTGGTTGCTCAGAAGTAGATGTTGAATTGAATTTGAAGCTTAACTTTGTAACACTATTTTGGAATATAAAACTTCCCTCATGTGTGCAATAAATAGAGTCATCTATTCTAAAACAGTATGGTCTTCGCAAGCACATCCATATCTTCTCTCGAAACCTTCCTTTTCTTGAGTGAGAATATCAGTGCCATCTTATGTCGATGATTCCTATATTCAATTCCTGGACCAAACATTTGGAACCCATTGATCACTTTAGGTGATGACCCTTAAATTTTCATCTACTTGTCAAATTTCTAGCATATTCCAAATCCCATGCACCTGATTGAGTTTGCTGGAATTTGATAGAAATTGGGCTAGTGTGCTCACAGTCAAAGAAAATACACCCATCAAAATTCTTCCAAGTATATCTTTGTAATGATTTCATTAGTAATTCTTTTTAATTCTATAGTGAGACAAAGAAATTAAATAACCAAACTAAATAATTAACAACTACTACAGTTTATGCATGTTCTTGGTTAGGACAGACATGATTCATTCATACATGTTTATTGAATGTGTGTTTTATGAACTCTTTTATTGGCATAGCTATAAGTAGTTTTTATTTTGGTTGAAATTTTGGATCATCTATAAGGATTAATTTTTACAAGAAATCTAAAGGATTCTAATTTCTTTTTATGTTTTTAACCAGCATGTCTTGGCTTTGAGACAATGGATAAAGTTAATTTTATCCTTCATGTTTGTGGTTTTAGGTGGAGAGTCTTTATTTTTTTTATTTTACTATAATTACACTTTTTATTGTTTCTTATACTATTTTCTTTCGTGATTGTGATTTCATTATTATGAGATTATTATTATACCATGGTTTTAGATTATGGTTATTATTGTGTTATAATTTGGTGTGTGGGTAATATTGAATAGGTTTGGGAATTACTTAGTGGAAATAACTCATAAGACGACTCAGGTAAGTCCATATATATGTTTTATTTACATTTAGAGTGGATTTTATTGTGAGAATATCTTACAAATCCTTTAATTTTGGCACCATGTATCACCTTTACACATGTCAGGGGACAACCTATTGTCATACCCTATAGTATTTTCTCAAAAGTTTCGAACAAGTGATGGTAGATACTAAGAGGTGTGAGGGGAGAATTAGTTATTTCAAACTTTTTAGTAACATGTATTCCCTTATTCTTATTCAGTTGTAATCTCATCAACCAAATTAATATCGAATAGAAATTTAGAACACAACGTGTTTTTTAACAAGGTTTTTCTCCCTAAGGATAACTACATCCTCGGTGCATAGTGGTTATTATTCCACTCACACACAACTATACATTTATTACTATTTTATAGCTACTAACAAAGGTATGAAATTGAACCTATTACAATTTACTGTCACAAAAAATATATATATAAATTCTTTCTTGTTAAATATAAATAATAGGAAACATTTCAAGAAAAATAAATAATAAAAATCATGATCTTTTCAAACTTGAAATATTAGGATCTTCTTCCTCTTCTCACAATAAATTTCAATGTATTCTTTAAATACTCAAAATATCTTCACACATAAATAAAACAATTTGAAAACAACTCCTTTTATTTCTTCATTTTCTCTCTTAATATTCACAATTTATAAGAATATTATTTCCACATTTCTTATCACTTTAGTTTTCATAAAGTCACCCCTATAGATTTAATCTCATGAATTATAAGCAATGAAATAAATGTTTTGTCCCTTTATTTTCATTTATCCTTCATGTAAATAATTTTAATTTTATGAAGATGTGCAATGAACCTACAATAATTATGGTGCCTTGGGTTATGGTGAAACCCACTCTATAACTTCCTCCTTATATAACTCATCAATACATGGAAATAATATCATGGCATAACTATATTAAAAGTACTTAATAAATTTTTAGTAGATATCCTCCTTATATAGCTCCATGAAATAGCTTCCATCTTCAAATCATGTGTACAAATCACCTTTTATATCTATTATCATCAAGTTCATTGAATCTTAATTATAGACATAATTATGATGTTTAGAGCATTTAATAAAGTCACAACATCACCTAAATTTAATATTTTCATTAAAATAACCATTCAAAAAATTCTCTAACTTTTAATATTTAGAATGAATTTATAAGTCATGCAAAGTAAAAAATCCATACATGCATGAAAATAAATCCAGATGATCTAGAAAAGTCATGCACAATGAATCAAAGGCTTACACTATGCCAAAGACATATAGGATTAGTAAAAATATCATACACATCCTGTGGAAAAGTCATATAACCAACACATTCCAAAGTAATATAAGCATTTTTGGAAGTCTCAGGTAGGTAAAAAATCTAAATCTAGAGCTAAATGGTGTACATGACACAAAATTAAGTCTAACACTTTACTCAAAAGATTTATGTGCCTATTGTAAAGTAATATGAAGTCATGTTTCACCTAAAAAGTTCTAGACTTTATTAAGTTAATCATAGAAAATCTATAATTCATCCCAAGAGCTTCTCGACCACTTCTAATCATCACAAGTCATCGTCCAATGATAAGTCATTAGCCTATATAGGAGAGTGTGTACTTAGTGCTTCATGGATGGTTTCTCCACTCATCATGTGGACTTATTACTCTTTAACCTATGATTATTCAACCTCCCCTTAAGGATAACTATCTTCCACTCATTATTATAAGATATTATGGACAGTACTCTCTACCATTACTAGTTGTATCTAGATTATATAGCAAC
This sequence comes from Viscum album, assembly GCA_963277665.1. Classification (NCBI taxonomy): domain Eukaryota; kingdom Viridiplantae; phylum Streptophyta; class Magnoliopsida; order Santalales; family Viscaceae; genus Viscum; species Viscum album. The sequence goes on along the minus strand of OY728142.1, from coordinate 95,911,355 downwards.
ATAATAATCATAAAAAAATAACTCCTTCAACTCATATTAGCACATACAGATCATTCATAGAGAAGTTATGAATGTTATTTCATGAGATTAAAGGTAGTTATAGAATTATTTTCATTAAACTGATGATCATATAAATCATCACACACACACACGCACTATAAAAAGCTTTGTATGAATCTAATGATAACATAACAAGTATTAAAAATAAATAAATCATTATCCTTGGGAGAGTTCAATAATCTAAACCATTGGATTTATTGTCAGTATTACTCATTCATATCCCACTTATTGGAAATAAAACCAATGAAAACAACTATCATGGATCCACTAAAACATATCAAATAAAATAGGTTGTGAAATTTTCAACTCTAAGTCTATCACAACTATCTTGATATATAAATAAGAGTGATTAAATTTGAAATAAATTATATCCTTAAAATAAGTAATCTAGAAAACCATTAATTCAAAAATCTCATTCAAAAAGAGAAATATAAAACTGATTTGAAAATTTTGTCCCTAAACTTATTAAAACACACATTGATAAAATTCATAAATTGGAAGAATATATTTCTCCCGCTATATATAGAATCACCTCAAAATTTGATCATTATAATAAAGAGGTGTAAAATCATAAATTTCACACCTCAATTCTGAAAACCAGTATGCACTCCCATTTGTATCATTAACTTCTAAAATAAATTGTGATAGGCTTTCCATAATTTCATCAACTTATTACTTAAATGGAACAAATTACATAATCAAAACAACATCATCTATATTCTCCTTCATAAAATGATATTTTATATCACTGTGTTTTGAAATATAATGATACACTAGATTGTTAGATAGATTTATTACAATCAGATAATAATAGTTAATCACCATTGAGTATCTAGTATGAATATACATTTCCCCAAGTAGAGTCTTCATTCACATAAATTTAGTATATTCCTATGATGCAACTATATATTTTTACTTAGTTGTACTCAAAGTAACTAAAATTTGTTTATTTGAGTGACATGATGCATACTTGTCTCTAATAAAGAATACTCTATCTGAAATCCCAAATGTTGTTCCATGTATACTTCCTCATTGAGTTCACCATTAAGAAATGCCAAATTTATATCCATTTGTAAAAAAAATTAAATTTTCATTTAGTAGTAATTTCTAGAAATATTTTGATTTTTAAGCCTAATTACTGGGGAAAATGCCTAATCAAATTAAATACCCTCAATTTGAGAGTACCCCTTGCATTGAAGTCTAACCTTATTTCTAGAAACATCTCCCTTTTTATTTTTCAAGTTCTTAAAAAAAATATTTTTTCAATAATGTTTTTCTCTATATGTCTTGGGAAAATCTAACATGTCTCGTTATTTTATGTATGATTAGGTTGTTTATCCATAGCTTTGATCCACACATTGTGTTCAAAATCTTCATTAACATTTTTGGGTTCTACCTTGGAAGGAAGGCTGGTCTAACTAATTATTATATCTATTCTCTAGGTCTTAACACCAAAATTCTAGTCACCAATTATATTATCAATACCCACACAATTCCTCTTTATTTAACATGTACCTATAAGATTATATTTTCATTCATCATCACTAGTATATAAAGAATCTAAATCGTTTTCCTAAGGTTGTGCAGTTTCTTCCTTTAATTCTAAAAATCTATCATCAACAACAATATCTTCACTATCTATCATAATAGAATTCATAACGTCTTATTAATTTTCAAAAACAATAAAATTATCATAGTAAAAAAATATCTCTAAATCTTTTTTTCAACATCTGTAAGAATTTATATTTGTTGTATGAGTAAGGAATATTCATACACTCACTTTTTGATTATGGTTGTATTTTGATGGTGTAAATTCAATACAATCAATTAAAATGTTTCCAACCCTACCACATCATCCAAAGTTTTCATGTAGGAATTCAAAAATATTTTTCATCTTAATATTCATTTCATCCAGTTGATACCTAAAATAGTTCTTCAATTGTTGTTATTAATGTCATCACCTTACATTATTCGCTTTCCTTGGACTAGGAAGAGACACATTATACCAAAAACTATATGATTTATTAACATGTACACCACAACACTAATAGTATCCCTGAAACCTTGTTCTTTGGTAAAAAAAATCTTTATGGAATTCTATCTATGCTCATTCTTAGGTCTGTGTTAATATGTTTCCATAAAACCTTCTTTTGTTCTATTTCTCTATATATCTCAGATCGATATAAAATTTTTCTCAAAATGTTTATACTTCCATATGTGAGAAGATTATGAATCATCATATGTTTTTTTACTGAAATAGATTTACATTTTCCCCTAAAATCATGAGAAATCATGAATTATATGATGAGATATCACTAGTAATTTTAATTTCATATTCACAAAATTGAACATCAGAATTGATATATTTATTTTGATAAGAACATTCACCCATACCTCTAATAGCATTTATGATTCTATATTTTTCTTTCTCTTTCACATTTTTTCAGATAAAAAATTCTCTAATTCAAGGTATCAGACACATTATACCCAATGTACTAAACACATCTTTTGAAAATACTATCTCATCCAAGATAATGAACATTTGTCACACCAATGGACTGAACGCGTCTTTGTTGAGTGACATGTGACATACTGATCTACTTAGATTAATGACATGTGTCTTGTTTATTCAAATTGGTCAGTCTATTTTGGATAATTGAGAACATATGATATGTTATATAATACATTAAAAAAATTTATGTCTATTTTTTACTCAATTATTTAAAAACCCATTATAAAAGAATTAAAATGATGTATATAGATATATTCTATGGTGGAAACTGACTGTGTTGTCATGACACGTCAAATTGATAGTTATTTAAAGAAGATTTTTTAGTCTAGGGTAGACTCTAGGTTGTCTCTCAAGGAGCATTGGTAGATTACAGTGTGTATTTTTAATAAATAGTACTAAAAGAGAGGGGTGATTTTGAAAACAGTTTTAAGAAAATAACTTAACTTAAAGAGTTTAATAGTTGATAGAATATGGTGATTTAAGAATTATGAGAGAAGTATATCACTTAAAGTTCACTAAACATCTTGGATAGTTCATTGTTCTTAAAATTCTACATGGTTTTGTTTAATTCTTTGGTTGAGGGTTATCAAGATCTTGATTCCCCTCTTGCCTCTCAAAACATTGCACAAAGTACCAACTCTTGACACAACAATCATGTTGTCAAGGTTTGGACTTAAAGAATAGATTAAAGGCTACCAAATAATACTGAAATCTCATATATGTGTGAGATATAAAAGATTCTTGTGTTGTCCAATTGGAACAACCCAATATTCCCACTTGAAATCTCAACCCAATCAGTGTTGAAATAAAAAACGTTTCACTTAATTATATCAATAGAAATGAAATAAGATGAGATGCATGTAAAGATAAGGAATAAGTGAAATATTTATCACAAAAATTACACAAAACCAGTAGAAGAAAAAGTTCCAAAACTCCCTCCCAAGTGTGAGTAGCTCCCTCGAAACGACCGTCCATCGTTTAGCTTAACATCGGGAGGAGGAGGAAGCTCGGGTGGAACTTCACCTTCATCCTTGATTCCCATATGAGGATAGGGGACTCCAGAACTTCTTAGATGATGAGATAAATCCTTTGGGTCTCCAAAATACCAGATATTTTCCTCCTGACTGAACTTACAAATGGGTAGCCCAAGGTTCCATTTTATAGGAAAATGGGAAGGTGGTTTTGAGCACACAGATTTCTTAAAACCACTTGTAACATGGTTTTAGACCTCCATAAAGACTTATATATCTTTGAAAAAAAATAAAAATGTTGTATACCAACCTCCTTAATATCTCCACCAAAATTTTGGTTGCATTTGGACACCTACAGCTCGATATATGGATAGATCATAGCACACCACTTTTGACTTCATGCAGATTCGGTGTGCTGGACAGATCATGTTGTTTGGGACATCATATGGCCGAATGAGTCTTAGGTTCCTTCATATTAAATGTATCCCAATGAATTTTGTACAATACCACAAAATTTCAGCCCATTTGGATGCATTATTAGGTATAATTGTGTAGATGAGTCCGCTGGTGTGCATAGATCTTGCGCAGTTTGGCCCATTTTTCTTGGACATCATCATGGGCCCTCCAAATCACCTCTAACTTTAATTAAATTATCAAAACAAGTATAATTACATTTTTAAAAGTGATAAATAAATAATTGAATCAAAAATGATGTTCAATTTGTTATTATTTTATAATTTTCAATACAAAACTAGTTTAACATAGTGTTGTAAGGGTGAAAATGAAACAGTGAATCGCGGTGCGATCACACCCCCACATCTAAACATTTGCACTCATGGGAAAAGTAATATTTACAAAAATTATGCATGTAGATATTTACAACTTTATAAATATTTAACATTCAATGAAAATTTAATTCCTGATAGAAATGTGATCAAAGTAAAAAAAACACACCGAAGAGTTATTCTAAATGATCATTGAAAAAGACGTCTCAAAAATTATATCTAAATGAAATTCAAAGAGATTCATGATAACAATCAAAGAAAATAATTCAAAATTTAATCATGTAACTAATTCTCCATGTGTGTGTGTGACAACCATTTCATGTTATTCTTTCCACTTTTTATTGAGTAAATATAAGTTATTTTAATAATTGTCTACTTACAAGATCCTTTCCACCGAACTTTCCCCACATCCTTTGTAATCAAATTTCAAGACCCACTCACTTAAGCATTCCTAGAAGTCAAACCATAATCTCTTGACCTCGATATCCCCATATACTGAAACATTTTATCACTCCCCTCATTTATTATTTTTTCAAAATTTTCACTTGAAACAAATCTCACACTCTTCTCCCAACCCTTATTTGATCTCCTCACAACACTAATTGTAATAGTTATAAAAAGATCAAAAGTTGAGGAAGGGTGGTTTTTGACCTGTCCAAAATACAACCCTTTTTTATTTTTTTTAAGGGTGTACAATAGTTGAATAACAGGTATACATGCATAGGTCAATCTGGTATAGTAATGAAATAGATCAGATAAGGAATGAACGTATGGAAAAATGATTTTGGAAAGTAGAGAAAAATCAACCTAACTTATATTTACCTTATATTAAGTAAGAAATTTTCACATTTCATGGTTGGGTGAAAAATGTGTGGAGAGATTAAGTGACACAATTTTTCCTTAAACTATTCACAAAAAGGGAACCATTCTTCTTAAAGGTTTCAAAATGATACAACCATTTATATCATCAACAAAGAACTAAATTTCAAAAGAAATTCACACTATAGTATTGAATTCTTACTAAAATGCACATTTCATCATAATTTTTTTTGAATGTTAAAACAACATAAAATATGTACATTCCACATGCATTTTCAATAACTTCCATAATTAAATGGGAATCATTTTCCATGATAAAGTGGGCATAAAAAAAGTAATATTATGGCACAAAAGTGAGGGGGAGGGAAGGGGGAAAGTAACAATACAATTCAACAAGCTAAAAAAAGAAAAAGAAGAAAGATAATAAAAATTCCTAACTAACCCAGGAATATACCCATCCCCCCACACCTAAAGTCTATAGTGTCCTCACTGTAAGAAAAGAGAATGTGGAAAGGAAGGATAAAACCTTGTGAGTTTCATTTTTAGATTGCTTCTTGAACATGGAGTTCCTCCATCGGGGACTTAGAAATGAATTCATGGAAGTGCTTCAACCACTTCCCATTGACAGTGAAGGTTTGCTTGGTTTTTTTCATTTTGAACCTGGACGACACAAAATGGAGAGATGTTAATAACAGTGTATGGTCCAAACCAGTAGAAATGAAGCTTACCTGGATGCAACTTTAGATTTTCACTATAGAGGAGGACCTTCTTCCCAATGTGGAACTGACGATGAAGGATGAGACAGTCATGGGAAGCCTTGGTACGCTTCTTATAAATCCTAGAGTTCTCATATACATCTCTTCTCATTTCTTCTATCTCCTAAATATGTAACTTCCTTTGAGAACTTGTACTAGAAAGATTAGAATTGCATTGTTTGATGGCTCAGTAGGCCCAGTGCTCAATCTCAACAGGGTGGTGAAAACTCTTTCCAAACACCATCCGATATGGTGACATGCTAACGGGAGTCTTAAAGCCAGTATGGTAAGACCATAATGAATCATCGAGTCTAAGACTCCAATATTTCCTATTGGGTTGAACTGTTTTTTCAAGAATTTGTTTTACCTCTCTATTTGACACCTCATCTTGACCATTGGTCTGTGGGTGATATGCAGTAGACACTTGATGACCAACCTCATACTGATGCAAAAGTGATTGCATTGTTTGGTTGAAGAAATGTGAACTCTGATCATTGATGATGAAACTAGTTAATACAAACCTACATAAAATTTGGGTTCTCGTAAATTATACAACTGTTTTAGAATCTTCAGTCCTTGTAGCTCATGCCTCTACCCATTTTGACACATAATCAATTGCCAGAAGAATTTACAAGTTGCCAAATTAATTGGGAGATGTCCTCATACATTCAATACCAAAAACATCAAAATTTTCATGAAAGATCAATGGTTGTTGTGGAATTTCATTTCTTTTAGAGACATTACCCATTATTTAACAATGAGGACAAGATTTAAAAAAATCATTGGCATCCCAAAAAAGTGTTGGCCAAAGGAGACCAGAATCAAGGACCTTGAGAGCAGTCAATTAGGGACCAAAGTGGCCCCCACAACCAAGAGTGTGGAAGAATATAAGGATATAATGAGACTCGTTATAGGGAACACAATGCCTTAAGGACTTGATCACTACATGTGCGCCAGAGGTAGGGGTCATCCCAAATGTACCAACGAGACTCATGTTTTAGACGACTAGCTTGGTTTTTGTTAAAATCTGTAGGAATTCAAGATTCTATCAAATCATTTACAATTTTGGCATACCAAGGAATAACATCTTGCACTTGGTACAATTTCTCATTAGGAAATATATTATTTATAGGAATACAGGGGGATGAGTCAATGTTTGAGGATGGTAGAGTCCTACTGATATGGTCAGCCACCACATTCTCTGGTCCTTTTTTATCTCTAATTTATATATTGAATTCCTGAAGGAGCATCCAATGAATGAGATATGGTTTGGATTCCAGTTTCTTAAAGAGATACTAGAGGGATACATGGTCTGAGAACACAATGACTTTAGACCTCAAAAGGTATGACCTGAATTTGTCCAAGGCAAACACAATGGCAAGGAATTATTTTTCAGATGTGGTGTAGTTTTCTTGGGTAGGGTCCAAAGTACGTGAGGCATAGGCATTGACACGTGGAGATTGATTGACCCTTTGTGATAAGACTACCCCAACTTCATAGTTATAAGCGTCACACATGAGCTCAAATAGTAAATCCCACCGAGGTGATTGGATTACCAGGGGTGACGTGAGACTCCATTTTAACTTATTAAAAGGTTCCTCACATTCATTATCAAAAACAAATTCCTTTTCTTTTTGGAGTAACTGGGAGAGGGGGGTTCAATTTTGCTAAAGCAAAAAATGAAATGACGGTAAAATCCAGCATGACCTAGGAAAGACCACACATACCATACATTATTGGGGAATGGTAGGGAAGAAATGGCATCCACTTTTTATTTATCTACTTGGATATCATCCCCAAAAATGAAATGTCCCAAAACTATACCTTGTCACACCATGAAATGGCATTTCTCATAATTTAATACAATATTCTTTTCAATGCAGCGATGTAGGACTGAACCAAGACTACTCAAACATTCATCAAAATAGGATCCATAAAATATGAAATCATCCATGAATAATTCCATGCAATTCTCTAGGTAATCCAAAAAAATACTAACCATGCATCGCTAGAAAGTACCTGGAGCATTGCACAGACCAAATGGCATCATTCTATATGAAAATGTGCTAAAGGGTCAAGTGAAGGTTGTCTTTTCATGATCCTTAGGGGCAATATAGATCTGAAAGTATCCAAAACACCTATCAAGGAAATAGTATTGGGACTTACCCTCTAGCCTCTCTAGAATTTGTTCAATGAATGGAAAAGGGAAATGGTCCTTCCTAGTGTGTTGGTTTAGTCAGTAATAGTCTATACAGACACGACAACTATTCTACACACGATTTGGAACCAATTCATTGTTTTCATTCTTGATTACTTTAAGGCTAGTTTTTTCAGGAACTACTTAAACAGGACTAACTCGTTGGCTGTCAGAGATGGGGTAAATGATTCCAATACCAATAATTTTGTTACCTCATTTTTCATAACTTCTAGGAGGTTTGGGTTCAGTCGATGTTGTGCTTGCCTCATTAGTTTAGCCACATCATTTAATAAAATATGATGTGTGCAAATTGATGGGATAATACCAGGAATGTCAGAAAGTGTCCATCCCAAAGCTTATTTATACTTCCTCAAAAGTTCAAGCAGTCGAAATTCATGCTCAGGAGGGAGTAAACTAGAAATGATGATGGGAAACTTGTTTCTATTCTCAAGATATAAATATTTTAAATATTGAGGCAGTTGTTTTAGTTCCAATTTAGGTGTACTTTGGATTTATAGGAGTGTGTATGAAATTTAGAGGTAACTAATATCATCTAACTACTCAATGGTATCATACTTAGATAAGGAATGATCTTTTACAAGCTTATCAGTATCATCAATGGTCATTGGATCCTCAGTGTTCAAGAAATTATCAATTAATAAATATGCATGACACTTTTCTAGACCACTACAACAATCAATGCATGATTCATTACCAAGAAATTCAATCGAGGATGAAAACTTAGAAAGGGGATCAAGTGAATAAAAAGAAGTGTTTTAAAAGGAAGAGAGTAGATTAATTGAATTTACAGAGAGAGAGGAACATTCTTCTGAGCGGTGCTTCATGGAATCAAGGATGTTAAAATGGACTATGTCACCACAAAATTCCATAGATAATGTATCATTATGCACAATAATTATGGTTTTGGAAATTTTTAAGAAGGTTATCCCCAATATAATGGGGTCATGTCCATTAATCTTATCATCTTCCATTTAAATCATATAAAAATCAGTAAGAAAAATTAAATTTTTTACCCTCACAAGAACATCCTCTAACACACCAGAGGGGTGTGTGGTACTCTAGTTGGCTAGTTGAACAACAATTCTAGTGGGATTTAGTTCTCTGGCCTGCAATGAAGAGTAAATGGAGTGAGGAATCACATTTATAAAATCACCTAAATCAATCATAGCATTGAAAAATGAATACTCCCCTATGGTGCATGGAATAGAGAATGTCTCAAGATCGTTGCACTTGGTGGGAAGTATTCATTTTCCAATGCTATGATTGATTTAACCTGCACTTTTTTGAAAATCTCTAAAATTTCCTTATCGAGTTTAGTTTCCTTTTGCTTTCTAGGTTGGGTGGCCCTTTGGGGAAATAGAAGAGTGATGGGTTGTCTAAGAGACGCATCGACATACACACTCTTTCCTTTGGAAGGGATTATCTCAAGACATGGTTTTTCAACATTTGGAACATTTTTAATGGTTGGGATGGAGGTTTATTCTGGAGGGGATGACTCTAATAGAGGATTAATTTGACTTTATAGTTTTTTTTCAATCCTAAGGGTGATGGAACTAACATTTTCTTTATCTCTAGGGTTGACTAATGGTTGAGATGGTAGTTTACCCAAACCATGACTTTAGATTTCCCCCACCGATTTAGCTAGTTTGTCTAATTGGGTCTTTAGGTCTTGTATGGTTGCCTAAGTGGTTTGTTGGAATTGGAGATTGTTTGAAACCATTTGTTTCATCATATCTTCTAGGATAGGCTCAGGTTTTGGAGGGGTTTGTTGGAAAGGCCTTTGGGGTGGTTGAGGATTTCTGGGTGGTGGTGGTGGATGACTACTCTGACCCTGTTGGTTCTATTGCTGTTGAGGTTGGTTTTAATACCCCCTTACCTATAGGCTTAGTTTTCTTTCCACCCAGGGTTGGATGGATAGTAAGGTTCCTACCTAAAGGGTTGGTTATAGGGGCGGCCTAGAAATATTGCCTCACAACTCTTAGAAGTTTCTCTCAATTGGGGGAATTGGTCAGAGTAGTGGGTTTCAAAAGAACATTTACCACAATGAATGGGAGGAGGAGATTGGAATTTACCTTGGGAAAGAGAAAGTTTTTAAAGAAGGGTACTTACCTCTTCGAACTTCGTGTCCACATTTTTCTCGAATTTGGTAGATTGCACCTCATGGACACCTCGAATGGGTACATTGGACCTTGTACCAAATTATTGAGTGTTTTGTGTCATGTTCTCAATTAGGTTTCTTGCAGAAATTGGGGTCTTATCCACTAGTGCGCCACCTACAACAACATCAATCATGTTACAATCAATTGGAATTAAACCCTCATAAAAATATTGTATTAAAAATTGATTTCTTATTTGGTGGTAAGGAAAACTTGAACATAATCTTTTAAAGCGTTCTCAATATTCATGTAATGTTTCCCCTTGTGATTTCCTTATATCACAGATTTCTTTCCTTATAGTTTTAGTTCAAGAGGCTAGGAAATATTATTCAAGAAAAAGGCATTTCATGTCTGCCCAACCTCTAATTGGTGAATTAACATAATAAAGCCAGTCCTTTGTAGTGTCTTCTAATGAAAATGGGAATGCTCTAAGCTTTAATTGTTCTTCATCCACATTTGCAGGTTTTAATTTAGAACACAAGGTATGAAATTCTTTAAGATGCTTGCGTGGATCTTCTCCATGAAGTCCATGGAATCTTGGTAATAAATGAATTAAACCAGATTTTAGTTCAAATTTAGGTGCATCGCCTTGAATTTGAATATAGGTGGGCTGAATATCAACATCAGGTGAGGTTAGTTCTTTTAATGTCCAGTTGTTTTCAGTCATATTATCTAAGTTTATTTTAGTTTTGATATTGGGTCCAGAAGAAGAAGATGAAGAATCAAGAAGAGTTTCTATGTTTTGTGTTTCCTCCTTCGAAGGGTTCTCTTGTGCATCTCAATGTCGCTGATATAGGATCCTCTCCGGTTCGGGTTCAAATGGTGGTAGGTCTCCCAAAGTAGAACACGTCGTGAACAGAACCTAAAAAGGAAATAAATCATAACAAAAAAAATATAAGTAAAGGTATAAGATAAAATAAATAAATAGTCACAAAATTTACAAAAATCTTATCAAAAACACGAACTAAAACAAAAGCGCTCCCCAGCAACGACGAAAAAATTTGACTATGTTGTCATGACGCATCAAATTTATAGTTATTTAAAAAAGATTTTGTAGTCTAGGGAGACCCTAGGTCGTCTCTCAAGGAGCATTGGTAGCTTATAGTGTGTGTTTTTAATAAAGATTACTAAAATAGGGGTGATTTTGAAAACTGTTTTAAGAAAATAAATTAACTTAAAGAGTTTAATAGTTGATAGAATAAGGTGGTGATTTAAGAATTATGAGATAAGGATATCACTTCAAGTTCACTACACATCTTGGATAGTTCATTGTTCTGAAAATTCCACATGGTTTTGTTTAATTCTTTGGTTGAGGGTTGTCAATATCTTGATTCCCCTCTTGCCTCTCAAAACGTTGCACAAAGTACCAACCCTTGACACAAAAATTGTGTTGTCAAGGTTTAAACTTCAAGAATAGATTAAAGGCTACCAAATCATACTAAAATCTCATATATTTGTTATATAGAAATGATGCTTGTGTTTTCCAATCGGAACAACCTAAGATTCTCACTTCAAATCTCAACCCAATCAGTGTTGAAATAAAAAACATTTCACTTAATTATATCAATAGAAATGAAATAAGAGGAGATGAATGTCAAGATAGATAATAATGGAAATATTTATAACATAAATTACACAAAACCAGTAGAATAACAAGTTCCAAAACTCACTCCCAAGTGAGTGTAGCTCCCTCGAAATGATCGTCCACCGTTTAGCTTGACATCGGGAGGAGGAGGAAGCTCGGGTGGAACTTTTCCTTCATCCTTGATCCCCCTATGAGGATAGGGGACTCCAAAACTTCTTGGATGATGAAGGAAATACTTTGGATCTCCAAAATACCATATCTTTGCCTCCTGTCTGAACTTACAAATGGGGAGCCCAAGGTTCCATTTTATAGAAAAATGGGACGGTGGTTTTGAACACACTAATTTCTTAAAACAACTTGTAAAGTAGTTTTAGACCTCTAGAAATACTTATCTCACTTTTTAGAAAATAAAAATGTTGTAGAAACACCTCCTGAATATCTTCACTGAAAGTTTAGATGCATTTGGACACCTACAGCTCGAGATATGGACAGATCACATCACACCACTTTTGGCTTCGTGCAGATTCGGTGTGCGGGACAGATCAGGTTGGTTGGGTCATCAGATGGATGAATGAGTCTTAGGTTAATTCATATGAAATGTATAACAATGAATTTTGTACAAGTCCACAAAATTTCAGCCCATTTAGATTCACTTTTCAATAGCAGTATGTGGATGAGTCCATTGGTGTGCATAGATCCTGCGCAGTTTGGCCCATTTTTCTTAGACATCATCATGGGCCCTCCAAATCACCTTCACCTTTAATGAAATTATCAAAAAAATTATAATTACCTTTCCAAAAGTGATAAACAAAAAATAATGGAATCAAACATGAAGTGAATTTTTTTATTATTTTATAATTTTCAATGCAAAACTAGTTTTACACAATGTTGTGTGGGTAAAAATGAAACAGTGAATCGCGGTACTATCAGACACTTTCATTTGAATATATGAGTTTTTTTTATTATTATAACTATATAATCCTTTATATATTGAGTAAAAATTATGTTTTTATATTGGATACCCTTTTAATACAATTATTGATTGGGGAATTATAAATTTTTTAAATTTTACGAAGGCATGTAGTGTTATACAGCATAACATGGAATTAGGATAAATTTTGGTACAATGTTTTCTCCCAATGTTTAAGGATGTTTATATGAAAATAATATCCAAAAGAGTTGTAATTATTTCATAGTGATTTTTAATTATTTGAATAAAATCTATGATGCATACTTGAAAGTGGTAGATTATTGTAAATATGCACCAAATTATAATGCATGATATAGTAAAAGTCATCATGTTGTGGTTTGTATTATTTAGTGATTCATGATACCACTCTGTGGTGTATGTATTGAATGACATTGGATATCATTTGAACAAAAATCCTTTATTAATGATCATGTTATTTAGTATTGGGATGTACATATCAATCTGAATATTCTTTCATTGTTAGTTATGGAGTCATGTATCATTTATCATGTACAATTGATACACTGGTCACATATATATAAGAAGTCGGTATATCTCACTTCTTTTCCCATTATTTATTTACATGTGGTTTCTTATGATACAAGTTCATGTAAAATTGATTTTTGTAATAGAACAATGATTTCTATTTACTCAGTGATACATATTTCTCTACCCACTATTTTATAATCTTTTACACTAGATACACATTCAATGAACTATATTTCATTATATTAATTCATATTCTTCATTATCAGGATTGGATTCATTAACAACCTAATTTTCAATACCTTTCATAATATCATTTTTATTATTTTATAAACATTAGATATTACCATTAAAATAAGTTTCCCATTCCTTCAATACCTTGAAACATTCTAGGATTCTCGATTATTTTTTTCATGCTCTCCTTCAAAGATACAAAATTATATTCAATAAAATAGACAAGACCAGATAAATATCAGTAAATTAATTGATTTTTTTATTATTTTTAGTGTTTATATCTTTTATTTCATTGATCAAATCCCTATTTAAATCATAAAAAGATTCTATAGAGACTATATTACACTATAGATAAATCACTCTTTCATTTAGCAAGGCCAAATATGATGCAATATATTTCATGTCATTTTTAGCATACTTTGGAAATGAAAATAGAGAACTTGTGGGAATAGATTTAATATTTCAAAAAAAATCTTGAGCCTTCATAAAATCTTTTAGATCATTAAAATATGACCTAGAGACTATATCTAATTTTATTTCCTTGATATAGAAACAAAATTTTCCTTAAAAAATTATATTTCTCCTACAACATATTTGATATTAGACTTCAAACCAATAATATATTTTTTCAAGAGAGTGAATTATAAAAACATAGAAAAGGTAAATCTCTGAACCTATTCATTGGTATTTGAACTAATTTCATTTCTATTAATATAATGTGCATCTTTTTCACTTTTATCAACAACAATAGAGGGTATGCTTTTATACCAAACTACATTATTCCTTATTATTAATGGAATCTCATCAACACAAACCTAAAAATCCTTAATATCTTCCTTTTAATTTTATATAAGAGAAATAATTGGAATATATACATAAAAAACTACTTATACTTGAACCTCAACCTATTTATTTATAACATCTTAAATATACTCATTCATGGTCTCCTAATGAGTCTGGACATCCATTCTTCCTCACCGTATTTCATCTAAACATCATCAGCTACAAATACAGGAGCATAAATATCAGCATTTATAGTAGGTTTATCTTTAAGATCAAAGTCTTTAACCCCATTAGATCTGAATTCATCAATAGTTGAGGTGGGTCTCTCTACCTTAGCTACTGCAGGTAATGCAGGGACTGAATAATCTTCTCTATGATGCTTCCCCTGAGCATCTATAGGGATTTTATCAGCATTTTCTTCCTCCTCTCCTTTCTTTCTAATAACCATTAGCTTTTTCAAGGAATAATTTTTATAAGAATATAAAGATTTTAAGTTTATTATATAATAAAATGAAATTATGATGAGAATTTATTAGATCATTTGAATCTACATATACCTTGTGAAACAGAAGGATTGGCACCCAACCATATGGATAGAAATAGATTTTTACTGATCTATGTAAGAAATGATACGTGTATATCAACATATATCTCTTTAGGTTTACTTTCTCATATTTTATTATAAAATAAATAAAATAATTTCTTGAAACAATACTTTTTCAAAATCCCTTTCCCTTTGAGAAATTCCTTCCAAAATTAACATAACAAGGACCTTCTACTCTAGTTCTAGGTCCTTTACAAGAATCTTCATGATTGTATGGGGTATAAATGGATTGAATATAAAATAATCTAGAATAAATAACTCGTCATTCTATATCTTAGGGATAAACATGAATCTCCCTTCATGTGGTCAGTAGATAATTTCATCCAACTCAATATTAGAAAATGAAATTTTCTTCACTTTAAGATGACAATATCCTCATTTTGAGAAAACATGAACTGAGAATTCTCATAAAAATATAAAACATAAAGATTTTTTTTCATTAAATAGAAACAACCATACTTGAAAACTTGTCACTTTATTTAGTAACATTTCTATGAAATTGAACTAGATAAAATCGACTACCTTGCCGAAAAGAATTCACCGCTTAGTGCTTAAGTAATTAGTTTTCTTTGAACAGATTAAAGCACCTCCATCGATTCTCTTTGATTTTATTATACTCGGTTGGAGGTTCAATGTCCAAGTGATCAAGAAATAGGGTTTAAAGGGTTTATAATTGAGTGATAAATAGAATGAACTATGGTGTTTCTTCACCGTCTATCCTTTAATTTCATGAAATTGAATCTTCTTCTAAAATAAATAATATCATCTTTAAATAATGAGATTCATGATAGATGAGATCTCAATTGATAAAGATACAATTACTATTAAGGCATGACTAGTGAGGAAAATCCTTTAGTGTCTCAGTGGGAATGGGTTAGTAATTATCCTAAGGTTGGGTTGAGGGGTTAGTTTATTGATGGGATCACTAACATTCATAGGTGAATGAGCATGTTTTGGGAATATACCATCAGGTTGTAACCACTATAGAAGTAGTAATGAATTGATGATATTGGTACATCAGTAGTTCTCTTGAGATGAAAATGGGTATGTTATATAGTTTATATAATAACCAATGATGATAAGGAAATGAGTCTATTTTAATAAGTATGGAATTTAAATAGATCTTATGAAACAAAGTGTGACAGATTACCATATATAAATTGGGATAGCTAATTCATTCAATTTACTATGGATTATATATCAAATCATGGTATCTAAGGGTTGTCCTATGTTTATTAGTGAGTGATAGGTTGTAATATTATTATTAATTTATACCATGATAGGATGACATGTACTAGATATATGTCACCCAGGATATAGGCGTGCTGGATATTCCATATACTAGTAGAGTACTAGTTTGCATTCTATATGCCATATTTTATTTTGATTACTATATTAATCATGTTTTTATACAAAATTATTTTGATATGATGCAAATCTTCTAATGGGGATTCACATACTTGGAACCCAATGGAAAACTAAGGTGACACAATAGATAAACTGGTTGTGTAACCAATACTTCATGTTAGTCCATCAATTATATAGAACGATTTTGTTATAATGAATCCTTTCTACTAAAAGGATTCAACAAACAAATATTCTAATTATAAATCATTTCCAGTATATGGATTAGATAGACCAGTTCTATTAACAATAATCATTTCTAGTCTATTTCTTAGACAAATTGATAGTGTCACAAGGACTCCATTACATTATATAAATAGGATAGACTGGGTTTTTTATCATCACCCCATTTTATTCTATTGTATGTTCTTGATTAAATTTTTATACTTAACCACTAATGATTGAATATGGCAGGGTTGTGATTCAAGTTAGTCAGGTTAGTACTTGATAACATGAAATTAATTTATTAATTTTCAGGTTACAAAATTATTTATTTTCTTATGAATACAATAGTATAATATGGTTTATATCAGGAGAATATTTTTTGTAGCCTACTATTATTTACTCTCACATATTGCATGTGTACCTTAATCAATATGTGGACTATATATTATAATTGAAAGTGCAGCTAATTAGAGGAGTACTAAGAATTTAAAGGCTTGCAACTATGTTATATATAATGAGACCCCACAACCTCAACCATGGGTAGTGAATAATGGATAATGGTGAATCATTCACAACCACACCAAAAAAATCATGGAAAATGTGGGAAAAATAAATTTTTATAAGACATGCCTCTACTACCTAGGCCACACTACATTCAGCCTCCCAACCTGAGTTGAATAGGTATTTTGGGATGAATTCCAGTACTTGATAGAGCTTAAGAACATGATCTATCTATCACTCCATTTATCTTATGAACCGCCAATTTTTTCACCTCGAACCCCAAAACCTATACCACTACCCCCATCCACATCATCCAAAACAATACCCACCACCTACCTCCATGCCCATACCCCACTTTTACCCAATCTGTTTATCTTCTTCCACCTCTAACATCATCCCAACTCTAGCCCCATTTGAGTATACATTTCAAAGGATTCCTATCTCCATTAGATTCATTACTCACGAGACATTGGATATCCTATTTGATGTCATCACCCACTGTCAAATAGAGTTAGATACCCAAAGGAAGGGTAAGTGGAAGATATCTAAGATACCCATGGATATTCCATTCATTGATCCCACTACAAGGCACATGGATTACCTCTTGATCTGAGAGGCATCAACACATGAGAATGTTGAGTTTTCCCCTGCTCCAATTGAATCCCCTGCCACCACTATAGTCTCCAATACTATGACGCCAACTATTTTCATTGGTACTAAGACAATAATTTGAATGACCATTGAGATGTAATCCATTTTAGTGACCACTACATTAGTTTCCCTTCCTGACCAGTTACTAATATCATCATTGAAGATCCAAGATCAAGCACTGAGATGGTTCCCATAACTATGTATGCCTCGAGAGCACACCTTTCCCCAACCATTAAGGACACCCTAACCCTACACAACACATGGATGCCTCTTAACCTAGGGAGTACTATTATATCCCTCATTGAGAATACCTATCAACAACTATCATCTTCCTTAGTATCCATTCATATTCTACTAGGAGATCTTTAGGAGATATTATATAGTGGAATGACTAGTCACTTTGAGAGGATATAACTATTATTATCACGAATTCTACTAATTCTACTTGGTAGGATTATAAGTATAACATAGATACTAAGGGTATACTAAGGCATATTAGGATTTACACCTCTCTTAATTTTTTCATGTGTTCACTCTCTTTTATACCTTTTTCCCCACATTTTGTACTTTGCATGTATTTATATATTTTTTATCTAATTGAATATTATTTTTGTACTTTAGTTGATGATATGCATGGAACTTCACATTATTGAGCATCACTTTTGATTTTAAAATGTTTTATTTATATTTTTTACCTAAGCCATTATAAAGTGCAGGATCTATTTTGTAGGAATACAATGAAACAGACACTAATCAATTCAAGTGTTTCAATGAAATTAATCTTTCAAAGGATAAAATAAAATATTCTATAATAATAAGGTAATATTTGAATGTATTTATTGTATTTTTTATCAAATACCTTGATGTGATTAAATTTAATAGCACTTGCATCCCTCCCACTTTGCATTAAAAATTGGTGACAATAACGTTTTTTTCAAAAATTCATAAACATTTCCAGTTTTGAGTTTTAAAGAGATTAATGATAGTGTGCAGCTGTAAAATGAACCTCACCCAAAAAAATGTTTGTTTTGAGTTGTAAGTGATATAATATCATGATAGTGTGCAATTGAGTGGTTTTGTGTGCTACTGTAACCTATAGGAGTTGGAGGATATGAGTTAAGGTAGTTGTAGGTCAGAGTTTTTATGGAATATAGAGGATATATCCATGGTTTAAACCATGTTAGTATACCTTAATAGCCATGGTTAAACTGTGGTGATGTCTAACTATTTTTGTGGTTTAAACCATGGTAATAGATGGTCTACTTCCATGGTTTAAATCATGGTAGTAGTCTTAAATAACCATAGTTAAATTGTGGTGATACCAAGCTATTTCCATGGGTTAAACCATGGAAATAGACGGTCTACTACCATAGTAGAATTAAATATCCACGATTAAACTGTAGAGATATCCATCTATTTCCATAGTTTAAATCATGGTCATAGTTGGACCCTATTTAAATGGGAATAGGGCCCATGGTTTGTTAAAACTATGTCTGTAATCTATGACCATGGTTTTTGGGCCTATTTCCATGGTGTTCAACTGTGTAAATAGCCTAATTTTGTAGTTTTTTTGGTATCCATGGATGAATAATGGAGTTGCAGGGTTTATCTCTTGATGCCTTACTTGTCATTAAGTGAAGGCTGAACACCAAGTTCTAGTGGGTTTAGCTCAACCCCTTAAGGTGAAAGAGTGGAAGTGAGATGGGATATCTATGAACTTTGTGGTAGGATTACCACATACATACAGGGGACATGATGTCATTTGGTTGATCATAGACTAACTCACCAAGTCATACCACTTCTAATATATCTAAGATCAGAGTTCAGTAGAGATCTTGGGATGACTCTACATGTAGGAGATAGTCCGACTCCACAGAGTTCCCTCGATGATCATTTTTTACTATGACGCTAAATTCACATCTCAATTATGGAAAGGGTTATAGGAAGATTTCAGGACTCAGTTATGCTTGATCATAGTGTTTCACCCCCAGCCTAATATCCAGACTGTAATGAACTGTGTTTTTTCGGACTAAAATTTTGAGCAGAAATTGATTTTTTTCTTTTAGATGCTTGTAAGGGTTAAAATGGTCTTTTTAATCTATCATATGACCTCAGATGATTTTTTTGACCACTTCTTTGGTCCCAAAATGGGGTGTTTAGCCTTGTACAAAAGTTTGTTGGAATTCAAATCCATTTGAATTTTAACAGAATAATTAATAATTAATATTTAAGCAATTACATATTAAATTATTCATGCAGGTTTGTTTAGTGATATCTTTTGAATGAAGCATTAGGTTGAGATTTTGTTCTTTCCATTGATTCTAGAATGGGGATTTTTTCCTAGGTGGGGTATAAACTCAGTTCGGGTGTCGGATCCGGTCAGGGTCCCCTTTTCTTTTTCTTTTCTTTTTCTTTTATTTTTGTTTTATTTTTCTTTCTTTTCCTTTCCTATTTTATTTTCTTCTTTTTCTCTTGGATTCTCACATACTCACTAGGGGGGTCCTCCTTCACCACATGACCAAGATAGAAGGGAGAGGGAGAGAGAAATAGAGGGGGTGAGAGGGAGTTACTTTCACAGAGCTCAGGATGTATTGGATCGACGTGTAACAATCATAGACCGCAAAAACAGGTAAAGCTTTGGCAGATTTCACCCAAAGTTAGACCATTTTTAAGTTTCACTACAAATCTGAATAGTTTAATTATTTTCAAGTTTTAAATCCCTATTATGATTGCTTAGGCCCCCTCTAGGGATGATCTTCTATTTTGGGGGTGAAAACGGGGGTTTCGGGGTGATTCGAGGGTTTTCTGTCTGGGAAAACCTGCCTACATAGCGTGTGGTTTAGGGAGACAAGTTGTGTGTTCTTCCTATTTGGGGAAGATTACATTTATGAATTACACTCCATGTAACAGGGTGTACAATCCGTGTATTGATGCCTAGCCATGTAGTCGAGTACCCAGGCAGGTTTCCTGTGTAGGGGCACACAGTCGTGTAGAGTACATGGTCAAACCTTGTGTGGGTCGCATGCCATGTGGAAGCACATGGCTAGGCCAAGTACATGACCAGGTCATTTGAGGGACACAGGAAGGTACCCCATGTAGGTTACATGTCGTGTACCCATCTTGCATGTTGTGTACATAGGAATTTACACTCCATGCTTGGTGGGAGTACACACCCATGTGGGGATTTGGGAGTACATGTCATGTGCTCAGGGTGACACACCGTATACTAGCCCCCTTTTAACCATTTTTGGGGTTTTTCATATCTTTTCACCAAGAAGTATAACTTTTACCCACGATTAGTCCATTCTAAATATCTTTTCACATAGATCATGATGGTAAGACCTGTGAGGTGTTTTGAGTACTCCTGAGAGGCTTTTCAATATTCTATATAAATGGATAGGTTCTTCCTCTAGTAATTTTATCCAATGTATTTTGAGAGTGTGACCTTGATATGAGATGATCTGTGAACTATCTCTCTTGACTGGTTCTTTTTTATCTCTTCCTTTGAGGATATATCCCTTGCGAGATGTTCCCTTCTGGCCTAGGAGGCCATGAGACTAGTTATTTTTTATAATCCCCTACAGGATTCCTCTTCTTGCGTTTCAACCAAGTGGATCACTTATAGGATGCCTCCATCTTTTTTTTGTACTAAGGATCCCCTGAGGGATTCCTTTTCTTACAAGTTGACCTAGGGAATTCCTATTCGGATCCCTTTTTCTATTTATCATTCATAGGATTCCATGTAGGATTCCTCTACCTTCATACTCTATTGATAGGGTCCTGTGTAGGATGCCCCTTTTTCTATGTATTGTTCTGAGGATCCCTTGTAGGATGCCTTCATTTGATTACTGTTAGAGGATCCCTTTTAGGATTCCTCATTTTACCTTTTCAGCTAAGGATCCCAAGTAGGATTCCTTCACTTATGTAAAGACCTCAAGGATCCCATGTAGGATGCCTCTCAGTGATTGAATTAAGGGACCCAATGGGCGCCCTGATGTTTGACCAACCCTAAGATAGTATGTCTATTTTAGGTAGAGATGGTAGAGGGTGTCATCTTAGAAATCGTGTCATTCTTATAATCTTGAGTAGTTGTGGTTGTAGTGTTGGGTTTAGGAATTCGACCACCCTCTCTCCTTGTTTATTCCTTCACATGTTTATTATTGATGCATTGATATTTTCCAGAGGTGCTTCCTGGTTGGTGGCTATTGAGCATGATGTGAGGCATATTTCTTTCTCTTTGGTATGTATATACATTCTTCCTAGGATCCAGCTTCTAATCCATGTTATTTTTTTATATGTTTATTTTTATACACAGTGGTACTACCTTGGATATGTATGTTGCGCATGTATATTTGATTATTAGATTATTGGGATTTCTAGAGGTGTTTCCTGGTATCCGGCTATTGAGCCTAGGATTATGATATACAGGCATAGCTTCCCTAATAATGATACTCATGGATGATTCTTCTCTTCCGAGTGATGAGGATGATTATGCTCTCCTCAAATTGTGGGTTAAATTAGGATAATTACGCTCTCCTCAACCCAAGGTTATTGGTGTATGATTACTCTCTCCTTGACTTGTGGTCTATAGAGGATGATTATTCTCTCCTAGACTGGTGGCTTATGGTGGATGACTATGCTCTCCCTGATTTTCCATGTGATGAGGATATCTAGATGTTCTTTCTGGGATCTAGCTTATGATCCCTTTTCTTTATCAGGGTGGATGAGCATGGCATCCCACACCTATGTTTAACATTCACTTTGGATCTTGAGTGGTGGGTATGACATCTCACTAGTGATATCTCCTAAAAATCGCCTAAGGGGCAGACCCTTAAGGTTCATCCGAGTTGTAATGTCGTGACTGCCTACAAACTGAGACCTAGGGATCAGAAACTGGACTAGATTTACATGCCATGATTAGTGTGGTGTCTATCTTAGTGGCCATTTATAGGATATCTAGATGTACTCCATGAAATCCTTCTTTATAGTGATTGGAGGTGAGTATGGGTGAACCCATGTGTATGGAAAGTATCCCCTTGTGATGACGTAACTTACTCAGAGATATTTCCAGCATTGGATGAAATAGGTATATGTTGATTGGGATTATAAACCTGGAGATCAACTTAATGATACACAACTTGAGTGTCATGACATCCAATTCAACGCCCTTACATAGGATGTCCAGGCGACTAGGATTTACAAACCCAAGGATCAAATGCTATTGGTTTTACGTTATTTTATTCACTTACTCATGAATATTAATATTTATGTATATATGTATAGGTATGGGACTATATATGTATACACATATAGATATGGACATCCATGGTGGCACATTCCTAGTTGATCGGGATTACAGGCTTGGGGTTCGACTGTGGTTTCACATTTATTAGTTTTAATTATCTTCTAATTTGTGTCTCAACTAGGCTAAGCAGTATGATTTTTCATACACTTATAGTAACATACTTTTATAGGTTTATCTTCAGGGTGACCTGGTAAGATTATTTCTCACCCCTTCATGTGCACCTCAGTGTACGTGTAGACCTTATGTATACTTTTCAAGCTGAGCACAGTTGAATGGTGGATAGGGATGAGGCCCAGAGTTGCATGTTCAAGTGGAGCTGCTCATGTGGTTATTCTGATCAGGCTGGTGTAGTTCAACAATGTCTAGAGATTGGGTATGTGGTCTCCCTCGGTGTTAATAATAGATCCATGTACTTTTATTTCAGTTTATTTTATACTCTTGTATCTGTATGGTCAACTCAGTGGGTGACCAGTGTTGTATATATGGAATAGATGTTTGGGATTTTATAGCATTTTCATTTATTATTACAACATACTCTATTTCAGTTTATTTACTACTTCTGCACTCTATTTATTTATTATTGTATGTGATACTTATCTATTTCCACTATTTTCTTACTCTGATATGAGGTAATAGTCTCCCCACTGTCACACCCTAGACCCTCACTACTAGTTAGCAGCCTCTAGTGTACAGAGAGGCACACTTAAGGCCTTGTAACTAATTGTCTCGAGGAATCATTTTAGTGGCATCCAGGTCGGGATGTTACAAAGTGGTTTCATAGTTGTTCTTTTCCTAATCTTTACTATTTGGGATATGGTATATAATAGTATTAGGAATGTTTTGGAATCTGTGATGGATATCAAACTGGTAAATCGAGAACACTTGTTTTGTTAAGAAGTCTCAGTTTCTAGGGGTATGGGATTGTTGTTTTGATCTATGTTATTATAGTTGTATATGATTTTCACCTTGAGTGACACACATGTTGTGTGGATGTTATGATTTATTATGGATCTCTGGATCTTATCCCATTGGAAAGAGGTCAGTGATGGATTTTGACTCTCGTTCGGCAAAAGCAAGAGGTGTCTTATGCATCATATTTGGCACGTAGGATCCACATCATATAGTCCTTCTAGTGTGTGATTTTACTAACGACTGAGCCCTATTATATTAGGCCTACTCATATATATATATATATATATATATATATATATATATCATTCTGATGGTAGGTTATGTGGATCTATATTGAGGCATTGATGGTGAGGCTGATGACTCAGTCCTCATGCATGGGAAGTGTAGTAACCCTAATAGGTCGATTTGGCACGTAATGTCATTCTGTTGTACCCCTTGTAGGGTGTAGTTTCATAGGTCATGGTTATCTATTCAGATCTATCAGTACGATTTCGATGGATACCAGACTTTCCTTGAAAACTGGACCTCCATGGGGTATTACTGTATACGAATGCTTTGTAAGTGTCAGTTCAGTCTCTCTTCTTCGTTGGTATCATGATCTCTAGGGAGCAGTTCCTTATAAAAAATGTTGGGTGAGGATCGGGACCCTGTTGGTCGTGTTTTCAGTTCTGACCCATATAGGTCATTGTGATCTTTACCTTATTTATAGAGGTTTGATATTTTAAGCTAGGTGGTTAGAACTTGTGACCCGGTTATGATACTTGATCTATAGGGCTAGGTAGGAGACTTAGATACCCTTAGTTTTGACTCGGACCCTTATAGGTCTATGTCCATTTTGTTTGAAGTCAACCTACGTGAGTGAGGTTAGCCCGTGTTTTTAGTTTTATTTTTAGGTAGTGATCTTTCTTATATGCTCGTTTTGATATTGATTCATGGTTAGTGATCAAGTTGTTCAATATAGGCATGTTTATACCTTCAGCTTTTGACAAGAACCTTGGGTGCTTTGGTACCAATACTGGCTTCAACAAGCAAGAATATTTGGGTTTCTCGCTCAGTCAACTAGTGATTTTGTTATTGCTAATGTGTTTAAAGTGCGGGTAGATGCTTGTGACTAGAACAATGCTGGGTGACATGCGGTCTTGGAACAAAATTATGGCACATGGACAATTCTGAAGAGGAGTTCCAAGGGATCTTCTGGATTAATGAAATGATGTGTCATGTATCACGATCATCTTATCCTTGTAATGGGTGACTCGCTGGAGCATGAGTTGGGTGTAAGGGTATGCATTGGTTGTGTGTGGTGTCGTTTAATCATAAATTGGTGAGTGGTCGGGTGCAAGCTTAGGACTGATGTTTTCATGACTTTTTGTGGTCTTCGTTGCCTAGAAGTTATGGTTAAATGACGAATGTCCCTCCATGGTCGATGTGACATTAGGAGTGAATGGGGTACTATAAGACAATTGACCTGTGTCTAAATCTTGTTCAGGTGTTGACAGGATGTGAGCATGGCTCGAAGGGAGTTATACATGCCCTTTTTGAAAATCGTAGTGTACTCCTATTAGAGATGATTATGCTCTATCTTAACTTCATCTTGAGTATGCTAAGAGAGTGTCGTCCCTACATCAAGATTATTTTATTTTAAATGTCTTCTCTGGTTAAGGAAGGAAACCTATTGAGGTTACGCTTGAGGAGCAGTATAAGGTGAGACATATGGTGGAGAGTGCATTGTTGGCTGCTTGAGGGTGGTGACTCTCATTTTCTATTTAAATTAAGAATTTTTCTAAGTTTTTGAGCTTGGATCTTGGTTTCAAGATGATGATAAGGGTATTCATTTGGTGGGGAGTACTAGATTGTTGTGGTTAAATGTCTCCTATGTAGGAGACAGTTGTTGACGCTATGAGACTAGTCATTGGACAGTCCATATAGCATGGTTGTGCAGATGCTCGGGTTGAGATCATGGATGCTATTTTTACCACCATGCATCTCATGGATGAGAAGGTTTATGGTGGGGAGGTTTTAATGACCCATGTTTTTTCAAACTGAAATTTTGAGTAGAAATTTGAATTTTTTCTTTTAGATGCTTGTAAGGGGTAAAATGATCTTTTTTCCTAGAATATGATCTCAAATAATTTTTTGACAACTCTATTGGTCCCAGAATGAGGTGTTTACCCTAGTACAGATGTTTCATGTAATTTTGAGCTATTCAAATTTTAGTGGAATAATTAATATTTAATATTTGATCAATTGAATATTAAATTATTTGTGTAGGTTCGTTTAGTGGTATCTTTTGAACATAGCATCAGATTGAGATTTCTTATTAATTGTTGAGTTCATAATGGAGAGTTTTTTCTAGGTGGGGAGGTATCATCGTAGAGCTCGAGATGTTCCAGATCGATGTGCGACAACTATGGACCATGTAAAAGGGTAAAGCTTCAGCAAATTCCACTCAAAGGTAGGTTGTTTTTAAGTTTTATTGAAAATCACCATAGTTTAATCTTTTTAAGTTATAAATCCCTATTATTCTTGATTAGGTCCCCTCAAGGGTCGATCTACTACTTTTGGGATGAAAAAGGGGGTTTCGAGGTGATTTAGGGGTTTCCATTTAGAAAAACTCATCTACACTGTGTGTGGTTCAAGGAGACGCACCGTGTGTTCTTCGTGTTTGGAGAAGATGAAGTTTTTAAAGCATGCTCCCTATACTAATGGTCAGTTGTGTATCCAAGTACCTGGCCATGCTACCTATGTAGGGGCACACAACCATGTAGAGTACATGGCCAGACCCTGTGTGGGTCACATACTGTGTAGAAGTACATGGTCAGGCCAAGTACATGTCCAGGCCATTTGAGGGACATGGGAAGGTACCCCATATAGGGTACACACTGTGTACCTGTTTTACACACCATGTACATGGGCATTTACATGCCATGTCTAGCGGGAGTACACACCCATGTGGGGATTTTGGATTACATGTCATGTGCTCAGGGATAGACGTTGTGTACTACCCACCTTTTAACCCTTTTGGGGGGTTTTTATATATTTTTTCCATGAGTTTTAATTTGACCCATGCGTATTCCATTCTAAGTATCTTTTCACATAGATCGCAATGTTAGGAACCGTGAGGTGTTTTGAGGACTCCTAGAAGGATTTTCAAGATTCTATATAAATGGAGAGGTTCTTCCTCTATTAATTTTATCTAGTGTCTTCTGAGAGTGAGACCTTGATCTGAGATGACCCATGAGCTATCTCTCTTGACTGATGATTTTGTATCTCTTCCTTTGAGGATGTATCACTTACGATATGTGCCCTTCTGTCCTAGGAGTCTGTGAGACTAGTTGTTTCTGAGGATCCCCTACATGATTCCTCTACTTACATTTCGACCAAGAGGATCCCTTATAGGATGCCTCCATCTTCTTTTTATACTAAGGATCCCCTAAGGGATGAATTTTCTTACAAGATGGCCTATGGAATCCCTAGTAGGGTCTCTTTTCCTGTTTATCGTTTAGAGGATCCCATGTAGGATGTCTCTGCCTTCACACTCTATTGAGAGGGTCCCATGTAGGACGAACCTTTTTCTATGTACTGTTCTGAGTATCCCTTGTAGGATGGATATGGTCACTTACCGTTAGAGGATCCCTTATAGGATTCCTCCTTTTACCTTTTTAGATAAAGATCCCAGGTAGGATTTTTTCACTTATGCAAAGACATCGAGGATCCCAAGTATGATGGATTTTAGTGTTTGACTTAACAGACCCAATGGGCGCCCTGATGTTTGATCAACCCTAAGCTAGTACGTCAGGTTTGGGTAGAGATAGTAGTAGATGCCACCTTAGATACTGTGTCAAACTTGTAATTCTGAGTGGTTGTGGTTGTAGTGTTGGGTTTAGGTGTCCAAACACCCTCACTCCTTTTTTATACCTTCACATATTTATTATTGATGTAGTGATGTTTACCAGAGGTGATTCCTGGTTGGTGGTTGTTGATCCTAATGTAAGGCATCTTTGTTACTCTTTGGTATGCCCATATGTTCTTCCTAGGATCTGGCTTCTGAGCCATATTATTTTTCCATATGTTTATTTGTATACCCAGTGGTACTACCTTGGATCTAGTTATTGAGTTTGTATATTTTATTATTAGATTATTGGGATGTTCAGAGGTGTTTCCTAGTATTCATATGTTGAGCCTTGGACTATTATATATAAGCATAGCATCCCTAACAATGATGCTCATGGATGATTCCACTCTCCCGGGTGATGAGGATGATTACGCTCTCCTCAACCCAAGGTTGTCAGTGGATGATTTCACACTCCTAGTCTTGTGGTCTATAGAGGATGATTATTCTCTCCTCGATAAGTGTCTTATGGTGGATGGCTATGATCTCCCCGATTTTCCATATGATGAGGATCTCCAAATGTTCTTTTTGGGATCAGGATTATGAGCCCTTTTCTTTGTCAGGATGGCTGATCATGGCATCTCACACCTATGTTTGGCATTCACTTTGGATCTTGAGGGTGGTTATGACATCTCATTGGTGAGATCTTCTACTGATCGCCTAAGGGTCATACCCTTAGGGTTCATCTGAGTCGCAATTTCATGACTGCCTACGGACTGGGACTTAGGGCTCAAACATTGGATTGGATTTACATGGCATGAGTAGTGTGGTTTCTATATTGGTGACCATTTATAGGATGTCTGGATGTACTCCCTAGAATCCTTATTTACAGTGATTTTAGGTAAGTATGATTGAACCCAGGTGTAAGACGAGTATCCCCCTATGGTGACATAGCTTGCTCAGAGATATTTATAGTGTTGGTCGAATCAGGTATATGTCGATTGGGATTATGGACCCAGATATCAACTTAATGATACATGACTTGAGTGGCATAATGTCCAACTCAATTCCCTTGCATGTGATGTCTAGGTGATCTGGATTTATGGACCTAAGGATCGACTTTTGATGGTTTAACATTATTTTATTCACTTACTCATTAATATTCATATTTATGTATATATGTATAGGTATGAGACTATACATGTATACACATATAGATATGGACATCCATGGTGGCACCTATCTAGTTGACCAGGATTACGGGCCCGAGGTTCAATTATGGTTTCACATTTATTGGCTCTACTTGTCTTCTCAGTTTTGTCACGGCTAGGCTAAGAATTTTACTTTTGCATACACTTATAATAGCATACTTTTATAGGTTCATCATCGGGGTGGCATACTAATAGTTTTTCTCACCCTTGCACATGAATCTCAGTGTACGTGTAGACCTTATGTATGATTTTCAGGTTGAGCACAGTTTCATAGTGGAAAGGGATGAGGCCCAGAGTTTCATGTTCGAGTGGAGTTGCTCGTGTGGTTCTTCTGATCGAGTTAGTGTAGTTTTATAGTGTCTGGAGACCAGTTATGTGGTCTTGCTCGGTGTTAGTAGTAGATCATGTACTTTTATTTCAGTTTCTTTTATGCTCCTGTATCTGTATGGTCGGCCCAGTGGGTTACCAATGTTGTATGCATGGCATATCTATTCGGGCTTTTATAGAATTTTCTTTTATTATTACATCATATTCTATTTCAGTTTATTTATTGTTTATATGCTCTATTTATTTATTGTTGTGTATGATACTTAGTTATTTTTGATGTTTTATTACTCTGATATAAGGCATAGTCTCCCCACCGTCACACCCTAGGCCCTCACTGCTAGTCATCAGCCTCTGGCATATGGTGAGGCACGTTTGAGGCCTTATAAACAACTGGATTGGGGCACTGTTTTAGTGGAATCTAGGTTGGGATGTTACACAGAATGATTGGACAATTCAAGTCTTGGAGGACATGTTGTGGGCTTTTATGTTGGACTTTGACCGTAGTTGGTTGGATCACCTACCTTTGGTGGTGTTTGGATATAACAACAGTTATAATTACACCATTGGTATGACACCATTAGAGGCTTTTTATGGGCAACCCTGCAGGTCATCACTTTACTGGACCGACCCAGGAGAGTCAGTACTTATGGACCCAGAGTTGGTGTGAGAAACTACAGATAAGGTGCAGATCATTCATGAGCAGATGAGAACTGTACAAAGCCATCAAAAGTCTTATGTAGATAGATGATGAAAGCCTTTGGAGTTCGAGGAGGGATACCATGTGTTCCTACGGGTTTCACCTTGACATAGATTATGAATATTTGGTCAGGGAAACAAGCTATCTCTAAGATTCATTGGCCCTTTATAGATACTGCATATAGTTGGAAAGTTGGCATACCTCTTAGATCTACCTCTACAATTAGACTGGGTACATGGTGTCTTCCACGTGTTATAGTAGAGGAGGTGCATGCATGAACCATCGCATGTTATCTACTGGGGAGAGCTAGGCATCAAGGATGAAGTTACATTTGCTGAGTACCTAGTGGAAATTGATGATTAATAGGATAGGATCCTTTGTGGGTGAGAGATTTCTTTAGTGTGTGTCTGGTGGTATCAAAAGAATCTTTAGGAGAGCACCTGAGAGTGGGAGGCTCGGATTTGTGCTCAGTTTCCACATCTCTTTGTCTAGCCACTTGTTTTGATTTTTTCGAGAAACAGAACTCCAAGGTGGGGAGAATTTAATGACTCAGATTTTTCATATATTATTTTTGGATATTGTATGAATTGTTTTCGAGACTGGGTACTAAGACGGTGTGCAATTTTGAGGCTCAGTGTACCCGAAATAAATGTTGGAAATATATTAAATATATTAAATAACACTTGAGCGCATTTTTCCTAACAAAGTAGAATAACTTCTAAATGGGGGACCAGATCAGAAATTTGAGGGCACCATTAAGTTCAGAATGTGGTTTTTACCTAAGGCGTGACATAAACTTCATCGACGCGGATCATTTGTGGAAAAGTCATCGTGGGTGTGGATAAAAAATAAATTAATAAAATAAATTTATTTAATCCATCACGATGCAACAAACTAATGAATATCTATATAAAAATTCTTATGAAATTTTTTTAGGGTTTTGCTGCATAACTCTGCAAATCATTAAAGAGCTATTGGAAATCCTGAAAGGAGATTCTGTTGGTAAATGACGACCAGATTAGAGATCGGTGACCAGTGCGAGACATAATCAAAGGATCTCTCCATCAATCACAACATAGATCTGTTATTCATTAATGATCAAACTAAATCAAGGTAAGATGTCATTTTTATTGGATTCCTTCCCTATTATCTATTTTTATGACGAACACGAATCAATCAAACAACATATTGATCCACAGATCATGCATATTGCAGGATGGGTTAGTTTTATTATGGAATTGTGGAATTGCTATGTGATTATTTGATTATATATTCATTTATCATTCTAATGACAAAGAATCGAGGTCGACATGAACATCGACCAAGGTTCATTACTCATAGATGTTCTTTGTACATTTCTTCCCCTTTCTCATTCATCGTGGGAAATTTCCTTGGCTTATTGTTTGATGAAATATGAAGAATCAAATATTGCATACCCATTTCTTGGTGCAACGATTTGATATCATAGATCTAGGCTTGACAAGATGTGACAGTGGTGCGATGAAGGAAGCGGTAGCGGATCAGATAGTGTAGACACCCAATTTTTGTGCTCTTAAACATATAATGAATAACAATGTTTGAAGGAATTTTCCAAATAGATTTGATGGCCAGATTTTGATGATTCAATGGTGGAAAGGACCGACCGATGAAACTCCTTGGTTCCAGCATGGGGTGTGGCCGGATCGGTTGTCGGAGAAGCAGAGAAGATGCGCGATTCCATATC
The DNA here is from genome assembly GCA_963277665.1 of Viscum album. Classification (NCBI taxonomy): domain Eukaryota; kingdom Viridiplantae; phylum Streptophyta; class Magnoliopsida; order Santalales; family Viscaceae; genus Viscum; species Viscum album. The sequence continues at coordinate 95,879,692 of OY728142.1, read as the reverse complement.
TGGAGTTCTGGAAATTTTTGAAGAACATGGTGTGTGTTGCAGAGCTACACGCCATGTGGGACCCCCTCAGTGGCAGCTAGGGTTTCATGAGGGAGTTAAGTATCACACGGTGTGTGACCCTATCGCATGGTGTGTGCCCCCTTCCAATTGAATCGGCGTGTACCTAAGAGGGTATAGGGACACAACTTGGCCAGGGGTACATGGGCATGGCCATGTACCAAGACACAGGAAACAACATGCCATGTAATTTTACACGGACACAGAAACAAACACGGACATGGGATATTTTACACGAGTAGGACCTGGTGTCGAAGAGACATGTCATGTACTCCTAGTACATGTTGTGTACTTCTTCAAAGTAGTTTTGGATACTTTGTCCTCTATATCTTAGACAAGTTTTTGTTAGGGTGTGTTCCCTATATCCATTCTCTGAGGGTTGGTATGGAACCGCCTCCTACACATGGGATAGTGATCCCTTAAACAAGACTTTTTGGATATATTTTTTTGAATCCTTCTGTGAGGCCTAGAGTGAGATCCTTTACCATATTCTTTCCCTAGTTGGATTTCTTGGAATTGTCGTGACCATCACTACACGGGCACCGATCATCTACTTAGCGAGTCAATCCAGATTGAGTTGTTGGTATACCCTGTGGCTTTGAGAGTGATCCTCATTTGTGTATTGTATCTCTTCAGACTTCCATCGTATACTTCCCTATGATGAGACTCGATGAGAATGACCTCTCAGATGGATGTCATCAGTGTTATCTGACTCATGGAGTGTGTTCTCTCGGATGAGTGTTATATGGAACCTTTTGAGTTGGAATTACAGTTGTGACTTTACCTTAAGATTGTGTGTCTTTGTTGAGTATATCTAGATATTCTTATTATATGAAATGTATACATATACCCATGTAGAGTTGATTGTTATTCTATTATTATATGCTTTGTGGTTTTGGGGTGTCCTTCTGGGTATTGTTATACACACCCATACATGGGATTTGCCCGTATGTGTCGTATCTCGTGCAAATGATCGAACTTTTGATAGAGTCCTAGAGGAACCAGGACCTGGTGGTGCTTAGTGAGATTGGATATACCAATGTGTGTTCCTACAGTATCTTGACAGCAGTCCTCATCTTTAATTTCATGTTAGACTTGTTTTCATACTCTTTGTGGTGGGATTTTATTTGGATATGTTTACTTTCCATTGCTTATGTCATACTCTGGTTGAAGGATTATATGTATGCGTGCATGGTTTCTTTCAGTTGTTTTACATTCCAGTATTGTTTGGGCTTGGAGATTTGTGTTTTTTGTAAAGTTACTTTAGGCAAAGGCCTCCCATGCTAGTGATATGTCTACTTGGCGCTAGTCGTCAGCCTCTGGCCTATTGGAGGCGAGTTGGGGGAGTCATGGCACGAGACCCATTGGGAAAGGTTGTAATATATTCGCTAACCCGGGGCCTACTGGAGGAGGGACTCAAGGGTCATTATCTCTATCTCCTTATTTCGATATCTTTGGAGGGAGGGGGTTGTGACACTAACACCTGCCTTATTTCAATTGGATGAGTTTAGCTCGATGATGCTCATACAATATTCAAATATATAGCAACTTGGTGCCTTTTTTTATTATGACTTCAAAATTATTTTAGGTAAAAAATAAATACAAAATGTCACTCTCTATGTTTTACTATCTCTAATAATTTTTCATAGGGATAAAAAGGTGTTATGTTCGGTTATAAATGGTTATTTTAAAGAAGAATTATTTTTTATCATGTTACTTTATTTTTAATTTTTAGTGATAGAATAGTTAGCTTAAATTCTTACACAATACTGAAACAGTGTTTGTTCAAGTAGTAGAAAAATCAAATAAATAATTTTAAAAATATTAAAAGTAATAAAATTTGGATGAATTATTGCATTCCATGAATGTTTTAGATAAATATAACATATTAGTGTCATGTTAAAATTTTATATTCGAATTCAATTTCTATCTTGGTCACTTTAAATTCTGACTATGTGAATAGACCTGAAAATGATTTTAATGGCATCTTATGTTAAATAATATTTTATTAAATGATTTAAAATTCATAAAATCTTATCTTTGGCCAATTGAATGTAATATGGTCAAACATATCAATCGTTGTCCACTTATAGGTCACTTTTCCTTTTATAGTAACTTTCTTGACTCCTAAAGATTAAAGGTCTTTGATAATATGGTAATCATCAAAAGTGTTAACGAGATATTAGAATTAATAGATAAGGGTTAAACCATCCCTTAAATTTTCTAAATTTTATTGGATGAGTTAATTCCAACTTATCTTCATCTTTGATTTTGAAATATATAAATTTGGAACCACTTGTATGTGAAAATTAATTTATATTAATTTAATATGTTAAGTAATTCCAAGGGCGCTCCTCTCTCTTATATAAGGACATTACCTCTCCTCTCTTCCTCTCACTTCTTGAGCCACTTAACTTGACCAACCTCTACCGAAACTTCTTCTTAACTTCCTTAGATAATTTCTAGAGGTGTTGGACTTCTAAAAAAAACTATCTCTATGGTCCTTAACGAGAGATCCAAAGGAGGTTCTTCGAAGATGAGGAGGTTAGAGTGCTTACGAAGTAAGTCAGACGTGAGATAAGAGTTTCTCGTCTCACTTTTGTTTCTGTGAGACATATATCATATTCATCAATTGTTTCTCACATGTGGTATATATACTATCCCTTTAATATGATATATTTTGATTCTCTTTGTATTTAGGGTATTTAAAGTTTTATTTGAAGTTATTTTTTTCATGGAGGTTACGATTTAAAAGTTACCAAAGTGATAAGAGTTTTATGTTATGGTCTCATTTTTATAATGATTGTTTATGATTAAATTTCTGATGATGAAATTATATGATATTTCTCTCCAAAATCTCATGTATCCTCTTCTCTTTTATTTATGGATGTTACACGTTTTCCTTTCATTTTTATCTCTTAAAGTTTTCAAGGGATCGAAAAATGTTTTTAAAGAAAACCGAATTTATTTTACTATTCGGTAAACAATCTTTTTCTTCCATGTTCATGTTTTTTTAAATATTTTCAAGAATGTTTTTACTATTCTCCTATGATTTTGTAAAGTCATTTTTACCAACGTTTTACTTTCTATAAAAATGTTTAAAAAAAAAATCTTCTTGTCATTTTTCGAACGAGGTACTTTTGACTTTTTATCAAAATGTGAAATGAATATTTGTTTTAACATACACAACGTTAATAATAATTTTCACCATCACGACCACTCGATGTTTTGAAGCTTTCTTTTCAAGTTCTCATGGTTCTTTTCAAATAAAATGTCTTCCTTTATGGTTTATAATTTTTTTTTATTTTAAATAAATGATTTCAAAACGAAAAAAGTGTATTTTCCTTTAGAAATGTTTCAGTGATTATAGTTCACTGGTGATATGATTTTATGATATCATCTTTAATCTTTTTCAGGATGGTTTATGGTTATGAAACTCGTTTTCTTTTTCATGGGTTAAGTTATGCTGAAATGATAAATGTTTTCATGATCCTGTGACATACATGTGAATGAATTGTGATTATGTGACGGGTGGGTCCATTGTAACTCTTTAATGTATTGGGTAAAAATTAATGTTTTATAAACTCGAAAGGTACACATAAGGTTATCCCAATCCCAAAAGAGGGTACATGAGAGGTTGTTCCAAGCTAAAAAGAGAGTATACAAGAGGTTATCTCAAGCCCGAAACAGATACACATGTGGTTAGCTTAAACCTAACATGTGATGAATGTCTTGATAAATAGTTTCGACATAATTTTTTTATGATTATGACTATGCTACACTTTATGTTACTTCTTCATGACATGATCTTAAGCCAATATTATGCTCCCATGACTCATGTTTTATAATCCATTTATGATTCATGTCTTATAAACTGTCAAACTTTATGTCATGACTCATGATTACGATCTATGAATTGCTGAGTATGATTTTCAAATGTTAAACTCATGTTCTCATACCCTTGTGTCTATTTTATGGTTAAATGATTACTGATATCCCTCTTGTTTACCTTTACCGATCATCTGAATTCATCCTCTATTATGTTTTTTTTCTCTAGGATATGAAATAAGATTTTAAGTATGATATATCTAAAAAGGGTGCTAGTTGTGAAAAACTAAGCGATAGATGATATAAATCTTTTTATATATCAATTGTTTATATATACAAGTTTATAAAGGCACTACACCTTTATGGTTCTGATGTGGATCGTAATAACATAAAGTGAATATGTATCTAATAATATGTAATATTTATATGTAATGTTTAAGTCACTATAAAATCTATAATGACATACTCTCCTTCACACCCGTTAAATAAACGTCACATGTGGGGGTGGGTTCAAACCACGGTGAAGGTGTTCATTGTTCCACGTGGGAGTGACCAAAGACTTCAGACCTCAACACACACATGATCACACCAAGCTACGACGGTGATAACGGGCTGCTCCACGCTTACCATACATCCTCAATGATAGCAATCAATTTCATTACATTTTTAATTACATCAATTGTAAACCCCCGCGATTTAGATTTCAGTCTTCGCCTGCTGTATTAAATCACGAGGCCAGTGAGCAGAAGGAGACGTAAGTCCCAGCGTTCCGCTTTCCAGGGGCAGCTACCATTTCTGGATACGCATTGCGGTCTGTTAGGTAATTGTAATCTCCCTCACGCGCCGTGATCGTTGCTTACAATGGATTTAGACCCAGATGTCATTTTCCGAGACGACGAAGACGATCCCGAGAGCGAGGCTTTTCAGGTTGCGCCCGCTCTCATTTTTACATAAATATTACATCAACAGCTGCGGTTGGAGATTCATTGAATGTAAGTCTGTTTACTGTGCAGGATAGAACAGCGACCAAGGAATTCGTGGTGTACCTGGTTGATGCGTCACCAAAAATGTTCAACACCGTTGTTCAAGCCGTGAGTTCTGTGGATGTCTTTCCCCCAATTCTTATTAACGAGCCCTCTTATGTGTTTTTTCCAAGTTAAGCCCAATACCCAACCTCAGTGTTTGAGTGGATGACAACTGTTTGAGTGGACGACAACTGTTTGAGTGGACAACTGTTTGAGTGGACAACTGTTTGGATTTTTCTTCACGATGAACACAACAGAGGTGCGTGACAACAAAACACACAAAAACTAGAAGTAAAACGGAGAAACACTGATTTAACGTGGAGAAACACTGATTTAACGTGGTTCGACTTTGAAGCCTACATCCACGAGATAAACCTCCCAGCTCTCTATTATCACTCTCTCTGAATCTCGTCGGAGGATTACACGATTACATCACAACAGCCTTGAGATTTTCATCCCGTTTAAATAGAGGAAGGAAAACCATGAGTTTCTCCAGTGGTTAGGGTGGTTCATCTACCCCTGAGACTTCCTTCCTCTCGCCGCCTGCTGCAGTCCACGAAAGTTGTTGTCCACCACGTCGGCTGCCCATCATCAAAGGCCTGCTGCAGTGGTTGCTGACAAAGGAGACTTCCGCTGCAGCCGACAAAAACCTCTCCGTTCATTCCTCTCCATATTGGGAGTGCCCCCCACAAATCTTCCCCTCACGACCAATTTGGGGTAGACGATTGACCTGCAATCTCCTTGCAGGTGTTGAAAACTTCATCGACAAATCGAATACGGTTCTTCACGCCAGATGACGTGGCACTTCCACCATCTTCACTCGATCTCGGGCTGACTGCGGTCCCCATCAAATGATACAACCCTTGGGACTCATTCCCAGTAAGGCTCGCTGCATCCCCACGTGAGACTTCCAACACTCCACCTGTTATGGAAATCTTGCATCCTATCGCATCAAGCCTACTTAATGATACCAGGTTCCGTCTCATCCTCAGAACGAATTTCACGTCACTCAGTTTTCGTACACCTCTATCGGGTGTCTTCAATTTCATCGTTCCGACTCCTCGAACCTCGCATGTTGACCCATCACCAAGTGTCACCGAATCTTGCACCTGCTGAAAAGTATCAAATGCACCTCTCGTCATACATATGTGTACCGAGCTCCCCGAATCAAAAACCCATCCGTCTTTCTTTGAATTTTGAGCCCGCTCGTTCTTCCTTATTAGAAATCGATATTTCCGCTTCATGTGCCCGTATCTTTTGCAGTAATGACACTGCACTTCTCCCCGTTCAACTCTCCTATTTGAGTGCAAGCTTCCCGTTGTCACGTAGACTTTATCATCTGCCGATAATTCTATGATGTTTGCATCATTCTCTTCAACTTTATCTTTCCCAGCCGCATGTCGTTTGCGCTCTCCATAGTCACTTTTATAGTGACCCTTTTTCTCGCACCAAAACACGTGATTTCGCTAGGACCACGTTCCCTCGATTTTGGGTGTCATTCTTTACCTCCTGACTTCCGATATCGGCTCCTCCCACGTTGATCATCTCGCATCACCATGATTTGCTCGCCTGAATGCGTCGCGAGTCTTTGAAATGCCTCCGAATCTTGAAACGATGCCATCACCTCGTCCAACTTCAATGTTTCCTTCCCCACGATCAACGGAGTCACAAGTCCATCAAATGAACTTGGTAGAGATGACAAAAGCAAAAATGCTTTGTCTTCCTCTCCAACCTTCACACCGAGCCCCAATAATTGTGTCACAATCTTGTTGAATTTGTTGGTGTGATCCAACCAATTCGTTCTCTCGTCCATCTGCAATTGGTATAATTTCTTCTTCAAGAATAATTTGTTGGTGAGCGACTTCGCCATATATCGCTTATCCAACTTCTTCCAGATCTCCTTCGGTGAGGTCTCGTCCAACACCAAGTATTTTACCTCATTCGGCAGACACAGTCGAATTGTCCTGACGACCCGCATCTCGAGCTCTTCCCAATCATCGTCGCTAGTTGTCTCGGGTTTTTCTCCGATCAACGATCTGATCATGCCCTGTTGCACAAGAATATCTTTCACTGTGCTTTGCCACAAGCCGAAATTGTTTCGACCATCTAACTTCTTTATCTCAAATTTTGGCAGTGCTCCGCCACCAGCCATCGTCGTTGTCGCAAAACGCGATCACCACCGTCGATGCCGCACCCTTTTGAAATCGCCTGATGGAGTGCGAATTTTGAAAAACTAACCGTACGGATGAGTCCAGAACGGTCGAAATAGTCGGAATCGACTCCTGGATAGCCAAAAACGGAGTCCGATTGATCGAGATTTCGCCAAAACAAGTTCAACGGTCCAGATCACTTGCTGATATTGCGCTGATGTGGCGCTGGCGTGGCGCTGACGTGGCACACCGGAGCACCTGCCGGAAACTCGTCGAAATTTTCGCCGGTGGTGTGAACAAGTCTTCTCCGGCATGGGGTTACTGAAGGTTCCGGGTGCAGCGGAAGCTCATGGGTGGATGTGCCCACTTTGCCTTTTGTCATTAGCAATGATCAATCCGGGATTAATACGACGATAAACGCCAGTCTCCACGGATCGATTCACAGAAATATATAAAGAAGAAGAAAGGTCTCGGAACCACAAAAGTAGATCGTCATAGGTTGATTATAATTAATTTAATTAATTGACAAGAAGTACCTTTTGGGTGTTCTTTCTTCGTTGATATTCTTGATCACGTTCCGATGTGATTCGTCGTTGCGTCACAGAAGCCAAGTGTAGACTTCCTCTAGCGGTGATCCACACATGCACCTCGTATCTCTGGACGTCGCCAAAGGAGTCTCCGGGTGCTAGCGTGGAGAAACCTTTGCTTGCGTTGTCCGCCTTAGATCGTCTTGATCCGATGGAACATGATCTCTCTCGGTCTTGAGAGAGTTCTTGGAGGAAGAAGTTCTTTCGCCCTTGAAAGAATTCTCCATAATTGTTGTGCACAACGATTCTCTTGTGTAGGAAAAGAGCTGGGGTTGTGAGGATATTTATAATCGGGTTTGAGGTTGTAGAGTTATAACAATAAATAAACGCGTTACGCGTTTTATTTATTTCATTGACTCTTATTGAAAACCCCATGTCGAATAATTAATTCCTTAACATGCGCCCACGCTGATTATAATAAATATTATTTAGTAAAACAATATTATATCCTCAAAATCCCGACTGGAAAACTACACTGCGTGTAATCATTAATACACGGCGTGTACTTGTTTTCCATAAAACTACATGGCGTGTAATCATTAATACACGGCGTGTACTTGTTTTTCCATTTCCTTTCCAAAATGAAAACTACACGGCGTGTAATCATTAATACACGGCGTGTACTTGTTTTTCATAAAAAACTACACGGCGTGTAATCATTAATACACGGCGTGTATATCTTGTTTTTCATTTCCTTCTTCCTCCATCATTAAAACGATTTAGGCTTCCTTGAATAATTATTTAACCACGTATGAGAATAATTTTTATTCTACTTGAAATACTTGGATACACTTAGTGTGTGACCAGGCCTCTTTCTCGTTGACATTAGGCGAGCTTGCCTAAAGTCCAAGATTACTGTCTAGCAACGGGTCAAGGCACCCAAGAGAAAGAAGTTGACGCCGCATTGACGTGTCACCTCATACGAACACTTACTGTGTAATTTAATCCCTTTATCTCAATATCTCATCAAGCAGGTTTCATGGCAGTGTCATAAACCTATATGCTTGATCTGTCATTCTTTGACTTCTAGAAATAAACTCGTCATTACACCATGACCATGAAATTTGTGCGGCAGTTCTATTTCAATCAAAGTGCCCAAGATATCTACTTCCATAAATATAGAAGGGACAAATCCTTTCTCGACTTATCCATTAACAACATGTCATTCGTGACGCACCCAACGTACCCTATTTCCCGCCAACTGTCTATGTGACGGTTTTCGTCAGCAAATTCAAGTGCGCGAGTCATGACATGATTTAATGATAATCTTCCAGTCTAAGGACCATTACACACGCTCGTAGATAGTAATGTCCGATGACACCAAAACATGCGGAATTACTACTGGCGGGTCTGTTATCATAATCTCCCATCTTGGAGATTACCAAGTGCGAACTCCATGAGAGAGAGTCTCATCTTCTTACGAGTACTCGCACATGACAGTCTGTATACTATGTGTCCTATCATAGTATGTCATCCTGTAGGTTCTGGGCGCAACGGAAGCGCGTTGGTGGGTTTGCCCAACTTTAATTTTAGCGTTAAACAACGTTCAATCCGAGATCCGTCACGATATAAAACGCCGGATCTTCGGAATGGAACGAAAAACGAAAAAGAAAAGAGTCCCAGAACCATTGAGATAGGATCATCATATGTTGGTTATAATTAATTTAATTAATTCACAAGAATTACCTCGGTGAAATTCTTTTTTCGTCGATGTCTCCGGTCAGGATCCTGTGATCCGTCGTTGTGTCGTAGAATCCAAGTATAGGATTCCTCTAGCGGTGATCCACACGTGCTCCACGTATCTCTGGATGTCGCCGAAGGGATCTTCGGGTGCTAGCGTGGAAGAACCTTCGCTTGCGATGTCCGCCTTCGACCGCCTTGATCCGGTGGAGGATCTCGCTCTCGTAACTTGAGGGCGTTCTTGGTGGAAAGAGAATTCTTTCTTGTCTTGAGAGTATTTCCAAATCCGTTGTGCACAACAATGGCTCTTATGAAAAAAGTGTTGGGGTTGTGAGGATATTTATAATCAGGTTTGAGGTTATAGAGTTATGACAATAAATAAACGCGTTACACGTTTTATTTATTTCATTAACTCTTATTTAAAACTCCATGTCGAATTATTAATTCCTTGACATGCGCCCACGCTGATTATAATTAATATCACAATAATGATATTATTTCCTCAAAATCCCGACTAGAAAAACTACACGCCGTGTAATAATTAATACACGACGTGTACTTGTTTTTCCTTAAAACTACACGGCGTGTACTTTTATTTTTCACTTTCCTTTATTTCCTCCACCATATTTATTAGTTTATGAGTAATGGTTATTTATTTCTTAAATAAATGTAACTGCATTACTCGCTAATAAATGTATTATTCCGCCCACAATATATTCTCTCGAATAACTAGTGTCGAAATAAATGCGATCAGACATCCTTAAATAATTATTAAACCACAGTCGGGAATAATCTTTATTTAACTTGTTAAATTAATATTTAACTAAGATACATGGACACACTTAGTGTGTGACCCTCTAAGTCTCTTTCTCAGTGGCATTAGGCGGAGCCTGCCTAAAGTCCAAGGTTAGCGTCTAGCAACACGCCAAGGCACCCATAGAGAGAAGTTAACGCCGCAATGACGTGTCACCTCCTACGAACGTTTACCGTGTAATATAATCCCTTTGTCTCGATATCTCTAATCAAGCGGGTTGCATGCTAGTGCCATCAACCTATGTGCTCGATTATTCTTTCTTTGACTTCCCGGAATTGAACTCGTCCATACCTTACCATGATCATGAATTTATTTAGACTATATCAATTCCATCAAAGGGCCTGAGATATCTACTTCCGTTATGGAACAGAAGGGACAAATTCTTTCTCGCATTATCTATTAATGCAATATTACTCGTGACGCACCCAACGAATCCTACCTCACTGCGAACAGTGTGTCGTCACAGTTTTCGTCAATACATCTAAGTGCGTGAGTTGTAATACCCATTAATAATAATCTTAAAGTCTAAGAACCAATACACACGTCCGCAGATAGGAACATCCAATGACACTATGAAATGTGGATTTCCTACTAGCGGGTCTCGTTCTCATAATATCCTCCTGGATATTACCAAGGGCGCACACCATGAGAAGATGCCTCAAAGTTTTATGAGTCCTCACCCCTAATGACCTGTATTATTTGTATCCCTCAAATAACATCATCCGGCCATAGAACATATATTCAAGAACAGTGTTATGACACTTTCGGGTTCTCATTATAGCAGGGATCCGCTATGACCCTTTAATGCAACAGCTGTCCTTACGACATTATCACATGCATTGTCACGCAGAAGAACAAACAAGATGTGATAAGGCTTTTATTAATGAATAAAGTACAAAGTAGTTGGTTCTAAGCCACCAACTCCAACAGACTCCCACTTGGACTAGAGCCAACTGCTAACAACCTTTAACCCGCTAGCTCTCACATGATATTCATGCTTCTGCTGAGATAGGCCTTTAGTCATGGAGTCCGCCACGTTCTCTTCCGTGGACACTCTGCTCACTGCAACTTCACCCCTCTGATAGAAATCCCTCAAGAGGTGATACTTCCGGAGTATGTGCTTTGTCCGTTGATGTGACTTTGGTTCTTTTGCAAGAGCCACCGCTGCAGTATTATCACAATACAATGTAATGGGATCTTTATTGCTAGGCACCACATTAAGCTCCTGGACAAAGTTCCGAATCCAGACGGCTTCCTTGGCTGCATCAGAAGCCGCTATATATTCGGACTCCGCTGTAGAATCGGCGACAACTGGCTGCTTTGAACTCTTCCAGCTCACAGCTCCTCCATTGAGACAGAAAACATATCCAGATTGCGACTTCAGATCATTCTGATCTGTCTGAAAACCAGCATCAGCATACCCTCTGATGACAAGCTCCTCGTCTCCTCCATACACCAGGAACATATCCTTAGTTCTTCTCAGATACTTAAGGATAGTCTTAACAGCAGTCCAATGCTGTTCTCCTGGATCTGCTTGCCTACCATGCTCAGTGCATAGGCAACATCAAGCCTGATACATAACATGGCATACATGATGGATCCTATAGCCGAAGCGTATAAGATCTTACTCATTCTATCTTTCTCTTGTTGTGTCTGAGGACACATTTTCTTAGAAAGATGTAAGCCATGTGACACTGGAACCAATCCTCTCTTGGATTGTTCCATACTAAATCTCTTTAGTATCTAGTCAATGTATGTACCCTGACTTAGTCCAAGCAGCCTCTTGGATCTATCACGAATGATCTTGATCCCTAAAATATAGGCCGCTTCACCTAAATCTTTCATGGAGAAGCACTTGTTCAACCAGTCCTTAACTGACTGTAAGGCTGGTACGTCGTTTACAATAAGCAATATGTTATCAACATATACTACTAGGATAACGACCGCATTCCCATTAAACCGCTTATAAACACATGGCTCACATTCGTTCTTAATGAAACCAAATTCCGTTATGACTTCATCAAATCAAATGTTCCATGACCTGGATGCTTGCTTCAATCCATAAATGGATTTCTGCAACTTGCAAACCCGTTTGGCTTCACCTGGTGTCACAAACCCTTCTGATTGTGTCATATAGACATCTTCCTGAAGGTTCCCGTTAAGGAATGTTGTTTTGACATCCATTTGCCAAATCTCGTAGTTATGGTAAGCTGCTATGACAAGTATGATTCTTATGGATTTAAACATGGCAACTGGCGAGAAAGTTTCATCATAGTCAATTCCTTGACGCTGTCTGAATCCTTTAGCCACTAGCCTTGCTTTATAGGTGCTAACTTGACCTTCCATGTCCAGTTTTCTCTTGAATACCCATTTGTATCCAGCAGACTTTACATCAACTGGCTCATCGACCAGAACCCAGACTTGGTTTTGATATATGGAATCTGTAAAATCAGAAATCTCCCACACACCTCAAGGTGAGGAGAGGACCCTCATTTATAGAAAAGATAGGGAAGTTACAAAGAGAAGTTACAAAGTAAGTGGGGCAGGAAGTTACAAAGGAAGTGGGGCAGGAAGTTACACATACTCCAACACTCTCCCTCAAGCTAGGTGTACCTAGCTTGGACACATAATGAAAAACAGACAAATCAATAAAAAGACCGCAACACTCCCCCTCAAGCTGGACATGCCCAGCTTGATGACAAATACAAGACAAAAATAGACGAAACGGAAATAATAAAATCGTTGTTGATGCTACTCCCCCTGAAGATGGTAATGTGATGCTGCTGAAAAATAAAGGATGGGTCATCGCCGGAAAAGTGCGGGGCCGGACAACAGAGCGCCAGGAAATCCACACTGGCGGGTCGGTCATCAGAGCGTCGGGAAAATCCGCACTATTGGCCGGTCGTCAGAGCGCCGAAAAATCCGTAATGTCGGGCCGATCGTCAAAGCGCCGAGAAATCCGCTCGGGAGGGCCAGTCGTCAAAGTGCCGAGGAAGCCGCAATGGCGGTGCCGGTCGTCGAAGCGCCGGGAAATCCGCAATGGCGGTGCCGGTCGTCGAAGCGCCGGGAAATCCGCAGGAGAGCTGCCGGGTGAGCCGCGGGTGATCCACGGGAGGCGCTGGGTGATCCGCGGCTCGCAAAGGAGGAGGGCCGCCGGGGGGGAGGCCGCAGGGATGAGCGGGCGCCGGGATGAGCGCGCAGCGGGACCGCGAGGGGCGACGGGAGGCGTCGCGGGCAGCAGCGGGAGGCGCGGGAGCCGTGGTTGTCGGGACCGACGAGGAGGCGTCGCGGGAGCGGCGACGCTGGGAGTCCGCATGGGAGGGAGACCCGCTGCTGGAGAGATCCGTCGGGAGAGGAGGGATGCCGGCAGACAGGAGGACGCGTGCCGCTGGAGAAGCGCGCAGGGACGGTGCGAAGCCGAGCCGAGGCGGAGAGGGCCTGCGCGCAGGAGGAGCGGGTGCCTGAAAAAAATCCGCCAGGAGGGATCGCCGGCAGGGCTGGCGCACTGGATCTGGACGGGAGGCGCGTCGCGACGGGATGCTGCCGCGTCGGTAGGGAGAGCTGCCGGGAGAAAGGGCCGGCGGTAGGGAGGGCCACCGAGAGGCGCTGCTTCCGTCGGGGCAGTGCGCAGCGGGGAGGAATCCCGCTCGGGATCGCCCGGTGAAGCGGGACATGGTGCGGGCAGTTGCAGAGAAATCCCGCTCGGGATCCGCCGGGATGAGGAGTCGCCGGACAAGAGGGAGATCTTGGAGGAGTCGTCGGACAGGAGGGAGATTTGCCGGGGATGGAGGGAGCCGCGCGGATGGAGTCACGCGCAGGAAGCCGGGGGATCCGCGGGAGGCGTTGCGCGCACTTGAGGTCCGCCTGGGGAGGAAGCCATCGCAGAGGCGGTAAGCCGCAGGAGGGCAACAGCGATCCGCCGTGAGAGGAGCCGTCATGGAGGGAGCCGCGGAGTCGGGCCGCCGGGGAAAGCCACAGGGGGCGGACGGGAAAAGAAAAAAAAAACTAAGGCTCGTAGGCCATGGAAGCCGCCGCCCCCTGTGGGGGAGAAAAAAAAAATATTAAACCCTAGAGCGGAATAGAAAAAAAAAATAGATGGGAGGGGGGATCGGGATTAAGTTCCTGTGATACCATGTAAAATCAGAAATCTCCCACACACCTCAAGGTGAGGAGAGGACCCTCATTTATAGAAAAGATAGGGAAGTTACAAAGTAAGTGGGGCAGGAAGTTACAAAGGAAGTGAGGCAGGAAGTTACACATACTCCAACAGAATCCATCTCAGAATTCATAGCTTTTAGCCATCTTGCAGCTTCTGAGCTTTCTACTGCTTTCTTGTAGGAGAGAGGTTCATCATTGTCCAACAATAATGATTCACCATCCTCGGTGACTAGGAAACCAAATCTCTCTGGTTCCCTTACCTCTCTTGAGCTCCTACGCAGTACTTGTGTTTCTGGAGCCTCTTCCACGGGGATCTGTGGAACTTGTTCCTGTACCAACTCCTGTGTATCTTGAGCATCAATTTCGTGGAAGTCAATCTTGCTCCCACTATCCTTTTTGAGGATGTGCTCCCTCTCAAGAAAGACGGCTTGTCTGGCGACAATCACTTTCTTGTCCTGAGGGTTATATAGGTAATATCCTTTCGCTTCCTTAGGATATCCTATAAAAATACACTTCGTGCCCCGGGGTGCTAGTTTGTTGCCTGAGAAGACCTTAACAAACGCCTCGCATCTCCATACACGTGTATGCGACAAAATGAGTTTCTTTCTATTCCATAACTCGGAGGGAATTCCATTTGCCGCCTTAGTTGGTACTCGGTTTAATGTGTATGCTGCAATTTGTAATGCATATCCCCAAAAGGATAATGGAAGATATTCTCCACCTCGATCCGATCGAAGTTTCTTTATCTTCTTACCAAGCTGATTCTCTACTTCATTCTTGAATTCCTTAAATTTCTCTAAGGCTTCTGACTTATACCTCATTAAGTAGACAAATCCGTATCTACTCAAATCATCAGTAAAAGTAATGAAGTAAGAATATCCACCTCTAGCTTCTACTAGAAATGGTCCACATACATCCGTGTGTACCAATCCTAGAAGCTCTGTGGCCCTTTCACCTTGTCCATTGAAAGGCGGCTTGGTCATTTTACCTTGTAAACAAGCGTGACATCTATCAAGTGGTTTTAGCTCAGTAGAGTCTAAATAGTCATCTTGGCAGAGCTTTGTCAAGCGCTTCTCGTTTACATGACCGAGACGGTGATGCCACAACTGGGTGATGTATGAGTCATGTGAGTTTGTTTCGTTATCGATTGCCAACACTTGGTTTTCGTAATTTAATACATACAAACCATTATTTAAATGTGCCATACCATAACATACGTTGTTCTTATAAAAGAGACAACCCTTATTTCCAAACTTGAAAATAAATCTATCCATATCCAAACAAGATACATAAATTATGTTTTTGGTAACACTAGGCACATAATAACAGTTATGTAAAACCAAGATCATCCCAGTCGGCAATGAGAGGTGGTAGTCGCCAATAGCCAACGCAGCCAGCCTTGCGCCATTGGCAGCTCGAAGATCCACCTCTCCTCTGATAATCTTTCTAAATCTACTTGGTTCTTGCATTTGAACACAGATGTGAGCCCCACAAGCTGTATCTAATACCCAATGTGTAGAAATAGAAAGATTACACTCGATAACGAATGCACCATTAGCGTCCCGACGCTTCTGGGTGCAGTTCCTCTTCCAGTGGCCTTGCTTGCCACATGCAAAACACGTTGCCTCCCGTTCCTTGCCCTGCCTCTGGATCTTCCCCTTCTTGGAGGAACGATGCTCGGGGGCTTCAGACCGTTTATAAGTCTTTGGTCCCTTTGCCTTGTCCTTCCTTTTCTTATTCACCATAAGGACTGCAGGGTTGTCACGCCCCATGTCCTTATCTACCTGGTGAGTTAAGAGTAGAAGTTCCGTTCTAGGCGCAACTGGAACAGACTCTTCCAGCACATACAATTTCCTCTCGTGGCGATGGATAACGCGTAAACACCTCTGCCACTCTTGGAAATTGGTGCTGGTGAGAAAGTTTTCCTTCTCGAGTATGGATCGCAATGATATGTTTGAAGTCATTTTTTTGCCGTTTCTACAAATTAAGATGAGCAAAGGTTTAGTACTTTATTACCAAACTGAGACGAATAAATAAATTAATACTTATTAGTCTCTCACTATTTTATCGAAATCCAATAGCCCTCACCATTGATTTCGGAATATTCTGTTGCCTGAATATTCTAGTGGCAATGATCCATATTGCCATTCGCATTACCCCAACTAGGGTTGGTCAAGCAACTTGAAGGGTTTTAGGTAGGCATTCCAAATGCCAACTGCATTAACTCGCAGCTCCTTGATCCGCTGAGTGGACTCCCCAATCCTGGAATCCTTTTATTTTGGATTTCCTCAACCTTTGCCTCTTGGTCATACCAAGTCCTGCTGTGGCAGTCAACCCTTAATGTGAACCAAGTCAAGTCAACCCAAAATCTTGAATTAGAATTCCCCGATAATTGAAAGCACCCGAACTAGGGTTGGTCAAACACTTTGAACTATGGTTCGATTCTAATCAAGATTATGGAAGACTATACCGAATTAATATTTCTTTTGAGGGATTTTATCCTTATACGTAAATTGCCATTTTATTATCTTTGATTACATGCTTGTTAATATTAAGTGGGGATATACTTAAGTGATTAACCGTGTCTAAGATAATATTTACGTATAAGCCGGTTTTATTTTAGTTCCATCTTGCATGCTCGTTTAATTCATTAATTGTGTGATCGTGACAACACACCCACAATAAATAAACCATGCAACTGATAGAAATAAAATAAATGGTATGATCATGAGCTTTTTCTATTGGTTAGTTTATCTAGCGGTTGATAAACTAACCCAAGACCTAAGGGAGAAACACCTTGAACCTTTCGGGTTCGTGTTTACAGCTTTCCACCTGTCCACCTTTGTATCTCCTTGGATTGGTTTCACCTTGGCTCCTGACTTGAGCCGCCTCCACTAGCTTGGGAGCTCCATCCATTACATATGCATTTATCTCACACGTAGGCGAGGGGTAAAAAGAGGTTTTTACATAAAAGAATCCTTGGGCGCGCATGCCCTACATATTAATGAGGAGATGGCTTGCAGACCAACAAATTTAATTTAAATAAATAAATTAAAAGAAACCGTTCACATACAAAGGTCTCGGTCTAGCTCATGATCATCCATACATGCAACGATATTTACGTATAAATAAAACTAGCATTCAATTCTTTAATCGTTCTTGTTTAAGATAAATCACGCTCGAATTAATTAATTATCTTTAATTAATCAATCCTTTAATCTTAAACCCTTTTTCTGAACTTCCTTGAGATTCTCATCCATTATAATTTTAAACAAATAAATTCATTTAAAATTATCCTTGTACGTAACTTGTACCTTGGAGGCAACCCGGTGAATTCCCGTTCATTACGCAGATGTTAAATTAAACACATATATATAAAACACCTATCACGTGTTGTGCCTCAGCTTTACGCCTGCACCATGGTACACGTCTCAAGGGTTTGTATAATATAATAATAAATTTTAATAAATCTGCGTAATTTGGGTGAGTACACGGCGTGTAGTTCCGACTACACGGCGTGTACTTTTTTTCACCGTCCATCCGAAGCAAACGCCCGGGGACAGGGCGTGTTAATGTACTTCGGAAATTTTTGGAGTACACGGCGTGTTCTGTGGGACACACGCCGTGTAGTTTCCGCGTTACACGGTTTCCAGCCGGGCAAGCCGTGTACGGGGTCCACGGCCCAACCCTAACCCGAAGGGACTACACGCCGTGTTCATTGGACCACACGGCGTGTACTTCGGAAAGCGTGTGCCACCTGTTTCTGGTCAACACACGGTGTCTTAAATTCTTAGAAAAAATCCAATACACGACCTGATTTGGCGGACCAGTCAATGCATTGAACCTAGACTGCACGGCGTGTACTTCCGAATACACGCTGTGTATTCTGGTGTTATACGACCAGAAACGTTTGGCTCCTCCGGATGAGTTACTCTATTTTATTTTAATCAAAATTAAAAGAAAAATTTGTTTCTGTGAGGTGAACGAGAAACGAGGGAGGAAGAATAAATCTCGAGATTCAGATTTCCAGAACAATTAAACATGAATTGAAATAACTAAATTATTAAATGCATAAATCACCAACGAAAAACTAAATAATTATAATCAACGGTATGACCCCTTTGATACCACTTGTAGGTTCCGGGCGCAGCGGAAGCGCGTTGGTGGGTTTGCCCAACTTTAATTTTAGCGTTAAACAACGTTCAATCTGAAATCCGTCACGATATAAAACGCCGAATCTTCGGAATGGAACGAAGAACGAAAAAGAAAAAAAGAGTCCCAGAACCATTGAGATAGGATCATCATATGTTGGTTATAATTAATTTAATTAATTTACAAGAACTACGTCGGTGAAATTCTCTTTTCGTCGATGTCTCTGGTCAGGATCCTGTGATCCGTCGTTGCGTCGTAGAATCCAAATATAGGATTCCTCTAGCGGTGATCCACACGTGCTCCACGTATCTCTGGATGTCGCCGAAGGGATCTCCGGGTGCTAGCGTGGAAGAACCTTCGCTTGCGATGTCCGCCTTCGACCGCCTTGATCCGGTGGAGGATCTCGCTCTCGTAACTTGAGGGCGTTCTTGGTGGAAAGAGAATTCTCTCTTGGCTTGAGAGTATTTCCAAATCCGTTGTGCACAACAATGGCTCTTATGAAAAAAGTGTTGGGGTTGTGAGGATATTTATAATCAGATTTGAGGTTATAGAGTTATGACAATAAATAAACGCGTTACGCGTTTTATTTATTTCATTAACTCTTATTTAAAACCCCATGTCGAATTATTAATTCCTTGACATGCGCCCACGCTGATTATAATTAATATCACAATAATGATATTATTTCCTCAAAATCCCGACTAGAAAAACTACACGCCGTGTAATAATTAATACACGGCGTGTACTTTTATTTTCCACTTTCCTTTATTTCCTCCACCATATTTATTAGTCATTGAGTAATGACTATTTATTTCTTAAATAAATGTAACTGCATTACTCGCTAATAAATGTATTATTCCGCCCACAATATATTCTCTCGAATAACTAGTGTCGAAATAAATGCGATCAGACATCCTTAAATAATTATTAAACCACAGTCGGGAATAATCTTTATTTAACTTGTTAAATTAATATTTAACTAAGATACATGGACACACTTAGTGTGTGACCCTCTAGGCCTCTTTCTCAGTGACATTAGGCGGAGCCTGCCTAAAGTCCAAGGTTAGCGTCTAGCAACACGCCAAGGCACCCATAGAGAAAGAAGTTAACGCCGCAATGACGTGTCACCTCTTACGAACGTTTACCGTGTAATATAATCCCTTTGTCTCG
Organism: Viscum album; assembly: GCA_963277665.1. NCBI lineage: Eukaryota > Viridiplantae > Streptophyta > Magnoliopsida > Santalales > Viscaceae > Viscum > Viscum album. Next base: position 95,860,071 of record OY728142.1, on the reverse strand, counting down.
ATATCTCTAATCAAGCGGGTTGCATGCTAGTGCCATCAACTCATGTGCTCGATTATTTTTTCTTTGATTTCCCGGAATTGAATTCGCCCATACCTTACCATAGCCATTGATTTATTTAGGCTATATCAATTCCATCAAAGGGCCTGAGATATCTACTTCCGTTATGGAACAGAAGGGACAAATCCTTTCTTGCATTATCTATTAATGCAATATTACTCGTGACGCACCCAACGTGTCCTACCTCGCTGCGAACAGTGTGTCGTCACAATTTTCGTCAATACATCTAAGTGCACGAGTTGTAATACCCATTAATAATAATCTTAAAGTCTAAGGACCAATACACACGTCCGCAGATAGGAACATCCAATGACACTATGAAATGTGGATTTCCTACTGGCGGGTCTCGTTCTCATAATATCCTCCTGGATATTACCAAGGACGCACACCATGAGAAGGTGCCTCAAAGTTTTATGAGTCCTCACCCCTAATGGCCTGTATTATTTGTGTCCCTCAAATAACATCATCCGGCCATAGAACATATATTCAAGAACAGTGTTATGGCACTTCCGGGTTCTCATTATAGCAGGGATCCGCTATGACCCTTTAATGCAATAGCTGTTCTTAGGACATTATCACATGTATTGTCACGCAGAAGAACAAACAAGATGTGATAAAGCTTTTATTAATGAATAAAGTACAAAGTAGTTGGTTCTAGGCCACCAACTCCAACACATCCAACTGTAGAACTTTATTTAAGAATATTGTTATAGCATTTCAAGGTTCTCATCATAGCGGGGATCTGCCATGACCTTATTAATGCAACAAATATTCCAAGACATTATTATATTATAGTCATGCAGAACAATGAACAATATATAATAATAGTACATTCATGTAATCAAAGTACAAAACAGTTGGTTCTCAGGACACCAACCCTTACAGTTACTGTTCACCTGCGGGTTTGACCAAACTTTATCCGAGCTTATTTCTTTCGTTTTAGCTTCGTTTTCAATGCCATTTGTGCTGTTGGAATTGTCTCGTCGTCCTCATCATGGATTTGGTCTCGGAAATTTTTTCAGACCACTTTCGATTTTCCGGTCACCAGAAAACTCGCTGCCGGTTCTCCGTTTCGACTCCGATCGCTCAAGATTCTTCTGATACCACTTGTTGGGGGCGCAGCGGAGGTGCGTGACAACACAACATACAAAAACCAGAAGCAAAACGGAGAAACACTGATTTAACGTGGTTCGACTTTGAAGCCTACATCCACGGGAGAAACATGCCAACTCTCTATTATCTCTCTCTCCAAATCTCGTCAGAGGATTATACGATTACATCACAACACCCTTGGGATTTTCATCCCGTTTAAATAGAGGAAGGAAAACCATGAGTTTCTCTGATGGTTGGGGTGGTTCATCTACCCCTGAGACTTCCTCCCGCCGCCTGCTGCAGTCCACGAAAGTTGCTGTCCACCGCGTCGGCTGCCCACCATCAAAGACCCGCTGCAGTGGTTGCTGACAAAGGAGACTTCCACTGCAGCCGACAAAAACCTCTCCGTTGATTCCTCCCCATATTGAGAGTGGCCCCTACAATAAGAGTCTAGAAGAAATACAAACATGGCGGTGTAGTGTCTATTAATTGGGTTACCTGTCCAATTTGTATTGAATTAAACTTGCAACGTCAAGAGTTTGAAGTGAAGGCCATCAAACAGGGTTCCCTTCATGTAATACAAGATTTGATGAACACGTGAGCTGTGTCACGATCCAACCTCGAAACTCTAAATCCATGCTTGACCTCTCGAGTTTCAAAACCCAGCGGGCACATTCCCCTCAAATCTAATGGGATATATATTCGAGATCGCGCGAGTATGAGCAGAAGCTAATCAAGTGAAACACACAAAGCAAAGCACATCGCAAACTCACTAGAGTTTTTGATGGTTTACCCCAATATGGGTTATGTTCATGGTGCGGTATTGCTGTGATATCCACATGATTCACTATCCTCATCCTCCCTTTATCGTTTTATGATCCAATGATACAAGTTTGTGCTCCCTACTAGTATTTAGCTCCTATGACTTAAGTTCGAGTTGAAGGATCTTGGTGTAACAGAAGCGGTGGGACACGATGCTCGTTTAAATAAAATAAATACATGAAGTAATTTATTTTCAATTTGATTTTTCGCTTGTTGTTGATGTTTCTGATTCGATCGCCGATTGTATTGATGTTGTCGTTGCTTCAAGAATCCAAATGAGAATTCCTTTAGCGATATCTATATGTGTTCAATGAAGCTTCGAACCCCGTTCTCGATATCTTGAGTGCTAGCGTGAGTGAATCAAGTGTCCCACGTCGTTCGTTTTTGATCGTATGTAGAAATCTCTTATTTTCTCTAGAAACTTGAAGGAAGGGGGAGGATTCTCTCCAATTCTCTCTCTAGGTCTTGAGAGGAGAGCTAAGCAAAATGAGAATGGCATGTCAAACAAATGATATTTTGGAATCTATACATATGTTAAAATTAAAAATATTGCACTTAAAAGTCATTTTCTTTTAATTTAATGCTAACAAAAACCCTAAATAATAATAAAACAATAATTATTTTAGGCGATATCTAATATCATTTCATAAATAAATAAGTATTTATTTAAATGATATTAAAATATATTTATTGGATCATTAACTTGATCCAAATCCTCCTATAAATATTATCGATCTGCGAACAATAAAATTATGTTCGTTTGATAAAAATAAATATTATATTCAAATAATTTGTGAATAAATATTTATTTTATACACTTAACTTGTAAATAGATAAAAAAATAAAAAAATATTTTTTCACTCATCTCATGAATAAATAAATATTATATTTATTTATCTTGTGAATAAACAAGAGATAAAATTCAAATCACTTATTTTTGACTTGAATAATTATGTAATTGAATTTACAATCAATATAACTTGAATAAATATTATTCCACAGACTAAGAATAAATTTATTCTTAAGCTTATATTCAATTGAATCTAATGAGTTTCTGGATGCGTTTAGTGTGCGACTATTCAAGATCCTTTCTCAGTAACAATTGGTTCAACCCACGGATTAAGAGCAGTATCTAGCAACACATTATGACCCCATAGAGAAAAGGATAAATAGTAGCAAAAACAACAACCTTCCTATGAATGATATTGTGTAATATAATCCATTTGTCAACCGATATCTCATCAAATAGGATGAAGCATACTTGTGTCATCATCCTTTCTACTCGATCTATCTTTCTTTGAATTCTCGAGACGAACTTGTCTGGAAACTACCGCGACCATGGATTTTGGTCAGACACTTTCATCTCAATTAAAGGGCCACAAATATCTTTTTCCCTAACTTAGACCATACCAATTCTATCTTTGACCATTCAATCAATGATATACCGGTCATTTTTTCGCTGTGAGTAAATACATCACGGTTTTCACCATGCATCTAAGTAATACACATTAATAATGATCTCAAATCTAAGAACCAATACATTAACTCATAGATAGGAACATCCAATAACATATCCAGTAACACATTAATTATGTGGTGTTCCTGTCGACGAGTCTGTTCTCATGACCCCGCTTCTTGGAGATCACCAAGTGCGGATTTTATGAGAAGAAGTCTCAATACTTATGAGTATGTAACACCTGATAATCGAGCATCGTTTGTGTTGCGTCGGATTATTATATCTATACTATAGGACATAATTTTAAGAATATCGTCATGGCATCTCTAGGTTTTCATTGTAGAGGAGAACTGCCACCCATTTATATAATGAATACTCTAAGGACATTATCATATAAAGCATGCAGAAGTAAAGTCAAGTATGTGATCATAATATAGTTTGGTAATCGAAAGTACATGATAAAATTGGTTCTTGGGTACCGACTCCAACCAACTCCCACTTGCACTAGGGCACCAACTCTAGAAAATTTGTGACTTTTTAACCTTCAATTCAAGAAGCCACTGCTAGAGATAGGAAACCAAGCTTGAATTGTTGTCGGGGGAAGCCCCCCAAGCCGGCGACGTACGAAGCTGTCTCCATCAAAAGTTGCCATCGCGTTGTGCGCACCTCCACCGAAGAACCATCTTGGGCACTGATTGCATCGAAGGCTCCGCACTAAGCAGGGGTAACACCCAAAACACCAGACTGAGCCCCCAAAACCAAATGGTACACCGTCACAAAAGAACCACTGTCGTCAGACCGTGTTGAAAAACTCACCAATACAAACCTACAATCACCAAAACGCCACCCACAACCTCCTCAGGATGGCCACTCCAAACCCCTCTCAAATGAAGCCACTGTCGCTGACAAACAAAGCCTCAAGAGTCCTTCAACACCGAGATGAAGCAGACAAGACTCTATAACTTGGAGATACATCTCCTCAAGTCAACTTGGAAGAAGGACCGAGTCGAAGCATGTTTGTCCCAGGATCGAGCCATAGCCGAGAAGGAAAAGCGGAAACTATGGAGGAAAGTGGGCCATCCAGGACAATGAGAAGGCACCGACGAACACACCACCTTTCCCTACTAGACCACCTAGTCGGGCCCATCACCCTCTGTTGTAGATACCATGACTCTGTCACACCGTCTCCCTGCTCCCTCGATACCAACAACAAACCAAAGGCACTCCAGCAAAATCTGAGCCCTCCACGCTCACTCAACGTAGCACATCCACCACCCAAAGGGGACAAGGAATAAATGTCTCATCACAAACTAAGGGCTAAAGAAATCCGCAATGGGTGGCAAGGACTGAGCTAGACACCCCCGGAGAGACACCAGAAGAGTGTCATGGAAACCGAAGGACACACTAAGCCCGCAACGATACGACAACAACCTAGCTTGATAACAATAGCCGGGTAGGAATACAAAATAGCGACCCATAAACCAAGAACCACCTGCAATGATACCTCAACACCAGGAAAAGTAACAAACCGATGCCTAGGAAAACCACCAAACCAACCACGAGAGAGGCCAACACAATGGAGAGGAAGGCGGGTGAGGTGAGGAGTTGCCGCCACAGGAGAAAGCGAAACCCTGGAGGAAAAGAGAGAGATCCCCCTGGCGAGTGAGCGGCCATTCCCTAAAACAATCTATGACTAGCAATCCCTAGTGAGTCATTCTCAGTAATAATGGCATCATCAATGGAGACTACTAGTAAGATACAACTAGATGTAGTATGTTGGTAGAAGATGGATAGATCCTTCATACTCTGATGAAGCCCATGGGAAGTGATCACGCAACAAAACCTTCCAAACCAAGCCCAACATACCGCAAAAGGTGAATTAGAAGCCACAAATCCAATTAGTTGCTGCATATAAACTTCCTCTTATAGAAACCCATTCAAGAAAGCTTGCTTGACATTAATTTGATGAATCCAACGAGAGGATGCCACCATAAAGATGAATAATCGCACTAAGACCATCTTTGCCACCAGAGAGAATTTATCAAAAGAGTCTACGCCACTAGTTTGAGCGTACCCTTTGGCAACAAGAAGAGTCTTCGGTCTATTGAGAATGCCATCGACATTTATATGGACCGTGTAAACCCATTTGCAGCCAACTGGTGATAGAGCCCCTTGATATAAAACAATGAAACTGGAATTATACTGTAACAATTAGAGCAGCATACCTGGAATTACAGCCTTAGAGTGGGAGGAGAGAGAGAAAAAAAAACAGTAAACAGAGTATCCGCGGGAGGCCCCCTGGCTCACCCGCCCAAGCCCCAGGCCGAAAGACTTCCCTCCCAAATTCCCAGCTCCAAAAAGTGTCCCCCATACCTCTCTCCCCTGCCCCTTTTATTACCCCAGCGGTTACAACTGCCTGGACCCCAGCTACCCCCCACGATCCCACCTCCCCCCTTCAGTTACATTCTGTTTCAACTCCAGGTGGAGTCTGCTTCAGCCCAGGGGATCCCTCAACAGAATCTGTTACTGCCACGTGGTCCCCAGTGTGGCCCCCAGTGGGCTCCCTCTCTGCTGCAACCCTCTTCCTTCTTGAATAAACCTGCCACGCCCCATCCTTCCACCCAGTTCTAACACTCGCCGCCCCTTGTAGATCAGTCTTGTCCTCAAGACTGAACGAAGGAAATTGATTTCGAAGGGTAAACTCGTCCTCCCATGTCGCCTCTTCTGCCGAACGACCAACCCACTGGATAAGGAATTGTGGCTGGGCAATGTGATTTTGGAGGTGAAAACGGCGGGAAAGGACAGCCTGGGGTTCCGGAGTATCGGAACTGTCGACCTCGAGGCCCGATGGTAGAGTAGGGAGGACCTCTGAATTTTCCACCGCCGACTTTAATTGTGATACATGAAAAACGGGATGAACTTTAGCTGAGGGAGGCAGATCCAGATGGCAAGCAACTGGCCCAACTCGGCCAAGAATGGTAAAAGGGCCATAAAATCGGGCTGTCAACTTCTGGTGGATTCGATGGGCGACGGTCTGCTGATGATGGAGCCAGAGCTTTAAATACACCCGATCACCCACCTGAAAAGAAATGTGGCGACGGTGCCGGTCTGCCTGGCGCTTCATGTAGTCCTGAGAGCGAGCTAAATGTTGTCGAAGCTGACGTAAAGCTTCATTGCGATCCTCCACAGCTGTGGCTATTGCAGCTACACGAACATCAGCAGGTAGGAAACTCAAAATAGGAGGCAGGCGACCATACACTGCCTCAAATGGAGTAGAACCTATGGAGGCATGCCGGGTAGTGTTGTAACTCCACTCTGCCCACGGAACCCAGAAAGACCACATCCGAGGTTGGTCCCCTGCAAAGCAGCGTAAGTAGGTCTCAAGGCAACGGTTCACCACTTCTGTTTGACCGTCTGTCTACGGGTGGTAGGCCGAGCTGAACTTGAGGGAAATACCATGGAGCCGAAACAATTCTGTCCAGAAATTGCTCAGAAAAATGGGGTCCTGATCACTCACGATGGAAGTTGGTACGCCATGCAGCCGAACAATTTCTCGGAGAAAAAGTTCAGCGACCGTCCGAGCAGTGTAAGGATGCTTGAGGGGCAAGAAGTGAGCATATTTGGTAAGTCGGTCAACCACCACCAATATGACCTCATACCCCTTGGATTTGGGCAGCCCCATAATAAAATCCATGGAAATGTCGGTCCACACAGTGGTGGGGATGCCGGGGGTTGTAGGAGTCCCGCGGGTGCTAGGGTAGAATACTTATAGCGTTGGCAGATCGTACACTGCTGGACAAATTTCTTTACAGCCTTTCTCATTCCGACCCAATAGAGGTTGGCTGTAAGCTTCCTGTAAGTTTTGTAGAAACCCGAGTGGCCTCCTTGAGGGGAAGCATGAAACTCTGTCAGGAGCTTGGGTACCCACGGGGACGAGGCAGGGATAGTTAGTCGATTCCGGTAGTACAGCACGCCCCGGGCCAGTGTGAAGCCTGGGTAGGTAGAATGCCCCTCCTGTAATGTGTGGAGCACCCTGCCCAGATAGGGATCTGAAGACATGCTATCAGTCAGAGTCCGACCTTCTGTCCAGATGGGCCGAGACTGCAGCAACTGAAGCTGGGAGAGAGGCTTCCCCCATCGTGATAAAGCATCTGCAGCAGAATTTTCCCGACCCGGTTTATACTTAATCTCAAACTGATATCCCAACAACTTGGCGATCCAGTTTTGCTGATCAATGGTGGTAATGCGCTGCTGTAGTAGAAATTTAAGACTCCGGTGATCGGAAAAAACTATGAAGGGTCGTCCCAACAAATATGGACGCCAATGCTGGATGGCCAGGACGAGGGCTATGATCTCCTTTTCATATATCGATTTGGCGAGGTTCTGGTCGGAAAGGGCCCTGCTGAAGTATGCTACTGGTCGTCTGGCCTGCATAAGGACAGCTCCCACCCCGCGGCCAGAAGCATCGCATTCGAGCTCAAAATCTCGAGAGAAATCTGGTAGAGCCAGGACCGGTGCCTTGGTCATTAGTTTCTTCAAATGCTGGAAAGCTTCTTGAGTTTCGGCAGTCCACCGGAACCCATCTTTCCGGGTTAATGCTGTGAGAGGTCGGGCCACCTTGTCATACCCGCAAATGAATTTTCGATAATACCCGGTGAGACCGAGGAAGCCGCGGACACCCTTTACGCTGGTTGGAGGAGGCCAATCCAGCATGACCTGTATTTTATTGGGATCCATTGCCACGCTTGAAGCAGAAATTAGGTGTCCCAAATACTCCACCTCCTGCTGGCCAAAAAGACATTTTTTCCTGTTAGCAAAGAATTGATGCTCATGTAGATGGCGAAGCACGACTTCCACGTGATGCAAATGAGTCGACCAATCCCTGCTGTACACAAGAATATCATCAAAAAATATTAGAACAAACTGACGGAGCGAAGAACGAAATAAATCATTCATAGTAGCCTGGAATGTGGACGGATCGTTAGTGAGGCCAAAGGGCATCACTAAGTATTCATAGTGGCCACTATGTGTCCGAAACGCTGTCTTCTCTACATTGGACTCCCGCATTCGAATTTGGTGATAACCCGCTTTGAGGTCTAACTTGGAGAAATAGGTAGCTCTATGGAGTTCATCGAGTAATTCCCCTACCACTGGTATGGGGAATTTGTCCGGAACCGTTACTTTATTTAAAGCCCTATAGTCCACACACATTCTCCATGAGCCATCTTTTTTTTTAACAAGCAACACCGGGCTGGAGTATGCGCTGGAGCTTGGCCTAATGATGCCTTGATTTAGCAGCTCTTGCACCTGTTTCTCTATTTCATTTTTGTGAAGGTACGGGTACCGGTAAGACCTGACTGAGATTGGTTCCTGACCGGGCAGCAGGTTAATGGCATGAGCCCGATGTCGATGCACTGGCAGCCCCCGGGGTTCCGAAAAAATAGACGGGAAGTGATGAAAAACCTTTTGTAATTCCTGGTTTTGAGCCTCGGTCAAGGGTGTCACGAGGTTGCTTTTGTTACCTCCAACAATTTGCCGCAGTTCGCTGTTCTGTCCAGATTTCTGAGCCCACCGATCTAGGGAGACTGCTGTCCGGTCATTTTGGCGGACACCAGAGAGGGTAAATGGCCGACCTCCCACTGAAAACTTCATCACCATCGACTGCTGACATCTCCCAAAGTTTTCAACTAGGAGATTCCCAGGATTAGATCCAATCCTCCAATCTTCAAAACATGGGCTTCAATGGAACACTCATAAGCCCCTAGGATGAGCAAGATCTTTGGGCAGACCTCTAAAGTTCCTGTCTTATGACCATCACCCAGCCTTACTCCCATCTTCTTGGTGGCCTCGACAGTAAGCCCCAGTATACTGACTAACCCAGGGCTAATGAAATTGTGAGTAGCTCCACTGTCCAATAAAATCAGGATGAGAATTCCCCTTATGCAGCCCTCTATTTTCATGGATGAGATGGACTCTTCTTGGCGGTCCAGGTCACTGTACAAGATTCTCCAATTCTGAAATTCCAGCACCTTGCATTCAGCCTCTGGAGCTTCTGGAGCTTCCGCCACAGCTTCCAGCTGATCCTCCTCCTCAAGTGGAGGTGTAAGCTCAAGATTCTCTTCCTCTTCTCCCAACAACAGCACCCTCATCTTGGCATCAGCACATTTGTGCATAGGATTATACGGTTTTCCGCACCGGAAACACAACCCCTTCTTTCTACGGTCCTCCCATTCCTGATTGGACAACTGTCGAACTCCCCTTCCTCCTGCCATGGTGGTTCGCTGTATTTCTTTGGCAGCTCCTCCCGTCAACTCCCCCTCCCCCCGGCGTACTTGTGTGGGCGAAAATCCCATTTGCTGGGTGAGTCCCGTTCTATAGGAAGGCTGCCAGCCCCCGCTCCCATTTAGGCGCGTTCCTCCAGCTCGGTTTGGTAGCCCAGTTCCTCGGCCGAGTGCTAGCTCTACATGTCGTGCCAGGCGCATTACCTGCAAATGAGTTTCTGGGCTGTGTATGCGGACCCAGTTGCAAACATCATCCCGCAATCCATGAAGGAAGTATCCGATATACTGAGGTTCCGGCTGACGGGGAACCAAAGCTGCGAGGAACTCAAAACGATCAATGTATTCCTGCACTGACCCGTTTTGCCGGATTGCTGCCAATTCTTCGTAAGGATTTTGTATTTCTAAACCATTAAAGCGCTCCATCAGCTCCTCTTTAAACTGCTTCCATGTTAGGTTCTGGTATACCTCCTCCAATATGGTAAACCAGTGGATTGCCACCCCTTCCATACTCACTTGGGCCAGGGGAATTTTGTTGTCCTCCGTTGTCTGATTAATTCGGAAGTACAATTTCGCCTGATTGATCCATCCCCGGGGATCTTGTCCATCGAACACTGGCAGCTCTACCCGTCGGGCTGCCAACATCGGGGTCGTTCCTTCGGTGGCTACTTCCAACGCTCCTCGTGCTGCCTCCTTCAAAGTTGTTTGATCGAGAGATTCCGACAGGGCAGCTCCTGTTGCGTTGTGTAACTCCGAAGTCGATGCGTCGTCCTGCCTTGGTAGCTTCTCCAGTCGGCACAATATATCCGACATCGATCTGTGAACCGCTGTCAACCCAGTAATTTCTTGTTTAAGAGATCCCACGGATTCGGTCAATCCCAACACTGATGACTCCAAGCGGCCCATGCGCTGGTTTGTTCCAGTTTCTACGTTCTCCATCCTCTACTTCAGTCCTTCCAGGCGAGCTTGAAGCCGAGTTTCCATCACCTGGACCCTTACTCCCCACAGAGGAGTGGAGTTTGATAATTCCGGCTGGTCGGACCAAATTGATAGAGCCCCTTGATATAAAACAATGAAACTGGAATTATACTGTAGCAATTAGAGCAGCATACCTGGAATTACAGCCTTAGAGTGGGAGGAGAGAGAGAAAAAAAAAACAGTAAATAGAGTATCCGCGGGAGGCCCCCTGGCTCACCTGCCCAAGCCCCAGGCCGAAAGACTTCCCTCCCAAATTTACAGCTCCAAAAAGTGTCCCCCATACCTCTCTCCCCTGCCCCTTTTATTACCCCAGCGGTTACAACTACCTGGACCCCAGCTACCCCCCACGATCCCACCTCCCCCCTTCAGTTACATTCTGTTTCAACTCCAGGTGGAGTCTGTTTCAGCCCAGGGGATCCCTCAACAGAATCTGTTACTGCCACGTGGCCCCCAGTGGGATCCCTCTCTGCCGCAACCCTCTTCCTTCTTGAATAAACCTGCCACGCCCCATCCTTCCACCCAGTTCTAACAACTGGTTTTTTATCGGGGGAGGAGGCGACCCTGTCTCTAATGTGATTTTCTTTCAAAGCCTGTGATTCATCCCGCATTGCTTGGAGCCAAGTAGGATGTGATTTGGTTTCTAACTTCTGTTTGGGGAGCCGAGATTGTGTAAAGTGTATGAATAAATGTTGTAGCAACAACGAATAACCCTTTGTAAGAATGAGTAAACACAAGGTGAGATGAGAAAGACAGAGTATCTTTTTGTAAAGCTTGGGACAAGTCACTTGGAAATGTATTTGAACATTGACCAATGACAAGGTGTGGTCATTGAGTGATGTCAGTGTGGCTTGGGACAGCACGCGGGGGTGGGCGTGCCAGGGCCAGCGCATGGGGGGTCATTCTGGGGTTAGTGTGTAGGAGAGGCGCGTAGTCCTGAGTCTAGTGCGTGCGAGGTGCACGTGGGGTTTTGGGATGAGTGCATAGGAGGGGCGCGCGGTCCAGCGACTAGCGTGTGGAGTGGCGCATGGCCGGCGGCTAGCGCGCAGAGGGGCATGCAATGGTGTCGCGTGGAAGACAGTCGACGTGAGGGAGGGATAGATCCACACGGGCGACTGCGTGAAGGGAGAGAGGCGACGATAGGGTTAGAAACCCTGCTCTGATACCATGTTGGGATAAAATTATATATCTCATAAAGAGGAGTTCTTTATTTATAGATGAAATAAAGAGTACATCAAGCAGCCTTCACCAATGTGGGGCTCAAATAATTAAAGAGTAATAAGGGGCTTAGCCCACCAGTCCTAACCCATAGGTAAATACCTAATACTAACGAATGCAAAAGGTTAGAACATCGTTGAGGGCCAATTTATCATTTTTAATGATAACCGTGTAAATATGATGCATGAGGGAAAAACAAGACAACATTCCAAAAACATAGCATAATATAACAAGGGTACTGCATACAAATTCAATCACACATACAAATAAGAATATAAGACCAAAAGACTCCCAAATAGAAAAAACAGGGACCTTCAAGATCCCACCTCCATCGCTAATGACAACAACATCAAGATGCTCCGCTAGAAAAGTAAGAGGTCTTCCCCTTACCTACATCACGTCGAGCAACATAATGATCACTATGAGACCGTAAATGATTGGCCCACCGGTGTAGCGATAATCACGAGATAAAATAAAGTGCAAAATGCGGAAAAATAAATGACACCGGATGTAATGTGGAAAAACCCTCAAAATGGAAGGGGTAAAAAACCACGGACAAATATAATGATCACTATGGGGTAAAAGTGGGCACACACTCCCTCACTTATTACAAAGAGAAAACACTCATAAAAACTCTGTTGAATATGATGGGGAAACCGCCTCACAAATACCGCTCAAATGGGATCTTCTAGTGCCGATGAGGTGAGATGAGAAATACTGAAATGGGATGGGGCTCTTGCCTTTTATAGGCAAGCCTCACCCCATGCTGCCCTCTCCCGTTGGGTGATTTGGTGGGGTTTGGTCACCCACCACCTACCAGCCACGCTGCCCCCTTTGACAATTAGGGGGGCGACACCGTCCTGGAAAAATTTCGCCGACACATCTCCCACTTGGAGATTTGATTGAGAACCAATCACATCTCCACACATCCTTTCTATCTGCCAAACATGCTGCTCAAGTCTCTGTAAAGCCGCTCGAAGATCTGCACCATCTGAACTTATCAGAGTCAACCGCCTTCGTCAGGAAATCTGCCAGATTTTTTTTAGTGTGAATCTTCTTCACGACCACGCTTCCTTCCTCTACCACATCTCGGACAAAGTGATACTGTACCCCAATGTGCTTCGTCCTGGAATGAAAAGATGGATTTCTTGCAATGTGCAAGGCGCTCTGATTGTTACAAAACATGGAATCTGCTACTGTTTGTGCCTGAGCTCCTCCAACAACCTTCTTATCCAAATTGCCTCTTTGCAAGCCTGTGTAGCTGCCATGTACTCTGGCTCTGTCGTGGATAAAGCCACAACTGACTGTAACTTTGAAATCCAGCTCACAGCTCCTCCTGCAAGAGTAAACACATAACCAGTAGTGGTTTTCCTTCGGTCAGAATCACCTGTAAAATTTGAATCAACATATCCTCTGACAGTAAAATCTGATCCTCCATAACATAATGTAGCATCTGAGGTCTCCTTGATGTATCTCAGGATCCTCTTCACTGTGCTCTAATGCTCCTGTCCTGGATTCTCCATGTACCGACTAACTGCTCCCACTGCATGTGCAATGCCTGGTCTAGTACAAACCATAGCGAACATTAGATTACCCACTGCTGATGCATACGGTACTTGAGACATTTTCATCCTCTATGCTTCACTGCTAGGACTTATCATGGAGGATAACTTGAAATAAACAGGAAGAGGGGTAGAGATTGATTTACAGTTTTGCATGTTGAAGTGTTTCAAGACTCTCTGTAAGTAACTCTTCGTGATAGCCAAATCTTCCCATTATTTCTGTCTCGGTAAATCTGTATTCTAAGAATCTTGTTTGCTGGTCCTAAGTCCTTCATATCAAACTCCCCAGCCAACTGTGCCTTCATCTCCTGGATTTGATCATTGTTGGGGCCTGCAACCAAAATGTCATCCACATACAACAGAAGAATGATGAAATCATTACCGTCCGAATCCCTGAAATATGCACAAGGATCTGAATGAAGTCTGTTGTATCCAAAACTCGTGATATAGGAATCAAATCTCTAGTACCAGCACCTCGGCGCCTGCTTGAGACCGTATAAAGATTTGTTCAACCTGCAAACCAAGTTTTCTTTGCCTTCTTCTGAAAAACCTTCTGGTTGAAGCATATAGATCTCTTCATCAAGATCACTATGGAGAAAAACAGTCTTCACATCCAGCTGCTCTAGATGTAAGCTGTATATAGCACAAATCGCCAGAACTTCCTTCTGAGCAAATTCTTTGACCACCAATCTTGCACGATATCTTTCCACCTAGTCCTTTCCATCCCGCTTGATCTTAAAGACCCATTTGTTTTCGATAGTCTTCCTTCCATGAGCTAATGAAACAAGATCCCAAATCTTGTTTCTGTGCAGGGCTTCAAGTTCCTCTTGCATCGCCGCCATCCATGAAGATACATATAGACTCTAGGTCGCCTATACAAAAGAAGATAGCTCTCCATCATCCGTCAATAAGCAATACGCAATATTGCTCTCAGTGACATAGCCTGAGTGCCATACTAGTGCTCTTTTCTCCCGAGTTAACTGTCGTGGTCCAGACTCAACCGGTACTTGATCATCGTGCTTTGGTAATGCTTCAGAGGAAAACTGTTTCTTCCTTGGATTTTCCCTCTACTTCGACTGTTGTAGTTTCTGTATTCTTCTTCTCCGTGTCTTGATCAGTTGTCATTTGCACCTTGTCTTTTGCAAAAATGACATCTCAGCTGAGAATAAATTTGTAAGCAATGGCTTCCCTTGGCTTCAACACTTTAATCAGCCCAGACATCAACTTCTGGTCTGCAAGAATCTTCAGACCTCGTTCTGACATATGGCCAAGCTTCCGATGCCATAACGTTGTCAACGCTTCCGTCGAGGTAGTTGATGCAACAACTATCTCCGCTTCCTTGTATGTTTCACCCATAAGCACGTACAGGTTCTTTGAGATCTTTTCCGTCTTCATTACCACAAGCGCGCCCTTCACAATTCTCATCACTCCATTCGCGGTGCGAGTCTTGCATTCGAAGTCATCAAATTGTCCCAAAGACAATATGTTCTTCTTCAGGCCCTTCACAATTCTCATCACTCCATTCGCGGTGCGAGTCTTGCATTCGAAGTCATCAAATTGTCCCAAAGACAATATGTTCTTCTTCAGGCCCTTCACATGACGTACTCCTTAGACGGTCCGTACTATGCCATCATGCATCTTCAGTTTGATGGTATTGACTCCAACGATCTTCAGGGTGTGATCATTCCCCATGCACATAAGTCCTTCTGGGATAGTTTCATACTGATTAAACCATTCTTGTCGAGACGTCGTGTGCCATGTTGCTCCTGAGTCGATAATCCATGCATCGTCGAGATGTTGCCTGCTTCCAGCAGTCGTCGCCGCTTCACTGACTAGTATATCTCCTTTTCCAGAAGTACTCACCACATTCCCGTGAGAGCTCTTTTCACCACTCTTTTTATTCCAACAATCCTTCTTGACGTGCCCCTTTTTGCCACAATTGAAACATGTGACATTCTTCTTTTTATTCCTTGATTTGGACTTGTTATGATTTTCGCTCCCACTGAAACTACGCTCCATCATCCTTCCTTTTTCAACTGACAGAGCCTCTGCTTGGTGCGAAGTTGTCTGTCTGTCCTCCTTGTTCTTGCGCCGACTTTCTTCTTCAAGAACTGCGGCCGCAACATCATTAAAGAGCAGTATATCCGTCAGGATATTGTTGGTGAGGCTGATAATGAGTTAGTCATACGAATCTGGCAAACACTGGAGTAGAATCTCTGCACGTTTAGTATCCACAATTTTATAGCCCAACGTCGTGAGCTGAGCGAACAGGGTATTGAGGTTGTTGATGTGGTCAGTCACCGATGATGACTCCCATTCGAAGAGTGTACAATTTTCTCTTCAGGAAAATTTTATTGTGCAGTGACTTGGCCTCGTATAACTTCGTCAGAGTATCCCATATTTCCTTTGCCGTCTTTTTCTTCGCAATGCTCGATAGGTCCCTGTCTGCCAAAGCCAAATGGATGTTGGCAATATCATTTTCGTCCATATCGTTCCATTTCTCCTCCGTCACACCCGCCGACTTTTCGCCAATTGCCAGTAGACAATTATCCTTCCGCAACACTACCTGCATCTTCATTTTCCACAACGAAAAATTATTCTGTTGAATTTTTCGATCTTGAATTTCGTCGCCATCTGGACACGCCGTCAGTCCAGAACCTCCCTCGTTTCACAGCGGTGTATTTAATAATCTCAATAAATTTTTTATGATGTGAAAGATCAACCAGAGTCGCAATCACAGAGCATACTAAAATTCTACAAGAGTTATTATTACTCGAAAACGTGAACAACACCGGGCCAGAACCTGCCCTCTGATACCACTTGTTGGGACCGAAAAAGATTGGTCCGCCGGTGCAGCGATAATCACGAGATAAAATAAAATGCAAAATACGGAAAAATTAATGACACCAGATGTAACGTGGAAAAACCCCCAAAATGGAAGGGGTAAAAAACCATGGGCAAATAGAAGGATCACTACGGGGTAAAAGTGGGTACACATTTCCTCACTTATTACAAGGAGAAAACACTCGTAAAAACTCTCTTGAATATAATGGGGAAACCGCCTCACAAATACTGCTCAAATGGGATCTGCTAGTGCTGATGAGGTGAAATGAGAGATACTGAAATGGGATGAGGCTCTTGCCTTTTATAGGCAATCCTCCCCCCCTGCTGCTCTCTCCTGCTGGGTGATTTGGTGGAGTTTGGCCACCCACCACCTACCAGCCACTCTGCCCCCTTTGACAATTAAGGGGGGCGGCAGCGTCCTGGAAAAATTCGGCCGACAGATACATATGTAGGGGGGTGAGTATACAACCTAATAGACAAACCCCCAAGATTTCCCACACACGATACTTAAACATAAACAATTTATCGCATAATTTATATAAAACAAGAGAAAAACATGATACAAATAAACAAGGCAAATATAAACTGCATAAATAACTCACACCTCAGGTCACACACTTGTGCCATGAACCCACTCACCCATGCAATGCACCTACCCCTCCCCTCTGGGAGCTGTGCTACCGACCCCATGCATCACCCGTTAAACGAGTGAGAGATGTTTACAGAGCACTGTGACCAAATTGATTCCGAGGACGAGACCTGCTCCGACGAGATCGTCCAGGTTGGGCATGAGAGGCCTGAGACCGATTAGAATCATCACCACTTTTTGACGTTGGAGGATAATTATAGAAACTCTTTAGAGGTCCAATTCGGCCATAGTTATGACACTCTTGAGGTGGTGTCAGACAACCCTCTTTAAGTGCTCCAAAGAGCCTCATCGGAAACAATCAGGTTTTCCCTTCCGTGTTTAGTTCCATTGCTGGAGTTCCCACCTGCACCTGGGTGGATAAAGGTGTTCTCTCCACTAAGAGTCCCTGTGATGTCTTTTTCTGCCACCATTGCCTTGTTCATAAGCTCAGTGTAATTATCAATGTAAAACATTACGACCTTAAAGCGAATTTCTGGTCATAGACTCAACTCGAACATATGTGCCTTGAGAGATCCACTAGTCGCCACTTCTGGTGCAAAGTGAGCAAGGTAAGTAAATCGAGCTCCATATTCCATAACTGTGAGGTCTCCTTGCTTAAGTTTAAAGAAATCTGTTGTCCTTGATACTCAGAAGCTATGCAAGTAGAATTGTTAAATAATTCCTCAAACCCCTCCCAAGTAAGGCCTTGATCAACCTTTGCTTGGACGAATAGATCTAACTATTGCCGTGCTAGTCCTTCGAGCATGCACCTTGCTAACTTTGCTTTAGTGTGTTTTTGCTTTGGTGGGTTTTGCTTTTGAAATTCCAATGACTGATCCACATAGTGTGTTTCCTCGGCCCGATTCCCCCTTTCCACTGCCTGGAAAGCTTCCACTATGCTTCTTACGAGCTGCTGATTCACTTGTGGTTCGGTTGGAACCATTCTTAGCGGCACCCTCATGGTGATCTCTAGATCTCTTGACTGGAGACATTTTTTTCTTCAACCATAGTAAACGTTAAGAAAATCATTACTCAGTCACCACACAATACTTTATCTTCATGCCTGTCACCCCCGTGATGGACCAGACCAAACTGATACTATGTGTAACATCTCAACCCAACCCAACACCTTGAATAAGATTGAAATGCCACTGACCTTAGGTGCATCCCCTAGACACTAAAGACTGACAATAAATGCCAAGGGGGTTAACAACATTGTTGGAGGATGATTTACCCTTAAACGACATAACCTGTAGCGGAAGAGCTCTAATAAATATGATGCATCGGGGGAAAACAATACGACATTCCAAAAACATAACATAATGCAACAAGGGCACAACATTTAAATCCAACCACATATCCAGATAAGACTACAAAACCAAAAGTCTCTACATGGGAAAACAGGGCGCCAAACGTGGCACTACACCAAGCTTCACATGACAGCTACCTCCGAGATCCCACCTCCATCGCCAAGGACCACAACATCAAGATGCTCCGCCAAAGTAACATTCTTCCCCTTACCTACGTTCTATCGAACAACATCTGTATATGCACCATGATACATATTGGGGGGGGGGGTGAGCATACAACCTAGTAGGCAAACACCCAAGATTTCCCACACATGCTACTTAAACAAAAACAAGTTAGCTCATAATTTATATAAAACAAGAGAAAAACACGATACAAGTAAACAAGGAAAATATAAACTGCATAGACAACTCACACCTCAACTCATGCACTTGTGCCATTAACCCACTCACCCATGCAATGCACCAACCCCTCCCCTGTGGGAGTCATGCTACCAATCCCCTGCATCACTCATCAAACAGGTCCTCTGAACGGCCCGAACTCACTCGTGGAAACCCGTCCCTTCCGACCCAAGTCGTCACTTGACGGTACAATCCATGTGCCCCGCATTCGGCACCGACAACCAAGTTTGAACCAATAAGGCCCCGTCCATATGCGTCATGAACACGCACCAACTCATGTCAATGCTAAGTTTACGCACACCAAATTCACCCTTTTTAAAATCAAATTTCTACTTAGGCATTTTATCAAACACGTTGTCGTCACCCACGACCTTTGCTTCAAAACCAATCAACACCAAGAGAATACTCAACAAGAATTTTATCAAAAGATTTAGCACAAATAAATGCAAGCGAAAACTTCAAAAACCATAAACCTTCGAGTTCTTGATGTAAGTAGAGTGAGGAAAAGCCACCTACCTCAAACAAGGTTGCCAAGATGAAGCTCTGCCACACACTCGTAGATTCGGGATTTTACAACCCTCCTATGATGATTCACAACAAAAGCACCATCAAGACACACCCAAGTCAAGGGATCCAAGCATGACAGTTCCATAATAGGGTTTCGCCCAAAGAAAAAGAGAAGAGAGGAGAGACAGAAGCCCTAACTTTGATTTCTAGGCCAAACACTTTAAGATTTGAAGAGAGGAAGCTTTGGAATGAAGAAGATCACCAAAATATTCCAAGGAAGCCTCCAGGTTTGAGAGCCCTAGCCGAGAAGGAACAAATGGGTGTTTTGGGTGGATAAATCGAGTTAGAATCTATTTTTTTGGACTTTTTAATGCTGCACACGATTTGACTACTTGGTTTGAGAAACTATTTGCAAACTGTGTGTGTGATACTACTCAAAATCCAGGGTTGCTTGCTTTGGTAAATCGTGTGTCAACCATGCGAATCGCTACTGTTGAAAATTTGTTAGAGATGCATAGTTGGTGCATGGTTTGTCCAAACCTTGCGCCTGCCCAAAAATCTCATTTCTTAATGCGCGGTTTACTTGAGAATTGTGCACGGTTTACGCAAACCGTGCACCATCCTTGCACCCTTCAAAACCCCTTCAAAACCTCCAAAAAGCATCCTAAACTTTTTGAAACCAACCCCAACCTCTTCATAGCTTAAAAAGACAGAGTAAAACATATAAATTCCTCAAACCGGGGGTGTTACATCTTTGGCTGTGGGATTTAAGTTGTCGAGTTATATTGTGAAAATTTGGACTTCGGTGCCTAATAAAGGCAACTTTAATGACTTTTTATCAACGATGAGAAGAATATAAGTTTTCTTTCTTTCTTCAACCGGGTGTTTTTTTTAATTATTTTTGGGTGCTTTCATGATTCACAATCTTATGTGCGTTTTTTTTCCATTTCCTTTTATCATGAAACCCGTGGGATAAGTTTCTAATATCTTTAAGGAGTGCTTTGTTCTTCTAATTTCATTTAGTGCCATTTATTTAGCATCCTCTGATAGGGTTAGGTTTTTTGAAGTATGCCACCTCTACATTCATTGAGTCTATTTGATTGGAGGCAAATGCTAGGATTTTCTGTGGTTGTGTCTTGATTGTCAAATTTGAGATCACGTTTCTTTCTTTGCATCTTTTTAGTGTTAATTGTTAAGAATATTGGTGAGATTTCTGGTTGCCGCAAACAAATATTTTGCAACTTTTTGATGTATTCTTACTCCTATGGGGTTCTGTCTTATTTTTTTATTAAATTTTCATTTTCTATTTCAAAAAGGAAAATCAATCTTGTAAGCACAAGAAAAGATGGATCTTAGCTCTATTAATTTTATTTGCTAGACCTGCTTTTCATTGGTACGTCATTTTTTTTTGAATCCTTAACCGGCAAGTTTTTGTTATTTCCTGAAAAATGATTGATTGTCAAGATATCGTGGCAAAGCTCATTGTTTTCTTGACCTCTGCAGGAAAGTAAAGAGGCTAAATCACATTTCCATATTGCTGTTAGTTGTATTTCACAATCATTGAAGAGTCAAATTATCAATAGATCCTATGATGAAGTTGCAATATGTTTCTTCAACACAGTGAAGTTTTGAAACTCTGAACTTTTTTTTGCTGTTAGGATTACTGCAATGCATGGATTTATGCTGCGTTTGTTTCTCTTTTTGATGCCTTACCCATTAATTTCTCTTGTTCTTATTTATATATATTTAATGTAACCTATTGTCTTAGTATCTATAACAATCTGGTGTTGTGTTGGTTGTGTGTCTAGGGGCTTGCTATTTAATTCTTTGTATAGCAAATGAGCATGGTTGTTCTTTTGCATGTTGGATAGAAAATGTCCAAGAGTATTATTTTTATATCTAAAATAATGCCAATCCAAGATATTTCATGGCAAAAATAACGCACAATCCTGCATAAATCAACATTTATGTGTACAACTAGCTTAATTTTTATCCCCGCAGGTGACCACTTGTAGCGATGAGCCTTTAGGGATGACTAACCCATAACAGGAGTCCCTAAAAAATGTGTGTAATTCTGATCTACCGGCTGTTTTAGGCTGAGCCTGGGCCACTAGACCAGGCTTGATGGCCTGATTGGGCCAGCCTGAATTGGGTCCTGACCTGTCTTTTTATAAATATTTTTAATAAAAAAATAATGATTGCTTGGGCCAAGGTGCGAAAACCCCAACTCCAGTAACCCAGAGCCGATGTCTACTTTATTACATTGATATAGATACAAGGGATCTAATCCCAAAAGATTGATCAGTTTAGTAGTCTCGGAGGACCAGATACATGCATGATACCCATTTTACATTGGAAATAAAATATAAACATAACAAAATAGAAAGTTCGGCATCCTTGAACTTATTCAATGAATTCTTCTTCAAATTATGGGGAAATAAAAACAAATAAAGGGTGAACTCAGATGCTCAGTAAGGATCACGTACAACAGAAGCTATTATGAGTAAATAAGATATAATCAATATAGTAAGGTAAATAACCGGAAACATATGCCATTTAATCAATAACTTGAATACGAAATGAATTCATAGATAATATTAACGCAATAATCTAATGGATAATAATAACTGAATTCTCAATGAAGGAAATACATATTATTGGACTTTATGATCTCAAACATCATGATATCTCTACCGTCAAGACCCTGCGTCAAAACAGTTTAAAATTATGGGTAACGACCCATTTAATTTGACCAACTGATTTGTCTCATGAGATACGTCGATGCATTGAGGGGCTATATAATTGCGGCCCCACCCGTCACTGCATGTCTAATGCATTCTTTATATATCGAATGATCGATTTAATTCATGAACAATATGCCTTATCAACAAATATCCGTATTGAATAAAGAATACGGAATATCAATATTTTCTCAGTCAATCAAATAACTTTCAAAGTAAAACATCGTATGTAGAAATGGTATACGGTTTAGTCAATTATCATATACATGATGCAAAGAATATGAATATTTAAGGGAAATTTAATGTTTAATGATCATAAGAAAGTGAATGTTTCAAGAGAAAATTAATAATCGCAAAATTAGTAAGAGATAAAAGATGACCTTCAATTCATCAGAAATACAGGTTTTGAAATAAATTCTTTTATTTTGAAGAATAAAAGAAAATAGATGAGAAAAACTTTCTTAAGAGTTATCTTTGTAATAACTTTGAAATCTTATAGAAGAAGCTCAAGAGTGTAAAATGGTTATGGCGACGGGAAGGTACGTTAACACCGTAGTTAAAAAAAACATTTCTTTTGACTTTTTTTGTAAAGAAAGTTGAAAATGACCCCTTTCGGCAAAACATTAGAAAGATTTCTTTCATACCATATAAAAAGTCAAGGATAACTTATAATATCCTTTATAAATCATTTGTGTGAATAAAAAGGATTTTCATAAAACAATTTTGAAAAATATGAACGTGGAATAAAATATACCTGATCAAGAAGAGAAATAAGATCGACTTTTCTTTTAAACATTTCTCTTGAAAGAGTAACTTGAATTAAATCATTAATCATCATGAATAAATAGATATTCATGTTAAATAACTCAAAGGGGCAATATATACATCACATAAAAGTAAATAGGTGCATATTACCAAATATGTATCAATAGAGTTGAAATTGAGACGAAATCCCCTGCCTCAGGTCTGGCTCGTCACATACGTTTTTTATATTACTGAATAATAAACTTATGTTAATTATTTAGTTGCTTAAGAACCATTTTCAAGTTTATTATTCCTTTTATTTTTTTTATTACCATGTTATATTTATTCAATTAATCAATTAAGTTCAAATCAGATGTTTTGACGATATTCGGTTCATATGTCTAAAATGGTTTTGGTAGGTTGATTATGATAAAAGAAGTCATTGTTCTATTATTTTCAGAATAATAATCATCACATATCATTTTTATATATCAATTATACTTTTAAAACAATCAATAACGATTGTTATGAAAAATGAACTACGTTACAATCATTGAAAACGGTAGGTCGTATGTACGTATGAGTAACGTTTTCCATTTTTCAACGATTATGATGGAAAAAACATAAGTATTATTTGATCTTTCCAGGATATCATTATATCATGAATACCATATTATTTATTTAAATAAACTTATATATACCACCTATGTGATGCGGTGGTGAAAAACGAAACACATCGCTTCGTGGAGGTGATAGTCCACATGTACGCGCAACAACGTTATCATTTCACAATGAATGGAAAGGTAAGAAAAAATATGATATATTACTTTTTCAGAATGATAAATATGCCATGAATATCATATATATACGTTAAATCCATCATTATAACCAGCTGTGAGAGGCGGTGATGGAAAACGAATTATATCGGTTTGTAAGGCGGTAGTCCGCCGTACATACAAACGACGATTTCGTTTCCCATTTGATGAAAGATGAGATGAATGTAGGTTATGCCATTAATATATTAACATCTCAGTATATGGGAGATACTAATGTTATGATATCGGCATGGTTGAATAAGATTTGAAGGAGGTGGAAGAAGTAAAACAAAAACTCTCGGTTAAGTATGATATATCTTCGGATAACCTCTTTAAGATTATATCTAAAGCCTTTCTAGATTGACTTAATGATCAAACCAAGATCTCTAGGATGTGGGGAGGGATGTAAGGCAGAGATTTGGACAGAGTTTGGCTGAACCAAAAAGGTTTTTAAAGTGTGAAAAAAAGAGCAGGGGTGCTCTTTTATAAGTGAGGGGAGAGACGCTTTTGAAATTTCTTAAAGTATTAAATTAATATAAAATAATCTTCATATTCAAATGACTCCAAACTGATATAATTTTAAGATAGAAGGATGGATCGAAATGCTATCATCCAATAAATTTTGGATAAGTTTTGGTTATATTTTTACTTTTATCTTTTAGTTTCAACTCCCAGTTAACCCTTTTGGTAATTACCGAAGTATTAAAGTTTTCTACCCTTTAAGGGTCAAGGATGTTTTTATAAAATGACAAACGATCCATAAATGGATCATGGTTGGTGTTTTCAACCATATCCCATCCATTTGGCCGAATGTAGGATTTTTATGAATTTTAAATCATTTAATAAATTATTATTTATTATAAAATATCATTAATGTCATTTTGACACTATTTATTTAATTTGACTTAAAATACACCAAGACAAAGAGAGAATTCAAATCCAATCCTTTCACACATCACTAGCATGTTATATTTATCTATAAAAATTCGTGGAACATGATAATTATTTCAAATTATATTAGTTTTAGTATTTTTAATTTTTTTTTATTAATTAAATAAATGCAATGTCGGCGTTGCGCAAACATTTAAAGTATTTATTTCATTACTAAAAATTAAAAGTAATTTACTATGATAAAATCAAATCATTTATCCCTCAAATGACTATTTAGAACCAAACATAATTTATCCCTATCATAAAATATTATAGATATTAAAAGAAGAAAAGTGTCATTTTTGTCTTTATCTCCAATTTAAATATTATAAAGGTCAAAATCATAGCTAAATGAAAATAAAATGTCATATTTTGGAATTTTGGATGATTATGCACGAAATAGACTCATCCAATTAAATTAAGGCAAGTGTCGTTGATTTTTAATGCCTTATCGCATTATTTTTAACCTTAATTATCCAATTTACTCTTACCACGGTGTTAATTATTTACTATGGTTACCATTCCTAATGATCATAATAAAAGAGTCCTATTTACAAAATTTGGATTTTCTGATTCCAAATATGGAATCCATTTTTCAAGATTTAATTTCAATAATTGGAAGAAATTAATTCAAGATTAAAACGCAAAACGCAACGAAAAAACAGTTTTTCAAAAAAATGACTTTTTAAGCATGAAAATGTTTTTATTTCAAATTCAAGTATAAAATTTATTTGAAAGACCATAATTGGATAAACAATATAATTGAACCAATTTTTTTTTTAAACCATTTTAAAACAAAATCGAACTTTGTAAATTCTTGTAACAAAAATACATTTCAATAAAAAGAAGTATTTTCACTATTCATTCAAAAATCAAACTTTTCAAAAAAAAAAAAAACCAAAAAATTCACCTTAACCTAATTTTCATACGTTAATTTCAAAAATGAAATTCATTTCATCAAATACATTTTCTAAAAGTTGCAAAAAATAATTATATTATTTGCTCACATAAATCAATAAAAATCATTTTTGAATAAAATATATTTTTGAAGAATATAATGACTTTACTAAAAAATTGAGTGTTTATTTCCCAAGCATTAATCAATAAATTTGTATTGAGTATGACATTCATATATATTTCATAATG
Source organism: Viscum album (assembly GCA_963277665.1). Lineage (NCBI taxonomy): Eukaryota > Viridiplantae > Streptophyta > Magnoliopsida > Santalales > Viscaceae > Viscum > Viscum album. Next base: position 95,834,547 of record OY728142.1, on the reverse strand, counting down.
TGGTTATTCTTATTCATACCTGTCAATTCAACGGTTAGGTTATAAAGGTTATTTTTAAATAATAATATTCCGTGTTTTGTTTAAGTTTGATGTTGCGTGTTCCATACGCTATTGAACAGTGTTCTTAAAATCTCGGGATATTACACAAGGAATTTGGCCACCGGTCCTGGCTTTGGTTTACACCCCTAGTCAAAGATAGCAGATTGTATGATGGCTTCAGCAACATGAAGGTGTTGAGTACATGGCATTAAGTTACTGTCTTTGTCACCGATATAGGAGGTATTCAGTTGATTATTGGTGAGTAGATAAGATCCCCAATCATGCGTAGATAAGATCCCCAATCACGCTGACGGAAATTAAGCACAATTTTTTTACTTTCAAGGTATGGCATTTTTACTCCATAAGAGTATGAACAAGGGAGACAACCTTCGACATAATCAACTAGAAGATTGTTAGAAAATTACCCAATTATCTTTATAGGTGTTTAAGTATTGATGTTTTGTGTGGTAGGTTGAGATTTTATGGTATTCATCAGCATTGGTATAATGATCTATAACTAATCATAGTTAAGTTGGTTTGAGCAACTAATGGATAAAACTCGTAGTGATCTGTTAGGAATGTGGCTGCTGGTAGGGCTGTAGTACAGGGGGCCAGAGAGGCTGTCCGAGAGCAGTGGGCTGGTGAGGCTGCTCGGAGCAGGGCATAGGGGTAATAACTGCCAGGGGAAGATTTGTATTTTCCTTTTCATTAGTTGTTGGGGCTGGCTGTAGCTGTTCGGGAGTTGTTAGCCGGGTTGTTAGTTTTTGTTTGGGGTATTAAATAAGGGAGAGATGCTGAAGGGAAGGGACACAATTCATTTTTACCTTTCTGCTTGGTAGAAGCTGGAGTCGACCTTGGGAGATTCGGCTTGGTGCTCGGGAGAGCGGTCTTCCCCAGATTAATTATCTTTTTCTTCTTCGTTTCCTTCTTCTCTCCTTCCTACTGTAATTCCTCTTTTCTGTTGGTTCTTTACAACAATCAATTCAGTATGTTCAATTGTTTCTACTTTCACTCGCACAAATTGTCCTAACAATTTTGGCGACTCCTTTGGGGAACCGTTCGGTCTGCTGTGAGGTCGAACGGACATCTGTTGGGGGATAACGGAGCTTGCCAATCATTGAGAGGAAAGTGGCAGGTGTGGATGATCGTTTCTGGTTCATCGTTGGAGCAATGAGACATGACCATTGTTGTGGAAGCGGATGCTGCTGAGGAACACGATTGCTGGGAAGAGGCGTTCGCAAAGGAGCTGCGCTCGAGTTAGAGGTCGAACAGAGCTGTCGAACGAAGCTTATGGTTGTACGGAAGAGTAGCGTGCCGTTCATCTTGTGAGAACTGCGTTGGAGAGACGATCGCTGTTGGGGAAATCGTTGAGGGAAGTCGCCTGGGAGGCACGGATTCTGGTGAACTGCTGCTGAAAAAAAAAACGCACACTGCTGTGCAGCAAACTCTTTCCCCCCTACCTATTTTCTGCTGTGCAGTTTAAGGATCGTTGGAGTGTGCCAACGAAAATTAAGTCGAGACTTGCTACAGGGGAGTCTGAACAGATATGGAACATGCAAGCCCAGGGGGCCGAGATGCAAAAACTTCTAACAGACTTTAAAAGAACACCTGCGGTCCTTGTGAGCACAAACCCAGTAGCTCGTGACGTAATGCAACAGTTACGTTGCACAGAATCTGGAAAGTGCAACAGTTACGTTGCACAGAATCTGGAAAGTGCGAGCGATGAGGCGCCTGATGCATGTATGATTGGAAGCGGGAAAGTGAAGGATGGCGGTAGACTAGGAGGAAGCCTGAATCCAGAATTATCTGTTAAGGCAAAAGGTTAGAGTTGTGTCACGACAAGAGTTGAGTTGCCTATTTTTTCAGGAGAGGATCCATTAGGCTGGATCGCCAAAGCCGAAACTTATTTTCTGGAAAATCAAACAACAGAGGACATGAAGCTTCACTATGCACAGTTAAGTTTGTAGCACTCGGAATTTCTTTGGTTTTTGTCTTGGCTGAGCAAAAATCCTGGTTCAGAATGGGAGGAGTTCAAGCCTGCGACAAACTGGTACCGTGGAGGTGAAGTTTGCGTCCATTCCAGAACAGCCGGAAGGGGAAATTCTTGATCCAAGTCCTTGCGAGGAAGAGCGGGAAAGGAATGCTAAGGAAAAGCAGCTGCCCCGCCGACTCTGGTTGAAGGTAAAGAGGGAGGGAAGGAGGGAGGGACGGAGGAATATATTTACTATAAGCAATTGAGATATAAAAGGTGTGGTTGATTTGTAGCAAGAATAGGTGCCTGGTCATGCTTTCAATTTCAGTGGTACTAAAATTATGTGCGGAGCTTGTTTGCATAATGAATTGATTGATTCTTAGATTATTTTTTCTTTGCAGAGGGAGAAGAAGAATATGCAGGATTTGAATGGAGTTTTTGTTTTTAATGTTCCAGAAAGAGATCACCTTGACAGGATCACTGCAAGGCTTATCAAAGAATCTGATTGTCTAGAGGGTATGATTCCAGTTATGTTTTTTATTTTTTATTTTTTATTAAAATTATTGATATTTCTGCAATTATTTAATTTTAATGGCCAATCTTTATTTTGGCTTATTTTTTGCAGGCTTTTGATTGAAAGTGCGGTTTTGTTCCTTTTGTTGTTTAAACCACTTTCATTCTGCCAAAAGTGAAATCTTAGTAATGCAGAAGCAGTTTTCCTTTTTTGTACATGGTTTTGAATTAACCTGTCTATTTTACTGTGGCACTTATTGCAAAGGGGGTTAAGGCTCTAAAACTATTGCTGTCAATGGTGGATGGCTGCTTATGGAGGTGAGCGAAAATGGCGGATGGCGTTACGGATATGGCGGATGCCAAGGCAGACTGTAAAATATTTTTATATATATACAACAACACACACAAAAACATATTCCTAATATGAAAAATAATAAAACTAACAACTTATATGAACAAATGCATTTTTGAAATAAATTCATCAAAAGTGGCCCCAACTTGGTTGCTGCAAGATGGAGGCCACCGACACTGGTCACTTTGCTTTGCTGGAGGTCGCCGAGGGTTGTTGGAGGTCACAGGGAGGTTGCTTTGAAGAGCCCTGCCCTTGGAGATGGAGGTGGAAGTGTGAAATTGAGAAGGGAGAGCAAATGAGCTTTGATGGGTTCAATTAACCCCCAAGTTCTTTAAAATAATGCCCTTTTTTATTTTCTCACAAAATGGCAGTTTTCCTCCTTTTCCATCATGGATTGCCATGACGCCATGAAAATAGCAGCCGACACAGACCACTGCGAGCCGCCATGCCATGCAGGTCTCTGGTGAATTGTTGAAATTCTGCCACGACATGGCGCCAGTTAAAATGAGAATCATTAAATTCCTAAAGAGTGTTTGAGGTTTTATAATACTTAATTCTAATTTGATACGACTCAATTCTTTTTATGTGTTTACATGTATCGGGGTATCATGGGCCAAATGCAATAAAGCCTACCTAGGCCAAATACAACCTTGTTTGATATTATGTCAAAGTTCTATTTTAAAACCAATTATTAATGAGAAAAGTAACTTAAGTGGGTATTTGAAGCATGGTGATACCAAATCTTGATTTGATGTGGGACTCTCAACATTCCTGATTTCTTAACCTGTTTCCCTTTTTGTAAATTACAAAAGTATACGATTTCTTAATGTTAAACCCTGTTTTTAATTATTCTAGGTATTTCCGAGTCCCACATCGGAATACTTTATTGTGTATTGTTTTTTCTCAATCTATAAAAGAAGGCCTCTCCCTCACCTTGAGGTAAGGAGAGTTCCTCCTCTACATGGTATCAGAGGGTAAATCCCGTTAATTTTTTCTCCGGCTCCTGCCCTACTCGCCCCCCCTCCTGGCTCATGCCCTACGCGGCTCCCCTCTCAACGTCGCTCCCGGCTCTAGCCCTATGCAGCTCCCTTCCCGACGCTGCTCCCATATCCCGGCAGCTCCCTCCCGGCGACTCCATCCCGACGGATCCAGCTCTCCGGCGTCCTCCGCTGCGTTCTGTTGCCGTTGGCCCCCTGTGCGGCGTCCCCTCCCCGCTGCTCGCGACGACCCAGCCCTAGGTCGCGCCTCCCGATCTCGACGGGATCCAACCGCAACTCCCGGCCCCTTCCCATCCCGACTCGCGGCTCCTGCCCGACGCCGCACAATGTTTCCATCGCGCCTCTGGCCACTAGCGGTCCTCTTCCGGTGCGGCTCCCGCGCGACGCAGCTTTTGCTGCACCTCTCGGCTGCCCTACTTCCAGAAGCGGCTCCCGACACCTGCGACACCTCCTAGAAAATTCCGGCCCGCCTTCTCTTGGCGACTCCCGGATCTGCCTGCTAGCGCCCCCCCCTCCCAGCGGCGCTCCTCATCCAACAACGCTCCTAACTCGCGACGCCTTCCGTTGGCCTCCCTCTTCACCTGCCGACCACCCGCCAGATCCCAGCGCTGCTTCGTCCGACTCAGCCTCCCTTACAACATCTTGGCCTCCGTTGCCACATCCCGGTCCCGCTCTCCACGGCGCACCGCTGATCTTACCCTCCTCTAAAGATGTCCGACGCTCTAATGGCAGCCTCTTCTGCTCTGCCACAGATGATCACTGCCTCCACCCGCCTCTTTGATGAGCGGCTCGACTCCACCAACTTATCGGTCTGGCAGAAGACCGTCTTGATGTCTCTGACAGGCATGAACCTTGATTCTCATCTCGAGGATTCTCCATTACCATCTAATGATCCCAAGTACCGTCCTTGGAAGCTTGCTGATAGCAAGATTTTTGCCTTCCTAGTAAATTCTATGGATCGCTCCGTCAAGGATGTCACCCGAACTGCAAATACGGTCAAGGAACTCTAGGATTCCTTGAACCTCATGTATTCCGAGACCAATAATTTGGCTCGGGTCTCCGATATTCTTCAGCATCTGTCACTTATCCGACAGCAAGACCGTTCCTTCCAGGTGTACTTTATGGAATGGAAAGCTCTTCGGGATGAATTGCTTGAGCTATGACCTATTCCCCAGACACCGAAGGCAGTTAGGACCCAGTGGGACCAACTGTGCATCTTTAGTCTTCTCAATGGCCTCACTCCTGAGTATGCGACGACAACTACCGAGATGCTCGCCAACCCATCTACGCTGGAGATCCCACAGTTGTACCATCGCCTGGGCAAGGCCCATCGGGCTCTTCCCCTGCCCACCCCCATCATCGATCATTCTGCCCTCTTCGGTCGTGGCAGTGGACGCTCCTCGGGCCCTCTTGGAAGTGGCCGTGGGGAAGGTCGTCCTCGTCCTCTGTGTCAGCACTGTGGCAAGCTCGGTCATCTGATCGACCGCTGTTGGGTTCTTCATGGACGCTCATCTCAGCAAGCGCGATAGGGTCAGACAACGATCCAGGATGCGTTCTCGTCAGCTGCCGCTCTTCCTTTATCTCTGGATCTTTCCATGGCGGACCTCCGAATGCTTCACGATCCTCGGACTCCCTCTATACTGGGCCTGTCTTCGGCTTCTCTTGCCCATTCTTGTGGTTCTGCTGCCTTCGTTGGCTGTCGCTCCCTTGCCTGGATGCTAGACTCAGGTGCTTCCGACCACCTCATCGGTGATGCTGGTATGTTGTCATCCTACTGTCCTTATGCTAGTTCCTCAGCCATCATCGTAGCTGATGGCTCCACTATCCCCATTGCGGGCTTCGGTGCATGCTCCCTGACTTCATCTCTTCACCTACCTTCTGTGGCACATGTGCCTCGTAGTCCTTTTAACCTTATATCCATCAGTAAGATTACAAAAGATTTCAACTGTGCTGCAATATTTACATCTTCTGCTGTTGTATTCTAGGAGCGGACGACGAACTGGAAACTTGGTAGAGGCCAGCTTCGAGACGAGGTCTATATGTTCAATGGACTGATATCCGTCGCCTGCACGTCTGTCTCTGCCCGAGCCTTGGATCTACATTCCCGGTTGGGACATCCACCTGCCTCCACCATTCATCGCCTATTTTCAGATTTTAGTCAGCATGTGTCTTTTCAGTGTGACTCTTGTAAATTTGCGAAAAATCATCGCAGTTCATACATTCCTCGAGTGGATACACGGGCCTCAAAACCTTTTGATCTGGTTCATTCAGACGTTTGGGGTCCCCGTGCCATCTCAAGTCATTTAGGGTATAAATATTATATATCCTTCATTGACGATTTTTCACGAATGACTTGGCTGTACCTACTTCGAGAACGGTCTGAAATGTTTTTTACTTTCCAGACTTTTTACACTGAGATTCATACACAATTTTCGATCGCTGTAAAATGTCTTTGCTAAGATAATGGGCGCGAGTATCTATCCACTCCCTTTCAGCAGTTCCTTCAGGTGAAATACATCATTCATCAGACCTCTTGTCCTGATACACCCCAGCAGAATGGAGTGACCGAACGGAAACACCGACATATTCTGAATGCTGCTTGTGCCCTTCTCTTCCACCGACAGGTGCCTCTGCTATTTTGGGGAGATGCGATCCTCACTGCTACTTATCTTATCTACCATCTTCCTTCTAAGGAAACTCTTTTTCAGACTCTGTTTTCCTCTCTCCCTCCTCACTCACTTTCACTTTGGGTGTTTGGATGCCTAAGTTATGTTCGTGACACTCGACCCGACCTCTCCAAACTCTCTCCCAAATCCCTCCGTTGCATCTTACTCGGCTATTCACGCACTCAGCGCGGGATATCGCTGCTTCTCATCGGACCTACGGAGGTATGTCATCTCTAGTGACGTCTCCTTTGTTGAGAGCTCTCTGTTCTCCCTTCCCTCTCCCCATCCTGACACTGCCATTGATGATTGTCTTCCTCTCATCTTCCACCCTCCTCTGGTGTCTCCCCCTGCTGATTCCCGTTTTGGTACGGTCTACTCTCGTTGCCCATCGACTATATCCTCCGTCCCGACCAACGACACCATCGTTTCCGCTTCGTCCGAGGCTCCTGCCCCGGCACCAGACGACTTGCCCATTCGCTCCGGAAAGGTACTTGCTCTTGCCAGAGTACTCTATTTACATCTTCATACAGGGGTCTGTCAGTACTGGAGACTGTATCTATTCCCCGCACAGTTGGCGATGCAAAATCTCACCCGGGGTGGCTACAAGCAATGTGAGATGAATTACTGGCTCTAGAAGACAATCATACTTGGGATCTTGTCCCCCTTCCGGCAGGCAAATAGGCGGTTGGAAGCAAATGGATTTTTGCAGTTTGCCTTAATGCCGATGACACACTCCATCGCCTCAAAGCCCGCCTTATGGCAAAGAGCTTTGCTCAAACATATGGTATTGACTACTTTGATACCTTCTCTCCAGTTGCTAAGATGGTCTCCGTTCGATTATCCATCTCTTTAGTCGCTCATCATCATTGGCCCCTTCATCAACTGGATGTCAAGAATGCCTTTATCCATAGATTTCTTGAGGAAGAGGTTTATCTGCAGCAGTCCCCCGGTTTTTGTGCCTCTGGCGCCGACTCTCAAGTCTGTCGACTTCGCCGCTCTCTATATGGTCTCAAACAGTCTTCTCGTGCTTGGTTTGGCCAATTCAGCACCGTCGTTACCGACTTTGGGCTTTCTCGCAGTATGAAGGACCACACCATGTTCTACATGACGATATCCACCGGCTGCATCCTGTTGGTAGTTTATGTGGATGATATCATCATTAACGGAAGCGACTCTACTAGAATCACCCACCTCAAGGGTCATCTTCATCATCACTTCCACATCAAAGATCTCGACCCTCTCACATACTTGGCATCGAGGTCTCCCGTTCTCCGGACACCATCTTCCTCTGCCAATGAAGATATGTGTTGGACATTCTGCAGGATGTTGGACTGACACAGGCCACCGCCGTTGACACTCCTCTTGAGTCTGGGGAACGGTCTCTCTATGACTCCTCGGAACCGTATTCACACCCAGAAAGGTACCGTCGACTGGTGGACAAACTCAATTATCTCACCATAACTCGTCCAGACATTGCCTGTGTTGTTGGCAAAGTGAGCCAATTCATGGAACATCCGACCACTTCTCAGTGGGATGCTGTTCTCCGCATTGCCAAATACATCAAGAGGGACCTTGCCTGTGGTCTTTGCTACTCCCACCATGCTCATCTGAATATTGAGGCCTTCTGTAATGCTGACTATGCTGGTTGCCTTACTACCCGAAAGTCTACTTTTGGGTTTGTCGTATTCTTGGCAGGCAACCTCATCTCTCAGTGCAACAAGAAACAGACTGTCGTCTCCCGATCCAGTGCGGAGTCTGAGTACCGTGCGATGACCACTGTCACTACGGAGATCATTTGGTTTCGACATTTCCTCCGGGAGTTTGGATTTCCTTCGCAGAAATCTGCTCATATCCGGTGTGATAATTAGACAACTACTAAGATTGCTTCGAATCCCGTATTCCATGAACGCACAAAACATATCGAGGTGGACTGCCACTTTCTTCGCCACCACCTGGAGCACAATCATGTCAGCTTTAGCCACACCCCGACAACGGATTAGCTTGCCGACATCTTCACCAAAGGTCTCCCAAGGGCTCGCTTAGTTCCAAGTTGAACATCCACAACATCTGCCATCCAGCTTGAGGGGGAGTGTGTCTGGTCTTGTATGATGTCATCTTTCTTTTGTGGAACTCGTGGTCCAAGCTGGGTATGTCGAGTGTTAAACCCTGTTTTTAATTATTCTGGGTATTTTCGAGTCTCATATCGGAATACTCCATTGTGTATTCATTTTTCTCAATCTATAAAAGAAGGCCTCCGCCTCACCTTGAGGTAAGGAGAATTCCTCCTCTACACTTAACATTACCGTTCTCTCAAATTTTCTATGGGGTAAATGAATTTGAAAAAAAAAGGGTTTTCTAGTGTTTGAGGTGGGTGACATAGAATGAAATATATAATTAAATTATTTAGCTAAACATGAGCGGGAAGGCTAATCAGAGTCTTATCCCTTTGGAAAGAAGTGAAATGCCTTACATTTTCCCGTCTTATGAGTTTGCATGATCTACCCTTGGATAGCCATATTGTTAGCAAAAATCCAAGTATTTATTAGGTCGTGTTTGTTGATAAAGATGATTGGAAATCCTTAAAAATGACTCATTTTATTGTTGGGTATCATGTTATGGAGTTAAAGAGGTTAAAGAGATCTTAGCTAGAAGATCAGAAATCACATCGTAGTATTTGTTGGTTACGCCGTGATTATTTCGCTGAGTTTGAAGAATTAGTTGAAGTGAAGCTACTGAAGGAATGTGTTGGATCTGACAACTACGGTTTGATGCTCATGCCGTATTGTGAAGTGATGTCATGGGTTCTTTATTATATCGAGGTTTGGTGGCATAAGGTTGAAAATTGAAGAAGTGATGCAGTTTTGTTCATCACAAAATACGGTTTACACCGTAATGGTATGTCGTGATTTTTGGATGAGGCGTTTTCTCAATAAATGAGTCCCGGGCTGTTTAACACAAGAGGTTTACGCTGTAATCGGAAGTTGTAATCTTTGAAGGGAAGTGGAATTATGCTGTCGTATTTTATACACGTTGTAATGGATTTTCCAGATATAACTCTCAGATTCAATAACAGCTTAAAATCCGGGATAAGTTTTTCAATTAAGCCATGATTTTCAGAGGATCTGTTACTCAAAATTACTGTGCTGCAATATACATCGTTACACCGTGATTTGGTTGATATCTGCAGTTTTTATAGAATTCAAAATCCTTCAATTTTGAAAGCTCCGGGATGAGATAGATATAATTCGACCCTATGAGGCGGATTTGAATATCCATTAAGGGGTAATGACAGGTGAGATGATCGGGGAGGCTAAAAACAGCATCAAGAGATCATATCTCATGGGGCAAAGAAAAGGGATATAGAGATTGTTGGAAGGGAAAAACCTGAAACGGATTCATAGAGCTGCTGAGATAGAGCAGAATACTTGAGAGAATTCTGTGAAAAAGAGAGCTGTTGACACTCATTGATCTATTTTGCCAAATGAATGAAGTGGAAGATGGAGTTCATCTACATGATGAAGATTCGTAGTTACTACGGGGGGGGGGGACGAAGGGTCGGCCCATGGTTTCTTTCCTTTTGCCGCATTTCACTTAAAAGGTTGAAAAGAGATAACGCATTAATCTGTTCGCAAGGACCCACTTGATCCTCTTCCCTAGGGATCCCATGAGCCCTAGGAGACCCGCCGACTCCATACCGTCCATGTACGATCCATAATACTAGATCTGATTCTTATTGTTGCACCAATGAAGGTTCAATCTTTATTGTTTTGTTTGTGGTGATCAATTTGTTCACTTGTTTTGACATTGAGTCTAAACTTGTGAAAGCGAGCAGTGAACTTTCAAAGTGTGAGTGGTTGTAAGAGGCACAATAAGTTTGTTCTAAATTGGTAACAAGCTATACACCTATGAATTTTGGTATATCGACACGTCGGTGTATACTTCTTGGACGCAGCTTAATGCGAGTGAACTATGTAAAATTGCTTGTGTTGTGTGCTTTTATTGCTTTCATACTCGATGCAGAAGCGAAAAGTGTTCCTACTAACTGCGAAACAAGATCATTGTAGGGAATTATTTTTAGTTGACACACCCCGATTCACCCCATTTTTGAGTATCATCCATGCCCAACAAGTGGTACCAATGGTAATGTAACGGTTTTTTTGCCCAAATGTTTTTCTATCTTTAGTGGATATGACGACTATCGTCAATAACAAGATAATTCCAATCTTCGGTGGGCATAACTTTCAATTATGGAAGATTTGGATACAACATTGTTTCTCTTCACTTGGAATGGATGTGTACATGACTGTCATACATGCAGTTGCGATAAACATAGAAAACAGAACACTCATGGAAAAAGATTGCAAAGAATGGCATGGTGACACCAAAGGATTCAATGCTTTCAGGGAAGCTTTGTCCAACACAATTTACACGAAGGTGATGTCGTGTAAGTTCTTAAAAATCACATGGAAAAAGTTACTAAATATATATGAAGATGATACAAAGGTGAAAGAGGCCAAACAACAAGTACTTTAGAACAAATATGAGGATTTGAGGTTGCACTCAACTAAATCTGAATTTGTTGATGCGTTCTTTGATCCTATGAATGTGCTTGTGGAGAACGTGCATGGGTTTGATGTGACACTTGGGGATGTTAATATTGTAAAATGCATATTGCGAGGGTTGCCTCCCAATTTCAATATGAAGGTTTCAATGATTGATGGACACAATTTTAGGATAGTATCTTTGGATGACTTGCAAAGCATCCTCGTTGCATGCGATGAAAATGAACGAGGATGATCCTATGGAAAATGAGAAGTCAAGGGAAGTGGATTTCAAGGAAATAAAGAAGCTCACCATGGGGGATGATTCAAGAGAAAGAGAAGTTGATGAAGTGATGACATTCTTTTCCTCAAACTTGAAATGGGGAAAAGAAAATTTAAAGGAAGACTTCCACTTGCATGCTTTCGATGTAGAAAGGTTGGACACCTCGCTACAAAGTGTTCCATGAAATTCCAAGATGATGATGTAGATGATCCACCAATGAAGAAGTCCTCTAAGGATGTGAGAGTCAGGAGGAGCATCAAGCAAAATTTCTTGAAAAAAACCTTGCTATCACAAGAAGGTGATGACTCAGAGGAATAGATCAGATGATATTGAATATTGCAAAGACCTTAGTGAAGAAGTTCTTACAGTTGACAAACCACAAAGGAGTAAAGGTGAAGTTGAGGGTGCTGTGGACCTCAACGTTGAACTAGAGGTTGTGCTTGAGAAGATAGATATTTGGAGATAAAAGATGAAGAAAGCCAATGCAGTGGCATGTGGTTCTACACTATATACAACAAAAAGAACAAAAGGATGAGTTAAAGGCCAAAATCGAAACGCCCAAATCTATTCAGCCGAAGAACTTAGAGAGAGTTGTTGAGCTCAGGCACAAAGTTAAAGAGTAGGACCAAATCATCGATGGTATGACTGCTACAGTGAAGGAAAGGTGTATATGGATTGAAGAGCTTGAAGGAGAAGTTTTTGAAATGTGACGAAAGTTGGATGATCAACAAAGAACTACGACTCCTAGGATGACATCGAGTAGTTGGCTTACTCGGACAACTGAGAAGGTAAAAGAGAGGCATGGAGATCCCTCAAAGGAGCTTGAGGATTGCATTCAACAACAACGATTCCCTCATTAAGGGAAGGCCGACTTGAGACTTGATATTGAACAAAAGTTTGTTAAGTTTGAAGCAATGAAACAAGATATTACTCCAAGGAAGAAGATTGATTTGGGTATAACATAAAACCTGACTTTAGCATGAGTCAAGACTCATTGCACATAGAGGAGCACGAGTTAAGGCTAACCATCAAGACTGTTGCACATGAAGCACGAGTCAAGGCTAACCATCAAGACCGTTGCACATGGAGCACGTGTCAAGGCTAACCATCGAGATCGTTGCACATAAAGTCTCATGAGACTAAACATTACCCAATGAATTGGAGCGCTATCTGGGCGCACCCATAACATGTTTATGAATATGTGTGCCACGTGAAGAATCATACATAATGAATCAAACATAAACATGAGGGTTACCCATGGTAAGAATTGAGTATCATAATCTTATCAAAAAGACATAACATAAGGGAATATCACAATGATGTCCATGAAAGTAAGGATTTAAATCATACATGGACATTCATAAGGGAAAATAGGCATAGATCATGATAAGTTATGTGAAACTGAAGTGAATACATGTAAAAATGACGTTTAAGAAACTTTAGAAATAAAACATTTTAGTGCGGTTTAAGGAAAATATTAAGGAGCATTTTAAGCAGAAAAGAGCATAATCTTTTATATAAAACCAGAAGTGAACCAGGAAAGTTTTCATAATAAAATGAGTGATTTTAGAAAAATAATGGTGGTTTAAAACAGATTATAGAGCGCATTTGAGAATGGGTAAGAATTCGGGAAGTTCTCTTGAATCGGGAAGAATTGAGAAGAGAACCTTATTATAAATATGTATATTCCCGAAAAAGAAGGATGAACGGATCTTGATACATGAATTTGCAACATATACACAGCATTTAGAAGATGTACATAAAAATAAAAGAGAATTTCATTTGAGTAAAAAGAGAAAGAATAACCTGAAGGAATAATGAAGGTTCGGGTAGAATCCCTTACCTTAAGTTCGAAGGTGTTCTTCACTTAATCTTAATGTCCTGGATAATCAAATTAGATTCATTAATTAATAAGTCCAGAACCCTTTATACATGTATTTGATTTAGTATAACTTTATTAAGTTCATTTATAGCTTTTTTGATGGGTTAAGAGATTCAATTTCATCATTTGAGAGTGTTGGTTTCCTTGGTTTTCATGAGCAGATTACTTATATACATGTGCGAAGGGTCGTATAAGGTCGGGGTAATTATCCAGAATTGAACTTATATGTTATTAATGATCTTCCAGAGGTTAAATTGGTCTTATATATCATTTGGTTTTATGGCATGAGGATGAATCATTAGATAAATAGTTAATGATAATCGTTTGAGTTTATTTTGGCGGTTTTCGATCACAACAAACTCATTTTGTTTTATAAATTAATATCATGTGTACAAAATGATTCTAGAACATTATAATACATATATTATAATCTGGTTCAACCATAAAAATGGTTTCATGACCAGGCTTGAAGACGGTGGTGAAAATTGAAAACTTTGTTGTCCTTGAATGCGATAAATTAACACATCACGGACAATGTTTTCATTTTTAGTATAAAAGGAGAGGGAAAGAGAGATGATGAATTATTTCATTAGCATAATAACATTTCAGTATATGTACCATTTGGACGAGGGGAGGTGAGGAGAGATAAAGAAATGAAATGAACTTGAAAAGAAATTAAAAGAAAAAGAAGAGGGTTTTACCTCTCGATTCTTTCTTCTTGAGAACCTCCTTAGGGGATTGGTTTTGGTCTTTTGTTAAGACCAAAATCTCCTGGACGTGGGGGAGATGTTTGAGAAGAGTATTGGGCAGAATTTGGACAATGTTCAAGGCTTGAGAGGTGTGAGGAGAAGAGTTGGTGAGCGGTGATATTTATAGCGGAGGGATGTGCTTTCTTATTATTTTATTCATTAGTTTATTATTTTTGGCTCAAGACTATAAATAGTTTGAGTATTATCATCAAATATAATAAAATAATGAAGGATGCTTTGAGATTTTGGGCTTACATCAGCCTTACATCATCTATGACTCCATAATTCATGTATTTAGCATTTATCGTAAATTACCGTATTTTACTATTCACCAAAAATTCGAGTACTTTAGAAAAATCTCAAAAATTCACCATAACCATTTTTCGATGTGTAGAATTCAAAAATGAACTCCATTTTATGAAAATAATTTTCTAAATATGAGAAATTTAATTTTTTATTAAAATCATAATTTAATTCAAAAATACAGATTTTAAAATTATAATTGATTTTATATCACTTTGAAAAATTAACTAAGCTCTTATAAAATTATCTTAAAATCATAAGACCACAAAATATTAATTTATGAATACATTTTATGAAAATACATTGTATTTTAAATTATTAAATTAATCACAAAATTGTAATTAAATATTTATGACCTATAAAAATACCAACACTTAATTAATAATTTTTAAAACACTTATTTACTTATACTATGATATAATTATATCATATAACCATTTACATATGCTTAAATTTTATTTATACTTTCATAGGTGAGTTTACTATTCCATTTTCCGGTTTACTATTCTTAAGGGTCACATTACCATTCTAAAGGTCAAGTTACTATTTTATCAGTATAGGTTCCTTAACTTCTTGAAATACTTCTTATTTCATTCATTCTTCATTTATAAAGTTTATATTGTGTTCTTAATGTGATTTATACTATATGACATAATTATAAGAATGAAATTTCCATTGATAAAAGTTATAGGTCGTTACAACCTTGGCTGGATCAATAAAGCAGAAACTTATTTCCAGTTTTTTTCAGACATCAAAGGACATGAAGATGGGGTTTTCTTTACAGCAGTTGGAGATGCAGCAGTCCGCACATTCACTGGAAGACGCCAGGGAGGATGAGTTTGTCCCAAGATGGCGTTCGACATTGCTAAGGAAGTGGCGAGCTTGAGGGGTCGACCAGCTGTGCAAGAGTGCCCGGGAGAAGGAGCATGACGAACCAGCTCCAGAATTTCAACTTCCGGAAGATCAATGTTTGGCGTGTGTGGAAGGAAAGACAGCCTTACAGTGATGTTGTACGTTCAATGGAACTGGGCGAGGCTGCAGGGCGATCGATGCCTGTACAAGCGATGATGGGGAACTGGCCACAAGCTGATTGCAACCACTGATGACGTTACCTCCTATGCTAGAGGAGAACAGACTGACTGGTCCGGGTGGTGAGGACAGGTTTGTGATTGCTACGAAATCTGATGTACGTATTGATGAGGAACTGGATCACATTGCGATGGAAAGTAATAACGAAATCGAGCTTGAGGAGTTGTCTGGAGGTAAGAAACCCAAATAGGAAGGTGATGTGCTGAGGCTACGTCCACTGCTGTGGGCTAGACCTTTGCAGCGTCCTCTGATTGCTCTGCCCACTTGCATTGAAAGGGTATCCAGGATAGCGTTTCAGGTAAAAGACCAGGTCGGAGCTTTTATGTGGAGTGTAGAGGCAGGGGTGACAGTGTGGAGGTAGACATAGAGGGACATCAACTGCCGCACCGGACGGAGCTACGGCATGTTCCAAATACTGCTGAATTGGAGGGCGTGAAGACTGTTGCAGTGTTATATAGACTTGCCACTAAAGGACGGACAATGCAGGCTGAGTTGGGCTATTAGGACTCAAACCTAGCATGTGGGGATATTAAATTGGGGCTGGTAAACTGTATTCTGTAGGTGGTTGTTTGTGGGGATATTAAAATCATAGGCTAGGACTCAAACCTTACATGTGTTCGCTCAGAAGAAATTAGGAAGAACAAACTGTAAACTGTATTTGAAACCAGCAGTATAATCAACAGCCACATATGGACAATGGAACATTTAATATGCCCACAAACCCAGCCCAGCACAACAAACTGTCCCCAACAGCCACATATGGACAATGGAACATTTTTCAAGAAGGCAATAGAAAGGGGCCAAATGCCCTAAAAAGTCGAAGGGAGCAAAACTTGAAACTCACAGAATTAAAAAAAATCCAAACACCTTCCATGGCATGGTCCCTTGCACCTCGCTGTGGTGCACCCCCTGCCAGAGGCCCTGTGGTGTGGTCTCTATACCACGGTGCAAGGGGCCTCAAAACGGCAGGGGAAGGAGGATGAGTTTGTCTGAAAATAGGTAGACATAGGGGGTCTCTGATAATTGCATATGTTTCAAAGTTATTATGTACTTAGTATATATGTATGTCCAAGTTTATCTTTTTGACTAGGTTCATCCTATCCCCTTATCTCGTGCGTTTAAATTCCAAATCCTTCGCCTATCTTGAGTCATGTATCTCTCATTGTGATCTATAATTAAAGGGGCTTGGCCTCACTTGAGAGGCTGGGTTTCTCGTTTTATCCTTCTGAAAACTGATGTCACCCCCCCCCCAAAAAAAAAAAAGAGAGAGAAAAGAGATGGTTGGGTCCTTTTGGATAGTGTTGGAAAGGCAGTGCAAGTTGGGTTGTCTGTGTTAGTGAAGGGGTGGGGCTGTCCGTATGTAGCTGCTGGGGACAGTTTGTTGTGGAGATATTAAATACAGTTTACAGTTCTTAATATCAGTTTTTTTTTCCAGCAGAGTCGTACCTGCTCCAGCAATGCCAAAGACTCTCAATCAGTGGCGTTAATAGGGGCAGTTTTGTATTAGATAGTCGGAGAACACTTTTGAGGCCCCTTGCTCCGTGGTCTAGAGACCACGCCGCAGGGCCTCTGGTAGGGGGTGCACCACGGCGTGGTGCAAGGGACCACGCCATGGAAGGTGTCCTGTTTTTTTAAAATTCTGTGAGTTCCCCATCCCCCCTTCGACTTTTTAGGGCATTTGGCCCCTTTCCTCCTTCCCCCTCATCGGCCGCTCATGGAGAGCTCAAGGGAGGTCTCTCCCTCTGATTCTGATAGATGCCATGTATGCCACCTGGAGAGAGGTTGGTTAGGGGAATATTTTGGGGAATATTATATGGAATATGCTGTGAGCCCCAAGGGAATATTTTGGGGAATATTATTAGTTGGTTAGGGAGGGGGGTTATAAATAAGGGTAGATAGTGAATGAGAGGGCATCTTGGAGTTTATGAGTTTAGTAGGGTGCATAGCGCAGATCGGCTTTTGGCTTGGGCGGGATCACTCCCAATCTTTTTCTTCTTTTATTATTTTTCCTCCTATCTATTGTATTTCTACTCCCTTATTACATAAATACAAGTGGCCGGTGTTTTCATCTTCATCAGATTCCAAGCCCCTTGTTCGTCGATTCCAAGCGGATTGGAAGGTCAATCTTTCTTTCTCTTTTCTTTCTCCGCCTCCTCCCCCCTTTCCCTTCGTTTTTTCTTCTTTTCGGAAACCCCAACGCCCATGTTGGATGAATTTAGGGTTTGAGTTTGTTGAATCTTGGGGCTTTTGATGTTTCGGGCTTGTAGGGCCCGTCTCCTACTTCGGCTTTGCTATTGTCGTTGAAAGTGACTTGTTTTCAGCGATTGAGGTAGGTTTTTCTATGCAATCTCCCTGATGACACATACTGTGCAATGCTTGAATGTTTTAAACGTTTTCTTATACAATTATATTTATATGGTATACCCATGATGGGGTGCAATTAGTTTTCTATGGTTTCCACACTTAAAAATGGGATTTTGATGGTTTTCCAATCACGATTTTAAACATTATGGTTGTGCGTGCCAAGTGTTCACTAAAAAACCTGAGTGGCTCTTATAAATGTGTAGGAGAATAAAATAGGAGACCCGAACCCCCAAGGTATTTCTCCTAAGGAGCCCTTGGGGTGTATTTATAATAAATGGTAAAGACCACACCGGACCTCAAGTCCGATGTGGGATACAGACTCCAACACTCCCCCTCAAGCTAGGTGTACCTAGCTTGGACACATAATGAAAAGAAAACAATAAAACAGACGCTAACACTCCCCCTCAAGCTGGACATGCCTAGCTTGATGACAAAACAAGATGAAAATAAAAAAATATTAAGCTGCTGCTGCTCCCCCTCACGATCGAAGTTCCCCCGCAGGATGATGGATGGAAGATGTCGCGAACGCAGTAGATAAACCACTCAAACCGGGTCGATGGTCGGAATGCCAGGAATGCCGCACTAGTGGGGCCGGTCGATGAAACGCCGGGAAATCCAAACTAGCACCGGGAAAACCGCATTTGCGGGGCCGGCGACGGGAGGCGGGGACTCCGCAGAAATCGTTGCGGGATCTGGCGGCGCCAACAGACCCAAATCCTAGGTGGCGAGCTGCTGCGCCAGCGAATGGACATGCCGGCGAATAGAGATGCGGCTGCCGGGAGGTGCCGGGAGATGCCGGCGAGGCGGGGATGCCGCAGGAGGAGGCCGGCGAGGGTGCAGGAGGCCGGAAGACGGCGCTGGAAGTTGGAGGAGGCCACCTGCGTGGAGCGGCCAGCACGGGTGGAGGCCGGTTGCTGGCCGGAACAGTCCGGATCTGCCCGGATCTGCCCGGAACAGTCCGGATCTGCCCGGATCTGGCCGGAAATCGCTGGATCAGGCCGGAGCCGGCCAGAGTAGCCTGGATCTGGCCGGAAATCACCGGATCCGGCTGGATCCGGCCGGAGCTGTCCGGATCTGGCCGCCGGACAGCAGCAGGCGAGGTCGCCGGGAGGGGAGCGGGACGGGAGAGGCCGCCGGAGAGGGTTCGCCGGCCGGAGAGGGGTCGCCGGCCGGGAGAACGCCAGGGCGAGGCGCTGAGTGCGGGGCGCTAGGGCGCGACGCCGGGAGGAGGTGCGCCGGGACGGTGGGGCGAGCCGGGAGCCGGGGAGCCGGGAGAAGCCGCCGGGAGCAGAGGGACACGAGGCGGAGGGCCGCCTGGGAGCCGCGGCGACGGGATGAGCGCGCAGGAGGAGCGGGCCGCGCGCAGAGAGTCGCGCCGAGGTGCCGGGAGGGAGCGCGCAGGGAGCAGCGGGAGGCCGCCGGCGGTGCGCGGGTGATGGTGTCGGGAGCCGCGGGGAGCCGAAAGCAGCGCAGGGCAGCGGGAGCGCCGTCGGGGAGGGAGGGCCGTCGGGGAGGGAGGGCCTGCCGGGAGAGGGAGGGCCTGCCCGGGAGCGCCGACGGGGAGGGAGGGCCTGCCGGGAGGGAGAGCTCCGCAGGAGGAGGCGCCGGCGGCTGGAGAACCAGGGAGAGGCGCCGGGAAATCGCGCAGGGCAGAGGCCTGCTGGGACGAGGCGGAGGGGCGGCGGCGGTAACCCTACGGGGCCTGGAGACCGCCGCCCCCCCGGACGGGAAACCCTAAAGGAGGGAAAAAAAAGAAAGAAAAAACAGGGAGGGAGGGATTGGGGGTTCAAAAAACCTCCTCTGATACCATGTAGGAGAATAAAATAGGAGACCCGAACCCCCAAGGTGTACTCTCCTAAGGAGCCCTTGGGGTGTATTTATAATAAATGGTAAAGACCACACCGGACCTCAAGTCCGATGTGGGATACAGACTCCAACAAAATGGATTCAAGGATTTTAAAAAATGGGGGGTGTTTTACAGCGGTTTGGGATTTTAAGGAGGTGCTTGACACTAGTTGTTTTTCAAAGATTTTTTGTTTTAAAGGGGGTGTTTGATAAGGAGGGGTGTGTGTGGCCCATGTTAAATGGTTTTAAGACCTAATGGTCTTTTGGTGGTTTATATGTGATTTCTAAGCGAAGTGTTGGTTTTTAAATGGATTTCAAATTGTGTTATGATAATTGGGTTTCAAGAAATGTTTTGAAACGGGATTTGAAATAATGGGAAGTGGCTTGGCATCCAAAGCTTGTTTTGAAAGACCCATTTGACATTTTATAAATGAATTGTTTTATGATTGCGAGACCCTCTCTTGAGACCCTTATTGTTGTTTTGATTCATATTGTGGTCCTGAGGGGGATGTTTCATATTGCTCTATTATGTGATGCTTTGGCATGGATGAAATAAAATCCGATTTTTGTGAGGGAGTAAGAGTTGAGATGAGGTTTATTTGAAGGCGCTTCATTATTATTGATTCTTGTGATGATTTTGTGACTTGTTGCTCGCTCACCTCTGTTGATTGATATCATAAAATCCTAGATAGTTGAGTAAAAGGTTTGGATGCGTGCTACGCTAGCTTGGTGTGCTCACACCAGCCATTGCCCTAGGAAAGTTGTAAATTATAGCCCTCAGTGAGACTAGAAGGGAACCCGTGAGTGATTCGATGAGCCAATTCCTGTACCATTCATGTTAGAGTGTATGGAGTTGCCCATGATGCTTTGTTCCCGTTCGGGATTATTTAGGGGATCCCGTTCTGTGACTTGTTGTATCCCCTAGCCTTGATTGATCACATGACACCATTGCTGATTATCACACTTTTGTTTATGCCTTGTTATCTTGATGTCGGTGACATTCGTATTTGATTCCAATTATTGTTGTGCATTACTTTCAAATTGTTTCTAAAATGATATTGAAAGTGGTTTTTAAAGTGAAATGAGAATTGTGTTCTAAATGGATTTGGGAAATGAATTTGGGAAAAGAGGTGAAAAAGGGTTGGATATTGTTTCATGTATTTTGAAAGCCCTCTTCATATTTGAAGGAAATTCTAAAGAACGACTTTTGTTAAATGTGCGGTTTGAAACTTGTGATTCTAAACCGGGTATGCCTCATTTTTAGAGAGGCTTGTTTTGCGGTTTCAAAAAGGAAAGTGAGAGAGTATGTTGTTTGTTTCCTTTATGCTTGTTTGTTTAAAAGTGTAAAAAATATATTTTATACCTAATATTCAAACTAGCATTTATGAGCAGTTTTATAAAGGGAATTGCATAGACTCCTTTGTGAGATTCTACCAGGCACGTTTCAATCACACCCTGAATGCACATCGGTGTATGTGTGTATATGCAACTCTCCTTTTTTCTTTCAGGTGCCCAAGTCTTGATTTCAGTCAGATGTTCGTCTTGGTCTGTTGATGGATGTGTGGTGTTATGGTGAGTGACTGTGGGTCACGTGGAGATGTCTGGGTAGCTTGGGTTGTTTTATTTTATAGGTCGAGGATGTATTGGCCTACTTGGCCAGTGATCGTACCTTTATTTTAGTCTTTCCGGTATTATGTGTATGAGATGTATTTGCTTTTGCTGTGTATTTCCGAATGAGATTAATCATGGTTGTTGGTTATGTCTCATTTTGGTTGCTAGTTGTCTTGTGTCCTGTTTGTTTTTTTTTTTTGTATCTGCATATTTGATAAGCATAGATGTCCAACTTACGGATAGGTTATGTCGGAATCTCGGTAGTTTCCTTTGCTAGTTTATATTATATTATGAGGGTGAAGCCGTTCTCAAATGCACATTCTTGATACTCAGACACTAATTGTCAGCCCGTGGGGATCGAGAATGCTATTCGGGCCTAGTGGCGGGCCAACCCGGGTGACGTGGCTGGTCAGCTCGGGCCAGTTCGTTACAAATGGTATCAGAGGCTAGGTTCTCAATAGGGGGCTCGATTCTAAAAGCACTCTCTTGTTATTTGGGGAGGTCTGATAGTGTGGAGATGGGATTTTCGGGACTGAGAGGTAGGCGCATTGAGTCTAGTTAGCTCTTTCTCGCTCTGAGCCTTGAGTTGCCATTGGCCGTTAGGTTTTGGTTTCTGTTTTGATTATTCTTGTCGGATTGAGATTTGAGGTGATGGTGGTATTTTGATCCTCATTGGCACTGTATGAGTTGCCTTGGGGGTTTTGTCGGATTTTGGGATAAAAAACGGAAAAGGAATCAGTGGTGTTGAGGTTTGGCTCGCATGGCCCGACAAACTACGCAGTAACCAAACGCTTGATTTTGGAAACATTTCAGAGTTTGTTGCATGATTGACATACAACCCGTCAAACCATGCAAGCCAAGTCAAGCATAGTTCCACATCTCATTTGGTTCTACTATTTAGACCGCTTGATTCTTGGGTTGTTTTGAGTGATTCTTGATAAGTGGAAGTGAATTAGGGAGGGTCTTGTGATGTGTTGTTGGAAAGAATTTTGGTTGAAATTGTTGTATGCTCTTGCTTATGAGCATGTTGTGAAATTTGTGTTGTGTGCAAAAGGTGGATTGTATGAAAAATGTTTTCTGTTCGAAATAAAGCCTTAGGGCTTGTTTATAGGATGAATTTGGTTTTCAGGAAATGTTTTTACAAGCAGTTGATTTTATTATGAAATCCAGAAAACGTTTTGGCTTTAAAACCAGTTGATAAATTATTTATAAAGGACTTTGACTCTCTTGGAGTGAGTTTTCAAGAGGGGTCAGTTTTAAAATGAAAACCGGAAAGTGTTTCAAAGAGCTTTAATAGGGAAAAGTGTTTTGAAATGAAGAATAACTTTGAAAGTTCGAATGAGTGGTTTATTTCAAAGGTAGTTGGTGGTTTTGAACACAAGATTTTGTAGTTCACTTTGGTTTTTGACCCTTGATGGGGTTTTAAATGGTGGATGGTTTCAAAATGTTTTAAATTAAGGAAGTTGGGTTTTTAACTTGTAGAGAGATAACAAGAGGTACCCGAACCCCCAAGGTGTCCTCTCTAAAGGAGCCCTTGAGGTTCTTTTATAACAAATAATTAAGGCCACACCGGACCTCAAGTTCGATGTGGGATGCAGACTCCAACACTCCCCCTCAAGCTAGGTGCACCTAGCTTGGACACATAAAGAAAAAAAACAAATGGCTCCTTTAGAGGGGGAGTGTTGGAGGAAGCGCGAAGGTGTGCCGGCGGACAGTGATGCGGCTGCCGGGAGTCGTCGGGAGATGCCGACAACGGGAGGCGGGGATTCCGCAGGAGGTGCTGGAGATCCGAAATTGGAAGCAGGGCAGCCACAGGGAGAGACACCGGCTGCCGGAAAAGGAGCGTAGGAGGAGGGGGCTGCCGCAGGAAGAGGCCGACATGGAGGGAGCAAGAGTACCGGTGCACCACTGCGGTGCACAGGAGGCCGCCGAGGGAGGCGTGACAGCAGGGAGAACCGCCGTAGGAGGAGCGGCTGGATCTCGTCGGGAAGCGCGATGGGAGGCGCAAGCGGGATCAGGAGGATGCTGGAGCGGGAGGGGCGTCGTCGGGGAGAACTGCCGGCTGGGAGTGCGCCGCGGGAGGATGCTGGAGCGGGAGTGCCGTCGCGCGGGAGCAGTGCAGGAGGGCCGCGCGCATGAGGCCGTCTTGCGTCGCGACGTAGGGGCAAGAGGTCGTCGTCCGCCGGTGAGCCGTCGCAGGATCTGGGTCGGGGCGGAGGAACGCCGTGGGAGCCGTCTGGAGCGGGAGTTGCGCAGAGCGGAGGAGGCGGAGCAAACCGCAGGGGAGGGGAACGCCGCACGCAGAGAGAGAGGGCTGCCGAGGGTGGTCGACGGGAGGCTGGGGTCGCCGGGTGAGAGCGCAGAAGGGAGCCGCTGGGGAAGAGAGCCGTCGGGGAAGGGAGGCCGCGTAGGGCAGAGTCGGAGGGGGGGGGGGGCGATGGCAGAGCTTGCCATGGAGGCCGCCGCCCCTCGGGGAAAACCTAGAAAAATCTAGGGTTTAGGGGAAAAAAAGGGAGGGAGAGAGGGTTGGATTAAGCCTCCACTGATACCATGTAGATAGATAACAAGAGGTACCCGAACCCCACAAGTGTCCTCTCTAAAGGAGCCCTTGAGGCTAATTTATAATGAATAATGTTAAACCCTATTTTTATTCTTATGGGTATTTCCGAGTCTCACATCGGAATACTCTGTATATTCTGCCTTCTCATTCTATAAAATAAGGCCTTCACCTCCCTTTGGAGGTAAGGGGGTTTCTCAACCTACATGGTATCAGAGGGAGGTTACATCTTAACCTAGCCCCGCTCTTCTTTGCGGTTTTCCCGGCTAAGTCCGACCCCGCCTCCCCGGTGCATTTTTGCACCCTCCTTCCCCGGCGCCTCCTGCCCGGTGTGCCTTCCCTCCCGGCGCCTGTTCCTCCTGCGCTCGCGCCCTTCCAGTCGCGGCTCGTCCCGAGCGCAACACTCCCGATGCCCCGCCGCGGCTCCTCCCGACGGCGACCCTCCTCTCGCCCCGTCGCGCCTCCACCCGAGCGCGACCTTCTGCCGCGGCTTCGTCCGGCTTCCGTGCGCCCTCTCGGCCCTTCTCGGCGACTGCGGCTCCCACGCTTCCCGTCGCCCCCGTCGGTCTCGCCTTCCCCGGCTCCCCTAGCTCTTGTCGCCAACCCTTCCCAGCGGGCCTGGCTCCCGTCGCCTCCCGTCGCCGTTTTCAGACGCGGCTCCTGGCTCCCGCATCCCATTCCGGCGGCCCTCCTCTGCGCGCAACACCCCCGGCGGCCTCCTCTGCGCGAGGCTTCCGACAAGCCGCGACTCCCTCCAGGCGGACCAGTCCAGGCGAACCGATCCACGCGAACCGACCCTGGCTGCTCCCTCCAGACGGACCGGCTCCGTCCAGGAAAACCGGGCTCCTCCCAGCTCTTCCTATGCCCGGCGTGCTCCCTTCCCCGGCAGCTCCATCCCGGACGGCTCCCTGCGCCGCTTCCCAGCGCGCCGGACCCCGCCTTCCCAGCAAGTTCGGCCGGCCGCGGCTCCCGGCTTGCGGCTCCCATACCTTCTGCACCGGCCGATTCCAGCAACTGCCGGCTCGGCACCTACCGGCCTCCGCTTCTCCAGGCAACTGCTGGCTCAGCACTTGCCGGCTTCCGCTTCTCCAGGCAGCTTGACTCCCTCTCCAGACGGTTCCCTCCAGGCAGACCGGCTGCCTCCCTCTCCATGGTAGCCTCTTCAGCTCTACCCCAGATGATCACTGCCTCCACCCACCTCGTCGGTCGTGACAGTGGCCGCTCAGGCCCTCGTGGTCGTGGCCGTAGGGGCGGTCGTCCACGTCCCCTCTGTCAACACTGTGGCAACCTCGGCCACTTGATTGATCGATGTTGGATACTTCATGGGCGTCCATCTCAGCACCTGCGGCGGGGTCAGACGGCAGTCCAGGAGGCTCCCTCCTCAGTCGCCACTCTTCCATCATCTCTGGCCCTGTCTATGGCGGACATCCGGCTGAGTTATGATCCTCGGACCCCTACCGGACCTGGTCCATCTTCGGCTTCTCTAGCCCATTCTGCTGCTTCCGTCGCCTTTGTTGGTCATCGCTCCCCTGCTTGGATGCTCGACTCAGGTGCCTCTGACCACCTCACTGGTGATGTTGGTATGTTGACCTCCTACTGTCCTTATCAAGGTCCATCGGCCATCACCGTCGCCAATGGCTCCACTATTCCCATTGCGGGTTTCGGTGCATGCTCCTTGACGCCATCACTTCACTTTCCCTCTGTGGAACATGTACCCTGTAGTCCCTTTAATCTTCTTTCAATCAGTAAGCTCACAAAAGATTTTAACTGTGCTGCCATATTTACCTCCTCTGCTGTGGTTTTTCAGGAGTTGACTACGAATCGGGAACTTGGTAGAGGCACGCTTCAGGACGGGGTCTACCTGTTTGATGGACCGACACCCGTCGCCTGCACATCTATCTCTGCTCGTGCCTTGGATCTTCATTCCCGATTGGGACACCCGCCCACCTCCACCATTCATCAGCTTTATCCAGATTTCAAACCACATACTTCTTTTCATTGTGAGTCTTGTACTTTTGCGAAACATCGTCGCACTTCCTACATTCCTCGGGTGGATACAAGGGCTTCCAAACCTTTTGATCTGGTTTATTCAGACATTTGGGGTCCTTGTACCATCTCGAGTCATTTGGGGTATAAATACTACATATCATTCATTGATGATTTTTCGTGAATGACTTGGCTATACCTCCTTCGAGAACGCTCCGAAGTGTTTTCCACATTTCAGACATTTTGCAATGAAATTCATAACCAATTTTCCACTTCTGTTAAATGTCTCCACTCGGACAATGAGCGTGAGTACCTCTCTACCCCTTTTCGGCACTTTCTCCAGGCGCAAGACATCATTCATCAGACCTCCTGTCCTGACACCGCCATATTTTGGAGACTGCTCGTGCCCTCCTCTTCCACCGACTGGTGCCTCTGCATTTTTGGGGAGATGCGATACTCACTGCTACCTACCTTATAAACCGCCTTCCTTCTTCTATTCTTCAGGGGGAGACTCCTTTTCGAACTCTGTTCTCTTCTCTCCCTCCTCACTCCCTTCCGCTTTGAGTGTTTGGATGCCTGTGTTATGTTCGAGACACACGTCCTGGACTCTCTAAACTCTCCCAAATCTCTCCGGTGCATCTTCCTTGGCTATTCTCGCACTCAGCGCGGATATCGCTTTACTCACCGGACCTCCGGAGGTATGTCATCTCTGCTGACGTCTCATTTGTTGAGAACTCTCCGTTCTCCCTTCACTCTCCTCATCCCGACTCAGCCATCGATGATTGCCTTCCTATCCTGATCCACCCTCCTCTAGTGTCCCCCCTACTGCTGACACCCATTTTGGTAGGGTATACTCCCGTCGTCCATCACCTGTATCCCCCGTCCCGGCCAATGACACCGTCGTTCCTGCTTCGTCCGATGCTCTTGCCCCAGCCCCAGAGGACTTGCCCATTGCTCTCCGGAAAGGTACTCACTCTTGCCAGAGTACTCCTCTATTTTTGTCTTCCTACAGGGGTTTGTTCGCTCTGGAGACAGTTTTTATTCCTCGCACTGTGGGTGAAGCAAAATCTCACCTGGGATGGTTAGCCGCAACGCGGGATGAGTTGCAGGCGTTGGAAGAAAACCATACTTGGGATCTTGTCCCCCTTCCAGCAGGCAAACAGGCGGTAGACAACAAATGGATTTACACAATCAGGCTGAATCCCGATGGCACTCTCCATCGCCTCAAAGCTCGTCTTGTGGCCAAAGGCTTCGCTCAGACTTACAGTCTTGACTACTTTGATACCTTCTCACCAGTTGGCAAGATGGCCTCCATCCGATTATTCATCTCTCTCGCCGCCCATCATAAGTGGCCTCTTCATCAACTGGATGTCAAGAATGCCTTCCTCCATGGCTTCTTTGAGGAAGAGGTTTATGTGTAGCAGCCCCTCGGGTTTTCTGCCTTCGGCGCTGAATCTCAAGTCTGCCGACTCCGCCGCTCTCTTTACAGTCTCAATCAGTCTCCCCGTGCTTGGTTCGACCGCTTTAGCACGGTCTTCACCGACTTTGGGCTTTCTCGCAGCATGAAGGACCACACTGTGTTCTACAGGGCGACCTCCCATGACTGCATTTTATTGGTCATGTATGTGGATGATATCATCATCACCGGCAGTGACTCTGTGGGTATCACCCATCTCAAGGACCATCTTCACCAGTACTTCCACACTAAGGATCTCGGTCCTCTCACGTACTTCCTAGGCATCGAGGTTTCTTATTCTTCGGACACCATCTCCCTCTACCAACAGAAGTATGCGTTGGATATCTTGCAGGATGCTGGGCTGACTCAGGTCACTGCTGTCGACACTCCTCTGGAGCCTGGGGAACGGTCTCTTTATGCTTCCTCGACACTGTATTCACATCCCGAACGGTACCGTCGGTTGGTGGACAAACTCAATTATCTCACCATGACTCGACCCGACATTTCCTGTGCAATTGCCAAAGTGAGTCAATTTATGGAGCATCCGACTGCCTCTCATTGGGATGTTGTCATCCGCATCGCTAAGTACATCAAGCGCGATCCTGCCCGTGGTCTTCGCTACTCCCAACATCCTCATCAGCATATTGAGGCCTTTTGCGATGCTGATTATGCTGGTTGCCTTGCTACTCGACGATCTACCTCTGGGTTTGCCATATTCTTGGCAGCCAACCTCATCTCTTGGCGCAGCAAAAAACAGACGGTCGTCTTCCGCCCCAGTGCTGAGTCTGAGTACCGTGCCATGACCACCGTCACTACAAAGATCCTTTGGCTTCGGCAACTCCTCCAGGAGCTTGACTTTTCTCAGCAGAAATCTGCTCACATATGGTGTGATAATCAGGTAGCCATCAAAATTGCTTCGAATCCCGTCTTCCATGAACGAACGAAGCATATTGAGGTGGACTGCCACTTTCTTCGACACCACCTAGAGCACAATCATATCAGCTTTAGCCACATTCTGACGGCGGACCAGCTTGCTGACATCTTCATCAAAGGCCTCCCCGGTGCTCGCCTTGCCTCGCTCAGTTCCAAGCTGGGGATCCACAGCATCTGACGCCCAGCTTGAGGGGGAGTGTGTCTAGGTCTTGTATGATGTCTAGGTCTTGTATGATGTCTAGGTCTTGTATGATGTCATCTTTATGTTTTGTGGGACTCGGTGTCCAAGCTGGGCGTGTCCAGCTTGAGGGGGAGTGTTAAACCCTATTTTTATTCTTATGGGCATTTCCGAGTCCCACATCGGAATACTCCTTTGTATATTCCGCCTTCTCATTCTATAAAAGAAGGCCTCCACCTCCCTTTGGAGGTAAGGGGGTTTCTCAACCTACAAATAATAAACTCCACATCAGACCTCAAGTCTGATATGGGATACAGATTCTAACAGTCCCCCTCTGATACCATGTGGAGGAATAAAATAGGATGACCCGAACCCCCCAAGGTGTACTCTCTAAAGGATCCCTTGAGGTTAATTTATAATGAATAATAAACTCCACATCAGACCTCAAGTCCGATGTGGGATACAGACTCCAACACTCCCCCTCATCCTAGCTTGGACACATCAAGAAAAAACAAACCAAACCAATGAAGACAAAGCAATCACCAGACTGCAAACACTCCCCCTCAAGCTGGACATACCCAGCTTGATGACAAAACAAGACAAAGCAGAATAAGAGATAAAGCTGCAAGGCTGCTGCTCCCCCTCACGATCGCAGCTCCCCCTTCTTGATGATGGATGGATGAAGTTGTCGCGGGCGCAGCAGAGAAACCACATAGACCAGGCTTGTTGACGGAGCGCCAAGAAATCCGCACTAGTGGGGCCGGTTGATGGGACGTCGGGAAATCCACACTAGCATCGGGAAAGCCGCACTTGTGGGGCCGGTGACGAGAGGTGGGTATTCCGCAGAATTGTTGCGGGATTTGGCGGCGCCAAAAGGGCCCGGATCTCAGGCGGTCGAAGTGCTGCGCCACGGTGGAGGAAGCGCGAAGGTGTGCCAACGGACAGTGATGCGGCTGCCGGGAGTCGTCGGGAGATGCCGACAACGGGAGGCGGGGATTCCGCAGGAGGTGCCGGAGATCCGAAACTGGAAGCAGAGCAATCGCAGGGAGAGACACCGGCTGCCGGAAGAGGAGCGCAGGAGGAGGGGGTTGCTGCAGGAAGAGGCCAACATGGAGGGAGCAGAGTGCCGGTGCACCACTGCGGTGCATAGGAGGCCGCCGAGGGAGGCGCGACAGCAGGGAGAACCGCCGTAGGAGGAGCGGCTGGATCCCGTCGGGAAGCGCGATGGGAGGCGCAAGCGGGATCGGGAGGATGCTGGAGCGGGAGGGCCATCGCGCAGGAGCAGTGCAGGAGGGCCGCGCGCATGAGGCCGTCTCGCGTCGCGACGTAGGGGCGAGAGGTTGTTGTCTGCCGGTGAGCCGTCGTGGGATCTGGGTCGGGGCGGAGGAACGCCGTGGGAGCCGTCTAGAGCGGGAGCCGCGCAGAGCGGAGGAGGCGGAGCAAACCGCAGGGGAGGGGAACGCCGCGCGCAGAGAGAGAGGGCCGCCGAGGGCGGTCGACGAGAGGCTGGGGTCGCCGGACGAGAGCGCAGAAGGGAGTTGCCGGGGATGGGAGCCGACGGGGAAGAGAGCCGCTGGGGAAGGGAGGTCGCGTAGGGCAGAGCCGGGGAAGGGAGGCCGCGTAGGGCAGAGCCGGAGGGGGGGGGGGGGGGCGACGACAGAGCTTGCCATGGAGGCCGCCGCCCCCTGGGGAAAACCTAGAAAAATCTAGGGTTGAGGGAAAAAAAAAGGGAGGGAGAGAGGGTTGGATTAAGCCTCCTCTAATACCATGTAGAGAGATAACAAGAGGTACCCGAACCCCCAAGGTGTCCTCTCTAAAGGAGCCATTGAGGTTCTTTTATAACAAATAATTAAGACCACACCGGACCTCAAGTCCGATGTGGGATGCGAACTCCAACATAACTTATATTTGAATTTGTGAAAATGATTATTTTAGATTTCTAAAAGAGGTGGAATGTTTCTAGGTTAACTTGTTTTTCAATGATGTGTTTGCCATGATAAATGAGTTTTGGGACTCCTTGTTAAGGGGTCGTGGGTTTAAAGAAAGTTTTTGAAAGTGATTTGCTTGTTTTGGCAAATTGTGTATTTGGATTCGTCCCTTGATTGATATTGGAATTGTTTGATTTGTTTTAGGAGACGTGATCGGGTTCAGTTTGTATTTAAGGTACCCCCCAAGAAAGGTCTTGAGTAAAGGTAGAGTGTTTATCTTTAGGGGCAACTCCTTTCTTATTCTTGGCTTTACCCAGACTTTGAATGGAGTGGCGGGTGTTTTTTTCTTTTCTTGGTGGTGTAGTGGTGCGCCTTGGAATTATTCAAGGTGGCGTTTGCTTAGCGGCTGTAATCGGGGACCGTGTTGGTTGATCTGGGTAGGTTAGGCCGAGTGAGTGTTGGCTAGCTGGCTGTGATCCGTGCTCGATGTGTTCAGTGCAGTTGTGGTTTTATTATGATGGCTTTTGTTTGGTGTGTTCTTTTCGGTTGCTCTTGTGTGAGTGGTGGTTTCTTTGGGATGTTCATGCCTTGTTGTTTTGTTGTGTCTCACGTGTTTGTTTTGTAGATGCTAGCTTAGTGGTGAGGGATATGCATGAGTTTTGGTTTGATGGTTTGAACATGGGGAAGCCTGAGGTACGTGCATGGGTAGCTGGGATGGGTGGTTGTTGCTGATTAGATTGTGGATCGGGTTGAGATTTTTGTTGGGATCGCTGTGAGTTGGTTTTCCACGAGCTTGGCCCATGTTACCCTCTGACGTATTTTCATGGCCTGAGGTGAGTACCATGTTGCTCCACGTTGAGGCATGTTCTTAGCTGAAGCGTGCTTTGGATATTTTGGGATGTGATTGTTTTGGTGACCCGTTCTTGTAATCTTTGGGCGTTCTTTGGTTTTGGAGTCTTCCGGATGGCTTGTGGGCTATGTTTACTTTATGGGATTTGAGCCCGTTTCTTAGTGGTTGGTTGTGACTGATGAGATTTTGTGGTTCCCTTTTGTTGATTTGTGGAATTGAGGTTGTTTCGGTAGCAGTCTCCTTATAATTGAAGTTGTCCATTACTCACCATTTTAGAGTAATTCTAAATGGTAGGGAGACCCATGCTTGGTCTCCCGTCTTCCTAGAGGTTTTTGTGGAATGGTTGTGTACTGGATCTCGCTTGAAGTTGTTTGTTGTTCGAGGAATTCATCTTGCTGTTTTGAGTCGTTCTTGGGGTTCATCTTTCCGTTGCCTTCTATCTTGACCCGACTTTTGGGAGGCAGAAAGTGGCATGGTGGGGAGAATTATGAAACCCCCATGTCACTGTGGTATTTAATATTATTTAATGTTGGTTCATTTCGAGTCTTCCGAGTGTTCCCGATGTTTTCGGGTGTTTTAGGAAGTTCCAAGGAGTTGCAGACCAAGTTTGCAGCAGGCCACGCCGTGGTGCTTAGTGCTGCGCCATGATGGTTGGGGCTCAGGATTTGGGTTACTGCCCGAGGGAGGTGCGTTGCGCCGTGGCTTGGAGGCTACGCCGTGGTGTTTGTCAGGGAAGGACAACCACGCCCCAGGCTCATCCGGCCACGCCTTGGAGGTAGGCAATGGGGGAGTGGCCCCTCTGCCGTTTTGAAGACCCTTGCGTTGTGGTCTAGAGATCACGTCGCAAGGCCTCTAGCGGGAGATGCACCACGACGTGGTGCAAGGGACCACATCATGGAAGGTGCCTAGTTTTTTTTTTTTTTTTTTTTAAATTCTGTTAGTTTCCTGTTTTGCCCACTTCAACTTTTTGGGGGCATTTGGCCCCTTTCATCCTTTCCCTGTGTTGACCTCTCGTGGAGAGCTCCAGGGAGGTCTCTCCCTCGTTCTTCGATTTCACGCCCTTCGTTCGTCGACTCATAACAGATTGGAAGGTAGGTCTCTCTTTATCTTCTTTTCTTTCTCCTACCTCCTCCCTTTTCCCTTTGGTTTTTCTTCCTTCTGGAAACCCTAACGCCCATGCTGGACGAATTTAGGGTTCGAGTTCGCTGTATCTTGGAGTTTTTGATTTTTTGGGCTTGTAGAGGTCGTCTCCTTGCTCGGTTTTGCTATCGTTGTCGAAGGCGACTTTTTTCTGACAATTGTGGTAGGTGTGTCTATAATTGAGGTAGGTGTGTCTATGCAATATCTCTTATGACACATCGTGCAATGCTTCAATGTTTTAAATGTTTTTTTTATACAGTCACATGTAATATGGTATACCCATGACGGGGTGCAATTGGTTTTCTATGGTTTTCACACTTGGCATAAAAAGGGGATTTTGATGGCTTTCCAATTATGATTTTAAACATAATGGTTTCATGTGCCAAATGTTTGCTAAGAAGCCCGAGTGGCTCTTATAAATATATTCAAGGATTTAAAAAAAGGGGGTGTTTTACATCGGTTTGAGATTTTAAAGAGGTGCTTGACACCGGTTGGTTTTCAAAGAAATGTTTTATGTTTTTAAAGGGGTGTTTGATCAAGAGGGGTGCGTGTGACCCATATTAAATGGTTTTAAGACCTAATGATTTATGGTGGTTTAAAAGTGATTTCTAAGAGAAGGGTTGGTTTCCAAATGGATTTTAAAGTGTGCAATGATAATTGATTTTCAAGGGATGTCTTGAAATGAGATTTCAAATAATGGGAAGTGGCTTGACATCCCAAGCTTGTTTTGAAAGGTCCGTCTGACATTTTATAAATGAATTGTTTTATGATTGTGAGACGATCTCTTGAGCCCCTTATTGTTGTTTTGATGCATATTGTGGCCTTGAGGGGGATATTTCATATCGTTCTTCTATTATGTATTGCTTTGACATGGATGAAATAAAAAAGGTCTATTTCTTGCGAGGGTGTAGAAGGTGAAATGAAGTTTATTTGAAGGTGTTTCATTATTGTTAATTCTTGTGATGATTTCGTGCCTTGTTTGCTCACTTTCGTTGATTGATATCATGAGATCCTAGGTAGCTAAGTAGGATGTGTGCTACACTACCTTAGTGTGCGCACACCGGCTAGTGCCCTAGGCAAGTTGCGCCCTCCTAGGGGTGTTATTATAGTGTGTGGTGAGACCGAAAGGGAAGCCAGGATGGCTGTTCGGATTTCACATAGGGGCACAATGAGTGATCCGATGAGCCAATTCCTATACCATTCATGTTTGATCCTAGGGTGTTTCCCATGATGCTTTGTTCCCGTTAGGGATTATTTAGGGGATCCCGTTCCATGACTTGTTGTATTCCCTATCCTTGATTGATCACATGGCACCATTGTTGATTATCACACTTTTGTTTATGCTTCATCGTTATCTTGGTGCCGGTGACATCTGTATTTGATTCTGATTATTGTGTGCTTTACTTTCAAATTGTTTCTAAAATGATTTTGAATGTGTGGTTTTTAAAGTGAAGTGGGAATTGTGTTCTAAATGAATTTGGGAAAAGAGGTGAAAAGGGTTTGGATGTTGTTTCGTGTATTTTGAAAGCCTTGTTTTCATATTTGAAAGAAATTCTAAAGGATTTTATTAAATGCTTGGTTTGAAACTCGTGATTTTAAACAAGGTATGCCTCGTTTTTAGAGAGGTTTGTTTTCTGATTTCAAAAAGGAAAGTGATAGGGTATGTTTGTTTCTTTTATATCTGTTTGTTTAAAAGTGTAAAAAACATATTTTATACCCTATGTTTAAACTGGTATTTATGAGATGTTTTATAAAGGGAATTGCATACTCCTTGGTGTGATCCTACTTGTCATGTTTTGCTCACACGCTGTATGTGATAAAGTATGTTTTTTTTTTTTATGCTTGCTTGTTTAAAAGTGTAAAAAACCTATTTTATACCTTATGTTCAAACTAGCATTTATGAGCTGTTTTATAAAGGGAATTGTGGTGAGATCCTATAGGCCACGTTTCGCTCACACCCTGCACGCACACTAGTGTATGTGTTTGTATTCAGCTCTTGTTTTCTTTCAGGTGCCCGGGTCTTGATTTCAATCAGATGTTCGCCGTGGTCTGTTGATGGATGTGTGGTTATGGTGAGTGACCGTGGGTCACATGGAGATGTTCGGGTGGTAGCTGGGGTTGTTGTTTTATTTTCTGGGTCAAGGATGTATCGGCCGACCGTTGTGTATTTCCAAATGAGATGAATCATGGTTGTTGGTTATGTCTCATCAGTTTGTTGTCTTGTGCCTTGTTTGGTTTGTTTATTATTTGTATTTTCTTATTTGATATGCATGGATGTCTAACTTACAGATAAGTCATGCCGAATTCTCGGTAGTTTCCGCTGCTAGTTTATATTATATCATGTGGGTGAAACCGTTCCCCAGTGCATATTCTTGATACCCAGACACTAGTTGTCAGCCTGTGGGGATCGGGAACGCTGCGATGGGTTGACCCTGGTGACGTGGCCGGTCAGCTCGAGCCGGTTCGTTACAGTCCCGAAGCTCCTTTAGCAAACATATTGACAAGCTGCTTTGCTTTTTGCATGTAGTCAAATTTGAGGTTGTTCTTCTCATAGTTATCCTCAATGAAGTGACAATCCACCTTAGTGTGTTTCTTTTGCTTATGAAAAGTTGGGTTGATTGCAATCTTGATGGCCACCTAATTGTTGCACCGAACATGTGCGGATTTTACAATTGGTTAACCAATGTCTTGTAGAAATTGTTAAGCTCATAAAATCTCTACTGTCACACAAGTCATGGCTCGATGCTTCGACTCAACACTCAAGCTAGATGATATAGTCTGCTTTGCTTTGTCAGGAGATCAAATAACCACCCACAAAGACAACATACCTGAATGTGGATCGCTTAAAGGGTAAGCACCGTGCATGATCAAAATTACAGAGCACCTCGATTTCAATATGTCCATTGTTAGAATATAGTCGGTCTAAGCCTGGTTTTTTCTTGACATTTCTGGCGATACAAAGTGTTGCATCCTAATGGAGTTTCATCAGATCTCATTTTACTCATTATGCATGCAATATCCGGTAGTCATTGTTAAATAATTTAGCTTTCCGATTAATTATCTACCATACCCGTCTACTGAGGGGAACGCCTCACTCTTAGCATAAATGGATCTTTTGTCTGTCTTGAGAAGGACGTCAATAGTGTTAGATGGGACATCCCCATCTCCTGTGACAAATCCAGAACATACTTCTTTTGAGAAAGAAAAATACCTCTCATGCATCGAGAGATCTCAATATCTATGAAGTACCTCAGAGGACTTAAGTCCTTGATACAAAAGTGCTAATGAAGAAGAACTTGATTAATTCCTGCAGAGTCACTCCCGATTATCACAATATCATCTATATAAATAACCAACATAATACTTTTAGCAGCCGACTGCTGATAAAACATTGATCTTGATGCTCTGAGAAAGCCTAAATCCGGTCACCATGGTATAAAATTGGCAAAACCAGGCCTGCAAGGACTATTTGATTTCATATAGAGATTGTTGGAGGTGACAAACCTTGGGCTTCTCCCCAGGCAATGAATCCAAGAGGTTGCTATATATAATTTTCTCCATCCAAATCGCCATGCATAGTAACATTTTTTGACATTTATCTGATGTATGAGCCATTGACGAGAAACACCCACAGAGAGAGTGGTGCATTGAAGTTATTTTAGTGACTAGATAAAATGTGTCAAAAACAATCAATGTCATATGTTTGAGCATATCCCTTGAAAACAAGATGAATTTTCATCCGATTGAGGGAAACATCTGCACTGACACAAATAATTTAAATCCAATTACAGCCTAGTGTCTGCTTATTCAGATGAAGGTGACTAGATCCTGGATGTGGTTATCCTTAAGAGCGTGTAACTTAGCACACATCGCCTGTTGCCAACCAGGGCGAGCTTTGGTTTCAGCAAGGGTATGTAGAATGAAAGTGACAACCAAAGTATTGACAAAAGGAATAGTATAGGCAAAGAGACCTTGATATGGGCGAGTAAATACATGAGTATGCTTGCAAGCATGAGTACCTTTCTGCATTGCAATAGGTAGATCCGCAATGACAGACGCGAAAGCAATCTTTGGATTGGTGGAGGTGGCATCGGATGGCTTTGTGGAAAGTGGATCATGTGCGCGGCAGGTATAGACAGACTTAGGAGGGAACTATGAGATTGAGGGCAAAAGGAAGACATCCATCTGAATTAGTGGTGGTGGAATCATGTGGGACTGATGGGAGCTCAAATGGTGTTGTCTTGACAAATAACACATCAACGGACAAATATCACTGGAATGAGAGAGAATACTTTTTTCAAACTCCAGTCATTAATGCGTGACATTGATTTTTGAAATTCCCCAGTGAACGACATTTGATTTTGTTACCTTTATTATATAGATTTCATCCATCTCACCTGGATCTAGGCAGCCTGAATCTCTTATCCGATGCCTTTCTGGAAATGGTGCCTTCTGCATTTGGGAACTAACAATGTTCCTGACTTTTGCAATGCCCCTTCCCTAGATTTCCTGGACATGGTGCCTTCAAGGCATCTCTGATTATTTTTTTAAAGAGTCTGGATGGCACTTCTAATGCATGTGCTGTATCTTTCCTGCTGTTGTTCTTTTCTTGTCTTCGTTGGAGGATCTATCTTCCTCATGTACATTGTAAATAATATTTTCATCTTTTGCTTATTGAAATGAAATTTTCTGTCTGATTCGTTGACTTAATTTTGGTAACTGCAGAATCATTTAGCAAATATATTGGGAGCCAGTACTGTATCGTCCCCGGGTCTCGGGAAAATTCTCTTTACAATGCCATTTGGGTCGCACAGGGTTTGCTGCGTAAAGGGTAATGCTGCATTATCAGATATTTTTCTTTATAAATAAAAATTTAAAGAAACACTTTCCAATCCTTGCTAAAGATGAATAATAGTTATCTTGGCATCTGAAAATGTCAAATTTATTGACAATTTCAGTTCTGCAAAGACTGTTGATAAAAGAATACTATTGTTCACAAATGAAGATGATCCTTTTGGGGTCATGAAGGGAGTTGCGAAAATGGATTTGGTGAGGACCACTTTGCAACGAGCTAAGGTACGTATGTATGTGCTTGCTTGTGTTTGTGCCTATTTGTCACAAGTTATGATCCATGCCTTCATGTTAGGGAATATAATTGTTGGATCGTCTTATTGATAAAATTTTCAGGATGCACAAGATCTTGGAATATCAATTGAACTTTTACCCATGAGTAAACCTGATGAGGAGTTCGACATGTCTTGTTTCTACCGTGTATGGCTATTGTTTGTGATTTATTGCTGTCTATTTTAAAATTAATTTTGTTGATGTTATTATTTACCCTGTTTTCAGGATTTTCTTTGTTTGGATGATGCTGCTGCTGCGCAATTCATATTATCTGCTGGGGAAAGGTTTGCAAATTTTCATGCTCATTTGCAATGAGTATTTTTTCGTTCACATGTTAGAGCCTTTATTTTTTTCGTTTTTTTCACTGCTTTTGAGGCCAATGAAGCAGGGAGACTCTGTCCTACAAATTCTTAATCCCCTGATTGTCACACCACTGGTGACATATCCTTCATGACACTGTCTAATGCATGGATGACATTTACAGCCACTTTGAGTCTGATATGGAATTACTGTTGCATGTTTTGAGATGCCAGACCATTAAAAAAATTGAAACTGTGTCTTTTTTTTTAATGATCCAAGTAGCGTGCTTCATGGAAGTGAAGAAAAATAAGGCGTCTTTATGATGATATGAAGTGAGGAGTGAGGGGGTGGATGAGTTGGATAACTTGGTTTTAGAGAAATTTTCTGATATTCAGCTTCAGGGCATTAATGCACTTGATAAATAGATTTTTTTTTCATGAGAAATTCATGTTTATTTGTGCTGAGAGTGATCGTAATATAAGGCGCTTCATTGAGTTGTCTTCGCTTAAGAAATTGATTTTTATTAGGTTGAAGAGGCAGATTGAAATATAAGGGTTACTCTATCAAGTTGCCCTTGCAAGAGAAAGAACATCATTTTTCAATATTAAAAATTAGTGAACAGGATTTTTCAGAGCAGTTGTGAATCTGAACATGGGTATGACTAGGTTCATTAGGTTTGATTGGGTCCATCCTTTCATCCTTATCCCATGTGTTTTAAATTTCGAATCTCCTGCTATTTTGGGTCATTTATCTCTTGTCTTAACCGTTAAATAGAGAGACTCAACCTCACTTACGAGGCACAATTTATGGTTTTGTTTCTTTTATATGCTATCATAGCCAAACCCCAGCTGTCCAACCCTTCTTTCCCAGAAACATTAACTGCCCCTTGCTAGATACCCCAGTCTAGCCTACCCTCCCTCTCAGACACACTGTCGGCCCCAGGTGACCCTGCAGACCCCCTCTTCCCTCTGTGGACCCCCTGTTGCTTCCATCAGGTGTGCCCCTGCTGCCCAGCCTGCTACCGCCCCAGGCGCCCCCTCTGCCCTCTGTGGACCCCCTGTTGCTTCCACCAGGTGTGCCCCTGCTGCCCAGCCTGCTACCGCCCCAGGCGCCCCCCTTTGCCACCCCAGCCTGCTGCCCCAGGCACACACCATCCTGTTGCCGCCCTAGGCGTCTACCTCCGCTGCTGCCCCCTGCTGCACCCCATTCCCTGTGATGGCCTCCTCCCTGCTGCAACCATGAATTATGCTTCTCCAACTTCAGTGATGATTCAGTTAGTTCTTCTGTTCCTCGATAATCTACTAGTTCATGTTTTCTGCTCATGGATTCTTCCAATGAGACTACTTCCAAACTTGAAATGATCACTGTCTCTTCTCGGTTGATAGATGGGCATCTAGATTTCTCTAATTTTACCATTTGGAGGAAGACAATTATCGCGCCTTCAAAGGGAATGGGCTGCTATGCTCATATTGTTGGTTCTTTTTCGGATTTAAAAGATCCCCTTTATGCTTCCTTGGAGCTCGAGGACAACAAGACATTTGCCGTCTCAACTCATTGACTCTTATGTATTCTGGGATGAATAATTTGTTTGGAGTGTCTAATCTTCTTCCAGCAGCTTTTTGCCCTTCGTCCGGGCCCTGCTTGATTTCTGCTCATTATTTTGACTGGAAGACGATTGTATATGGGATCATCAATTTGTGCCATGCACACCAAAAGAAATGCACAATCAGTGTGAATTTTGTTTTCAATAGCGCAGCAACTGAGATGCTTGACAGTCCTACCATCCTCCATCCATCTTTTGTCTACAGTTTTCTTATCAAAGCCAGTCGACCATCGACTAT
Organism: Viscum album; assembly: GCA_963277665.1. Classification (NCBI taxonomy): domain Eukaryota; kingdom Viridiplantae; phylum Streptophyta; class Magnoliopsida; order Santalales; family Viscaceae; genus Viscum; species Viscum album. Next base: position 95,795,047 of record OY728142.1, on the reverse strand, counting down.
TGCTAATCTCTCTGAGTGCATGACTCTTGCATCTCGTGCTGGTAGATGTGGAAGTGAACGCTCTGGTGGCAGTGGTTAGTAATGGGGCAGCTGTTTCCGATAGTGCCAGTGTTAGACCGCCTATTATACATACATATCAGAGACGGAGGGACAGGAGGTAAGTCTGTTGTCTTGGGGTGGCATGGCAAGTTGGTTGGGACCGGAGTAAACGCCCATAATAAGGCAGCTGGGTGTTCCTTTGGGGCATTCTGGAAAATCCTTGGAAGTGGTCCTGCTGGTTGCGGAACTCTGGAGAGGTGGCCTCTCTCTAGTGCTGGTCTTTCACAGTTTGGATGAGTTCCCGGAGGTGGTCTCTCCCAGACTTCAACCACCGTAATACTTTTCCCTTACTCACCATTGTAGTGTTGCGGGTGTTGTTCGATTAAGAGATACTACTTTTGATCGTTCCTTTTCTCCCGTTTCTCTCTCCCCTGCCCCTTTGGAAACTGTTATCACAATACAATTGGTGCTTTCATTGAGTTTTCCACCAAGTTGTTGGTCTTTGGGACCGTCAGTGTTGGTTGAACACAGTGGTGCGACGCAAGAAAGTGGCTCTAAATTGACACCCACATTTCATCTAAATTGACACCTTTCGAGGTTGTCTATGGACGCAAGCCACCTACTGTTCTGCGGTTTGTCGGGGTGGGGGGGGGGGTGGGTGGACTCAGGTGGAATTAGTGGCACAAGCATTGGTGGAATGTGATGAAGTGTCAGTCCAACTCTGGGGAAACCTGTATCGTGCTCAGCAATTGATGTCAAATTTTTCCAAACAGCACAGGAGAGATGTGAGTTTTGAAGTCGGGCGGTTTGTCTTTGTTGAGCTCCGTCCCAATATACAGACTTCTAAGACAAGGAAAATGCGCTCCAAGCTGGCTCCTTGATATTGTGGACCGTTTAAGATTCTCTCTTGTTTGGGGGTTACTGCGTATAAGCTGTTACTGCTGGAGGCTTCTCGTTTACATCCAGTATTTCATGTCTCTCAATTAAAGCGTGCCGTTGGTGACTTTCCAATTCCAACATCTCTTCCCGAATTGTGGGACAGTGGTTGAACCAGCCGAGTTATTGCAGTCGAGGGCAGTTCCAGGTCGGCTTGGTGGCGGGTGGCTCATTTGGTGGAAGGGGTTGCCGCTAGAGGATTCTACTTGGGAAGATGTTCTGTCCCTTACACAGCAGTTTCCCCATTTTCACCTTTGGGACAAGGTGTCTTTTGAGGAGGGGCAAATTTTTAGTAATGGGGCAGCTGTTTCCGATAGTGCCAATGTTAGATTGCCTATTATACATACATATCAGAGACAGAGGGACAGGAGGTAACTCGGTTGTCTTGGGGTGACGTGGCATGTTGGTTGGGACCGGAGTAACCACCTATAATAAGGAGGCAGCTTTGTGTTCATTTGGGGCATTCTGGAAAATACTTGGAAGTGGTCCTGCTGGTTGCAGAACGCCGGAGAGGTGGTCTCTCTCTAGTGCCGGTCTTTCGCAGTTTGGATGGAGCTCCTGGAGGTGGTCTCTCCCAGACTTCAACCACTGTAATACTTTCCCCTCACTCACCACTGTAGTGTTGCAGCTGTCGTTCAATTAAGAGATACTGCTTTTGATTGTTCCTTTTCTCCCATTTTTTTCTCCCCTGCCCCTTTGGGAACTGTTATCACACAACAGTGGTGGTTGAGGACGTCTATGATGCACCCATTGTGACCGACAGAATCATACCATTTACACTTGTTGGCATCGTCATGGGTGCCCAGAGCACCCTTCACCTTCAATTCGCTCTCATTCTGTTGAAGCTGTAATCACCTATTCTTCCACCACTTTTTCTGATGCACTATGCATAGTCAAGCTCCCTGAGAAGGAGTATCCACATATGCAGTCACAATGTCCACCAACACTTTGCTTGCCTATCTCAGTGACCTTCTACATGATTACTTGACTTCGGTGTCTCTGATCATGTTACCAGCAGTATAGATATTCTTCATTCTTGTAGTCCGAAGAATGACGAAACATCATTAAAGATGCTGCATCAAGAATGTGAGACATCAAATCTGACAAACACGCACAGGTTTGACATGGGATGTTTTGGGAGTGGCAGCAACAAAGGGCGTGTGATAGAGAAGTTCAACATAGAGAGCCTAGAAAATAACAGAGGGTTGACAGAGGCCTGGGCAATTGCGGAGAGGTCTGTGCGATGGTAGAGAGGCTCGACAGATGCCTAGGTAGCGGTGGAGAGGAGCAGATCTGACAGCAGCCAGAATCTCATATAAGAAGTTGATCTGATTGTCTCTCCATCTCTGATCTGTTGCTGTTTGGTAGATCCAATTGATGGCTCTGGCTAGACACCAAAAAGGTCCCGCAGAGGGGTGCGCGTGTGGACCAAATGAGTCAGGAGAGTGGAGCGCCTGGTGCAGTGGAGGCATGGCGTAACATAAGAGCCCTGCCAAAGTTGCATTGCTTGGGGGGGTATAACAACCCTGCTCTTTATTTCACATTTTTACACGATTTATCACATAATATTACACATAATATAACCCGGAAGATCGAGAAGTCTAGTGTCTTTGAGAATTAGGTACATAGCATAACATCTTGAACATGGGATACAACAACATTATTGAAAACATCCTTAACAGGCTTCTAAAATTCCATGGTTTTTAAAACTGCACGGGATAACCTAAAGATATACATAAGAAAATGGTGAGTTATAAAGCCCAATAAGGGGATAAACATGGCATAATATGAAGAATGTAATACATGTTAGTCAATAGGTATATCAGACATAAAAGGTCTGTGATTCATAAACATGAATAATATGACATGATATAACATGATAATTATAACATGAGAAGTGTGACAACAATTTAAAACACTGCATCATAAACATAAGTCAAGGCTAGCTGCCAAGACATCATGACAAACAAAGTCCCATAAAGGAATTAGATTCACTTCCTGTCCCAATGTGACGTCTCTCATGAGATTAAACATTGCCCAATGCATTGGAGCGTTATATAATTCCAGGCGTGTCCGTCATTTTCATTTGATTCTCATGCTTAAGTGTGTCACATAGATCATACAACATTGATTCATTCATCATCATATTTTATTTCAAGATCAATGAGTGTGAAATACATACATGTAAGTCCCAATTCAAAGAAGTATAAGTGTAAAACTTAACACCTTTGATAGGAAATGAGTATGGTCTTCACTGCACAATTGTTTTTGTATGAAAAATCACGGTAAAATTTCGGCACTATAACGACATCACATTAAAATTCATAAAATGGGTTGATGAGAGCGAAATAAGTTTCTCATCATTTGGACATCAAATAGGTAGTAATAGGGACATGGAAAGACATATCCCAACATAATGAATTGAAAATAGAAGACATAAGGTAATAAAGAAACTTGAATAAAGAAGAGAAGATGGGGATTCCTTGAGCGCGTGACTCCAAATGCTTGGAAGGAGCTTCTTAAGAGCTTGGGGGCACCATGGGAGGATTCTAAAGAGGGAGGGCAGAGTAAGGATGCGCTTCAAAGATTTTGAGTGAAGAGAAATGAGAGTTGGGTGAGTTTATATAGGAAAAGAGTGGAGATTTCATTATTATTTCTCAAACTTAGGCTTTGGACTATATAATAAAATAACCAAAACATCAAACCTTCCCATGGTTTTTGCCAATGATTTCTGTCAAATGGGAGTGGTTTCCATTATTTTATAAGATCAAGAGCCGAACTTAATAAAATAATACCTTTACTTATGTGGTGGTGAGTCACTCTTAAAAAAATGATTTTAAGACCTTAAAATATATTACATGTTTTGGGAGATTCATAATGGCTTTATAAAATTATTCAAAAAACTTAAAATCTCATTATTTTAAAGGGAAAACATAGATTTGGTCGTGGATCCCATTTATAATATTTATTACATCACTTTTGGGTCATTATGATGTCATAATACACAAAGTATGTTTATATGGTATTTAATTTTTATCCGAAAATTCGACAGTTTTAGAAAATTATAAAAAATCACCAAAGGACAATTTCGACGTTCTGATTTCAAAAATAATATTCATTTTATCTAAATAATTTTTTAAATATATGCATTTTCACTTTTAAAATAAGAATCGTCATTTATTGAGAAATGTTAGGTTTTTTGACAATAACAGTTTTTGAACGCTTATAAAAATTACATTTGAGTTCATAAAAATTATACGATCATTTATATTTGATAAACATTATTTAATAATAATATTTTATTAAAATATTATTTATTTCATAAATCCATTAATTCATCAAAATAAATTACTTAATTGAATTTGAATATTATTAAAAAATACTATTTGTGTTCTATTGTATCAAAATAAAAATCATTTATAAAGTAACAATAATAGGATGAAAATATATCCATTATTCTATACAAAATAATGTACATACTCATATTTCTATACAAAATAACGTACCATCCTAGTGGAGCAACTTTGCATAGTTTAGGGAGATTGAAAAGAGAGTTAGGCCTCTCCCCCCACTCTTGGTTTTGGATTTTTTGAATGCTTGAACCGAAAGCCAATTAGTTGTGGATCATAATAATTGGTTTTTATCTGATTCAAACTTTTTAGCATTCTTCATCACCGGCATATATAACACGACATGCATATATAACCAGAGGAGATGATGGGCCAAACTCAACGCAGATTGCTTTTGGGTTATTCACAAATTGAATTTCATTTCACGTTGAAGTAAATCTTGCGAATAGTAATAGGGCATAGAAGAGAAGAATACACTAATATGTATAGATGGATGTCTGTTACTTATTTGAAATTATTAAACTTCCCTCAACCACTGCATGATATTTGTTAGTAGAAGAAACATGGCACACTAATTACTTATAGACTGGGGCCATTCTTGCGCAATGCAAGAAATGTTAGTTCCTCACTGTACAGGCAGTGGTTGTTTAACTGGATTTTCCGGATTTGTTTTTTGAATAATTTGCTTGTTCAAGGATGTTATGTGGATGGGATGATTTTTATTAGATTCAAATTTTCATAAATCCTGTATTCTGTTTTTTTCCTTTGACAGGACAAAAAAAATTCATTGATCAAAAGTGCATCGGGACTTTTTCATTCTACTTGTTTTTACTTTTCTGTGTGTTAATAATTATAGATTGGAAGATATGAAAGATCATTTGAGAAAGCATATTTTCAAGAAGAGGATAGTCAAGCGACTCACATTTATAATTGCTAGTGGTTTATCTATTGAGTTGAATGCATATGCTTTGATACGTCCTACTGTTCCAGGTTTGCACTATCAATTTCTTTATAAATTTGAACTTTTCTGAATTTGCAGTATGTTAGTTTGTACGACTTTTAGAGTCTTGGCCTTCATATTTTTCTAGTATATAATATCCTCAATTATGCTTTACGTTTTTGAAGGAGCAATTCAGTGGCTTAATTCTGTCACCAATGCCCCTTTAAAGGTATGGGAACTGTCAAATCATGGTTTATTGTTATTTTTTATTTAGAGTGCAAATTATTCTAGAGTTGTCTTTACACTGGATGGAAATAAAAAGAAGGCAAGGAATAAGTTGACATTTTGTGCAAAAATAAAAATAAAAAGCAGCGGCATTTTTTTAGGACATATTATATATTCCCCCCCCCCCCCCAATTGTTTATCAGCCTTGCCTAGCATTTTTGTAGGAAGTTTTATGTTCAGAGGGATTTTAATTATTTCTATCTCATTGTAATTTTTTTTTTAAATTTTTTGTTTAATTTGACACTTCTCAGCTATGTTCTGGAGTGTATACGAGAAAAAAAAAGTTCGGCTGTCTTAGATCTTCCTGTTGTTCAGATGTTTACATAACTATTTGGGCCTTTGCATTATGTGTTTTGAAACTTAAAGCGCCACCAAAATTCAATTTCCTGCTTCGTTAAACTATTTAACATCTATGTAGTTGAAGGGGCCTCTTATTAATATTTTAATTATAAGAAAATATTTATTTTTTGTTATTATTAATATATTTAATATAATAAATATAACTAAGCATTTATTATTTTTTTGATGAAGAATGTTAAACCTAATTTTATTATATTGGGTATTTCCGAGTCCCACATCGGAATACTCCACCATGTATTCCTTTTTACTTATCTATAAAAGAATGTCCCCATCTCAAATTGAGGTAAGGGGAATTCACCCTCTCTATGGTATCAAAGGGAGCTCTCTAACCCGAGCCCTCCTCCCTATTTTCCCCCCCTCCCGTTTAGGGTTTCCAGAAATTCCCTGTGTAGCCTCTCGGTCCCAACCGGCCCTACCCTCCCTGCAGACTCCCGGTTCTGTTCGGCTCTACGCTCCTCTCTGATCTGGCCCCCGCCTGAGATGCGACCTCCTCCCGTCGCGACCCCCCCCCCCCAGCGGCGCCCTCCCGTCACGAAGGGCCTTCTGCGCCTCCTGATCCCGACGACCAGCCCCACAACGCTCCCACATCCGTCGCGCCTCTCGCGAATTCTTGGTTTTTTCCCCGCCCCGCCCTTCGCGATTCCGACACCACGCCTGGCCGCCCGCGGATTTTCCTCCCGCGACGCTTCTCTCCGACAGCGACCCTCTCGCCCGCCCTCCTACGGCTTCCCGGTCCCCGCCAGCCAGCGCCCTCCTCCGGCGTCGCTCGCCTTCGACGGCCCTCCCGTCTTCGGTATAGGCCCCTGCCTCCTAGCAGCCACCTAGTTCCGTGACCAGCCCCCGCCTTCGGAACCCACCCTCCAATAGGCTTCCCGGCAGAGTCCCGGCCTTGCCTCCCATCGCGGCTCCCAGCCCCGCCTACCGCGGCGCTCTCCCGGCCCCGCCTACCGCGGCGCTCTCCCGGCCCCGCCTACCGCGGCGCTCTCCCGGCCCCGCCTACCGCGGCACTCTCACGGCCCCGCCTACCGCGGCGCTCTTCCGGCCCCGCCTGCTTGCGGACTTCCAGCTTTGCGACCAGCCCCGCCTCCTGCCATATTTTTCCAGCTCTGCCCTCCCGCGGCTCTCCGGTTTCACATCCCGGCCCTGTTCTTGCTCTCCTCGGCACATCTCGGCCCCTCCTTTCCAATGGCCAAACCTTCGGCTGCACCTTCGGTTCTGCCTCTGATGATCACGACCTCCACCCACCTGGTTGATGAGTGGCTTGACTCTACCAATTTTTCGGTCTGACGGAAGACGGTGTAGATGTCACTCACGGGCATGGAAGTTGACTCCTACCTTGAGGATCCTCAACCCCCATCTTCCGATCCCAAGTACTGCCCGTGGAAGCTTGACGACAGCAAGATCTTTGCCTTGCTGGTCAATTCCATGGACCGCTCTGTCAAAGACGTCACCCGAACAGCCAACACAGTTAAGGAACTCTGGGATTCCTTAAATCTCATATATTCCGAGACCAATAATTTGGCTTGGGTCTCCGATCTTCTCCAGTGCTTGTCCCTCATCCGCTAGCAAGTCCGTCCCTTTCCGACATACTTCATGGAATGGAAGGCTCTACGGGATGAATTGCATGAGCTTTGACCCATTCCACAGACATCGAAGGCAGCATTGGCCCAGAGGGACCAATTATGTCTCTTCAGCCTCTTCCATGGCCTCGACCTGAAATATTCAACGACGGCTACAGAGATGCTCACCATCTCCTCTTTGCTCGAGATTCCACAAGTGTATCATCGTTTTGGGAAGGCTCATCGGACACTTGCCCCACCAACCCCTAGCATTGATCACACTGCCCTCCTGGGCCGTGGCAGTGGCCGTACCTCAGGCACTCGTGGACGTGGCCATGAGGAGGGCCGTCCTCGTTCCCTCTGTCAGCATTGTGGCAAGTTTGGCCACCTGATTGACCGTTGTTGGGTCCTTTATGGCCGCCTATCTCCGCCACTGCGGCAGAGTCAGACTGCGGTCCAGGATGCTTTCCCGTTAGCTATAACTCTTCCTTCATCTCTGGACCTCTCCATGGCTGAGCTCCAGACGATTCACGATCATCGGGCTACCTCCCTACCAGGTTCTTCTTCGGCATCTCTTGCCCACTCTGGTGGTTCCACTGCTTTTGTCAGCCATCGCTCCCCTGTCTGGATGCTTGACTCAGGTGCATATGATCATCTTACCGGTGATGCAGGTATGTTATCCACCTACCGTCCATATACTGGTTCCTCAACCATCACTGTCGCCGATGGTTCCACTATCCCCATTGCGGGCTTTGGTGCATGCTCCCTGACTTCATCTATTCACCTGTTATCTGTGGCACATGTACCACACAATCCTTTTAACCTTCTCTCCATTAGTAAGCTAACAAAAGATTTCAAATGTAGTGCTATCTTTACATCGTCTGCTTTTGTGTTTCAGGAGCGGACGACGAAACAGAAACTTGGTAGAGGCTAGCTTCGGGACGGGGTGTACATGTTCGATGGACTGACATCAATAGCCTGCACGTCTGTCTCTGCTCGTGCCTTGGGCCTTCATTCTCGGTTGGGACATCCACCCGCTTCCGCCCTTCACCAACTCGTTCCGGATATTAGATAGCATGTTTCATTCTATTGTGAGTCATGTAAATTTGCGAAGCATCATCGCACTTCTTATCTTCCTCGAGTGGATACACGGGCCGCCAAATCCTTTGATTTGGTTCATTTAGATGTATGGGGTCCCTATGCCACTTTGAGTCACTTATGGTATAAATATTATATATCCTTCATTGATGATTTTTCGCGTATGACTAGGCTGTATCTTCTTCGAGATCGATCTGCGGTCTTTTCCACCTTTCAGACATTTTACCATGAGATTCATATCCAGTTTTCCATCTCTGTTAAATGTCTCCGCTCCGACAATTGGCGAGAGTTCTTGTCCACTCCTTTTCAGCAGTTTCTCCAGACGAACGACATCATTCATCAGACCTCCTGTCCCAATACCCCTCAGTAGAATGGAGTGGCCGAGCAGAAGCACCGACATATTTTGGAGACTGCTCGTGCCCTCCTATTCCACCACCAAGTGCCTCTTCTCTTTTGGGGAGATGCCATCCTCCCTGCTATATACCTCCTCACTCGTCTTCTTTCTTCTATCATTCAGGGGGAGACTTTTTTTCGGACTCTGTTCTCCTTTTGCCCCCACTCACTTCTACTTCATGTGTTTGGATGTCTCTGTTATGTCCGTGACACTCGTCCCAACTGCTCCAAGCTCTCTCCTAAATCCCTTCGCTGCATTTTTTTCGGATATTCACACTCAGTGCGGATACCGATGTTTCTCTCCAGACTTACGGCGGTATATCATCTCCGCTGACGTATCGTTTGTTGAGAGCTCTCTATTCTCTCTTTCCTCTCCCCATCCAGAAACTACCATCGATGATTGTCTTCCTCTCATCATGCGCCTTTCTCTGGTGTTTTCTCCTGCTGATCACCGCTTTGATACAGTCTACTCCCGTCACCCATCGACTGTGCCCCCATCCAGGCCGAGGACACCATCGTTCCCGTTTCGTCCGATGCTCATGCCCCAGCACTAGACAACTTGCCTATTGCACTCTGGAAAGGTACTCGTTCTCGCCAGAATACTTCTCTCTTTATTTCTTTATACAGAGGTTTGTCAGCTCTGGAGACGATATCTATTTCCGCATGGTTGATGATGCCAAATCTCACCCTGGGTGGCTACAAGCGATGCAGGATGAACTGCAGGCTCTGGATGACAATCATACTTGCGATCTGGTTCCCCTTCCAGAAGGGAAACAGGCGGTCGACTGCAAATGGATTTATACGGTCCGTCTCAATGCCGATGACACTATTCATCGCCTCAAAGCCCAACTTGTGGCGAAGGGCTTTGCTCAGACACATGTCATCGACTATTTTGAGACATTCTCTCCGGTTGCCAAGATGGCCTCCGTCCGCTTATCCATCTCTCTAGCCGCTCATCATCACTGGTCGCTTCATCAACTGGATGTCAAGAATGCCTTTCTCTATGGCCTTTTGGAAGAGGTCTATCTGCAGCAGCCCCTCAGATTTCATGTCTCCGACGCCGACTCCCATGTCTGCCGACTTCGTCGATCTTTATATGGTCTGAAACAGTCTCCTCGTGCTTGGTTTGACCGCTTCAGCACCGTCGTCACCGCCTTTGGACTCTCTCGCAGTATGAAGGACTACACCGTCTTCTACCGTACGACGTCCAACGGCTACATCTTGCTGGTGGTATATGTTGATGATATCATTATCACAGGGAGCGACTCCACTGGAATCGCCCAACTCAAGGAGCATCTTCGCCACCACTTCCACAACAAAGATCTTGGCCCTCTTACATACTTCTTTAGCATCGAGGTCTCCCGTTCTTCGGACACCATCTTTCTCTGCCAAAGGAAATATGCCTTGGATATCTTGCAGGATGCAGCATTGAGTCAGGCAACTGCCGTGGACACTCCTCTTGAACTTGGGGGAACGTTCTCTCTATGACGACACGACACCCTTTTCTCACCCAGAGAGGTATCGACGTCTGATGGACAAACTCAATTACCTCACCATGACGTGACCCGACAGCGTTGTTGGCAAAGTGAGCCAATTCATTGAGTATCCGACCAAATTTTAGTGGGATGCTGTCCTCCGCATTGCCAAATACATCAAGAAAGACCCTTCCTGTGATCTTCGGTACTCCCATCACGCTCATCTGAATGTTGACGCCTTCTGTGATGCTGACTATGTTGGTAGCCTTGCTACCCGCAAGTCTACTTCTGAGTATGCCGTTTTCTTGGCAGGTAACCTCATCTCTTGACGCAACAAGAAGCAGACTGTCGTCTCCTGGTCTAGTGCGGAAGCTGAATACCGTGCCATGGCCACAGTCACTACTGAGATCCTCTGGCTTCGTCATCTCCTTCATGAGCTTGACTTCCCACTGCAGACCTCTGCTCATATCTAGTGTGACTATCAGGCGACCATGAAGATTGTTTCGAATCCCGTCTTCCATGAACGGATGAAGCATATCGAGGTGGACTGTCACTTTCTCCGCCATCATCTTGAGCATGACCATATCAATTTTGGCCACATTCCGACGGTGGATCAGTTGACCGACATCTTCACCAAAGGCGGTAGCTCTTCTGGACTCTCTCATTACCAAATTGGGTATCTACAGCATCAGCAGCCCAGCTTGAGGGGGAGTGTGTGTAGTCTTGTTTGCTGTCATCTTTCTTTTGTGGGTCTCTTGGTCTAAGCAGAACATGTCCAGCTTAAGGGGGAGTGTTAAACCCGATTTTATTATATTGGGTATTTCTGAGTCCCACATCGGAATACTCCACCATGTATTCATTTTTACTCATCTATAAAAGAATGTCCCCGCCTCACATTGAGGTAAGAGGAATTCGCCCTCTGCAAAAAATATAGCTGTTGTGTTATGAACTTTAAAAATTATTATTGTTATGAAATATTTATATTGTGGATGTCATAATCTTAAAAGCTATCATGACTCCCCATTCCCAACTCTAACCTTGTATATGGCTAACCCTTCATTTTATCCAATCGTTGGATTTGACATGAGAGAGTGATAGGATCGTGGGTGCAACAGTGTGGAAAGAGAGGTTTCTATTAGCAGTACCGTACAAGGTTACATCCAAAACTGCAGAAGAAGGAAAAAGAAAATGAATAAGGAAGAAGAAAATGAAGAACAAAAAGTTGGAAGAACTCCCTTAAGAAGACACTCCCAAAGGCCAAGACCATAGTCTCCACAACTGCTGAAGCCAACAAAACAATTTCTATCCCCCCTAACTACCCTCAACAACCCACATTTAATATCCCCAACCTGCCATTAACAGCCCCAACAAACTAATAGAATGAGAAGGAAAATACTGTCCCTTGTAGTAAACAACCCATATCCCCCCACACGCACAACCCTACCGCCACATTCCCATCACTTCCTCCAGTCTGAAAAACCACTTTGTCTTCGAGGTGAAAATTTAGAAAAGTCTCCTCAAAATAATGTTTGGTGGTGTCGCTTCCATAAAGTGTTAAGTTCCAAGGGACATTCTAGTCATTCCTTCTCTTGGAAGCCAGTCCTGTTTTCCTTCTTCAATAGATGCAACAAGCTTATGCTGCCTTCCTTCTGAAGTGTCTAGCATAAGTTGTCACTCCTCAGCTTCCTGGCTTAATGTCTCGAGTATTGTTTATGATCACCGACTCACTACCTTAACTTTTAACAGTACCGTACGAGGTTACATCCAAAACTGCAGAAGAAGGAAGAAGAAAATGAAGAAGGAAGAAGAAAATGAAGAACAAAAAGATGGAAGATGTTAGGAATGTAGCTGTCCAGGTGTGGGGCTGTTCGAGAGCAGGGCAAGGAAGTAATAACTACTAGAGGTATATTTGTATTTTCTCTTTTATTTGTTAGTTGTGTTTGCCAGCTGTAGCTGGTAGGGGCAGTTGTTGGGCAGGGGGTGTATTAAATAAGGCTCTTGGGTGTTGGGAAGTACCACGATACTTTTTTTGGATCTACAGCTCTCTCTGCCAGTACTACTTGCTTTCAATAGAGAATTATACTGTTGTTCCTTCGACTATTTCTCCTCTCTCAATATTATTCCTAACAATTGGCAACTTGGGGAGACAATCGTGCGGAAGAGACGATCGAAGGAGAGAGGAATTGTAGACACTCAGTCTGAAGGGAGCTTATTTTTTTTCGGCAGCAACATGTAATGCTGTTGGAGCAGAACCAATCGCAGCTGTAGGAGGATCGCTGTTGGGGAATCACGCGAACAGAGAGGACGATCCAAGCTTGCCGACCGTTGTGAGAGAGACGCCCGGAGCTGCGAGTCGCGACTGTTGAGGAAGAAACAAACGCAGCTGGGGAACGCATTCGCTAGAGAGAGACACCAGCGTAGGGGAAGCTCGCTGGGTAGACGCGACCTAGTCGAGAAGTTGATCGCGCTAGACGAATAGTGTGTTGAATTTAAGTATCCCGCGTGCACATGAGTATTCGTTCGGTTCAGGAATTTTCTGGCGTGAACCAGAACTATCAAAAGGAGCAGGGAAAACGAAGCTGGAAACCGGGGGAACGATCGCTGGTGAGCAAATAGAGGTGAACGATCGTGATAGGGAGATTGTCTTGCCCGTGGAATGTGCCCGACGATGGCTCTGTAGATGGACGGACCGATTTACTTCAACTCAGCAGTGAGACGCACATTGTAGGGGAAGAGACAAACGTTGGAGGCTGCGATTGTCAAGTGTTTTGTTGTGGTTTGCTGTGGAGGATTTCTGTTGCAGATAAAAAAAATCCTGTTCACATTGAGAGACGTTCGTTGGAGGAAGCTGTTCAGAATGGAGTTAGACAAAACTGTGAAGTTTTAGTGTGCAGACTGGATGATGCAAGGACGAACGACCGGGGCGCAGGGACAAACAACATTTTCGGAAGAATTTACTAGGAGACAATTGAAGATCGAGAAGCTGTTTTATTGAGCTAAAATTCAACCTGAAGGAACAAAAGGTGGTTCTTGATGTTCATGCAGGGCGTTCGATTGTTTATGAACAGTTGAGGCGTATGCCGTGGGAGCGGACATAAGCTTTGTAGTCGCAGGAGGAACAATGCTCCATGTCCAGGCAACAGAACCAGTAAGCTGCAGCATGCTCCCTTGGGAACAACGTCGGAGCCGTGGAGCTTGGAAGGAAACAGGAGGTGGGACCTATGCTTGTTGGATTTACGCCTTTCGATGGAAGAAGCAGTATTGTAATAAGAGTTGAGTTGCCTATTTTTTCAGGCGAGGAACCACTTGGTTGGATGACAAAATGAGAGGCGTATTTCATGGAAAATCGTACAACATAGGACATGAAGTTACACCATGCGCAGTTAAGTTTGGAGTACACGGTTTTGCTTTGGTTTTTGTCTTGGCTGAACAAAAAATTCCGAATCAGAATGGGAGCAGTTGAAGCCGGCGCCATTAGAGAAGTACGGGTCCGGCAAGGAGCATGAGGAGTTTTCCTGATGACAGTGTGACAATCAACAATCCACGCAGGCTTAGGAAGACATTAAGGAGGACGTGCTGGGTGTTCAGTGCTTAGGACAAGAGAAGATTGATTTAATTCAGATTCACCAAAGCATGGACTGGTTGGGTATTGGAACAGGAGATAAAGAGGAAGAGGAAATGTTTCTAGTCAATGTATCGCCAGAAGTGAACGAGTGGCAACTGTGTGAGAACCTGCGGTCTGAGCAGGCTCAAAAGCGGGCTCTTGCTGATGAAAAACAAGTAGCATCCCCAACTGTAATAGAAAGCTTTAATTTGATGCTAACAGTAACAACAAAAGCTGGGGTAAGAAAAACATAGAGAATCGAGAACCACTGCACCAGAAGGAGCAACAATGTATTCCTAGTCCTAATACTATGGAAGAAGTGCAGGCAACATCTGCTGACAGGAGTAGTTAGCCCAATGTTGGAACTATTGATGACAATACTCCACTATATTCAATTGTCCTAGGTGTTAGTAACAAGGAGGCGGGCCCATAGTTTAGCCCACGCCCTCCAGTTATTTTTACCTACCAACGGAGGGGTAACAAGGGAAAAAAAGGTTTGAGGCAGTTGGGCTATTAGAGGAGAGGGGGATATTCTCAGTTGGGAGGGGGACCACCTAGACACACGCATTGTTGGAGATGGTGACCTAGAACCAACTACTTTGTACTTTATTCATTAAATAAACATCTTATTACATCCTGATTGTTCTTCTGCGTGACAATGCATGTGATAATGTCCCAAGGATAGTTGTTGCATTAAAGGGTCATAGCGGATCCCTGTTATGAGGAGAACCCGAAAGTACCATAACACTGTTCTTGAATATATGTTCTATGGCCGGATGATGTTATTTGAGGGACACAAATAATACAGGCCATTAGGGGTGATGACTCATAAAACTTTGAGGCACCTTCTCATGGTGTGCGCCCTTGGTAATATCCAGGAGGATATTATGAGAACGAGACCCGCCAGTAGGAAATCCACATTTCATAGTGTTATTGGATGTTCCTATCTGCAGACGTGTGTATTGGTCCTTAGACTTTAAGATTATTATTAATGGGTATCACAACTCGCGCACTTAGATGTATTGACGAAAACTGTGACGACACACTGTTTGCAGCGAGGTAGGATACGTTGGGTGCGTCATGAGCAATACTACATTAATAGATAACGCGAGAAAGGATTTGTCCCTTCTGTTCCATAACGGAAGTAGATATCTCAGGCCCTTTGATGGAATTGATATAGCCTAAGTAAATCCATGACCATGGTAAGGAATGAGCTTGTTCAATTCCGGAAAGTCAAAAAAAGAATAATCGAGCACATGAGTTGATGACACTAGCATGCAACCCGCTTGATTAGAGATATCGAGACAAAGGGATTATATTACACGGTAAGCGTTCGTATGAGGTGACGCGTCAATGCAGCGTCAACTTCTTTCTCTTGGGTGCCTTGACCCGTTGTTAGATAGTAATCTTGGACTTTAGGCAAGCCCGCCTAATGCCAACGAGAAATAGGCCTAGAGGGTCACACACTAAGTGTGTCTATGTATCTCAGTTAAATATTACTTTAACAAGTTAAATAAAGATTATTCCCGACTGTGGTTTAATAATTATTTAAGGATGTCTAATTGCATTTATTTCGACACTAATTATTTGAGAGAATATATTGTGGACGGAATAATATATATTTATTAGCGAGTAATGCAGTTACATTTATTTAAGAAATAAATAGCCATTACTCAAGGACTAATAAATGTGGTGGAGGAAATAAAGAAAAATGAAAAATAAAAGTACACGCCGTGTAGTTTTATGGAAAACGAGTACACACCGTGTATTAATGATTACACGGCGTGTAGTTTTTCCAGTCGGGATTTTGAGGATATAATATTGTTTTATTAAATGATATTTATTATAATCAGCGTGAGCGCATGTCAAGAAATTAATAATTCAACATGGGGGTTTTCAATAAGAGTTAATGAAATAAATAAAACGCTTAACGTGTTTATTTATTGTCATAACCCTATAATCTCAAACCCGATTATAAATATCATCACAACCCCAACACTTTTCCATAGAGAATCGTTGTGCACAACAATTCTGGAGAATTCTTTCAAGGTCGAAAGAACTACTTGCTCCAAAAACGCTCTCAAGACCAAGAGAGATCCTCCTCCATCGGATCAAGGCGATCGAAGGCGGACATCGCAAGTGATGGTTCTTCCGCGCTAGCACCCGGAGATCCTTTCGACGACGTCCAGAGATACGTGGCACACGTGTGGATCACCGCTAGAGGAATCCTACACTTGGATTCTACGACGCAACGACGGATCACACCGGATCGTGACCGGAGACATTAACGAAGAAAGAATTCCACCAAGGTAATTCTTGTGAATTAATTAAATTAATTATAACCAACATATGATGATCCTATCTCTATGGTTTCGGGAATCCCTCTTTTGTTTTTCGTTTTTCGTTTTATTCCGAAGATTCGGCGTTTTATATCGTGACAGATCTCGGTTTGAACATTGTTTAACGCTAAAATCAAAGTTGGGCAAACCCACCAAAGCGCTTCCGCTGCGCCCGGAACCTACACGCATGAGGCAGTTGGGTTGCTAGAAGGGGGGACTTATATTCAGTTTGGGGAGGGGACCGTCTGGTGGACAGAATTATCTCTCTGGAATTTCAGGATTGGGGAAGTAGTTTGGAAAGGAAGTGGCCTTCCTCCGAGTTAACCCATTTTCAGCATCCTTGAGCCAGGTAAGTGGTCTTCACCAGGTTCATCTTACATATTTCTCTCCCTTTCTGCAAACTGTAACTAGAGTAGGAGTTACTTGTACTTTTGGGAAGATATTCCTATTATTCTGCAAAATGAATGAAACCCTCCTCTTCTCAAAATTGTTCTAACATTTTGGTGACTCCGTAGGGGAAGAAAACATACTCGTCTGTGACAGGGCGGTTTCGGCTTTGGAGTTAGACTCAGGCGATTTAGGCAGGCGACTTAAGCGGCGACTATTCTCGACGGGAAATCTGGATGAAAACACGAATGGATGGTCGAGTTGCAACAGTGGAAACGACCATGCAAAACATTAAGCGAACAATGACTACAATGCAGGAGAGTTTGGACAAGCTAATTTGAGTACAAAATGATAATCAGCAAGTGACATAAGATTTGACGCAACAAACGGAGGAGCGAGTTGCCCTGCGAATGCAGGACATGGAGGAAGGCACATTGGAACGACTCAGAGATTGAGGTTCTGGTGGAACATGGATCGGAAGTTGGAAAACAGGGCCACTAACATCCCAGGGAAACCCGGGAACAGCGGCTGGGGCAGTACAAAGATTAGAGGGTCTAAGAAGCAGACAAATTCCAGAGGAAATCGCTTGACAGAGGGATTGCTAGAGATTGTGAGGAAGGTGGAGCGACCTTTTTTTTTGGCGACGACCCTTATGGATGGATCGCTAAGGGCGACACATACTTTTTGATAAATCAAACTTCTAATTCCCTTGGTTCCTCGTCCGGAGCACTGTTGACGATGTCTTCACTGTCGCCCCTCCGTCGATGGTTTCCGAGGGTTCCTGCGTCCAGGTTTGCTCGCGGCCCTGCTCTGGTGTGGCCTGGCCCTTTGTGGTTTTTCTTTTTTGCTTGCCCTGGCTTCGGATGGTTTTGCTTCTCCTTGGATTTCTCTGCTATTTCGTTTTTCTCCGACACGCAAGACCCCACTTTGGTCATGTTTGACGGATTCCATGGCGTTTTGGATTGTGTTGGTGTCCTCGGTGATGGCAGTTATACTGTGGTCTTTTGGCATGGTGGTGGTTCTAGAGCTGTCAATTATGCCCTTTCCGTCGGTCTGGTCTTCGCAGTGGTTGTTTTTTGCTGGCGTTCGGTTTCTGCTCCATTTTTGGTTCGGTGTTTCCGATCGTCGGCTACTGTCATGATGGCTTCTCCGGCGACCCAGGTTCCTTAGTGGTGCTGGTCGAGGACGACGGTGGTTTCGAGGCGTGCTAGCTTTCAAGGTGATCCGTAGGATCGTGGTGCAGTGTAATGGGTGACGCGGGCACGTGTGGGGCGACAGCGGTCGTCTTGGGGCCGTTGCGCTCCCTTGGTGTGTTGTGGCCCTCATTTTTGTGGGTTGTTTTGTGGTTTCTGTTTGGTGTTTGCGTTGTGTGGTTTCGGGGAACACGCTGGTGGTTTGGATTGCCTGTTCTCACTTAACCAAAATGTGATTTTATTTTGAAAAATCAAAAAAATGAATTTTCAGTCATGCGCAAATATGCATGGAGGGGACAACCTTGTATTGGTTCTTGTCCTGGCATAGAACTGTCCCAAATTCATCCTGAGAATTGTTTAAAACAACAATTATGGAAAGGTATGGGAAGTCTACGGAGGGGGATCCGTTGAGATTTTTGAAGACTTTACAACAAACCAGGCCAGTAGATGAGTACATCGAGGAATTCAAGCAGGTGGCACTAAGGATTCCAGATTTTCTAGAACCACAGTACATGAGCATGTTCATGGGAGGGTTGCGTTCTGAGACTGAAAACTGGATTTCGACACACGAACCAACTAACAAGTTCAAGATGCTAGTTTTGGCAAGGAAGATTGAGAGAGAACTTATTGAGGAGGGTGTTCTCAAGGGAAACCGTGGACGAACCAGGGTGCATCCAGTTACACGCGGGACGAGTGTTGTGATGACGACTTTTCCGGTGAACTGAACTGTTCTAGAACAGACTAGAAGAGAGGACGATCTGAAGAGAGCAGTAGGAGGAGTGCTGGAATGAGGTTCGAGCAATCAGCCGGCAGGAACGGGAAGATCGGAAGCAGAAGGGGCTATGTTTTCGCTGCGGCCAACCATATAACCTCATGCATAGATGCCTGAATAAACACCTGAGAGTGTTGGTCTGGGAGTATGAAGAGCCTGTGGAAGAGTAGGAGGGAGAAAAAAAATGCTGGACAAAAGGAGTTCGGGGAGGAGCAGGCTGGAGAACACGATGGGCAAGCCGGCGAACAGGTAAAATTTCGTAGTATGGACGTCGCTGGAGAATAGTCGATGTCGTTCTATGGGTACATAGCAGGGGTGTTAGTGGTGGTTTTAGTGGACAGTGGAGCCAGCCACAATTTCATCTGTAGAGCACTCACAAAGATGGCAAATCTAGTGGTGAGCCCTATTAAGCCTTTTGGAATAAGGTTAGGGGATGGGTATCGAGCCATCTCACAAGGGGTGTGTAGGCAAGTTGCGGTTACTCTTGATAATTACCTCTTTACAGTGGAGGCTTATGTGTTTGACACTGGAGGTCCAAACCTCGTGCTGGGCATGCAGTGACTGAGAGGGTTGAGAAATGTTTTAACAAATTGGGGACAGAGGACCATGGAATTCACATGGGAGGGTAGAGAGATCAAACTACAAGGGGGCAATGAGAAACATGGTAGTTTCGCTGGTCTCCAGCAACAAGTACAGATTCGAACCCTGCTGTTGGAGGGCTGGTTTTAGCAGACCTAACTGGTGTTGCCTACAGGAGAAGAGACATGAAGTGAAAGGGGTGGCCAACAACTGCTGGAAAACCTGTTACGGAAATTCCTGATTCTGTTTGATGAACCCAAAGGGCTGCTGCCGACCAGAATAACTGACCATGCTATCACATTAGTGGCTACTGCAGCTCCGGTTAACATTCAGCCATATAAGTTGGCTTATCACCTCAAAGACGAAGTGGAGAAGCAGGTGACGGAAATGGTGACCAATGGGATCATTCGACACAACAACCCGTATGTCAGTCCTCTTATTATGGTCCGAATAAAAGGATGGGGGTTGGAGAATATGCGTCGACTATCGGGCGCTCAATAAGCTAACAGTTCCTGACAGATTTCCAATTCCAGCCATAGAGGAATTGTTGGTTGAGCTGCACGGAGCACAATTTTTCTCCAAACTCGACTTAAAATGTGGCTTCCATCAAATCTGGGTACAAGCAGTGGATGTACACAAGACGACTTTCCGCACTCATGAAGGACATTATAAATTCCTCATCATGCCATTCGGGTTGATGAACGCCCCGACTACATTTCAATCCACTACGAACCGGATGTTTAAACAGTATTTGAGAAGGTTTGTTTTGGTATTTTTTTACGACATCCTCATTTATAGAAGAAATTAGGCAGCACATTTGCAACACCTTGATACAATTTTTCAAGTTTTACACCAAAAGTAGCTACGTCTCAACCGGAAGAAATGTTTCTTTGCTCAAGCCACTGTAGAGTACCTTGGTCATGTTATCTCCTCAAACGGAGTTTCGGTGGACCTGTCGAAAATTGAATGTGTACTCAACTGGCCTCGCCCACAATCAGTTGAGGGTGTTCGTGGGTTTTTGGGCTTGACTGGTTATTATAGGAAATTTGTCGTGGGTTATGGGAAGATTGACAAACCACTTACCGAATTAACTAAGAAAAACAATTTCTACTGGTCCTCGGCTGCTGGACAGTCTTTTCTGACTCTTAAGAACTGCTTAGTGTCAGCCCTGCTACCTGCTTTGCCTGATTTCCAGCAGCCATTTATCATTGATTGTGATGCTTCTGGCCATGGAGTTGGGGCTGTACTCATGCAAGCTGGTCGGCCCATAGATTATTTCAGTAAAGCGTTGGCTGATACCAACCTCACTGAATCTGTTTATGGGAAAGTGATGATGGCACTTGTGTTAGCTATAAATCATTGGAGACAATTTCTGGTCGGCAATCACTTCGTTGTTTATACTGATCATAGGGCCCTCAAACATATCCTCAGCCAACGACTTCACACAGCCAATCAACAAGACTGGCGGGCTAAACTCTTGGGCCTTGATTTCAAAATTCTTTACAAACCTGGACATCGAAACCAGGCGGCTGATTCTCTCTCTCACTGAGCTGCGAATGATCTGGACACCTGTGTTGAACCCCTCACTTTAGGGACAGCGGTTTCAAAACCACTGTGGCTGGAAATGGATATCATTAGGACCGAATACCAACAGGACCCTGCCCTCTCTGCAGTAGCAAATTAGCCTCCCGTGTCACCCTGCTATACAGTCAGCCTAGGCCTGCTCTTCTACCACAAACGCCTCGTTTTATCTCCAAAATCCAGCCTCATCCCAAAATTCCTGCAGTATTACCATACCTCTCTAGTAGGGGGCCATGCAGGTTTTCTAAAAACCTACAAACGCCTTGCAGCCAGGCTTTATTGGAAGGGAATGTCCAAGCATATCCAGCAGTTTGTCCAAGAATGTGATACTTACCAATGACATAAAACTCAAGCTCTATCTCCCGCCGGACTAGTTCAGCCCCTTCCTATTCCTGCACGGGTGTGGGACGATATCTCCATGGATTTCTTTTCCGGTCTGCCCAAATCTCAGGGCTATTCTGTAATCCTGGTTGTTGTAGATCGGTTTACCAAGTATGCCCACTTTTTACTAATGCGGCACCCCTATACAGTCAAGACGGTTGATGATCTTTTCATCAAGGAGATAGTTCGCCTACATGGAATACCCAGTTCAATCCTCAGCAACCGAGATCCTATCTTTGTTAGCAACTTTTGAAAAGAATTGTTCCGCCTAGAGGGTACTACCCTAAAAATGAGTTCCTCCCACCACCCACAGACGGATGGTCAAACAGAAATTGTCAACAAATGCCTCGGAACTTATTTACGCTGCTTTGCTTCTGAAAGGCCTCTCACTTGGTCTCGGTGGATCCCTTGGGCCAGATATTGCTACAACACGACTTTCCATTCTTCCGCTAAGATGTCTCCGTTTGAAGCTATCTACGGTCGTAAACTTCCTGCTGTGCAGCGCTTTACTAATGATGCTACCCCAGTTGACTCAGTGGCTACCTTACTTGCTGAACGTGATCAACTGTTGGATCAACTCCGTCATCATCTCACTCATGCCCAACAAATTATGGTCCATACAGCTAATAAACACCACAGAGATGTTTCTTTTACTGTTGGAGACCTTGTTTTTGTCAAACTCCGCCCCACTATACAAACCGCCAGACTATGGACCATTTCCGGTCGAAGCACGCTTGGGACAAACTGTTTACAGACTTACTTTACCTCCTGCATCACGGATACATCCCGTCTTTCATGTTTCGCATCTCAAGCGGGCCGTTGGCCAATCACCGATACAGTATGAACTTCCTGATTCTTGGGACAACCCAACAGACACCTCCTTTCCTGCAATAATTTTGGCAACCAAGTCTGTGCCTGGCCATCTTTGGGGCCTTTGGTTAGTTCAGTGGAGTGATCGCCCTTCGGAAGAGTCCACATGGGAAGACACCAAACAAATTCTTTCTCAATTTCCGGATCTCCACCTTGAGTACAAGGTGCCATTTGCCGAGGGGGGGATTGTTAGTAGTACGGTTCCGGTTCTTGGGGTGATCCGCATGATACACCGTCCTGCCCACGTCCTCTAATACATACTTATCAAAGGAAGAGGGGTAATTTAGGAAGTACGGCCTGAGTCGGTTAAGGAGGCACGTGGGGCACACACCCACGATCGGGTATATGCGCTGCCTGGATGAGGGAGGGACAGTTAGAGAATACTTTTCTGTTGGAACAGAAACGGGAGAGGGGGAAGTGGCCGGACCCCTTTCTTCTCCAACCTGCAGCAGCGGACGAGCTGGAGGAGGACTCTTCAGATTCTCAGCTTGCTGTATCTGTTTTCCTTCTTACTCTAGATGTAAACTGATTCCCTGGTGATATCATTCTGGTCTTTACTCTATTAGAAGTGCTTTACCTTTTCCATAACACACACGCACCAAACCATAACATACCACCAAAGGACGGGGGACTGTATTTTCATTGGCCTATGATTTTGATTACACTTCTCCGCACGCTGCGATTTCATTGGAGGTTACTATCAAATTCAAAATTCCTCTTACATGAAGTTCTTCAATTGATTGCCAGCCTTGTTACACATCTTGGCATGTGGATTGAAGGTCATGGTTCTGGTTCCGGCATGATGCAGCGTGTTTTGGACAGTTCAGATGCTTGGTAGCCTCACTCAATGATCTCGAAAAGTAGGAGGGAATTGATAAGGCGGAGATTGAGCTTTTACAGGGGTGCTTTGGTGACTGGGAGCTGGATGCAATAGTTTTTTCCCTACAACTAGTAGGAGGAAAGGTGAGAGGGAAAACACAGCGGAAAGAAAATCAGTAGAAGCTGCATCTGCAGACGAATCAATATCCAGCTTGGAGGCTTGGGATGTACGAGTTTTTGGGCTTGTTATTTTCCATGTTGATAATTCAGGTGACGCCACAAAAGGGGAAATGCTGGTTCGTGAGTGGACTTTAATACATATATTTCAGCAGAAATTAAACAGACTGAATTTTGGCAAAAATGTGAACAGGTTCGCAAAAAATTAAATTGGGTTTGTACCTTGATAAAGGCCAGAGTGTTACAACCTACCCACCATATAACTGCTCGTCCCCGAGTTGCATTCCCGAACTATCACCGGGCCTCTTCGGTAAACAATTCTAGCCATTGCGCCCGCATGTCGGACTTCCGCTCCCACGTTTCCTCTTGGATATGCCCGTGCCTTCACTGTATCCGCATCAGAGGAACCATCATCTTCCCGTGCAGAGCCTTTGCTCTAATTCACTATACGCATTAGACACTCCACAAACGATGCGTCTGCTTCGAGCTCGACGTCATCAATATCAATCAAATGAGAAGGGTATCGTCGAAGCTACGATAGGTGAAATACGCTGTGCATAGCGCTGAAACGCTAAGAGCTAATCGGTATGCCCCAATACCAATCCTCTTCAGGATCTCAAATGGCCCCACATATTTGGTGCCAATTTCCCCTGCCTCTGTATACGGCGATGTCCCAATTTAGGCGACACTTGTAAAAATACTCGATCGCCCACCTCAAATTCCAGAGGACGGCGTTGCCGGTTGATATACTACCTCTGCTTGCTCTGAGTGGTCCCCAATCGCTTCCCGATCAACTGAAAGTGCTCTTATGTTTCTTGCGCAAGACTCGACCCAATAACCGATGACTCTTCGCCCTCAAGCCAATATAACGACGATCGACATGACCTTCCATATAAATCCTTAAAAGGCGCCATCTGAATCGAAGTCTGATAGCTGCTGTTATAGGAAAACTCTGTAAACGCCACACTAGAGGAACTTTACCCCTTTCTTGGTCAGGGTCGTCATTGGCGTTGCCAATCGGGAAAAGTCCTATATGAATCTCTCTAGTAATAACCAACCAATCCTAAAAAGCTGTGAATCTCAAAAATGTTCTTGAGCCTCTCCTAAGAAACTACAACCTTGACCTTCTTAGGGTCTACTGATATGCCACCCTCTGATATATCGTGCCCCAAAAAGCGCACCTGATTGATAAAGTCACACTTCAAGAGCATGCCATGCAACCGATGCTCTCTAAGTGTAATCAAGATAATCTCGAAATGTCGTGCGCGCTCCTCCCTCAACCGAAAGTATATGAGGATATCATCGACAAATACAACTACAAAGGAATTCAAATAAGGACGGAAGACCGGATTCAGCAGGGCCATGAACACTATTGGCGCATTCGTCAAGCCAAACGACATCACTGAGTACTCGTATAGATTACACCTGCTCCTGAATGCAATTTGAGGTGTGTCAAAAGGCTTCACCCTCAACTGATGATAACTTGATCTCAAATTGATCTTAGAGAACCTCTAGCTCCTCTAAGCTGGTCGAATAAATCATCAATACGTGGAAGTGGATATCGGTTCTTGACTTTCACTTGGTTCAACTTCCGATAGTCCACACATAATCTCAAAGAGCCATCCGCCTTCTTGGTGCATATGATTGGAGCATTTCAAGGGGACCTTATTGATCGTATGAACCCCTTTCGCCTCCAAGTCCTCAAACTGAGCCTTCAACTCTGGAAGCTTTGCAGGAGTCATCCTGTAAGGAGGAATAAATATAGACTCCACACTTGGTATTAGCTCGATTGTAAATTGAATCTCATGCTCGAGTGACAATATCGTTAAATCCTCAGGAAAGACATCCTAAAATCAGTCAATGATTGGAGGAAATACCACTCGATGCGTCTCCCCATCATTCAAAACGGGACTAGCAACCTGGGTTGTGATCCCACCTAGCTGCTGATGGCCAGGTTCTGCACGACCTGCATGCATGTCCCACTCTCCAACGCGGACATAATCGTCGTCTTCGGTAGATGTAAACAACACCCGTTGATGATAACAATCAATATGGACTCGATACTTAACTAGCCAATGCATCTCGAGGATCACATCAAAAGTACCCATCTCCGATATAAGGAAATCTCAAGGGAATCTTTAGCCACCAATACGAATACCCTCAGATTACATCCCTAAGGGTGTATCATTCGACTTCATCCCATATAAATACTCAATGGTTATCCCTAAGCCACCAACGAACTGAGCAGATATGAAGGAATGCGATGCTTCTGTGTTGAACAAAGTAGATGCTAAAGTCGCTACTAAAATCGTACCTCGAATGGTAGATGGTCCGACATCCTAATCGGTAGGAGTAGACTCAATGACGTGCAACTGGCTAGAACTTCAGCCCTGTGCTTCTGCCCGAGTCTCCTAGAATGTGCTCCCCTGCTGTATTTGTTGTCCCTGCCCCTGGGCGCTATGTCCTTCACCTTGATCTGAACGGCCGGTGAAACTCCAACTGCTAGCCTACTGTGGGTTCCCTGATCCAGCCCTTGAACCCTATGTCGATCCGGATCCCATGCCACCCGCAGATTGATGAGCACTCCCGCAATACCATTGTAGGTGCCCCATCTTCCCACACAATTGATACTCAACTTGCCTCCAGTCACACTGAGGATGAATATGGCCAGCATTGCCACACTGATGACACTCCACTAAACTGCCTCTCCGAGGAGAAAGAGACGGTCCCACCTTGGCTGCTCTGTCCACCGCCACCTTGGTGTGAACCGTCAAATCGGCGCTTCCTACTACCCGAGGACCCATCGCCGATTGCCCTAGTAGAAGCCATATGCCCTGAACCTCCACCCTCGTTTAGGTTCCTCTCTGTAGCGAGGGCCTAGTTCACGATCTCTGAAAAAGATGGTAGGTGAAAAATATTCACCCGCACTTGTATCGCATAACTGAGACTATCCTTAAAGCATCTTGCTCCAACTGCCTCATCCATAGTTAGCATCGAGGCAAAGTAATGCAACTCCGTGAAACGTGCAACATACTCCGTCACTATCATCTCTCCCTGAGTGAGGTGCATAAACTCTCAGGCTCTATCCTCCCTCAAAGTCGTTGGGAAAAAGTGTTTGAAGAACCGTGCTTGGAAACCCTCTCAGGACAGCCCAACGTGCCAGTCCGCCCGTACCAGAACACCTCCCCAACGCCCGACTGGTCCTTGTAACATTTAAACCTCCACCTTCACCCTCTTCTCACGGGGTGTCTCAAGGTGGTAAAAAATTGTTTATACTAATTCTACCTAGAGCTCAGCTGCCTGATGGCCACCCTCACCTATAAACAAAGGTGGGTGCTGCATTTGGAACTCTTGGGTGAGACCAGACATGGTATTTGCAGCTCATGGAGCCTCTCTCTCCATGAACCGCATGACCCGTAGCAAGCTCTCATGGAGTTGATCGTTTATCATCGGTCCCGACCCTACAGGAAGCTCCGACCCAACTGCCGGTGGGGCATGCTCATCCTTGCCATCTTGGCGCCTTCGCTGGAGGTTGCCATGGTGGCGTGTCTCTACAACACCAAACACAGGCCTCAAAATACATTTCCATAAGAGTTCTTGATATCACCGTTAGAAAAACGGTAAATGGCATAATATTCGACTATCCTATCCACCCGATGTCATAAAGGTCTCACAAATTGGGCGCTCTCTCTAGCCCCATCTACCTATACTCAACTCACCATCATATGCATATAGGATTCACGACATTTCATTTCCATTTTGTTTTTAATATGAATTTCACATTTGTGGTTCGGTTAAATGAAATGAAATGTCATTTCACATTTTATTTAATCGACACTATTCGTAAACAAGATATTTTATCACCAGTAACAATAATTTAAACCATCAAAGAATCAGTTAGATAAGACGCCACCATCAATTTTTATGGGAGAACTCCATATAAGTTGATGTTGACACTTTAAATAACCGACCCCTAGGATATAGCCAAGGCAACCAATCACAATCATGCAAATAGATGACATGTGTATCTTACGTGCCTGATACGATGCATGAACACACTCTTGCCATTTTGGGCCAAGAGTAAAATCTCATAAATCATAAATCTAAAATCAAGGTGCATCACACTAGGTGAGGTAGCTCAACTGTAAAAGCGGAACCAAGAATAACAGTCCCATCTCTCGTAAGGTAGACTTCCCTCATACGCGAGTTAACTACTACCAGGCATAAGATCCATACTAAGCTCCGATGATATCCTATCTCCTACTACCTTGCACAAATAGTAAGACAAGAGAAAAAATGAACAAAGCTTAATACCACTTTGTAATATCCCGACACGGATCACTCCAAGTAACTGGTCAGAGTGTTATGTGGCCTCAGGTGCACCTCTCCGTACGCCAGTAGCTGCCGACTAGTAGCAAAGATCCAATAAAAGTTGTGGGGAGACTATGCCTAACAATAGAAATCATCCAAATAAACTAGCCCAAGTCAACATCCTAAGTGAGCACAAATAACCAAATATAAACAACTTGTGCTATATCAATATGAATGTTGTACATGTCATACAAGGCATACAACCAAAATCGGGATCCCCCTTGGGCGGATCGTATACATCAAGATAAAAAAATGACCAAAATAAACAAAACTGGGAAAAAGCCGCAAGGTCGGTCCCGAGTCCTGGCTGAGTCCCATCTTTCGTACTCCACATCAACTATAACATTGATCATAGGGCCTTTGCCCTTATTCTGTCCTGCAAACATGAAGCTGATTGGGCACCCATGACGTCTCAAGCAAGGTGCAAGTACAACTCAGTAAACCACTATCAACTCGGTCTCTAAATATATCCAATTTGAATAAAGTGCATGCTGATTTGCCGCAATAATAATTGAAAGCATAAATAAATAAACCATTTTTGATCCTCATGTTCTAAGCTGTCACTCGAGATCGACCATACCTGCTTCGGCCAATGTCGAATGTCTTTGAAAATGATACATAACCGTCGGGGGGGGGGGGGGGGGATGGTGCCCCACCTCAGAATCGGCTCATCTCAACACCATTAGGGGGGAATGACGCCCTGCCCCAAAATCAACTTATCACAACATCATCAGGGGTAATGATGCCCCAACCTGACATCAACTCATCACAATATCATCTGGGGGAGTGGTGCTCCGCCCTGGAATCAACTCATCACAATATCATCAGGGGGAGTGACGCCCTTCCTTGGAATCAACTCTTCACAATATCACCTGGGGGGAGTGGCGCCCCGCCCTGGAATCAACTCATCACAATAAGATCAGGAGTGAATGGAACCTCGCCCTAAAATCCACTCATATACATTTGCCAGTTACTACCACAATTTAATAAAAACTAGTACTCACCCGTGCAAACGCACTGTGATATCAAATAATTCTATAAATAATAATCCAATACTCAATTAAAAAACATGATCCACTGCAAGAAAAAAAACATGTTCCAATAATCTAAAAAAAAACATCCACTGCTCAAATTAAAAAGTTCATCATCTACTCAAATGGAGTACACCATCCGGTTTTAAAAAACATGTTTCACAAGTAATATGTAGTATAATTACAAGAAACTAATATCTGAGAGGAGAAAATGATCCACTGGTGATGACGATCGACAATCCGATACTGATATTGGAGGAGACATGCGTCATGAACTGCGAGAAGGTTATCCCAGAGATCGCGTTGGAGAAGGTATTGGAGGAGATGGTGATGATGATCAACAATTCGATAGTTGATGGCCAAATTAGGAGGAGATTTTGGGAGCTGATCAGGGTGTGGGGGGAGTCGCGAGACCTCACTTATTTACCTGTTCCGTCAAACTTTTATGGGTTTGAAGGCAAGGGGCACGCCTCTACCACTTGAAGTGAGTTGGTTTTCCTCTTCCCAACTCAAGAAACCAAAATCCAGAATGGTTAAGGTGAGTATGTAGATCACCAATACTTTATATAAATTAGCATCGGAGATAAATTTGCATAATGAGTTCCTGTAGGAGAATGTATCAAGCCTTGAAAAAGGATTTGAATCTGATCTCTCTGTCCAATTACATGAGGTAGTACACCCTCACCATAATATGGACACTGGTCAGGGTATCAATAAGGCCAGTGAAGGTATTAATGGCGTTGCTCCAACTCCCGAAGTATCAGCTAAGGGCCAAGATAAAGATGATGCTTCTCTGAAGGATGGTAGCAGTACAGGCAGGATATCAGTTGGAGTTGGTGTGTCATTAAGGGACATTGATGCCGTTGGAAGGGCTGTGGAATCTGAAACAGTGGATGCTTCTGCTAGTAAGAATGATAGAGGAACCTTTTGCTACCAAGAATGATGCTGGAATCGGAATCAGTAGATCCTTCTGAATCAGTTGGAGTTGGTGTGTAATTCCCTGCACATGGAATATTCATTGGAGTCAACACTCCAGCAGCCACTGTATCCTCCTGGAGGGTACCCTATAAGTAACGGTAGCTTAACAACTGCGGAAAAGAAAGAATACCTTCTTTTGACCTAAAACAGCCTAGAGGTGCTCTCAAGCATGTTGACGTATGGAGCAAATCCGAACAACATCAACGATGAACCGGTGATGAGCATGTTGGAGAAGTGCACGAACTTGGTGCCTCATCTTAATCAGGATCGAAACCTTTCATCCATCCTATTACTCCGCCCTGTCACCCTGTATGGAGGATCAAAACCTTTCATCCCCCGTGGAATGGTTCACTGATTTCTTGTTTATGAGTTTTACAGTATAACCATGTGTGACATATGAATGTGAAAAGCTTCAAGACCAAACTAAAAACAGTTCAAGAAAATACAACTATTGTTTAATCTGGAATTATATTTGTGAGGAGTTTTGGTGGTGGAATAAGTGGTAATAATCCAGGAGCTCACGACCTACAAAATCAGCCAACATGTCTATCTGCAGATACAAAAAAATGTTTAAAATTAACAATACATACTAATAAATAATGAAATATCTGAATGGAACGTTCAAATGATAGATGACAATGGAGAGAGAAAGGGAT
Source organism: Viscum album (assembly GCA_963277665.1). Lineage (NCBI taxonomy): Eukaryota > Viridiplantae > Streptophyta > Magnoliopsida > Santalales > Viscaceae > Viscum > Viscum album. The sequence continues at coordinate 95,764,874 of OY728142.1, read as the reverse complement.
GGCTTGCTTCAACATGATACCATGAAAGGATCCAACAGTGAAGATGGACTTCACCACCACATCAGGTTTTGCCAGTGTGATCTCCGCTTCATGATTTGACAATGCAGCAGGCTCCTGGTGTGGGATGACATTGCTGTAGACTTTAATTTTCAACATAAAAAACCACACTGCAATGTAAACACCCCATGAAGTAACATAGTAAAACACCAGGCATTGCAATGATAATTAAACAGGGAAAATGGAAGATCAAAACAATATATATATTGATGAACATATGATATTGTTATTTCATGAAGAAAGAAAGTCAACCAAAGACAGTAAACATCAAACAACATCACACAACGATGCTAAGAAAATAGACCAACTGAAGATAAATAAACCAATTAAAGACTACAATCTATAGTAAACACCACACTTTTGCTTCTAAGAAAAATAAATCAACCGAGTAAGGTCCTTAAATCACATCAGGTTCACAGAGACAACCTTAATGCAATGAGGAGACATCATATCCAAATAAGTTCAGATATTTCTATTCTAAAGTCATACGAATGAGCATGCCTTCTTTGGATAGAAGGTCCTCACGCGGAAGGAGAGGCATCTTGTTATGGAGGGCATATTGTTGCCTACAAACCTCTCCCGATGGAAACAAAGGATCAAGTATGCACTGCTTAAACTTAGTACATCATCCGGTTTTCATGAAAATGTATCACAATAGTATACAGTAACTACCATTCAAGCCTATCGTTTGGCGTTAAAACTGATTTGTTATTAATGTAACCGCTACTGATAGGTTAATAATATATGAAGAGGCACATAAAAAATAAATAAATTGTAGTAATTATGTAATAATCCTAGAAATATAACAGCCTAGCGGTTAGGATGTGAAAACTTTCCAAGGTTTTAAAACTGTAGTGGACCGATACAAGGGAAATGTATCCAAGGAAGGATTTGAAATCATAAGTGATTATGGACAGAAAATCACTAAATATCACAAAATTCATACGGTGAGTCAGTTATAATTCCACAACATAGCAGAAAAACTCAGAATTTATCCCCTAGTATGATTAAAAGTCATTACAATTATCAAGAAAAGTGAAATTTTATAGTACATAATGTAATGAGATTCTTCTTTAAATGTCATACTTTGGTTGTTGGAGGGAATATGTCTGGACCTCATTGAGTCTAGGTACTCACGGCTATGTCCCAGGGGTGGATACTCAAAATTTGAGACTTAAGGATGGATAACATAACTGTGTGTTGGGCATAAGTAATAGCACGTACTACTGCTCAGAGCTGGTTGTGAATTGGAATCCATATCAACTTGGGACAGTCCACAGTTGAGCACTGCGCCTTAGGATGCAGATTCCTGGAAGCCAATACATGCATCCCAGCTAGTGCTGAGTGTTGAAGCCTTATGTACTTCAGAGTTCTCAGTTTTTCTGGTGATTTGAGGCAGAGAAAATTTTCCAATGAAAAAAATGATAATAAATAACCCAAGAACATGGCATAAACATGAATAAAGCACAGTGTCTGATGAAGAATTCACCTAGTTACAGTTCAGATCATTTGAAAGATTTTGTCCATCAGGAGTGATATAATCGAGACTGTTGCATTCATTATAAGTTTGAAAATATATAGGGGATAATCTAAATAATCAAACCTGAAATTCTAATGCAGGTATGACTAAATGCAATAGCATAAATTAAAATTGTTTTGAAGTTGGGAAGACCTGGCAGAGGAGAAAAATAATACTGTAAGAATGAAGTGACTTGTGCGCCACACTAATCCAATGCCCTAATATAAAACATGTTCCAATGATCTTAAAAAACATCCACCGGTCAAATTAAAAACCTCATCCACTGCTGAAACATAGTATATGATCCAGTTTTCAAAAACATTTATCAGAAGTGATATATAGTAAAAGTACAAGTTAGTATTAAGTGAGACAAAAGAAAATGGTACAAAATATTGCAATTGTTGGAGTCTGTATCCCACATCGGACTTGTGGTCTGATGTGGAGTTTATCATTCATTATAAAAGAACGCCTCCTCCTCACTTTGAAGTAAGGAGGCGTGGGGTTTTCCTCATTTTACATGGTATCAGAGGGCAGGTTTGATCCCTCCCTCACATATTTTTTTTCCCGATCTAGGGTTCTTTGGAATTCCCCCTTGGGGGGCGGCGACCTCAAAGCCCTGTAGGGTTACCGCCGCCGCCCCTCTGCCTCTGCCCTGCGCGGCTCCCCGGCGGGTCTCCCCTCCCTCCCGAGCGCCGCTCGGCCTGCTGCATATCCGGCGGCTTTCCCCCTCCGCCTCGGCCCGGCTCTCCTCCCCGACGGCTTCGCTCCGCCCCGCGGCTCCCATCCCTCCCGCGGCCCTTCCTCCTGTGCGCGTAGCACGGCCCGGCGCCAGGCGGCTTCCTCCTCCCGCGCGGCCGACCACATCCCGGCGTCTCCTTCGGCCGCGGGTCCCCTCAGCGGGTCTCTCCCGCGTCTTCCCGTCGTCGGCCTTCCGCGGATCTTCCCGGCGGAGTCCAGATCCAGCACGGATCTCTCTCCCGGCGCGGCTCCCTTCGCGCAGCAGCGCCTCACCCCGGCGCCTCGCCCTCGGCGCCTCACCCCGGAGCCTCGCCCTCGACGCCCCGCCCAGGCGCCTCACCCCGGCGCTCCGCCCTCGGCGCCCCGCCCAGGCGCCTCGCCCTCGGCCTCGCCCCGCACGCCTCCTGCCTGACGTCTCTCCCCGGCGACCCTCCTGCCTGGCGTCTCTCCCGGCTCCCGCGTCGCCCTCCTGCCTGGCGCGGCTCCCTGACGACCCTTCTGCCTGGCGCGGCTCCTGGCTCCCGGCTCCCGGCTCCCCGGCGTCCAGGCAGCTAGGCTGCGGCCCTCCAGCAGCGCTCCTCCAAGGCAGCCTCCTTCGCCGGCCTCCATTCCTGCCAGCGCCTCCAGCAGCCGGCCTCCAGCAACCGGCCTCCACCCTTGCCGGCCCCTCCACGCCGGCGGCCTCCTCCGGCTTCCAGCGCCACCTCCCGGCCTCCTGCTCCCTCGCCGGCCTCCTCCTGTGCTCTTCTTCCGGCAGTCCGCCAGCTCCCGTTTCTCCCAGCGGCTGCCCAACTTCAGTTTCGGCTCTCCGGCACCTCCTGCGGCATCCTCGCCTCGCCGGCATCTCCCGACGACTCTCGGCAGCCGCATCTCTGTCTGCCGGCACGTCCATTCGCTGGCGCAGTAGCTCGACCACCTAGGATTTGGGCCCGTTGGCGCCGCCAGCCCCGCAACAATTCTGCGGAATCCCCGCCTCCCGTCGCCGGCCCCGCAAATGCGGTTTTCCCAGTGCTAGTTTGAATTTCCCGTCGTTTCATCGTCCGCCCCCACTAGTGCGGTGTTCCTGGTGTTCCGTCAACCGGCCGGTCTGAGTGGTTTCATCTGCTGCGCCCGCACCATCATCCATCCATCATCCTGCGGGGGAGCTGTGATCGTGAGGGGGAGCATCAGTGTTGCAGTATTTTTTCTTTATTTTATTTCGTCTTGTTTTGTCATCAAGCTGGGCATATCCAGCTTGAGGGGGAGTGTTAGCATCTGTTTTGTTGATTTCTTTTCATTATGTGTCTAAGCTAGGTACACCTAGCTTGAGGGGGAGTGTTGGAGTCTGTATCCCACATCGGACTTGTGGTACGATGTGGAGTTTATCATTCATTATAAAAGAACGCCTCCTCCTCACTTTGAGGTAAGGAGGCGTGGGGTTTTCCTCATTTTACAGCAATAATAGTGGATTAAACATGGAGACAGTTAAAATAGTAGAACACATGAAGAATAATCACGATAGTTAAGGGAGCGCATGTCACATACCTGAGTAAGCAACATAAGTTACAAAAAATTTAAATTTGAATTAATAGAAAAAGAAATCAGCAGATGTAAGAATCAATATAAGACATGGTGCATGCTTACAAATTAGGCCATGTCATTGGTAAAAATAAAAAAACCTCAATGCACAAGATGGACGCTTCCCTAACAGCATGATTTAGGTCATTTAACATACATAAAATCTGATTTTATAAGGACATGGAACTGGCTAGGCGGTTTCGTGGTAAAGGCTAACCATCCTAAGAGTGTTGGGGCTGCCAGTTTGGTTCTACTGTAAAATTTCTAGGAAAAAAATTATTGAAAATGAATTACAAAATGGGGGGGCACTTGACTCTATGTGGCACGCACTGGATTTTTGACTGGAGAATAAATTGCCTGAAAAGTATTGCCACGAGAGGATGTATGTGGACGTTTTCAGTGCACTGCAGAAGCTGAAAAGGAAGAAAACAGGGAGGAAGTGGGAATCAAGGGGGGGGGGGGGATGTTTGGTATTTGTTTGTGGGACACGGGTGAAAGAGCTTGAGGCTGGCTGTAGTTGCCAGCGTCAGAAATTTGTGGGGTGCGTTTAGTAGTTTGGTAGAACATGAATCAAAATAAAATGACCCCCTGCTCCAAACTATTATCTGCAATTAAGCACATACCTTTCTCAAGATCCCCTGTTTGGAAAATCCCTTCAATCAAAATGCTGTAGCTATAAACATCTGGGGGTATTCCACAATTTTTCATTTCTTCGAAAACAATAAAAGCATCGCCCCACTGAGACACAGACCATAAATAACAGCATTATAACAGTAACAGTTGACAGGAAGGCCTCTAAACCTCAAATCCGTAATAAGATCCAAAGCAAGCTCAGTATGTCCAACACTGCAAAGCCCATATATATATACACTATATATTACTATAGTAGGTTTCGTCCCACTGCTTTTTAATTCTTATAAAATATCAAACGCTTGTGCAAGATCAATTTCACATTGCCCTCGATGCCGCTTTCAATAAAAGTTCATCATAATGGTGTAGGTGTAAACATTCGATGACGGTCCAGACATCGTTAATTCCTTAAAAACATATTTGATGAGTTCTATTTCATTTTCGGTAGCCAAACACTTAAGTAAAAAGTTACAGGATCTGATGCTTGGGTAAAACCCCACTTTCCTAGCCTGAAAAAACACATCAATGGCATCCTTGAGCATTAAATTCACTGCCAGGCTCACTGATTACAACACTGATTATAGCATTTGACCCCTCTGTGCAATTGGGTTGTTCCAATAAAATAATAAAGAGATGACACAATTCAATAAGAATGAATTGAAATATATATAGTATGAAACTGGAAAACAAAACATCATAAAGAAAACTGTGAAATGTTTATGGAAATTAAATAAAACTTATTTCAAATTGCAAACCATTACCTGCAAAACTCCACAATGGGGCAAACTTGTTCATGCAGTAAAAGTTTGGGCTCGGTGCAGACAAAAACCTGAAGCAGAAAACCTGAATGGATAGTTGACAAATAATACAACAGAAAAATGTCAGTACAACAAAAGCTATTTTGAGTCCCCACCAATATTTAAACCATAGTTGAAAATTATAACGACTTTTTGATGAATTATAAAATAAAACAATATTATACATAATAAAATTGAAGGGAAACACATATAAAACATGTTAACATATATGATAAAATTGTTTGTTGCAGGGGAATGGGTTGAATGCAATACTAAAAAAACATAGGTGTGAAAATACATGGTTCAATTAAACATAACCCATGAAAATAGAAACCAAAATACAATTTTCAAAGTCAAATGGGTCCCATGAGATTCAAATTAGTGAAACATACCTTTAGGCAAGCCAAGATCTCTGGAAGCCTATACCTGCAACCCAACTTCAAATAACATCATTCAGTCATGACACCAAACACATTCAAAGCTCCATTCAAACATTCATTTAAAACATTTCCATGGACACATAGTTACAAAGCCAAAAAAACAGCAAAAGGAAAAATAAATCAGCGCTGTATAAAAAGCATTACCTCCAATATTTTTTGTTGAACCCTGTTTTTATTATTCTAGGTATTTTTAAGTCCGACATCGGAATACCCCTTTATGTATTCCGTATTTTCAATCTATAAAAGAAGGCCTCCGCCTCACCTTGAGGTATGGAGATTACCTTTTCTACATGGTATCAGAGGTGGTGCCCAGCCTTAAGTGTGGTGCACTGCCTGGGTTGAGATGTAGGGCCCACAACGAGGATGTTGTACTCTAAAGGGGGTAATTGTAACACCCCAGAATGATAAAGGGTTAAATGACTTAATGATAAGACTCATGTCAACAAGGTGGACTTTCCTTTTCGGGAGCGTACTTGATTAGAACTCCACAGTTAAGCGTGCTTGACCTGAAGTAGTGATCAGGATGGGTGACTTTCTGAGAAGTTTACCAGGGTGTGTGTGAGTGAGGACAAAGTACACTGGAAATGACATGTGTTGGTCTGTGCGGACTATCATTAGTCAGATGATTGGCCCCAGGGTGGGGACCACGTTTCTGCGGCGCCGAGTCTCACGTATGTCGACTCCACCGCTCTCTTTACGGCCTTAAGTAGTCTACTCGTGCTTGGTTTGACTGATTTAGCACTGTTGTCACCGATTTTGGGATCTCCCGCAGCATGAAGGACCACACAGTGTTCTACAGGACATCTGCTGGCTGCATCCTGTTGGTCGTTTATGTGGATGATATCATCATCACTGGCAGCGACTCTGCTGGAATCACCCACCTTAAGGGGCATCTTCACCATCACTTCCACACTAAGGATCTCGGCCCTCTCACATACTTTCTAGGCATCGAGATCTCCTATTTTTTGGACACCATCTTCCTCTGGCAAAGGAAATATGCGTTGAATATTCTGCAGGATGCTGGGCTGACACAGACCACTGCTGTGGACACTCTGGAGCTTGGGGAACGATCTCTCTATGACTCCTTAGAACCGTATTCACACTCAGAGCGGTACCGTCGACTGGTGGGCAGACTCAATTATCTCACCATGACTCGTCCCGACATTGTCTGCGTTGTTGGCAAAGTGAGCCAATTCATGGAGCATCCGACCACCTCTCAGTGGGATGTTGTCCTCCTCATCGCCAAATACATCAAACGAGATCCTGCCCGTGGTCTTCGCTACTCCCAGCATGGTCATCTGAATATTAAGGCCTTTTGTAATGCTGATTATGTTGGTTGTCTTGCTACCTGGAAATCTACTTCTGTGTTTGCCGTGTTCTTGGCAAACAACCTCATCTCCTGGCGCAGCAAGAAACAGACTGTCGTCTCCCGCTCCAGTGCGGAGTCCGAGTACCGAGCCATGACCACCGTCACTACAGAGATCATTTGGCTTCGACATCTCCTCCAGGAGCTTGGTTTTCCTCCGCAGACATCTGCTCACATCTGGTGTGACAGTCAGACAACCATCAAGATTGCTTCGAATCCCGTCTTCCATGAACGCACGAAGCATATTGATGTAGACTGCCACTTTCTTCGTCAACACCTGGAGCACGATCATGTCAGCTTTAGCCACATCCCGACGGCGAACCAACTTGCTGACATCTTCACCAAAGGCCTCTTAGGAGCTCGCCTCGCCTCGCTCAGTTCCAAGCTGGGCATCCACACCATCTGCGACCCAGCTTGAAGGGGAGTTTGTCTGGTTTTTCCTTGATGTTATCATTTTTTTGTGGGACTCGTGTTCCAAGCTGGGCATGTCCAGCTTGAGGGGGAGTGTTGAACCCTGTTTTTATTATTCTAGGTATTTTCGAGTCCCACATCGGAATACCCCTTGATGTATTCCATATTTTTAATCTATAAAAGAAGGCCTCCGCCTCACCTTGAGGTATGGAGATTACCTCTTCTACACTTTTCTTTCTCTAAAGCTCATATATCCGTCACGGACCTCATGCTTCAGGGCATTGACAAGATCAAATGAACTGTAACAATATTTCAAATTTTCTAAAAAATCAGTGCATTTTTGGCTTAAATGATAAACAAAAGAAATGCCAATAAAGGTAATAAGGATGCATTTGTCATGTAAGCAAGATTTGATGGTGTTGTTGTTTTGCAGATATCATTTCGGAACTAGTGAACCCTATAATATCAGCAACACTGACTCTTCCCTGTACATACGCAAAAGATGTATTTGTTAAAATGTTTTGAATCCATATGAAAATAATTTAAAGATGAATCGAGCAAGAAATTCTGAAAGAAAGAACCTCAATATGTGCTGGACATCTGAGATTTTTTCAATTGTTATGTACAATTTCTTGACATTCAACAATTTTTGTATAATATTGTTTAAAAATTTGAATAAACACTAATGAATATTGAAATTTGAGATTTGAAAGTTGGAGTGACGCATTACTAATAAGAATCAATATGATTGAATGCATGTTTTGTATTGAATGGATGTTTTGTGTTGTGCCTTCCCATATCCTCTCAGTTTATAGACTCAGAACTGCCATTGATGGCAGGTTTCAGACTGGTCATCGATAACCAGTTCATTGTGTGTGTGATCAATGCATGAATAACTGTGGAGCCGACCAAATTGTGCGTGGATGATCCAACACAAATAAATAAAAAAAGAATTGTGAAAATACAAGGTTTAGTTAAACATAACCCATGAAAATAGAAACCAAAAGACAATTTTTGCAGTCAAATGGGTCCCAAGAGATTCATAGTAGTGAAACATACCTTCTGACAAGCAAAGATCCCTGGAAGCCCATACCTGCAACCCGACTGCAAATAACGTTATTCAGTCATGAAACTAAACACATTCAAAGCTCTAGTCATACACGAGCTTAAAACATTTCTATGAACACAGAGTTACGTAGCCAAAAAAACACCGAAAGGAAAAAGAAATCATGGCTGTATAAAAAGCATACCTCGAATACTTTTTTGCCTCTAAAACTCAATTGTCCATCACGAACGTGCATTGACAAGATCAAATGAACTGTCACAATATTTCAAACGTCTTGAAAAATCAGTGCATTTTTAGCTTAAATGATAAACAAAAGAAGCACATGATTATCACTGTATCAATGGCATCATATAGCATGTTCCATGTTTTACACAAAGTGTGGGATTACATCTGATCCGGAATAATGTTAAACAACATCTTGTGTAACCTCATAAACCAAGAAAAACCCAATGGAGAGTAAAACAAATGCAAGAGTACATGCAAGAATGCAGTGAGATAGCCTAACTTTATTATTCTTGATCATAGGCCTGTAAAACCAAACACCCTTTATGTTGAAGCCATGAACAATCACTTATAGTGTGTCTGATATGCAATGTTGTGCTATTCTTTCCCCTCCTAAAGCCTTGAAATACAAAGTAAAAACATCATGTGCATAAAAAGCCATGATATGTTGAAGCCATGAATAATCATTTATAATGTGTCTGATATGCATTGTTGTTATATTCTTTCCCCTCCTAAAGCCTTGGAATACAAAGTAAAAACATCATGTGCATAACACGTTCCACGTTTCGCGCTGGGATCACATGTATGCTAGCACCAAGATGGAATGAAAAGAAGCCTCATATTGGCAAGGTTGATAAAATAAACTCATTTTGGAAAGATAACAATGGCATCATATAACATGTTCCACGTTTTACACAGTGTGGGATTACATCTGATCCGGAATAATGTTAAACAACTTATTGTATAACCTCATAAATCAAGAAAAACCCAATGGAGAGTAAAACAAATGAAAGAATACATGCAAGAATGTAATGAGATAACCTAACTTTATTATTCTTGATCATAGACCTGTAAAACCAAACATCCTTTATGTTAAAGCCATGAACAATCACCTATAGGTTGTGCTATTCTTTCCCCTCCTAAAGCCTTGGAATACAAAGTAAAAACATAATGTCCATAAAAAGCCATGATATTGATGTTGGAACCACAAAGTGGCCTCAAAGGTCATTAAAAACAGAGCTCTTTAATCTTTATTCCCCCCCCCCCAAAATAAATAGAACCTGGGATTCAATAATACTCATTGAAATAGAGATTCCCATGTTCGTAGGATTTTCCAACCGGGGGTTTTTTATGTGGGGGTGAGATGAAAAATAATTGTCTTCCAAACCATCCTTGACAGTCAAATATCCTTTTTTTCTTAACCCTCCAAATCAAATGGTCAAATAAATAAAATTCGGGGAATGAAATTTGATAAAAATAATTAGGTTTATTTTGGAAATTGCAAAGAAAAAATTAGTTCATTGCATTTACTTTATGATAAATTTTAAGTAATGATCGGGTAAGGCCAATCCTTTCTATCATGAAACTCCCATACAGTTGAACATTCAATTCAATTTCTTTACATGTCATTTCATTCCATAACGTTCCGTTAATGATCATTCTATCCCATTCAATGAAAACTTACAAACATGACCTAAAAATTTGTACCAATATTCAGATACAACACAAATGCAGGGAGTGAGGGGGATAAGCGGGGCATACATACCAACAATTGATGAAAGCTCAAGTAGCTCATAAATTCACAATTAAGTTAGAAAAAAATCCATATGCACAAAAATTGATAGAAAAAAATGTTACCTTCAAAAATATACATATGGATTACCTGATTTTCACCAGAAATATTGTGATCGCCTTGGTCAACAGGACAAGAAGGCTCAAGACATATAGAAGAAAGAACTTTACTATAATCATCTAAAACAATTCATAGACCTTGTGCCGCTTTGATTAAGTAAGGTTTAAGTTTGGTCGCACAATTCTTAAGAACCTTCTCACTGAATCTCCTAGTAGTGGGAAGAAGATCCTGGAAATCAGAAAATCTACTCTATAAGACATAAGGAAAGGTTATTAGAAAAACCAGGTAGAAACAAACAATAACAAACCATGGTATTGTATATTGAAATAAAAAATAATAATAATATTTTTGTGGCTACATGAAAAAATTTATGATGCATACAAACTAAACATTTATTTTATATCTGCACTAACTGAATATGCAATGAGCTAATCTGCAATTTGCAAACAACCTGCAAAGTGCTTGTTTGTCAATCAAGAGTACAGATATATATATCTCTTGGAATGGAACTTGCTCTAAAGTGCTTGTTTGTCAACTCAGCCAATTTTGATTCCATAAATTCATGTTCATTCTTCTCCATTTGCAAAAAAAAAAAATGCAAATATATTAACATGGAAGGATGGAATAAATACATGCATACATGCACACATAATTAAAAGAAAAACATGAGGTTATCTTCGACCAATAATGAAAAGAAGACATTAAAATGGCGAGTCCTATCCATAAATTAAAACAACTATGCAGAGAAGCATCCCACCTGCCCAAACATGAACATCATGATTAAATCCAGCACATCGAGGGATGAAAAGCTCAAACAGATAATAAGTCTGGAATGAGCTTACGTAGTAAGTAGTAGAGGATTGCCAGGTACCAACTTCAAATGAACCATCACTTTCCCATGAAAAACTTGTTCTTCGATGAAAACCAATTTCATGAAATCAATAGAATCCACCGATCTAAAACCAGACAAAGGAAAAAATCATAGTAAGTTATATGAGAGTAAATGAATCAAAAAATATAGTATGCATTTACACATAAAAGCAAGAATAAATCGAACAAAGTAGTGATAGTCCCGGTGCAATCCGTTACCAACTTCATATGAACCTACACTTTCCCATGAAAAAAATTGTTCTTCAATTCGAACTCATCTCCTGAAATCCATAGAAACCACACAACGCAAACCAAACAAAGGAAAAAATCCCAGTAAGTTGACATCAGAGAACAAATGAATCAAAAAATCCAGTATGTATTTACACATAATACCAGAAAAAAATTGAAGCTAAGCGGAGCAGGCCGAGGCAGAGCATATGGAGGTAGAGAAGTCGGAGGCTGTTGAGCCAGAGGCGGGGTAGACGGAGCAAGCGGAGGCGGAGCAGGTAGTGGCGGAGCATACGGAGACGCAACATGCGGAGGCGGAGCATGTGTAGGCGGAGCAGGCGGAGGCAGAGGAGGCGGAGGCGGAGGTGGAGGAGCTAACCAGAGGAGCCGAAGGCATAGGAGTGGATAGTTGGAGGATGACACCAACCTTGAAATCGTAGATCCCGACGAATGTATCAGGCGGATGGAAAGGATGTTCCGCTTAATTGGAGGAATCAATCGCCGAGGAAGACCCGACGTTGGTTTGCATGAGTAGAAGAAGAAAGCGGGAACCCTAGCCGAAGAAGATTGAGGGGGGATTTTCGGGAGGAGTAGCAGAAAACGGGAACCGTACCGGAGGAAGATCTGTCAGAGAAATGCGTGAGGAGAAAGAGAGACCGAGAACCCTAGGCGAGGATGATGGATTGGAGGATCGGGGGACGACAAGCTGAGAGCAGAAGCGAAGATTGGAGGGAATAGGGGTGGCCGCGGGGGTGCGCGAGCGGGGTCGCGAGTTTGGAGGGTGTTTTGGAGTGACGTGGAAACATAGCTGGGTGTCACGTATGAAGAAGTCACCCAACTTTAGTATATATAATTGATACCTGATCACATTTCACCATTTAACACGACCAAATTAATAACGGTTCTCATATACCATATCCACCATGATTCTCATCCCAGGAGATCATTCCAGGTCATCCATGTTCAACTCACTAGGTTATCATTCTGTTTAGGACACCTCTTGGGTTGCCTTTCGAAATTCTCATTTTTTCCCAAAACATGGCACACCTCACTTGGTGGCCAAAGGTTGGGCTCTACCCTTACTCATGGACCTCTCGTAGCCTGAATAACTTGAATTTAACAGGTAACGTAAATACAACAAACAAGCCTAAAACCCAATTAAATGGGGTTTTCTACATGGATCAAATGTTGTTGATTTGCTCTATTGAAGACCATATTTTCATTGAAACCATTTAAATCAAGATCATCTTGAATGATTTGTTTAAAGGTCCTTTTAAGTTTACCTGTACATCTTTCAATAAGTGAATTTGTAACTAAGTTTACCCTATTAATAGTTGCATCCCTAAGTTTTCTTCTAATATGTTCAAACAATTTTTATTTAGTCTCAGTCATCTTCTCATCAATTGAAGTCACTTCAATTTTCCCTCAAACACATTCATTTCTAATCTTATTCATCTTAGTGTGTTCACATGTCATCTTAACATTTACATTTCCGCTATCCTTATTTTCTATCCAAGATGTCCCGCCAGATGCCAACACTCACTGCCATATAAAATAGTTGGTTTAATAATATTCCTATAAAATTTACCCTTCAATTTCAAAGGAATTTTACTATCACATCGCACATTGAAAGCCATTTTCCATTCTGTTTGAATCTTATGAGAGACATCTGCATTAAAATCTCCTTCACATTGTAGAAATAAGACTAAATATTGAAAACAATCAACTTTTGAAATAAAGTTGTCACCCAATCTCACATTGATAACATTATTAGACAATCGTTTGCTAAAATGACACTCCATATATTCTATCTTTTGCCTATTAGGACGGAAACCTTTCAATTCTAAAGTCTCTTTTCAAAACTTTAACTTTAAATTGATATTCTCTTTGGATTCTGCAACGAGTATATCATCACTAAAAAACATGCAATTAGTTACGAGCTTAAAACTGAACAGTGATGCAGTTCTATCGAGATAGAGAAGTCTATAGTGTTGCTGGAAATCTAACTCGAGTTAAACTCATCATACATGTCTTAGATGAGTTTTTGATATAAACCACCTGCACCTCTTTTCTTTCAAGAGCTTTTCATAAAACCTCTTTAGAAACTTTATCATATGTTTTTTCCAAATCAATGAAAACCATATGCAAATCTTGAGTTTTTTGTCGATAATACCCCATCAGATCTCTAATCAAATAAATTGCTTTTGTGGTTGAACGTCCAAACATAAAACCAAATTGATTATATGAAATTTTTTAGTTTTCTTTCGAATCCTCTGTTCAATCACTCTCCCAAAGTTTCATGGTATAACTCATAAGCTTAATGTCTCTATAGTTCACACAATTTTAAATGTCTCTTATTTTTATATACAGGTACTAGAGAACTTACATATCATCTCTAGAGGCCTTTACGTATTGCCCTAGCCAAAATTCTCTGTCTGGAACCCTTTATGTATCAGGGAAGTTACCCTTACATATGCTCCCAATGACCCTTACGCACCATTGGGTTTCTCCATACTTCACCGATTTCCGAAGGAGAATGACCTTTACGTATCAAGTGATCCTTAAGTATCTGGGGGGAATGGCTCTTATGTATAGAAAATTTCCCCTTACGTATATAGGGTAACTCCCGATACTTAGCCATTTTCTGAGTAAGGGAATGACCCTTGCGTATGATCCTGAAAAATCTGCTAAATCAGGGGTCCTTCCGTATGGAAAAGTTTACTTTTATGCACCAGGGTTTTGCTTTTATATTTCATCTGAATATTGACTCTTACTTAGAGTTACCCTTACGTATACACTCAGACATTTTCCAAACTCCCCGCAGAGTTACTTTTACGTATGAAAAGGTTACTCTTACGCATCAAGAGTTTATTTTTATGTATAAGATGTTTACTTTTACGCATCAAGGAATTACTTTTACGTATTCCCTTAACCACTGATTTACTTTATGTATACAGAGCCTCCCACACTTTGTCATTTTAGCACAAGCAGAGTACTCTTATGTATGGGGTACCCATTAGTAAGAGTAACTTCTCACAGGGTGGTCTCTTGGTCTTGGTCGAATTTTCCGACCCTCCACAGTGTTGCTTTTACGCATGGGGGCACTCACTCTTACGTATGGGTCATAGAATTCACTAAATTCTTGGGAAAGTCTCTACTTAAGAGTCATCGCCCTCAACACTTGAGGGTCAGGACTTGCCAATTTTTTGGCAGAGTCCATACATGAGTGCCATCTCACCTCATGCGTATAGGTCATCCTAGACTTGGCCTTTTTTATTTCCAGAATTCGCTGCAACCTAAAAATAAAATCCAAATTCCTTCTAAAATACTTCCAGCACTTGCAGCCTCTGTCCAAATGCGGTAGCAGCTGAAAGTTTCAGAAAGAATAGTCCTGAACCCAGCCAACTCTCAAAACTCAAATCCCAACCATTACCGACACCCTGAACACCTCCACAGGGTCCCATCACACATGGCCGACCCAAAATTGAATCCAAAAACCGTTCCCGAGCACCAAGCCATACATAGCAGCCCCAAAAAAACACTTAAAATACATATATTTCAGCAGAAATTAAACAGACCGGAATTTTGGCAAAAAATTAAACAGGTTTGCGAAAAATTAAACCAATAATAAAGGCAAGGGTGTTGCACACATCCACCGAGTGATTGTAAAAGTCTCTTAGTTGAACCATGAAAAATCTCTTTAGATTTATCTGTGGAGACAAACCCAAATGGTGGGAGTTTGCTCTGCTACAAACAGAATTTGTCTACAGAAATGCTCATACATGCATGACAGCAAGTTCCCTTTAATCAATACAGAATGTTCCCTTTTTTCAATTATGCATGACAACTGTCCCAACTGTGCTTTGGACCTAGTTTGCCTACAGAGGGAACATGGCTTTAATATCACAACAACCTAATAAGCTATTGTCAGATGAAGACAATGTTGGATTGATGTAGCCCGATCCGTTCTGGATGATGGTTGGGCCGAATGCTTCCGGCCCATACTGTGCACCAGGCCGCAACTCTACGGTGAGCTCGTTGGGGGTTGCGGGGGGGCATCGCGCCCCTGCTCTGAGGGTTCGGGAGCTGAAGGTCCCTGACCTAATTTTTGGGGAAACTGTAGCAATTTTAAACCCTGTAGCAGAGTTGACCGACCGATACCGACAGTGCACTGTAGCGGTGCAAACGTTTGGCATGACTATTGTAGCAGGGTGGATTTTGGAGTCAACAGTACTGTAGCTCCGTGGACTTCCAGCCGCCAACCACCACCCATTGTAGCACTTTAGATTTGGGTAACCGCGACACTGTCGCGATGCGGACTTCCAGCCGCCTTTCACTATAGCACAACAAACTTTTTGTGCGGTTGGTGGAATAATGCTTCTCCCTCCTTATTAGCCCATTTCGGGTTAGAGTTTCAATTATTGGAAACTTTGATTCTCTCCTTGTAATTGTGCTCCCGACATATAGTGAAACTTCTACCTCTCTGTGGACGTAGGGATTATTTCCCGAACCACGTAAATCTCTGTGTCCAAGATCTTCTTCTTCTGTTTTTTTCCCTTCTACTCTTCTGTGAATCTTTTTTTTTAGTTCGTTGCTTCGGGCTGCATATATCTAAGAAAAGCTTCAACAATCAAATAGTAAATGCAAGAAAGTTGTTGATAAGCTTTTCCAGGCTGCTATGTTTCTAGAAGACCTTGCCATCCATCTATCCATCGGTCAATATATGTATATATTTTGATGCCTAAGAAGTATTTAACCTTCTGTAGTTACAAACGCCATTGGTATTTTTCTTTCACTATCATGCTTAAAAAACCCAGTTATACCAGGACGAAGCTAATAAATCAATGATTAGTTTTCCCTGTGAGTAGTGGATTGGGGGGTTGACATTGGGCACATTGATAGAGTTTAATTTTGTAGTTCACCACACGGTAATTGATGTTGGATTGGTGTAGCCTGATCCGTTCTAGATGATGTTATGTAAAAAATGAGAGGGAGAGAACGGGAAGTGAAACAGAATTATATTGCTAAGCCCACAACAGAAATACAGCAGAAATACAGCAGAAATGGGAGAGAAAGATATAGGAGAAGAGAGTGAGGAACCTGTGGAAGACCACTCCACTGATTCCTTCTAGAACGTCCCAACGTACCAGCCCACACAACAACCTGTTGTGGAAAACTCCCAAATATCAGTTCGTCCTCATCCCAACCCCCTGCTGCCATTTTAATAGCCCTCCAGTCCACTGCCACAGCTGGCAATGTTATTACAAAATACAATATTGCCCCCTAACAAACTAACAAACTCTAACAGCCTATTTCCAGCTGTCACCAGCCCTTTACCCACTAACAAACAACCCAGCCAATAACAGCTGCCAACAGCTGGCAACTGCTGGCAGCACAATATCCCAATTACAACCCACACCTGACAGTCCTCTATATTCCTAACAATTCCCTCCCACCTAAAAACTACCTTGTCCTCAAGGTGGAACAACTCAATCTTTGCTAGGCTGTGCATTGGGACAACAACACCCGATGGCGGCTTCGGTGGAGGCCTCAACATCATTGCATCTTCATTGGAAATCAGCAACACACTCGGGCAAATTAAGACGCCCAGTGCAAGTGGATTGGAAGCCCCTTGTTGGTAAGGTAAACTTCGGCCTTGCTGCCCAAGTGAATCTTGTTTCCAAATCGTTCCCATCCAAAAGTGTGTCTTCATAATATAAAAGAGCCCCTGTGACAAAAACCCCACTGTTTGAGAATGCTCAGCATTTAAAGCGTCATTGCTGCTGCAAGAAAAATCTCCAAAGTGCCTTCTCTCACGGTCTTGGTGTGGTGAGAATATGGTGGCTGCTGTGTAACAATTACAACATTTCTTAAAGTGACTGTATTAATAAGTTCTGCCTTCAGCTCCCCATACTCAGTCTCAACAGCTGCTCCAATCAACGGACTAGAAGTGTATAGTCCTTCCACAAACCACAATTCCCTGTGCAGATTTGACGCCACCTTTTTGGCCACTTTTAATTGGGCTAAATACCAGATTTCTGGAGTAAAAACGGACCTTCCAGTAAGCAGAATTTTGTCAACATTACTAATGTCCCAATAGAGAATTCCAGGGTACCCAGAAACAGTATTTCCAGCTCTTAAACCATCATTTGCAGAGAAAACAACAAGAGAAAATCCAAATTCCTTTATAACATCAGCAGCTGGAATACAGTGAAACTTCTTTAGGCATAGGTGGTCAGCAACAATACTTATGCTCTGTCCCTTGTTTGATTCTTGTTCATACGAACCTTTCAATAATAGAGCAGGCTGCAGCGATGGTCGCCACGTCTCCAAACTATTCCTGGGAGTTGTTGCTAAAACCATAGAGTCAAGATATCTGTTGCGTGTGTTATAAATAGATCCTGCAGACAAACCGTACTCCCTAGGCAACCTAGCTGCTTCAGCATGCCCCCAACAACCTTTTCCCTCCGTCTCAACAACCAAAGACTGCTCAACTAGAATACGGATGGCCTGTGGGAAAAACACATGCATCACTTGATCGGGATTTTGCTCCTCCAGGAGCTTTTGGTCCAGCACGCAAACAAACTCCACGGTAGGAGTTGCACTTGCTGCTTGCCTAGCATGATACTCGTTGTTTCCAGCAAAAACACTTTGCCCGCAGCTATCGTGAACATCAGAAATAGCAGGTCCTAACTCACTACCAGATTCAACAACATTAATTTGCCCCGTCCCCAGGTTCGGTATATTCCTGGTTTGTGAAAATTCCCTCGGCGTCAAGGCGAATAAGAGGGAAGTTGCTACCATGGACCGAGAATGCTTACAATGACTGCGCGTGTTGAAAACCGAACCTGCAGGTAGTCCGCACTGCCTAGGATTCCCAGGTGCAAAAGTGCCCTTGTTGTAGCCAATATCCTCCATGTCAGACACCAAAGGCTGCTCTACCTGAATTTTCATGGCTCGAGGAAGAGAACCTCGTGTCGCATGAATAGGTTTCCACTGCAACCCCCTTTCTCCAAGCTCCCTCAAAGGAATTAGAGAAACATCAGGCTCCATTGCACAGACAAAAGCCCTGCAAAACTTATCAGCCGGACTTCTACTACTTAAACCGCAGGCACCCCCTGCACTAGTCTTGCGGCCAATTTGAACAACGGATTGATTTTCTAGCTCATTAACGGCCCCTTTTCCGGTTTCTACAACAGTTGCCTCGGCAATACCAATAACTAGCATTTCTGGAACCATGGGCTCAACACCTAAAGCGGGATGCTCATCTGCTTTTGCAAATTCTTCTTCACTTAAATCTTTTAGTCCCGATCTTGGAAAAGTGGAGCAAGTTTCTCTGCCGCAAGAAGAAGTTTGCATGACGTCTTCCTCCATTCCCTGCCACTCTTGTGCATCTGAGAGCTCAGTCGGCCCTACTTCTTCCCCTGCAAATAACTTTGCTTGCTGCTGCTCTCTACCGCTTCAATACTTTTCCAAGAGTGTCGACTTCAACTGCTCCCATGTCGAATCTGGATTTTTGCTCAGCCAAGAAAGGAACCATAACAAAACTGTGTACTCCAAACTTAACTGCGCATAGTGAAGCTTCATGTCCTTTGCTGTATGATTTTCCAGGAAATAAGCCTCTGCTTTTGTGATCCAACCAAGTGGTTCCTCACCTGAAAAAATTGGCAGCTCAACTCTTGTTACGATACTGCTCATTCCATCGACTGATGACAAATTGTCAAGCATAGGACTCTTCTCTTGTTTCGTTCCGAACTCCACTGCCCCGACGTTGCTTCGAAGAGAACATGCTGCAGCTGTTTGGTTTCGGGTTATGGATACAGAATTTTGTTCTACCTGCGACTGCAAATTCTGTATCTGCTTCAGTGCCCTTCCATCTGTCCACGATTGTGCTTGCTCCTGCTCCCATGGCCTACGCCTCAACTGTCCAGTAGCATTCCGACACTCTGCATGAACAGAGGAAACCAACTTAGGTTCCTCTAGGTCGAATTTCAGCTCACTAAATAGCCTTTTGATCTTCACTTGTCTCTTAGTAAAATCTTCCAAAAATGATGTTTGTCTCTGCGCCTCCCTAGATGGTCCCTGCATTGTCCAGCTTGCTCACAAAAACTTCTTGTTCGTCCGTATGCGCCCCGACTTCTCAGTGCTCAGCCTACAACTTCTTTTTTTTTTTTTGTCAGTCAGCAGTTGCTCCAACCACTTCCTTTCCGTTCGCCTTTACAGCAGTCGCCCGTCTCAACTCCCAGTACAGCAAAATCGGCTTCCCATTAGTACGTCGCACTTCAATCGTCCTCTAGTGATCTCAACACTCAATGATCAATTAACATCGAACGCGCCTTCAGCTCCAAACGCACTTCCAGATTTCGCGTCTCCAGCTCGGGTCACCTCCAGCTATCAGAACGCTTACCACAGCAAACGATTTTCCAGTCGCTACGTTCACTACTGTCAATTCTCCTCACCCAATTCTGGCGATTGATCCCAACCAGCACGCGTCTGTTGGTACTACGCGTTTCCCGTGTTCGCGCCTCTTCTCCAGCTACCAACAATCTCGAAACCTCCAGTTGCTTCCGTTTGTTAGTACTGGTTTGCACCAGAAAATTCCCGAACTAAACGAACACTCATACGCAGCTCGAGCAGGATTTTTTTTTTAACCAGCTCTTGCGACACCTCTCTCTCTCGAGCGATTTTCCCCAGCGGAGTCGCCAAATTGTTATGTAAAAAATGAGAGGGAGAGAACGGGAAGTGAAACAGAATTATATTGCTAAGCCCACAGCAGAAATACAGCAGAAATACAGCTGAAATGGGAGAGAAAGATATAGGAGAAGAGAGTGAGGAACCTGTGGAAGACCACTCCACTGATTCCTTCTGGAACGTCCCAACGTACCAGCCCACACAGCAGCCTGCTGTGGAAAACTCCCAAATATCAGTTTGTCCTCATCCCAACCCCCTGCTGCCATTTTAATAGCCCTCCAGTCCACTGCCAAACTGGCAATGATATTACAAAATACAATATTGCCCCCTAACAAACTAACAAACTCTAACAGCCTATTTCCAGCTGTCACCAGCCCTTTACCCACTAACAAACAACCCAGCCAATAACAGCTGCCAACAGCTGGCAACTGCTGACAGCACAATATCCCAATTACAACCCACACCTGACAGTCCTCTATATTCCTAACAGATGATGATTGAGCCGAATGCTTCTGGGCCACACTACGCACCAGACCACAACTTCTGCGGGTAAAGCTCCGCGGTGAGCTCGTTGGGGGTTGCAGGTGGCAACACGCCCCTGCTCCGGGGGTCGAAGGCGCTCGACTCAAATTTTGGGGGACTGTATCAATTCTGACCACTGTAGTAGTGATGAGGATCATGGCACGAATGGTCATCGAGGTGTTGGAGGCGGTCTTGATGAGGAGGGTGGAAGGCGCATGATTCCACAAGACCCGCTGCGAGGAATTGGCGGCTCAATGACAAGGGAGCGAACCAAGAGAATGAAGGAGGCCTTAAATGGGTTAATCTTGCAATTCCAAGAGGAGGCCCAACACCCTTGCTTGGGGGAAGCATCCGGGCCTATAATTACATTAATTAAGGCCCAAACATGCTTTTAAAAACCCAATCCAATGTGTGCTACGAATTTCAAGCCCACCCCACCATGGAATCTTCAAAGTCAAAAGTGGTGGGCTAGTTGTCTTTACTTTCCAAAAAGGATGTGCTACTTGTCTCCTAAAGTCATGGGCATGTGCCAAAATTGTCAAAAGTGACATGTAGGCTTTTTGACTTGAGGAAACTAGGTGTTAGAATTTTGTATCAATCCTTGGCTATAAATAGCCACTCCCATGTACTCTTTGGAGATCATGAATGAAGGTAATGTTATTATGGTGAGTTTTGCTTGCAACCTTTGTGTTCTTGCTTAATTCTTGACTTATCAAAGGTTTGGTCATCCTTTGTGGCGTCTTGTGGCTAGAGTTCTTAGAGACAAGTTCTCTTTGAGTTTTACCTTGACCAATTCCCTCTTCCTTTTATTTATCACTATCCGCACACCACATTCACTTGTTTTCTTGCAGCGATCCGGGTGCACAACGCGCAAACATTGTACAAGGTTCCTAGGACACTTCCTAGCGGGTCTTGCACCGCGCATCAAGTAGAGTTGACCGACCGACTCCGACAGAGCACTGTAGCAGTGCGGACTTTTGGCATGACTACTGTAGCTCATTGGACTTCCAGCCGCCGGCCACTGTAGCACTTTTGACTTGGGTGGCTGCGACACTGTAGCGACACGAACTTCCAACCACCTTTCACTGTAGCGATGCGAACTTTCTGTGCGATTGGTGGATCTGTGAATCATCTTTCTTCTTTTGTAGCCCATTTCGGGTTAGAGTTCCTTAGTGAGAAACTCTGAGATACTCCCTATAAATTGTGCCCCCGAAACTAGTGAAACTTCTGCCTCTTTGTGGACGTAGGGAACCATGTAAATCTCTGTGTCCAAGTTCTTCTTCTTTTTTTCCCTTTATTACTCTTCTGCGAATCGTTTCTTTCTGTTGTTGCGACTCCCGACGTTTCCGCATCAATGGAAACATTTTTCCATTTTTTTAGTCTTGGTTATTTCCTAATTTCAAAATCCTATGTTAGTGTCATATTTTTTGGTGGTTTTTGAATACGGTTGATTTAATTTTTTTGGGAGTCTTGACGTGATGGATTATCGTTGAAAATTTTTCTCTCTCAAACACATGTTGTGTTCTTTGATTGGGGCTATGGCATGCACTGGCCTTTTGGTTTTTGCTTCATCGTAATGTTTTACCTTCCACTTGTTAAAATTTCTATGAGATAGTAACTGTGCATCTTCTTTTTTGTTTTCAAATGTGGGTAAGGCTCTGATTCTATCTTTTTTAGTTTTTTTTTCTATATATGTATGTATTAGGCTTGGAGCGAGGTCAGGGAGTGGCGGGGTTCATCTGCCATCTCATTTAGTTATTTATTTTGCAAAAAATTTATATATATATGGGTTTGGAATGAGGTGAGGGAGTGGTGGGCTTCATTTTCCATCTCATTTAGTTATTTATGTTGCAAATTATTAATTTATGACTGCATTGACCAATGCTTTTCCTGCTGGAATTGTAACCATCTCATTTAGTTATTTATGTTGCAAAATAATTAATTTATGACTGCATTGACCAATGCTTTTCCTGCTGGAATTGTAACCATCTCATTTAGTTATTTATGTTGCAAAGGAATTAATTTATGACTGAATTGACCAATTCTTTTCCTGCTGGAATTGTACAGCCTGAAAGATCATTCATTTGTGCGGACACTGGCACATTGGTGCAGGAACCCATGAAATATTTTCAGCCTTATAAGAAGTATGGTTTACTAACATATTTTCTTGCGATTTTTTTTCGTATTGTTTTGATTTAAGTTAGCGTTGTAGCCTTAAATAGAAAGCAAAACCTGCTGACGCCTTGCGCAAGAGTTAGCAATAATACAAAATTGCTGAAGATATACTACTAAAATTTTCTGACATGATCTATATGGGGTGAAACATAGAGTGCAACAGTCCTTTGTCAACATTGGAATAAACTAAATGATAAACTCATATCACTCACGTGCCTATAATTCCTTTAAGCAGGCAAAATGCAGACATTCGCCAATGTTATTTTCTACTAAATGCAAATGGTTTGCTGAATTAGGTTTCAAGTTCATTGTGAAAGCTTTAGAAAATGACAGCTCGGATCAAGTTACTTGTAACTTGGAAAAAAACTCTGTGATTAACCTTTCTTTGAAATGCATTGCACATATGCCTTTTCAGTTTAAATGAATACTCAAAGGATTGCAAATGAGATATTGACGCGGCACCATGTTCTTGAATTTTTTGAGACTTGAGTATCCTAAACAACTGAGTAGGGGCGCACTACCCCCATCAACCTCAATGCGGAGATCGAACCACGGGAGTTGCGGTCTGGTGTGCAGGCTTGGTAGCAGTTGACCCAACATCATCCAAAGGATCGGGCTACACAATTCCAACACCACTATCAAACACACATGCTATCGAAAGCTCCTGAAACAAAACCGTAGTAGTAGAGAAGATGTTCTGACACTCTAAATCTACTGTAAGCTTACTAATTGATAAAAAATTAAATGGGTGACGCGGAACAAGAGCCACTGAGGAGATTGTCAAAGTGGTGTAACTGGTCAACTTCCATAACCATTAATCTGAATCGAGGAGCCATCTGCAATAGTGATAGACCTGTCGGTCGAAATAGACTGGTATGACTGAAGAATACCTGCATTTTCAGTAATATGCTTGGGTGCACCAGAATCAAGGACCCAAACAATGGTTTTTTGGGAGAGGCAGTACAACTATTGCCATGAGCCACAACTGCGCTAGAGGATGTTGCCGTGCGTTGAGACTGGAGGAGCAGATACTCATAAAATATGTTAACTGTATGCCAGATTTTAGGTTGTGCCACGATGTTCAGAAGAGTAGCCCGGGTTGAACGAGAGTGGTCGGGGGCTGGAGCATTGTTGAGGCGACTATGAATCTGCCAACCGGTATCAATGGTGTGATAATCCTTACCACAATGAGCACAATGCTTGTTAGGTGGGGGCCGACCACGTCTGCTAGAGTGTCTACCACCACGAGTGGTGCCACGGGAACCATTGCAACACGATCAGAAGGATTGGCAGTGATCAGTGGCGGAGGGCAGTTGATGCGAATGTACCTATTATAAACCAGCGAGAAATGTAAAGTAGTGGGGCTGACCAACATCTCTATGACAATCGTCACGAACTCTTGATTGAGACCATGAAGTAAATAGAATAAAAATAAGTGGTTGCGTTGCGTCCCTAGCCTCCTAGGGATTCTCTGGAATCGGCCATAAATTTTTGATCTCATCAATGAGAGATTTCCACTCATTATATTATGGTGGAATTAAACAAGAATCCTGTTGGAGTGTGAAAAGCTGCTGAAACAAATCCGAGATATGTGAAAGATTTTTTGTCTCAGAAAACATCAATAATAGGGAATCTCACAATTCCTTGCAGGTATTGACAATCTTGGAAACTTGCTTGATTGGGTGATCCCTCGCATTAAACAACATGAAAAAAATCTTGTCCTGCTGGTCTCATTCCCTAAAAGTGGTATTCTTAGGATCTAAAGGAGAGGCAACAAGATGATTGTAAAGACCTATCCCTTTGAGCATGACAGTAACTGTCTTATTCCACATAATGAAGTTGGTGGAGTTGAGACGCCCACCCACTAGACGGGTCAAAGCGGTTATAGTGTCCCGAAGGGAGGACGATGAAGCCATGTTGCAGAGCTGGTGGAGGAAAAATAGATCTGGGCAGGTGTGCAGGGTTGGACAGCGCAGGAGCGGTGCAGATCCGGAGAACAGCAGACCTGGTGGGTGTGCAGGGTTGGACGGCGAAGGGGCGCACGGTGGGGTGCTATGGGGTGGAGGTGCTGGATGTGTGGCGGCGTTGTGGGAGGAACATGCAGCGGCATGGGGAACGCGTCGGCGTTGTGGGAGGAGCGTGCAGCGGCACGGGGAACGCGTCGGCGTGGGGGGGGGGGGTGCGATGGAGCAGGTAAATGACTCCTGTGCAAACAAAGCCCTTGGAGTTGGCCGGAAATTTTAGAAAAATGGGACCCACTCCAATACCACGGAGAAATTTGGTTTCAGAACTCGTGCCTCTCAAGTGAGACTGACCACTCCATATATAGCTAAACAAATACCAGAGATGAGCAGTAAATTCAAAATTCAAAATGACCTGGATAGGATAAGCCTATTCAAACATAAATATCTCCGACAGGATTGATTCTGTAAAATCCATTGGTAGCTAATTTTGCATTATTGCTGCTTGCAATCAGTGTCATCAATGCTGTAATAAATGGAAAAAAAATATGTGAAATAATTTCCTAATGGCATAGGATGGATTTTTTTTTTTGGGAACATGGCTTGAGATCAACTAGACAAAACGCAACTGCTGGAGAAAAAAATTAAGGGGAAAAATCCCTGACTAGCTAGCATTGGTTGTTTTAACTTGGTTTTTAGAGCAATATTATTACTCAGTTATCAGAGCTTATGAACTAAAGCAGTACTGAAGGTAAGTACTTTTTTTGTGCTTGTTCGTCAATGCGTTGACTGCTGACTTCCTCCTTTCTGGTTATGTTTCTTGACTTATCTTTTAATTATTTTTGAACTTTATTATTTGCAGAAGAATAATTCTTAGGATGTAATTTTTAAAACTATGAGGTTATCTGATTTAACTGTGCTTGTAGTGTCCTTGTTAATTGTTAGCTTGTAGTGTCTTTTTTAATTGTTAGCTTGTGGAATCTTCTTTCCTTGTTGAATCGTTACTCCTGATGCACTTTTTTTGATTTTTTATATTCATGGCCTGTTTGAAATTTTTTCTTTGCAGTGCTAATATCAAGTTTACAATGGACGAACTCTCTGAAGTTAAGAGAGTATCTACCGGGCATCTTCATCTTCTTGGTTTTAAACCATTGAGTTTCTTAAAGGATTTTCACAACTTGAGGCCTTCAACTTTTGTTTTTCCAAGTGATGAGGTTGCTTTGTTTTTTATCAGTAATTATAGTTTTTTTCCACGGCTTCCCTTGTTGCTTTGGGTATCTGTTTGTTAATTTTTTTCCCGATAGGCACAAATGCATAAACTCTTCAAATTAAAGTATTCTTTCTTTTTCCATTAAGCCTGTTATGATATCTTCACAAAGCATTGTATGTATTTTGTGGTTACAGAATCTAAAATCAGTAATTCTTTACAGAGTTGTGATTGTTTTTGAGCTTTGCTTTCTTGGGTGCTAAAATTTATTTTCTCGTATTCTATTTTATTGTACTTTCTCATATTCATTTGGTGTCATCATTTGTTAGTTATTTACTCTTTTTTTGGTATTTAATTATTCAGGAGCTTGAAATTTAAACCATTTTGTCTATTTTAAAATTGGTGGGAGATTGAAGATGTGTGCTAGGTGACTTCATTTTGTTGGATTATAAGATTTTGTTGTTGCAATGGTTCACTTCTCAACTTAAAAACTTTGTTACACGGGTCACTCACTTCTTGATGTTCTGCAACAATTACCAATTTAATATGAATTTATTTTTTATTGCACAAAATTTCCTTTGTCTCCTTAGTTAAAGCCTGTCACTCGGTCATCTGTGTTAGCCTACTGTATTTTTTAAATTCTGAACCGCTAGGCTTCATTTAGTTTTAAATATTTTACAACATTCTTCGATGATTTTTCTCAAATGGTGATTGTATTTATTAAAAAAATGTCAAAATATTTTCTCTATTTTGTTTGTTCTTGTTAGGAATATGTGTAATTGATTTGAGTGGGTTGCTGCCCATGTGGGGGGGAGGAGCAGCAGTGGCTGGAAAGTTTGTTAAGGGGCGTGGGGGCTGCCTGTGTACAACTGCCAAGGGGCAGTAATGTCTTTTGGGTTGTTTGTTAGTGTTTGTTAGTTTGTTAGGTGCTGGTGACAGCTGGCAGTAGGTTGTTAGTAAGTTGTGTTAGCTGGCTGATAGCTGGGTTATAAATTGGAGGGGTTGGCTGTAAGAGGGGGGACGAATCATTCTTGAATTTCCAGCCAGTTGCTGAGAAAGGAGGCCGATCTTGGGAGGTCAGCCAGCTGCTACGAGGAGTGGTCTTCTCCAGCAGCACCTTCTTCTTCTACCTATATCTTCTTCCTTCTACTTCTCTCTCCCTCCCTACTGCAATTGCTATATTACTGTTGTGTTCTTGCTGTATTTCTGTTATTGTATTTCAGCTGCTACTTCAATAAATACAGAGTCATCTCCTCATTTCTCCCTCTCAATTATTTTACATAACAATTTGGCGACTCCGCTGGGGAGTGTCGTGCGAGAGAGACAAGCAACTGCTTGGGAACTCTTCGATGGAGAGGAAAAATCAGAGGCAGAGACGTCCTGCTTTCGAAGTAGCGAGGGAAAGACAGAGTTCGATTTTTCTTTTCGCACGAGCAGGAAGAGAAAAAAGAAGAAGATGAAAACGACTCTGACGCATCGGAGCAGAGAGGAGAACTACTGCATCGCGTCTCCGTCTGCGACGTGTTGTGTCAGATTCTAACCTGTTGTTGGTTCACATCACATTTGAGGCGAGACAAGAACCGATCACGGCAGAGAAAGTTGCATCGTTGGGTATGCATGCGTACTGCGGAGCCGAACTGTAAAGGCGACGGAAATCTTGCGTGAGGGAGGACGAACGGAGTTGGACGAAGCTAGACGATTGCTGGAACTGCGTACGCTGCAGGTGACGCGATTGCAGTCGGTTTTGGTCGACATAGGGAATACTCGCGTGTGGAACTGTCAATCCAAGCTGCAGAACAAGGAGGAGACGCAAGCGCTGGCCGAACAGTCGAATGCGACCGGAAAACGCCTTGTAGCATGAGACACGTACGAGTCGGGAGTGATCACTGCAGAAGTGATTTAGTGAGCAGCAAGGATCTGCGCGACAAGGAGAATTTTTGGGCTGCGGTACGTATCCAAAGTAAGAGTTGTTGACGGACGGGCTTAATTTCTACCAGGCAGCAGAGAGGCGCGCGTACAGGAGTTGTTGCAGAGGAAGTCCAATGTGGTTATATATATAAAAAAAAGAATTCAGCTGTGCAGAAAATTTCTTTTTTCGGTGATAAGGGATCGCGAGGAAGACATAGTTTGTCATTCCTTCAGCGGAGTTGGGGGTGCAGAATGGCAACAAGAGTCACGCTGCCAGATTTTTTGGGAGAGGATCCGTATGATTGGATCATCAAAGCAGAAAGGTTTTTCGAATTTTGTCGGACGAAAGATGACATGAAATTACACTGGGCCCAACTTAGCATGGTTGACACCACTCTATTGGTTTTTATCCTGGCACAGAGCTACTCCGAACTTGTCATGGGAAATGTTTAAATCAGCTATAATGGAAAAGTATGGACAACCGACGGAGAGGGTACCGTTACAACAACTTAATACTTTGGAGGAGCAATTTGTTTCCACTCTGGTACAACAGAGAAAGGTAATTGATAACCTGAGTACTAGTGTGGAAAGGCGAGACAATTATATTGAGGAGCAGGTTACAGGTTCTGGTATTGCTGGAGGAGCAGCCACAATTTTTTTTAGCAAAGTTGGAAATGAAGAAAAAAAAGGACGACAATGGACAAGGTGAGTTCAGCAGAGCTTCTGTGTACCCTTCGGAGCTGGGCGTGGTGGCAGGGTACCCAAAGCCTGCTCGAGTGACGCGTGGGCACTCTCCACAGGACGATTCCGGTGATACTTTTATGAGCATTGTTGATCATGAGAACGACGATTGTACAAGGGGTGAAGTACCAAAAAATGATGAAAATGAAGCCAATTGGAAAGAGAAAGATCAAATGCTTATAAAGTTGGCTCAGTCTGAAATTGATCAGCAAGAGTATGTTTCTGCCATAATGTATAACGAGGAGCTGGCCTTTGCAGAACTCAAGGTTGAGAAGCTAGCAGCGATTGCATTTCAGCAGGCCGCGTCTCACATTTTGAATGGTGCTAAACAGAAGGTTTGGGCTGTAGCTGAAAGAGCTGGGGACTACACAACAATTTTGAAGGGAACAAATCAAGAGTCAATCAAGGTAAAGACTCTGCTATGTGAAAATGAAGTGAAGTCAGAAAAAGAGGAAATCGAGAAAAATATAGCAGGGGGAAAACAGGATGTCTCCCAGACTTTGAAGGGTGAGTTGGATGGCATCAAGGGTGCCATAGAAACTTCCAAAGGAATTGCACATTTGATGTTGTGGCCTCCACCTAAGACGCAGTGCACATACTTGGCTATAGTCTCCAAAGGACGGGGAACTACCTTGATTTTGGTCTATGATTCAGGTTTCACGCCTCCGAATGCAGCTTCTTTGCTGGAGGTAATGGCCGCGAAAAGGCAGGCAGGAGATTCCCAGAGTCATATTTCTGTTCCCGGACTCCACACCGATCCAGCTAGACAAATATTGGCTGAACCAGAATTTGTTATGCCGAATGTTGCTAGGATTCATGGCTGCTGGAAAATGGAGCAGGTTTGGGCACGGTTAGGATCAAATAGACTAGCTGGGAGGTATACCCCTAAGTGCATTGTAGCTAAGGACATACGAGGTTTTGGCCAACTTATTTCCTTTCTTGGAAGTACAGTTTCAGCTACATATGCTTTTGGACAGAATTTTTCGCAAATGTTGAGCTTGGAGAGGTTTGGGCACTTCCTACTGTTTGTGTAGATGGCTTGGCAAAATTATTCTGGTCAAGATGCAACTTGGTTTATTTTTGGGTAAATTCTTGTGGGGAACAAGAACACCCATTTGAAGAGCTAGCAGCTGAAGGGGATATAAGACATTTGGAGGGATGTAAGCGGCTGGACGAGATAACATTCAAAATCGGGAACTCAAATCTGCAAACACATGGGATGCTAAGGGCTGTCTTACTTTGCCAGCTGCTTGCAATACATGCTGGTTTTTGTGTTTGGCAGGATGTTTTAACTGTTGGGCATCCAAAGCAGCTTCGAGAAATGGAAGTTAAAGACGGTGGGTTGGCTGGAATTTGTGCTGGGCAGGAGACTTGTTGTGCTGCAGCACAACGGAAGCTCGCCGGGCTTGTTGTTTGGGACCAAGTGGAAGATAGAGGAACAAGAATCTCCACAACGGCAGGGATTTCATCATGTTCCAGAGCCACTGCTGCAGCCACAACTGGCAATAACTTCTAAGGGTCGTGGGGCAACCTTTGTTTTGGTTTTTGACCTTGGTTTCACACCTCCACATGCAGCAATTCCGTTGGTCGAAACCGCAGTTGTTTCTACCAGATATGATACCCCTTCTACTTGCATAATTCATCAGCAGCCCTTCTACTCACAGGTGCTGGATCAGATGTGCTGCCGACTTCAAAGGGGGCTTATAGAACCAATGTTGAAGAGGCCGAGCTGTGTTTTTGGTGGTCCACCTTGGGGACAAGGTGGTTTTTAAGGAGGGACGAATGTTAGGAATATGTGTAATTGATTTGAGTGGGTTGTTGCTCGTGTAGGGGGGGAGGAGCAGCAGTGGCTGGAAAGTTTGTTAAGGGGTGTGGGGGCTGCCTGTGTACAACTGCCAAGGGGCAGTAATGTCTTTTGGGTTGTTTGTTAGTGTTTGTTAGTTTGTTAGGTGCTGGTGACAGCTGGCAGTAGGTTGTTAGTAAGTTGTGTTAGCTGGCTGATAGCTGGGTTATAAATTGGAGGGGTTGGCTGTAAGAGGGGGGATGAATCATTCTTGAATTTCCAGCCGGTTGCTGAGAAAGGAGGCCGATCTTGGGAGGTCAGCCAGCTGCTACGAGGAGTGGTCTTCTCCAGCAACACCTTCTTCTTCTACCTATATCTTCTTCCTTCTACTTCTCTCTCCCTCCCTACTGCAATTGCTATATTACTGCTGTGTTCTTGCTGTATTTCTGTTATTGTATTTCAGCTGCTACTTCAATAAATACAGAGTCCTCTCCTTATTTCTCCCTCTCAATTATTTTACATAACAGTTCTATCGTTTATTTATGAAGTTTGGTCATGATATGTTTTTCTTATTTAGTGTTTACAATTCGATGATGGCCCGTACTCTTGTTTCTTGATGCATGCCAAATTTTCTTGTTTAGCATATGATATCGTCCATTAAATATTTTTGGTCCATATTGTGCAACAAAACTAGGTATTTGAACTCAAGAAACTACTTTCTTTAAGCATTACCTATTGTTTTCTTTTCTTTTTTAATACAAATGCCATGCAAGTTTTATTGGTTGTGTCATTATTGAGCATATTCAACATCAAATTGGGACTATTTGTTGTGATTCTTCCAATATCTTATTGGAGAATTTCTCCTAGAGCTGACTGATTTTGTCATGTCACATTTGATTCTTTGTTCTCCTATCCTGTGTATATGTAAAACCCTATTTATACTTGTCTTGAGAAGAAATGTTGGAAGCTTCATGCAAGATTGAATGTGTTTATTGTTGTAGAATGGTATGAATTCCCTACCTCTAAGGAGAGGCGGAGACATTCTTTTATAGATAGAGGAGAATAATTACAAGACGAAAGAATCCGATGTGGGACTCGGAAAAACACTTAACCCAGAAATACAATTAACCGGGTCTAACAATTGTAATATTTGAAATGTCTTTTACGCCATTCCTCTTACCTGATGATTTTGAAGGCAGGACCTTACAATATATAATTTGTTTTCTTTTTATGTTAAACTGTGCAATTATTGTGTGTGTCACAACATTTATTTCTCCATTCTCTTAGTTCTGTCCTAACATTCTGTGACAAGTGATTAGATGTTTGTTCACAGATCAGATGTTAATTTTACCTAGATAGACAGACTTCTTGTTTGTTTCAACTATAATTTCTCGTCTTACAAATAATGATTTGGTGCTCATTTATCTCAGGAAATGTCTGGAAGTACTCTTGTCTTCATTGCTCTTCATAAATCCATGCAACGGCTTAAGCGGTTTGTATCTGCATGTACTATTTTGAACATGGTTGCTAGCAGTTGCGTAAGGCTTGCTGACAGTTTAGGGAGTAAACATTTCTGCACATCTCTTCAGTTTTTTTTCCCAGCTGGCTTATTTATCAATCAAATGTGATATGCAGAATGATGTTCAATTGATTGTCCCATTCAGTGAATGATCCTGCATTTTAGGAACCTCCTTAAATGTCTGAATTATATGTTTTTAGGAAGTGCTTATTGTTTTTCTTCGCACTCTTTTTCCACCTCATCTCTTTCCCTCAAGGTTGCTACTTCAGTGAGACCTTTGATAACTGTCACACTTGTTGATTTATGCACTTTAGTCCTTACTAATACTTCAATCCAATGTCATACATGTAAAATGCCAATCCATGATAAGAAATATCTTTCAATTAAATCATATAAGCTAGTTATATAGAAGAATTCATTATTAGTACCATGGTTTATATGTAAAGTTTGTGCTGATTAATTTGTCACTGCTATCCAAGATGTTGGTGGAATTGATATATTGCATTGGGTAGATTTTATTTTTGAGAGTTGATTGAGGTGTGTTATTCCATTAGTTTGTTTTAAAAGTTTTGTTTTTAAATCCTTTAAATATTGCAGTAAGTTTCTTTTGGGAGTGGGGGGGGGGGGATTGAATACTGAAATGCTCTTAAGTAATCTATTGTTGTTTGTGGGTTTTCACTTTGTGAATGATCCAAATCTCTGGTTTGAAGGCTAGTGATTTTTTTTGCGAAGATTACACAGTTTTTTTTTAACTTACCTGATAATGTTTATGTTTGTCTACATTAATTTGATTGGCAATTTTTCATATGTTCAGTTTTGCATTAGCATTTTATGGAGGTCCAAGAAATCCTCGTTTGGTTGCTCTTATTGCACAAGTAAGGTTCCTTATATTTTCTATTCTGGATGGATTTTTAATCTTTTATATCTCAAGCTTTCATATCGTGCTTCACTTTTAAGTTTTTTTAATGCACCCATCACCCATTTTTTTGTGCGTCTCTTTAAGTTTTTTTAATGCACCCATCAGCCATTTTTTTGACTTGGTTGGTCGCCTTTCACTGTAGCGACGCGGACTCCCTTTGTGGAACAATGGATCGTCTTCCTCCTTTTGTAGCCCATTTTTCAGGCTAGGTTTTGTGTGTGAAATTCCTGTAATCTGTGCTTTCGAATCTTAGTGAAGTTCTGTCTCTCCATGGACGTAGGAATTATTCCCGAACCACGTAAATTTGTGTGTTCCGTTCTTTCCGTATCTCGTTTCTATCGTTGCGACTCCCGACGCTTCCGCAACAATAAAATGTCTCTCTCAAATCAGGTCGAGTCTCTTTTCAGAGATCACGATAAGAGATACAAGATGGGGGAGATTCAAAATCTAAACATTCGGGATAAGGGGATAGGGTAAACCTAGACATACTCTGATAGAGACTTCACACACAAAAGGAGGAGAGATGGTACTGTTCTATTAATTCCCACGGGAGGAACTGGAATTACAGTGAAAAAGGCATGAAAAACAGAGGAAAGAGAAAGTACATTCGGGAATCCCCTTGCCCGGATTATCCCGCCCAAGCCCCCCTGGTTGTACTAAACAGAAAGAGAAAAAAGTGATCCCCCAAAGCGTGCCCCACGTCCCTCTTATAACCACTTCGGTTCCCCCTGCTCTAACCGCTTTCTCATGTTACATTTCCCCTTTTACCCTTAGGTACTGTCTCTTCTAACTGAACTCCCTCCTCATCACGCGGGTAAGCCGAGTCCCCTTCTGCTGCCAATGTTTTCCCACGCCTGGAATAAACTATCCAATCAGCAGGGTGGTCTCGGGCTCTATCACTGCCCACCCCTGGAGAGTCAGTCTTGTCCTCAAGACTAGACTGAAATTAGGAAATTGATTTTGGAGGACGAATTTATCCTCCCAAGTAGTGTCTTCCAGAAGCTTGCCAGCCCACTGGATTAAATATTGAGGCTGTAAAAAACCATCCAGTAACAGCACACGGGTTGAGAAAATCTTTTCTGGAGATGGCCAGTCCACTGGATCCCCCAAAAGGTCCTGGGGAAGGTGTGATTGCACTGGGTGTTACCCCACGATTGGCTTTAACTGAGAGACATGGAAGATGGGATGGACACGGGCGACATCGGGCAAGGTCAGCTGGTAAGCGACTGGGCCAATTTGCTTGATGATGGAGAAAGGGCCATAGTAAGAAGGGGGTAATTTCATCCACAACTTGAGATAAACATAATCTCCCACCTGATAAGAAATGGATTGTCGATGGGGGTCAGCCTGGCGGCGCATTAAATCTTGGGAGCGAAGCAAATGTTGGCGGTGTTGGGCCAAAGCCTCTTGGCGATCGAAGTGAGCTATGGTGACCACAACGACCTTAATTTCAGAGGGCAGGAAGTTGGGTAGTGTTGGTGGCAGACAACCATAATCAACTTCAAAGGGAGTGGTGTTGATGGAGGCATGCCACGAAGTATTATAACAAAGTTCAGCCCATGGTATCCAATAAGACTCTTTGGCTGCTCCCCCGCAAAACAACGAAGATAGGTTTCCAAACAGCGATTAATAACCTCCGTTTGACCATCCGTTTGAGGATGGTAGGCCGAGCTAAACTTTAAAGTGGTGAATTGCAAGCTAAAAAGTTCCTTCCAAAAGTGACCAAGGAAGAGAGGGTCCTGATCACTCACAATCAAATTTGGAATACCATGTAAATGGACTACTTTGCGCATAAATATGTTAGCCACTGCCTTTGCCGTAAGGGATGGTTGACGAGAATGAAATGAACGTACTTTGAGAGCCTATCAACAACCACCAAAATGACTTCAAAACCATGAGATTTGGGTAAGCCCGTAATGAAGTCCATGGAGAGGTCGGCCCAAATAATTGAAGGAATGTCCAATGGGTGAAGTAAACCTGTCAGGGAAAGTGTGGAGTATTTATTTCGTTGGCAAATATCACATTGGTGGACAAATTGTTGAACCCGTTTTTTCATGTCAACCCAATAAAGGTTGTTGGCTAGCCGACGATAAGTCTGATAATAGTCTAAGTGGCCGCCTTGAGGTGTCGTATGAAACTCAATCAGCAGCCTCGGTATCCTAGGGGATGGAACGGGAAGGACGAGGCGACCGTTGTACAGGAGGGTGCCACGAGTGTAAGAAAAACCAGCAGGTGCAGGCTGGTTGTTCTGTAATGCGGAGATGATATTTGCCAAGGGTCGGTTGTAAGGCCCTCTGTAAGTGTATAAGCTTCTATCCAAACCGGAGAAGAGTGTAGCATGAAGAGTTCATCTGAATCCTGTTTTTTGGACAATGCATCAACAGTCGAATTCTCCTGACCAGGCTTGTATTTAATATCAAATCGATAGTCAAGAAGTTTGGCTATCCAGCACTGCTGATCAGCGGTAGTAATGCGCTGTTGGAGGAGCTATTTAAGACTACAGTGATCAGAATATACCGTAAAAAGCGGCCAAGATGGTAAGGGCGTCAATGTTGGATGGCCAAGACCAAGGCCATCACCTCCTTTTCATAAGTGGATTTGGTAAGTGTCTGGGGAGATAAAGGCTTGCTGAAAAACACAAGAGGTCTGTTATGCTGAAGAAGAACTACGCCGACCCCAGTTCCAGACGCATCACATTCCTGCGCAAAGTCGCTGGAAAAAGAAAGTAAAGCCAGGACAGAGGCAGTGGTTATCAAAGTTTTCAACTGCTGAAAAGATCGTTGAGCAGTGGGTGTCCAGCAGAAACCATCTTTTTTTTTTGTTAGAGCAGTGAGTAGTTGAGCCACCGATCTATAGTTTTGAATAAATCTGCGGTAATAGCCAGTGAGGCCCAAAAAACCGCGGACACCCCGGACAGACTGTGGTGCTGACCAGTCCAAAACAACCTGAATTTTAGTTGGGTCCATGGACACTCCCATCTGAGAAATGATATGACCAAGGTATTCAATTTCCGGTTGGCTAAAGTGACATTTGCTGCGATTAACAAAAAAATGTCCATCCGCCAATACTTGGAAGGCAGCCTGTGAGTGGGCTAGTCAGGGTTGTAAATAAGTATTTCATCGAAAACTATAAGGAAAAAAGTACGTAAAAAGGGGCGGAAAAGATCATTCATTGTAGTCTGAAAAGTGGATGGGGCGTTGGTGAGGCCAAAAGGCATGACCAAGAATTCGTAGTGGCTGTTGTAGGTTCGGAAAGCGGTTTTCTCAATGTCCTTGCGCATATGGATTTGACGGTAACCCGATTTGAGATCCAATTTAGAAAAATATGCAGCGCCATGGAGCTCATCCAAAAGTTCCTCAACCATGGGGATAAGGAATTTATCCGAGATTGTGACCTTATTAAGTGAGCGATAGTCAACGCACATTCGCCACGAACCATCTTTCTTTTTGACAAGAAGTATCGGGCTGGAAAAAGTACTTGTACTATTGCAGATTAACCCCAATTGAAGCAGCTCCTGAACCTGTCGCTCAATCTCATTCTTTTGAACGTGGGGGTATCAGTAGGGGCGAATCGAAACAGGGCCCTGGTTGGGGTGAAGCCGAATAGCGTGGTCACAAAGGCGAGGTGGAGGGAGACCCGAAGAATCCTCAAAAATTCGCTAAGAAGTAGTGAAAACATTTTGTAAATCACTGTATTGTGCCGTTGTCAATGGGTGATCACTGCTGGTGGATCGACCCCCTAGGAAGAGGCGTTGTTTGCCTGTGCTGGAGGAGCTGAGGGGGCAGTCATGGAATGGGCTGGGTGGGAGAACAGTGGGGACTGCTCCCTGGAGGAGATTTTGTTGGCCTGAAGCAGAAAAACGCATGGTCATTGTATTCCAATTGATATGCACTTCACCCAAAGTTCGTAGCCAAGCAATGTCAAGAATAAGATCTTAACCCACAATGTCTATGACCCGAACATCAAGAAGAGAAATGTAGACGCCCATTGTTAAGGGAAGATGGTGGGAAACGCCCTGGGACCACAACTTGTGACCATCACCCAATTTGATGCACAATCATGTGGAAGTGTTGATTTGAAGATCCAATAATCTGGCCAATTTTGGCAAAATATAATTATGAGCACCGCTGTCCACTAAAACTAAAATTGGTATGCAAGCAATGGTACCCGCCACCTTCATAGAAGTACAGTCACTGGGGTGAGGAATTGGATTCGAGCAAGAGGAGGCCAAGCTATGATAAGCCATGACTGTACATTCGGCTTCCAAAGAGGGGTATGGGAGGCAATTCGTGGCTGGCAGTGGGGACAAATCAGCAGGGGTGTCTTCATCCCCACCCAAGAGAAGAACACGAAGCTTAGGATCAGAGCATTTGTGTATGGGTGAATAAGGGAGATCGCAGCGAAAACAGAGGCCCTTCTTGTAGTGTTCCTCCCATTCATGAGGTGTCAAATGCTTAGTAGTTCGGATAGTAGGCGGTTGCTGTGTGGGGGATAGTGATGGGGAAGGAAGGACCGAAGGGCGCCAAGGACAAGATGGAGGAGTGACGGGTGGGAGAGGTGCAAGACGAGGGGTGGGTGGGAAGGTCGGAGGAGGACGGTAACTTCCAGGATGAGGAGAAGGACTACGTCGTTGAGGAGCAGCAACATCTTTGTGAAATGCAAGCTCAATGTGGCGTGCAAAACACATTGCTTGCATTCGAGTCAAAGGATTATGGATTCGGACCCAGTCACAAATTTCCTCCTAGAGTCCATTAAGAAAATAGCCAACATACTGCTGCTCTGGTTGGCGAGGAAGGAGGGAAACCAAATACTCAAATTGCTCCACATAATCAATAACGAAGCCCAATTGTTGAAGAGTAGCAAGCTCTTCGTATGGATTCTGAGTTATAAGACCACTGAAACACTCCATTAATCCCTCCTTAAAAATTGGCCTAGATAAGTGTGGATGAACCTCAATCAAAATGGAAAACCAATGGATTGCGCGACCTTTCATACTGATTTGAGCAATCTGGATCTTCAATGGTTCAGGTGTATTATGGACCCGAAAATATAATTCCGCGTGAGAAATTTAATTTTGAGGATCGACACCATCAAATAGAGGAAGATCGAGGTGTTGAGGAGCGGCCAATGGTTCCAGATGTAACGGACGATCAGTAGCTACAGGAGGAAGAGGTGTTTCAGAATTTGTAGGATCATCGTGCGGAACAGATGGTCGAGCCAAATCTATTGTGAGTTGAGCAGAAACCCCGCCATCGGAGTTCAGTTGTTTGTCAAGACGACACAAAATTGTTTTAAGGTAAGAGCGGCATTCCTCCTGACTCATGGATAAATTGGTGACGAAAGCAGTTAGGGAGGATAATTGATCTGTTACCGAATCTAGGCGCTGCTCCACGGTATTCAATCGGGATTGCTGGCGAGTTTCCATGGAGGAAAAGCGGCAGGTCGGACCAAGCTAATAGAGACTTCACACACAAAAGGAGGAGAGCTGGTACTGTTCTATTAATTCCCACGGGAGGAACTGAAATTACAGTGAAAAAGGCATGAAAAACAGATGGAAAAAGTACATTCAGGAGTTCCCTTGCCCGGATTATCCCGCCCAAGCCCCCTGGTCGTACTAAATAGAAAGAGAAAAAAGTGATCCCCCAAAGCGTGCCCCACGTCCCTCTTTTAACCACTTCGGTCCCCCTTGCTCCAACCGCTTTCCCCCGTTACATTTTCCCTTTTACCCTTAGGTACCTCCCCTTCTAACTGAACTCCCTCCTCATCACATGGGTAAGGCGAGTCCCCTTCTTCTTCTAATGTTTTTCCACGCCTGGAATAAACTATCCAATCAGCAGGGTGGTCTCGGGCTCTATCACACCGAATGAACATAGATATATAACCACACACACACAGACACACAGACACAGACACAAATACACAGACAGACACACACAGACACAAACACACAGACACGCACACACACACAGACACACACAGACACAGACACACACACACAAAGTGATAGTTGAATGTGAAGTTATTTTTTCTTATAATTCTCTCAAACAAAGTGATAGTTCTCGATATGCTTAATCCGTTCATGAAATACCAGATTTGTTGTAATCTTAATAGTTGTATGATTGTTGCACCATATGTGTGCAGTATTGTGAATTGAATAGCCTATAGAAGCTTTTGTGCCCATAGGATTTTCACCGCCACATGGTATCATGACTTGAGCGGGATATGATAATTTACTTCTTACTTCAGCAAGAGTTGAGATTACCACCAATAAAGATAATCAACATTAGAAAATGCCCCCGCGTCATGATTAGAATACACTAATCTCAGACTTAGTTCTCTCTTGAAATATCTGACAATGCAAAGCACCACATCCCATTGCAGTCTCTTATATTATATTTCATAAACTCAGCCACTTTACTTACTACACAAGTAATGTCAACTTCTGTCTTGGTAGGGTAGTTTAGTTTGTTGACAAGTCAACAATATATGTCAGGTGTGGGGAATGTCCTAGCCTCTGTATGTATAGATTTCTTGCTTGTCTCGAGATGGGTGTCATGGGACAACTTTGCCTCATGTTGCATGGGACAACTCTACCTCATGTTGC
This sequence comes from Viscum album, assembly GCA_963277665.1. Classification (NCBI taxonomy): domain Eukaryota; kingdom Viridiplantae; phylum Streptophyta; class Magnoliopsida; order Santalales; family Viscaceae; genus Viscum; species Viscum album. The sequence continues at coordinate 95,725,310 of OY728142.1, read as the reverse complement.
ACGTCCAAGTCATACTTCTGCTAATACAAGAAGGTTCCTTTTGGGCATTGAGAGAAAACAATTCCCAGAAAATAATTAAGGGAACACAGGTCCTTCGTATGGAAACTTGGTGAAGGGAGGACTTGAGTCTATCGATCCTTACAGAGTTATTGCTTGTGATTACGATATCCTCCACATAAATGAGTTGAATACTTTTGATAGCTGAATGCTGATGGAATGCTAAGGGATCCTTCAAACTTTGAGAAAGCTCAAAACCAGTCATAACTGTTCAAAGGATACAACACCTTAAGTTTGGGGAGTAGTAATGGTAGCTCATTATGTGAAAGAGTAGCCACGTAAGATGTATTTGAGGGAACACACATCAAGATTTTGAAGGAATTGATGGGTGTCATGGACATAATACAAATATTTGAATATGTGGAGTGAATGTGAGTGAGACGTGTGCGATGAGTAAAAGGCATGATAAAGTCATTTTCAAGAATTGATGTTGGAAGGAGATTTATGAAATATGTGGTTGTAGAAGTAAAACCTTGCTCCTTGCCTCAACTAGAGGTGAAACTCTTTATTAATAGATGGAGGAAAATAAATACATTTAATGTGGAACTCTAAAATACATTTAATTGGGTCCAACCTATTTAATTTGGGTCCAACACATTTAATTTGGTCTAACACTCCCCTTCAATCGAAAACATGTGTAGCTTGAAATAGGAGTCCCACAAAAAAGAAACAAATGAACAAAACTCCCTCTGATGTTGGGTCGTAGATGTTGTGCATGCCCGGTTTGGTGCAAAGTGTAGAATGGTACAATTCCTACCTCAAAGAGAGGTGGTGACCTTCATTTATAGGTAGAGGAAAATAAATACAAGTAGGAGGAAATCGATGCGGGACTCAAAAATACACTTAACCCGAAAATACACTTAACTGGGTCTAACACTCTCCCTCAAGCTAGAATAGGTATAGCTTGGAAGAAAGGTCTCATAAAAAAGAAAGTAAAAAGATACCAAAAAACAAGACCGCACACACTCCCTCTCAAGCTGGGTCGCTGATGCTGTGGATGCCTAGCTTGGTGCATATAGAGTCCAGTCAAGCTTTCGGTAAGCCTTTGGTGAAGATGTCGGCAAGCTGATGAGCTATTGGAATATAGCTAAAACTGTTATGGTTTTGATTAAGGTGATGGCGAAAAAAGTGACAGTCAATCTCGATATGCTTCATGGGTTCATGAAAGACTAAATTAGAAACACTATTCGTGGCTGCCTGATGATCGCACCAAATACGAGTAGAAGTCTGTGGCGGTAAACCAATTTCATGAAGAAGGTGACGAAGCCAAAAAATTTCAATAGTGACCGTGACCATTACACAGTATTCAGATTCAACACTGGATCTGGAGATGACAGTTTGTTTCTCACTTTCCCGGAAGATTAAGTTACCAGTCAGGAAAACCGCAAACCTTGAAGTAGACTTCCGGGTAGCTAAGCAACCAACATAGTCCGCATCATAGAAGACCTCAATATTTTGATGACCGTGATATGAATACCGAAGAGTATGACAATGCGAAGGACAACATCCCATTGTGATTTTATTGGATGTTCCATGAATTGGCTAACATTGCTGATAGTGCAGGTATTATCTAGACAAGTTATGGTAAGATAATTGAGTTTGCTTACAAGACGACGATATCTCTCTAGGTGAGAATATGGGTCTGTGGCATCATGTAGAGACCGTTCCCTTGATTCACGAGGAGTGTCAACGAGAGTTGCCTGAGACAAATCAGTATTTTGCAAGATATCCAATGCATATTATCATTGAGAAAGAACGATGTTGGTTGGAGAACGGGAAACTTCAATGCTAAGAAAATATGTCAAAGGACCCAGGTCTTTGGTTTGAAATTGTTGTTGAAGATAAACTTTGAGATGAACAATGTCATGTGAGTCACTACCAGTAATAATGATATCATCAACATATACAACCAACAGGATGTAGCCAGATGATGTTTTGCGATAGAAAACATCATGGTCCTTCATACTCTGAGATCGACCAAATGTAGTGATAACAGTGCAAAATCTATCATACCATGCACGATGAGACTGGTTGAGCCCATAAAGAGAGCAACAAAACCGACATACTTGAGAATCGGCCCCTGAGGCAAGGAAGTCAGGAGGTTGTTGCAGATATACTTCTTCAAGAAAACCATGTAGAAATGCATTTTTTTCATCAAGATGATAAAAAGACCAATGATGACTGCAAGAGAGATGAATAATCGAACAGATGCTATTTTAGCAATCAGAGAGAATGTATCGAAATAATCAACACCATATGTCTGATCGGAGCCTTTTTCTACGAGACGGGCTTTTAAGGCGATGAAGAGTGTCCTTTGCATTTAGACGGATCGTATAAATCCATTTGCTGCCAACAACCTGTTTACCTGATAGAAGGGAAGTTGCACCAGCGGACGATCGTAGAAGAAAGTAAAACTCAAGAAAACTCAAGAAGCGAGAAGCAGAATGAGTTCGAGAAATCGATTCTTGATTGAAGCGTTCCAATCGCTGGAGGCAACCAGAACTGGAGTCGCGAAATCAGGAAGTGCGTTTGGAGCTCTAGGCGCGTTTGATGCTGGTTGATTGTTGAGAGTTACGATCGCTGGAGGACGATTGAGGAGCGACGAACTCAAGGGAAACCGATTTTGCTGTACTGTTTTTTATTTTTCTCTTTTCTTATGTGGGATGTGTTGGCTGGTGAATGTGCACTTGAGTGAAAGATCGTTGTGATCGCTGAGATCGGGTCGTTTTCTAGCGACTGCTGTCGAGACGTGAGGCAGTTCGAGGGTGGGGCGATTGCTGTGTGGAAGTCGAGACGCGCGACTGCTGTGAAGGCAAACGAAAAGGAAGTGGTTGGAGCATCAACTGACTGAAAAAAAAAAAGAAAGAAAAAAAGTTGTTGGCTAGTCACTGATAGAAACCTTTTAAGTCGGGGTGTGCGTACTGAGACTTTCGGAGAGATAGTTTAGTCGCGCTCAGATCAAAGAAAAAAAAGAGTTACAAGAAAGAGTGAAGCCAATCGTTTTTGCGGTGGAAAATTTCAGTCGTAAAAATTTGAGAGGTATTGTTGCCAAAAAAAGAAGATTTTTTCTATGTGCACTTGACATCCATACAAAATGACGACAAGAGTTGTTATGCTAGATTTTACGGGAGAGGATCTGTATGGCTGGATCATCAAGGCAGAAGGATATTTCATTTTTTGTCGGACAACAGAGGACATGAAATTACACTAGGCGCAGCTTTGCATGGTTGGTACCGCTCTATTTTGGTTTTTGTCCTGGCACAGGGCTACGCCAGACCCGTCATGGGAAATGTTTAGACCGGCTCTAATGGAAAAGTTTGGGCAACCAACAGAGGGGGGACCATTTCAGCAACCTGATGCTTTGGATGAGCAGTTTGTTTCCACTCCAGAACATCAAAGAAATGTAATTGTTAACTTGAGTACTAGTGTGGAAAGGCGGGACAATAATATTGAGGAGCAACAGCAACTTGAAACCAAATTGGAATGTCCTGAAGAGGAAAATTTCAGTCCTATTCAGCTTGGAGAAGTACTGTATGTTCCTATTCTCGGCTCAGATCTTTTTGTTGAAGCAGTGGCAAGTTCAGGTTTAATACCAGCCAAACAAGAATGGCAGGGAACGTGGGAAGTCACCTCACATTCTAATCTCTGTGACATGGAAACTCCTGTACAGTCGACAAGAACTAAGGAGCAAACGGCATAGAAAATCGAGGGATTGGTATTGCTGGAGGAGCAGGTTACAGATTCTGGTATCGCTGGAGGAGCAGCCACAAAATTTTTGAGCAGAGTTGGAAATGGAAAAACAGAGGATGACAATGGACAAGGTGAGTTCAGCAAAGCTCCTGAGTACTCTTCGGAGTTGGGCGTGGTGGCAGGGAAACCAATACTGACTCAAGTGACGCGTGGCCTCTCTCCACGGGCTGATTCCGATGATACGTTTACGGGCATTGTTGATCATAAGAATGGTGATTGTACAAGGAGTGAAGTACCAAAAAATGATGAAAATGAAGCCACTTTGAAAGAGGAAGATCAATTGCTTATAAAGTTGGCTCAGTCTTATGTTGATCAGCAAAAGCATGTTTCTGCCATAATGCATAACAAGGAGCTGACTTCTGCATAACTCAAGGCTGTGAATTCCCGCTTTAAGCAAAACCAGCATGATTCCATAAAAGATAAATTCTCCTTGGAATCTGTTAAACCCTCTTTTGTATTATTATGGGTATTTCCGAGTCCCACATCGGAATACTCCCTTATACATTCCGCATTTTCATTCTATAAAAGAAGAGCCCCACCTCACCTTGAAGGTAAGTGGGTTTCTCCATTTTACATGGTATCAGAGGGATTTTTATCCCGAACCCTCCCTCCCTTGCGGATTCCCGGCGGTCTCCCGGCCCCGCCTCTCTCCCTCCTGCCCTAGCCTTTCCCGGCAGGCCCTCCCTCCCGGCGCAACTCTCCCTCCCGACGCTCCTCTCCTCTCCGGCCTGCACCATCCCGGCGGTCGTCCCTCCCGCTACACCTCCACCTCCCGACGCCCGCGGCTCCCGGCCCTCCCGTCGCACCGCCCTCCTTCCTCCCGGCTGCCCTGCGCGCTCCATCCTCCCGGCTGCCCTGCGCGCTCCCTTCCGGCGGCATCACCCGCGCGCCCCGCGGCTCCCCGACGGCGCTCCCTCCCCGCGGTTTCCCGCGGCTCCCGACGCCTTCACCCGCGCGCCCCGCCGGCGGCCTCCCGCTGCTTCCGGCGGCCTCCCGCTGCTCCCGACGCCAGCAGCCGCCCCCCCACCGTGCGCGCGCCCAGCCCCCAGCGGCTCACCTCCCGGCGGCCCTCCATTCTCCCGGCGCCTCCCGCCCAGGCGCCTCACCCTCGGCGACTCGCCCCGGCGCCCCGCCCTCGACGTCCCGCTCTCGGCGACTCGCCCCGCTTCGCCCCGGCACCCTCACCCTTGCCCGGCGCATCCCGCAGCTCCAGCGCCTCCTGCTGCCCCGACGCCTCCCGCAGCTCCAGCGCCTCTCGCTGCCCCGGCGCCTCCCGCCGCTCCAGCGCCTCCGGCGCCTCCCGCTGCCCCGGCGCCTCCCGTCGCTCCAGCGCCTTCGGCGCCTCCTGCTGCCCCGACGCCTCCCGCAGCTCCAGCGCCTCCAGCGCCTCCCGCTGCCCCGCACCTCCCGAGCGCCCCCGCTCCTCTCGCCCTGCGGCCCCCCCCCTCCCTTTTCGCCACCTTCACCCTAGCACGCGCCCTCGGCCTCTGTCCCAACGGACCCTCCCGGCAGAGCGCCCTTCTCCCGGCGGCACGCCCTCATCCCCGCAGAGCGCCCTCGTTCCGGCAGCCCTTCCAGCACGCGCACGTCCTGCGCCCGATCATCCCGCCGGCCCGCTGCCTCAGCTCCCGCCGCTTCCATGGCGGACTCCTCGGGACGTGGTCGTGCTTCACGTCGTCCACGTCCCTTCTGTCACCATTGTGGCGAGTTTGGCCACCTGATCGCCCGATGTTGGGTCCTGCATGGCCAACCATCTCAGCACCTGCGGCAGGGACAGCCCGCGGTCCGGGACGTGTCCTCGACTGTCGCCTCTCTTTTCCCGTCTCTGGCCCTGTCTATGACCGACCTCAGGCGGCCTCATGATCCACCGGCCTCTGTCCGCCCCGCTCCCTCCTCGGCTTCTCTGGCCCGTACTGTTTGCCCCACTGCCTTGGTCAGCCATTGCTCCCTTGCATGGCTGCTGGACTCAGGTGCCTCCGACCACCTCACCGGTGATGCTGGTATGTTGACGTCTTATTGCCCATATGCCGGTTCTTCAGCCATCACCGTCGCTGATGGGTCCACTATCCCCATAGCGGGCTTCGGCGCATGCTCCCTGACTCCTTCGATACACCTACTCTCTGTGGCACATGTGCCCCGCAGTCCCTTTAATCTGCTTTCCATCAGTAAACTGACTAAGGATTATAACTGTGCGGCCATATTTACCTCCTCTGGTGTTGTGTTTCAGGAGCAGGCTACGAACCGGGAACTTGGTCGAGGCCGGCTTCGAGACGGGGTCTACATGTTCGAGGGGCCCGCGCCCATTGCTTGCACGTCTACCTCTTCTCGGGCACTTGATCTCCATTCCCGATTAGGGCACCCGCCTGCATCCACCATTCATCAGATATTTCCGGACTTCAGTAGGACTCCTACTTTTCATTGTGAGTCATGCTCTTTTGCAAAACATCATCGCTCTTCCTACATTCCTCGCACGGATACACGGGCCTCCCACCCCTTTGCTCTGGTTCATTCCGATGTTTGGGGCCTGTGTACCGTTCCGAGTCACTTGGGCTATAAATACTATATCTCCTTCATTGATGACTATTCGCGAATGACGTGGCTTTACCTTCTTCGGGAACGCTCCGAAGTGTTTTCCACCTTCCAAACCTTTTTTCATGAAATTAAGAATCGTTTTTCTATCTCGGTCAAATGTCTCCGCTCGGATAATGGGCGCGAGTATCTCTCCACTTCTTTTCGGCAGTTTCTCCGGGAGAATGACATCCTTCATCAGACCTCCTGTCCTGATACACCCCAGCAGAACGGCGTGGCCGAGCGGAAACACAGACATATTCTAGAGACTGCCCGTGCCCTCATCTTCCACCGACAGGTGCCTCTGCTCTTTTGGGGCGATGCCATTCTCACTGCTACCTACCTCCTCAATCGCCTTCCTTCTTCTATCCTTAAGGGGGAGACTCCCTTTCGGGCTCTTTTCCCCACTCTCCCTCTTCATTCCCTCCCTCTTCGAGTGTTTGGCTGCTTGTGTTATGTTCGTGACACTCGCCCTGGCCGCACCAAACTCTCTCCCAAATCTCTCCGCTGCATATTCCTTGGTTATTCCCGCACTCAGCGCGGATACCGCTGCTTCTCCCCGGACCTTCGCCGGTATGTCATCTCCGCAGATGTCTCCTTTGTGGAAAGTTCTCCATTCTCCTTTCCCTCTCCTCCTCCTGACTCTGCCATTGATAACTGTCTTCCCCTCATCATCCAGCCTCTTCCGGATTTGCCTCCTCCTACCTCTCCTCCTCCTGACCCTGTCCTCGATGATTGTCCTCCTCTCCTCCTCCATCCTCCACCGGCGTCAACCCCTGTTGACACCCATTTTGGTCAAGTCTACTCCCGCCGTCCTTCGACTGTTTTCCCCGTTCCGGCCAGTGACACTGATGCTCCCGCTTCGTCCGCTGCTCCTGCTCCGCCACCCGCGGACTTGCCCATCGCCCTACGGAAAGGTACTCGCTCCTGCCAGAGTACTCCTCTATTTGCATCTTCTTACAGGGGTTTGTCCGCTCTGGAGACGGTTTCTATACCTCGCACAGTTGGTGAGGCCAAATCTCACCCCGGGTGGCTCGCAGCCATGCGGGATGAATTGCAGGCTCTGGAGGAAAACCATACTTGGGATCTTGTCTCCCTTCCAGCAGGCAAACAGGCAGTGGGCAGCAAATGGATTTACACGGTCAGGCTGAATCCCGATGGTACTCTCCATCGCCTCAAAGCCCGCCTTGTGGCCAAAGGCTTTGCTCAGACATACGGAGTTGACTACTTTGATACCTTCTCCCCGGTTGCCAAGATGGCCTCTGTCCGGCTATTCATCTCTCTCGCCGCCCATCATCGGTGGCCTCTTCATCAATTAGATGTCAAGAATGCATTCCTCCATGGCTTCCTTGAGGAAGAAATCTATCTTCAGCAGCCCCCCGGATTTTGTGCCGCCGGCGCTGAATCTCGTGTCTGCCGTCTCCGCCGCTCTCTTTACGGCCTCAAGCAGTCTCCCCGTGCTTGGTTTGGCCGCTTTAGCACGGTCGTCAGCGACTTTGGGCTTTCCCGCAGTATGAAAGACCACACTGTCTTCTACAGGACGACTCCACATGGCTGCATCTTATTGGTCGTCTATGTGGATGATATCGTCATCATCGGCAGCGACTTTGTGGGTATCACCCATCTCAAGGCTCATCTTCACCAGCACTTCCACACTAAGGATCTTGGTCCTCTCACATACTTCTTCGGCATCGAGGTTTCCTACTCCTCTGCCACCATCTCCCTCTGCCAACGGAAGTATGTGAGAGGACCAAGATCCTTAGTGTGGAAGTGCTGGTAATCATGGGGATGCAGCAACGAGCCTGAAGAGTTTAAGGTCAGGACAAGAGTGGAGTGTCGGAAGTGTACATGTGGAGCAAATTGATTCCAGCTTCAGTCATTCACGACTAGAAGAGGTAATTTCCGATCCGTGTTTTGCCGTGGTTACACAGGAAAAGGACACTGGGCAGGAGTTGTTGGTTCCTAGCTCAGATCCTTTTGCTGAAGCAGTGGCATGTCCGAGTGTATTACCGGACAAACAGGAATGGCAGGGAACGTGGGAAGACGCCTCACATTATACTCTCTATGTTATAGAAACTCTTGTACAGTCGACAAGAGCTGAGGAGGGGCAAACAACAGAGAAAATTGAGTGACTGATATTGCTGGAGGATCAGGTTTCAGATTCTGTTGAGTAGTATAAGGCAGCCACATAACTTTTGAGCATAGTTGGAAATGGAAAAGCAGAGGACGATAAAGAACAAGACGAGTTCCGCGGAGCACCTGAGTACTCTTCGGAGTTGGGCGTGGTGGCAGGGCACCCAATGCCCGCACGAGTGAGGCATGGGCTCTTTCCACAGGCGAAGCGAACTCCGGTTGAACAGTTTTTGAGTGCTGAGGAGGGGGCTGATTTTAACATAGGCACCGAAGCAACCAGAAGACCAAAAGTGTCTGGATTATCTATTGGTTCTGTGTACAACTCACGCAGCCGTAATCATGACCTTACAAACATGGCAGCGATTCTCAGGCTTTGAAAGCCCGAGAATCATCTCTGTCCAGGATGCTTTTCGATCTTTTTAAGGTGCTGACATTTCACCAATATGTTGAGCTGAAAGTGAAGCAAAAGAGAGTTGAGCTCAATACTCCTATAACAGATTCTGGCATACATGCAGGATTTTTCGAAGGGTTTTTTATGAATTTAATTCTGTGCATATCTAGTCAGTTCGGGAAACACAAGTATGGAGGAACAAAGTTTTCTGAGGATGAAGACACAGTCCCCCGACTTCTAAGTCATTACTTCCGTTCCAAATCATTAATACTGTTGGAAGGGGGAGGTTCGGTCTTCTGTTTTGGAGGGACTGCTAGAAAAGGTGATTTGAATACCCACTACAAGTGTAAAGGGTCCACGTTTTTTCTGGAGGGCTGGTCTCCAGGCAATCTTAGGCCACAAAAAAGCCTGTTTATGTGAGGATATTCTATTTGTTCATGATATGAGAGGCAACTCATAGTTTTTCAATTCTGGATATATGACTGTGGTCCTTCCTGACACCGTTACCAACCAGAGAAAGAGTGGGTTCATCGCTGTTGTTTTTCGAACCTGTACCAATGAAGCTTCAACCTTGCATGGGGTAGTTAGAAAAGAAGAAGACTGCTTTGTTTTTGGCTTTATCGAGGCTGTAGAATCCTGGAAATTCAGTGAAGAATTATACCAGAAAAGCTATCCACTTACAATGGCTTCCCTAGTTTTTCCAAGTGTGTTGCTGACTTCCAATGAAGTTGTATTGATGTTGACGCCTCCACCAAAGTCGCCACTGGGAGCTGTTGTCTCAATGCCTAGCTGAGCAAAGCTTTGGTTGTTCCACCTTGAGGACAAAGTGATTTTTAAGGAGGGACGAATGTTAGGAATAAGTGTTGGTTGGCTTGTGTGGGATGCTGCCCATGTAAGGAGGGTTAGTAGTTGAGGCTGCCAAGTCTGTTTGGGGGCGTGGGGGCTGTCTGTGTACAACTGCCTAGGGGTAGTGATGTCTTCTGGTTTGTTAGTGTTTGATAGTGGGTCAGGGGCTGGTGACAGTTGGCTGTAGGTTGTTAGAGTTTTTTAGTAGTTTTGGTTGTTAGCTGGCTAGGTGGGCCTTTAAATATAGGGGGTCGGTGTGTGTTAGGGGGGAGATTCTTTTTTGGGATTATTTGACAGCAGGCTGTTGTGAGGCGTTGGTTCATTGGGACGTCCAACAGGGGGCTTGGAGAAGTGCTCTTTCACGGGTTCTTCACTCTCCCACTCTCCCACTCTTCATCCATCTCCTTCACCTACTCCTTTATTCCTCTCCCTTCCTACTGTATTTCTCAATTCTGCTGGATCTATACAGTGAATACATCAATATATACTGTTTTACTTCTCTTTTCTCCATCTCACAATATTTACATAACAAAAATCATTCAAACCAAGCCCAAGGGAACCGCTTAAGTCCATAAAGAGATCGACGGAGTCGGAAGACATGAGATTCAGTCCTTGAGGCAATAAAGCTTGAAGGTAGTTGCACATAAACTTTCTCATCAAGAAAATCATGCAAAAAAGCATTCTTGATATTGAGTTAATAAGGAGACCAATGATATACAGCTGCAAGGGAGATAGACAATCATACAGAGGTCATTTTCGCAATTGGGGAGAAAGTGTTAAAATAATCAGCACCATATGTCCGAGCATAGCCTTTGAATGAGTCTACCTTATCCCATGTGTTTTAAATTCCAAATCTCTTATCTTTTGTATTGACTTCCCTACAAATAAAGCCGCTGACCTCACTTAAAGGTACGAATTTTGGGTCTTTCTCACGGGTTTGGAGATACATGTGTTTGATGGAGATCATGTTAGATCCCTTTGTTGCTTGAGTAACATTGACACTTTGCAAAGGGTCACTCCTTGTTTACAATTATATATTGCTTACAATTATGTATTAGAAACTTCATAACTGTTATCAACGCTACAAAGGTTTACGAGATCTTGCATAGTGGTGTGAATGAGGATAAGTTTTATGTCAAAGTGTTTGTACAAAACTTTGAGAGCATAATGATATCTTCTCCAAAAGGAGTTTTGGAGGATATCCAAAAGGAATATTGGATTTGGTTTCACAAGTTGTACATATGATATGACAAGTTGAAAGTGCACAAAGTCTATGAGACTTTAGTGCAAGTAGGAAATTGAAAGAATTATGTACTAAAGACAAACAATGATGGATGAAATGTCACAACGTCGTGGTTTGTGTTGAAGAAATCCACGTTGTGGTAAAGGTCTCTTTGTCGTGGTTATGTGCATGACAATGCATATGTTATGAGATAATGCACATCTCGATTGTGTTATGCTATAAGCTATCATATATCGGTTATGACATTATGTGATGATGTTTAAAGGAGTTTTGTGATGGTTTATGAATTGTTTAAAGAGTCAAGCATTTCATTTAAGGTTGAACTGAATGTTGCAAATAGTCGTAACATTATGAATGTTTGTAAAACATTTGAGTTATGACTGAATGTATATGAAATGTTTGGAAACCAAGGAAGGTCCTTAGAGAACTATTTAAAGGGGTTAAAGTCTTGTGAATTTTGTGCAATTTTTGTATATAAATGTTGTTTGACAGTGTGTTAGACTCTTCAAGTCACCGTCATCTTTCCCATCTCTTTAATAGTCGGCCGTGAGTGTGAGATAAATCCTACCTAAGGTGTTGGGTGATTTATACAACCCGTGGACACCCTTGGAGGAAAGAGCTTGTTGGTTGCTTTTGAGGGATCTCCTTAAACCACGTGTGAAGACGAGACTGATTTCTTCATAAACGGAAATGTATTTATGTTCTTCATTTTTACTTTTAATTCAAATGAATAATGGTTGAATTTTGTGGCAAAATGGTTTTAATATTTATTACCGTTGTATTTGGACATGTGTGTGCTCACTAAAACCCAATAGGTCCAAGCATGGTTCCCTCTTGACATATTTGACAATATGATCCTTGAGTTGATTCACCTTACTATACACACCCTATTAAGTCGAATCATTGTCAATTAATTTTGCTTCCCGACTAATTTGTAATGCGTTTTAGAGGGAAATATCTCACTCTCAACATGAAGTGACCCCTAGCCTGACTCGAAAGAGATATTAATAGTGTCACCATTGAATATCATTGTTTCTTGTAGCAAATACCTCTTGCATAGCGAGAAACTTCAATACTAAGTAGATGCCACAAAAGACCCAAGTTCTTAGCATGAAATTGCTGATGAATGAAGAACTTGAGCTGATTGATTTTTGCAGAATTACTTCTCGTAATCATGATATCATCCACATAAATTACCAGAAAAATACTTCCAGTGGGTGATCATTGATTGAACATTGACAATCCTTCAAAATCCTAGAAAGGCCAAAATCTATCACCATGGTATAAAACTGACCAAACTAGACCCTTAGGTCTATGGAGACCATTTTGGTGACCAGAGAGAATGTATAGAAATAATCAATACCATGTGTTTGAGCATACTTCTTGGTAACAAAACGAGCCTTCAATTAAAAGATATATTTGCATTGACATGAAGATTATAAATCCACTTACAACCAATGACCTGCTTATCAGAAAGAAGAGAGATGAGAGTGTTCAATAGGCGGGGGACGGTTTGGGCATCCATGAAGTTGTCAAGAGGAGTCAATGGTATAATTACGTCGGACACAATTGGTGCATTGTAGACGACTGTAACTACCACTAGCAGAGTGTTCACTTCTATGTGCACGTAGAGTGATCAACAAGATTGGTGGTAAGTGGACGGCTGCCTTTGATAAGACAATAATAAACTAGTGACAAATGGAGGGTGGTAGGGTTGGCTAACATCTTTGTCACCGTATTACTGAACTTCGGGTTCAAGCCCTGTAGAAGAGAAAAAAAGAAATAGTTTGTGCTTATTGTGTATTTCTTCTGGAATTTGTGGAATGCGCCACAAATCGATGTTCTTGTCCACAATCGCCTTCCAGTTTGAATGATAAACAATAATCAAGCAGGGCCTTTGATGATAGGCAAAAATGTTGAAAAATATCACTCTCTAGACAATTTTTTTGTCTCAAAATTCTTGGGTGTCAGTGAGTCAAAATGTTTCTTGACCACGTTCACGTTATTTGTCACATGATTGACTGACTTGTCCATTGAATTGAGAATGAAGGCAAAATCTTGTTGTTTTCAGCTTTCCAATGAATTGAGAATGAAGACAAAATCTTGTTGTTTTCAGCTTTCCAAGGAGCAAATAAGGGATCCTTTGGATCCAGGGGAGGATTAACAAGATGAGCATAACAATCCATTTCCTTCAAAGAAACTATAATTGTATTTTGCCACATGGTAAAATTAGTGGAATTGAGACTCCTATTGACCAACCGTTGTGATAATCATCTCGGGTCTGGCAGTGGACTTGTCTGTGGCAGTTGTAAAGAGGGACATCAGGAGCAACATGAACAGCAGAAAAAATTGGTAACAAAGGGGCTTAATAAGAATTGCAGGAATCATCGGAGCAGAGTAGCATGTGCTGCGTGATTAGAAAAAATGGAAGAAACTTGGGACTGGCTTGGGCGGTCTGGACAACTGCAGGACCTGACAGGGGACCAGGGGTGCGCCTTGGCAGGGGGGCGGCAGGGGCCAGAGGCACACCTGGGCAGGTTGCCGGCAGAGGCCCGGGGCATTCCTGGGCAGGAGGCTGGCAAGGGCCAGGGTGCACCGGCTGAGAGTGAGGGTGCAAGCAGGCATGGGCTCGGCTAGGGTTTTGGGGAAAGAGGAGGCCCGCTCTAGTGATGCTTCTTAGGGTTTGGCTCTGATAGCATTTAGAAAGAATTGAACTAGAAACTGCGTCTTTCAAGTGAGGCCAAGTCCCTCTATATATAGATCAGGATGAGAGATATGTGACTCGTGAAAGACAAAAGATTGAAAATTTAAAGACATGGTGTAAAGCGATATGATGAACCTATTCAAACTCAATAAACCTGGTCATGCTTTTTCGTTTTAATTTTTTGAATCATCTCTTAAAAAAATTAGGGTCTCTTAATATGAAGAGGTTTTCCTGTCGTTTTCCCCCTCTTGTTTCCTCATAATATTCTTGATATATTTTATTAACATTTCATTACTTCCATTCTGAGTTCTTTTATATCCATTTCAGGATGAGTTGGTTACTGCTGGTGGTCAAGTTGAGCCCCCAGGAATGCATATAATATATCTTCCATATTCTGATGATATAAGGAAAATTGAAGAGGCAAGAGAAATTTTTTAAGCTGATTAAAAAAGTTTGATTTTGCGGAGCTAATTTATTACTGAGAAGTCGGGTCTATTGCTGCAGCTTCATACTGTGGAGAATTCCACAAAATCTAGAGCAACTGACAACCAAATAAAACTGGCCAGTTCTCTTATGAGGCGCATAGACTTGAAAGATTTTTCAGTATGCCAATTTTCTAATCCTGGTAATGTGAACAGCTTATTTTGATGCTTATTATTGGAATGCTTTGGCTGTGAGATGGGTTCTAAGTGGTGTGTTAACAGCTAATTTTCTTTTCATCTGTGTTCACGATCATATTCCTTTGGAAACCTCAATGCTCAAACGTGGGTCACAAGGATTCTGTTGCTTTATTTTTTTATGTTAATGAATGTAAAAAAGAAAATAAGTCTGCCTTTGGTTTTGGAAAACATTTGCTGTTCGCTATTTTAAAAATTTATTATAATATTATAATATGTTGATGGAAAATATTTTTTAGAAAATAAAAATTGAAATGATTAACTTTTAGAAATCACAAAATAAAAAATAAAAAATAAAAACCTGGGTTAATTTGATTATGGAAAACGTTTTCTATTTTTATTTTCCAATAATGTATTAGAAAATGTGCTCATTTGTGTAAATGTAAAACATTTTTTCCGAAATGAAATTGGAAATAAGTGGTTTTTAGGGAAAAATATTTTCATGTTTTCTAGAATATAAAAATGCATGAAGGCCCTGTTTGGTACGATGGAACAGTTTTTAAAGGAAATGGAATTGGAAATGGAACATGAAACGGAAGAGGAAATGCAGTTTAAAATCATGTTTGGTATGCCTTGAAAATGCAGTGGAAATGGTTAAAAAAAATAATGTTAAAAATTGAAATAAGAAACAAAAAGACATACTTATCCCCCTCCAAATCTACATCTGTTGCCTACCTCTCATCTCCCCGTTTATCGGAGCCCCGTCGCTCGAAGCCCTGTTGGTTGAAGCCCCCTGTTGCCGCTGTCCGTCCTCGCAGCCTCCCATTGTCCCAGTCCTCTGTCGTTGTTGGCCCCCTGTTGTCGAATCCCCACCTTTAGAGCACCTGTTATCAAGCATGGTGTTCGGACAGAGGAGGGGCGACAATGAGAGATCGGAGCAAGGGAAGGGGTGGTTGGAAGGAGTAGTGCGGGGGTTTTCCAGGTGGAGCTATGGCAGTGTCGTCGGTCCCTCACATCTGGTCGCAACAACCTTCGTAACAGTCATGTTAGAGTGGAAATCTTGCACCTCATAACGAGGTGGGGTGCTCACTTTATAAATTACAAAAGGAGTACAACAGGTTACACACACCGATGTGGTAACAAATGTTAAAAAACATCTAATACTCTTAACATTCTCCCTTAAGCTGAGACATATATTGTTGGAGTCTGTATCCCACATCAGACTTGTGGTCCTATGTGGTTTTTATTATTCATTATCAAATAACCTCAAGGCCTCCCTTAGAGAGAAAACCTTGGGGATTGAGTTTTCACTATTATACTTTAACATGGTATCAGAGAAGGTCTAACAAAATACCCTCCTTTTTTTCCCTGTCTAGGGTTTCCAGCAATTCCCCCACGGTGGGGGGCGGTGGCCCTCGGGCCTTTGGCCACCATCAGTGCTGCCCCCTGCGCATCCCTCGCTGGCCTCCTTGTGCAGTTTTGCAACCCCACCTCCCTCCCTGGTGCGCTCGACGACGATTCCTGTTCACACCGCACCGCTCGAGATCCCCGGACGACCCCGCCTTCAGCCGCGTCGGGTTCTCCCGGATCGCCACTCCCCTCTGCGCGCCGTCCTCACCAGCGGTGGCGTCTCCCTGCGCAACAGCCCGATCCCCCGGCCTCTCTGGTCGGATCAAACCCTCTCCGGCGGCATCTCTCGTCGCGCATCCCTCCCGTGTGCCCCTGTGCGACGACCCCTCGTGCGACGGCCCTATCGTCGGCCACTCCCTGCGCGCGGTGACTCCAGGCAGCCGCTCCCTCCCTGCGCGAT
Source organism: Viscum album (assembly GCA_963277665.1). Taxonomy (NCBI): domain Eukaryota; kingdom Viridiplantae; phylum Streptophyta; class Magnoliopsida; order Santalales; family Viscaceae; genus Viscum; species Viscum album. The sequence goes on along the minus strand of OY728142.1, from coordinate 95,709,191 downwards.
CCCTTCCGCCCTGCGCTACTGCACTTCACCGCTCGTTCGTGTTGTGCCACTCCTCCTCCCTCATGCGCGATTGCATCCTGGCTAGATTTGGGAGTCCCGACCATCATAAGCTCCGACCGCCGGCCTGACCGGGTTTACCGAAGCCAAATCCCGCCTCCCTTCTGCGTCTAAGCAGCCTCCCCGCTCCCTCAAGCTGGGCCATATTTATAATGCCTAGCTTGTTACACAAAAATTGGACACATGGTCCAGACACTTCTTTTGTGAGAACATCTACAAGTTGATCAGAGGTGTGGATATTGTTGAGCAAGTGTTGTTTTCAACAATACTCTATCTTTTTATGATGATTTTGATGTTCACAAATACCTTTATTTGTTATTCTAATGATTTTACTTTGAGTATATTTCAGAAAATTAATATTATTTATTTCTCTATTTTGAAATAATATTTTAATGTTTTAATCCGTGTGGAATATTTGTCAAAGTATTCAGATTTCACTTTAGCGTGTTCTGGAAACACTGTTCATACTCTAAGTGTTCGGAAATCACTTTAGCGTGTTCTGGAAACACTGTTCATACCCTACGTTGAGGAGTGTAGCGTAAGGATGAAAACTGTCGCTTACTGGTTATCAGAAAAGTATGGTTAAACAACTACATGTTATCAGAAAAGTATGAAAGAAGAATCCTACGTTTGGAATATCAAAAAAGTATGGAAGAAGAATCTTACGTTAGTATGGAATGTTATGTTTGTTTCTCAAAAGTATGGTTCATCAACCTTACTTTTGTAAACAACCTTACTGATAAAAGTATGGATTATATACCGTACGTTTGAAAGTTGAAGAGAAAAGTATGGATGATCAACCTTACGTTTGTGATCAACCTTACGTTTGTGATCAACATTACGTTTGAGATCAACCTTACGTTGTGAACCTTACGTTCAGAGAATGTATGCTATGCAGTTCAACCCTACGTTTGGCGTCGGAGATTAAAACACGGCTTTATCGAGTAACGGTCTTTATGCAGATTATCAGGCTGATTTCAAGCCAGATTAAAATCCGGAATCTAAAGCACGTCTTTAACTGATTCAAAGTCGTTTATTTATGATTCAAAGGATCGATTTAAGAGGAGCTTTTCATGGCGAATTTTAAGGGGAGTTACGACTGATCTATTATTCAAATATTTGAATATCGCGATTCTATAGGCGACTTTTGTGGATCTAAATTTGAAAGGAAAACGATTGTATTTATTATATATATCTGTGTTATTTTGAATTACAGTGGATACGATATAGATCATTGTGAAAGAGATGAGAAGAACAGATTCATGAGTTTTTCATTGTTGTAACAGTTTACAGTGACATTCGGGATTTACAGATTTGTTGCTACCATGATCTATCAAACTCTGTTTTCTGAAGAAGAAACACGATTGAAGATTCACCGATTATACATCGAATATCTTTTGTGAATCGACTGTTGTTAATGTTGCGAATTATATTTCAAGATCTACTGCAACCGGATCGACTCAGAACTCTTCTACCTGAAGATCATTCTAGTTGTGCAAATAATAAACTTGCAGCCTACTGTAATATGCTGGAAAAGAAATATGATTCCTTATTTAAGAAACATAAATCACCGAAAAATATTCATACTGCTATTTTAGGAGAAAGAGACACTCTGCTCAAACAACATCAAGAGTTAATTGAAAAATATAACTCATCAAACACAAACTGTACAGATAATGAAACTAAAATAAAAACACTGCAAACAGAAGTAGAAACATACAAAAGTGCAACTCTTATTTTTACAAAAGGGGAAAATACACTAAATGAAATACGTGGAAAGAATGTGATTAAAAACGAAAGATATAGAATAGGCAGTAAAGGTGAGAAACCTAAACTGTATAAGAACTATTTTGTCCAAAGTACAAAAGGTAAAATTTGTAACTACTGTGGAACAAAAGGTCACATATCTAAAAACTGTTATTTAGGGCAATCGAAAATAAGTGGGATTAAGAGAGTCTTTGTTGCAAGCAGTTTATATGATTCTATTGATTATAGAAAAACAAAGCAAGTCTAGATTCCCAGGTCTTTACTAGCTAACACTACTGGACCTAATAAAATATGGGTACCAAAACAAACCTTTGTTTAAATGCCATTGCAGAAAGCAGGTCACAGAAGCATAAAAACTGAAATATGGTATGTGGACAGTGGCTGCTCCAGGCATATGAGTGGAAACTCATCAAATTTCAGAACACTAACTCAAAAGGATGGTGGTCTAGTCACATTTGGTGACGATGCCAAATGTAAGATTATTGACATTGGAACAGTTGGAGATCCAGAAGCAGTCTCAATCAATAAAGTATTCTAAATCAATAAAGTACTTTATGTACAAGGATTGAAACACAACCTGATAAGTATCTCTCAACTCTGTGATGATGGTTATTTTGTTGATTTTTCTAATAATTGTTCTGTTTTTAAAGATAAATTGCTTAAATTTAGAGCACCCAGAACTGATAATGTTTACACTCTGAACTTAAATTCCTTGTGTAAACAAAAAGTAAAATGCTTAACTGCTAAGATAAACGAATATTGGATCTGACATAGAAGACTTGGACATTGCAATATATATGTTTTACAAAATTTATCTAAGAAACAATTAGTTTCTGATTTGCCTAGTCTCAAATTTGAAAGTGATAAATTCTGTGATGCATGTCAACTTGGCAAGCAGCACAAATCATCCTTCAAATTTGTTAACAAAATTGCGACATCTAAACCTTTAGAACTTATCCATATGGATTTGTTTGCACCTTCAAGAAAAAACAAGTTTGGCTGGTAAATTATATGTATATATTTTAGTTGATGACTATTCTAGATTTACTTGGATTTATTTTCTAAAATATAAAAATGAAGTTTTTACTATATTTGAAAGTTTTTGCAAAGCTGTTCAAAATAAAAAGATTCTAAAATAATTTCATTAAGTGATCATGGTGGAGAGTTTGAGAATCTGGAATTTAATTCCTTCTGCTCAAATATGGATATTAAACACACCTTCTCTGTACCAAGAACACCTCAACAAAATGGAATTGTTGAAAGAAGAAATAAGACTATTCAAGAAATGGTTAGGACTATGCTAAATGAACACAGTCTTCCTACCTATTTCTGGGCAGAAGCTGTAAGCACAATCTGTTATATAATGAATAGAATTTTAATCATACCAATTTTTAAAAACACTCTATGAACTCTGGAATAAAAGAAAACCTAAAGTAAATTACTTTAAAGTTTTTGGATGCAAGGTTTACACCTTAAACACCAAGAATAATCTTGGTAAGTTTTATCCAAAATCTGATGAAGACATTTTCTTAGGATATTTTGTTTTTTCCAAAGCTTATAGAGTTTTTAATAAAAAGTCAAGGATTGTTGAAGAATCAGTTCATGTGAAATTTGATGAATCTGATCCCTTTGAGAAAAGGAAAGACTAAATTGATGAATCTGACTCTAATGATAACATGAAACTTGAGAACTTAAAAGATGATTTTGAAAAAGATTTAAATGAAATTCAGTCCAGTTCAGAAGAACATGATATTGAAGAACCTAACAGTGTACTACCTAGACAATCTAGTACCCTAAAGAATCACCCTTTAGAAACTGTTATAGGAGACCTAGACACTGGAATAAAAACCAGAAGAAATGTAGGAAATCTTGTTGAATTCTCTGTCCTTTTATCCCAATCAGAACCTAAGACATTAGAAGAAGCCTTAGTTGATAAAAGTTGGATGATAGCAATGCAAGAAGAACTAAACCAATTCAAGAGAAATGAAGTTTGGAATTTAGTTGAAAAACCTCAGAACTATCCAGTTATAGGAACCAAATGGGTCTTTAAAAATAAACAAGATGATCAAAGAATAATTACTAGAAATAAAGCAAGACTAGTAGCTAAAGGATATAATCAGAAAGAAGGTATGGATTTTGATGCGACCTTTGAACCTGTAGCTAGATTAGAAGTCACTAGGATCCTTTTAGCCTATACATCTCATATGAACTTTAAATTATTTCAGATGGATGTTAAGTCTGCCTTTTTAAATGGTTACTTATTGGAGGAAGTTTATGTTGAACAATCTCCTAGTTTTGAAAATTCACAAAAACCATATTCTGTTTTAAACTTACTAAAACTCTTTATGGCCTTAAACAAACACTTAGAGCTTGGTATGAAAGATTAAGTTCATTTCTTTTAAAAAATAATTTTATTGTTGGGATGACAAATCCAACATTGTTTAAGAAAACTGTCTAACTCTAATATTTTATTGGTTCAAATTTATGTTGATGATGTAATTTTTTGTTCAACAAACAAAAAACTTTGTCATGAGTTTTCAAATTTAATGCAAAAAGAATTTAAAATGAGTATGATGGGAGAATTAAATTTCTTTTTAGGACTTCAAATTTATCAAAAAGATTTTGGAAATGTTTTAAATCAAAGCAAATACATTATTGATTTATTAAAGAAATTTGGACTTGAAAACAACAAGACATATTCAACTACTATGTGTACTAATATAAAATTTGATTTGGATGAAACTGGAAAATCAGTTGACAACAAGTTATATAGAGATATGATTGGTAGTTTATTATATCTTACAGCTAGCAGGCTAGATATAATGTATTCAGTATGTCTTTGTGCTAGATTTCAATCTGATTCTCAAGAATCTCATTTAAGTGCTGTCAAAAAAAATTTAGATATTTAAAAGGAACTGTTTTTCAATCTCTTCTCTATCCAAAAACTTATGATTTTAATTTAATTTCTTATTCAGATGCAGACTTTGGAGGTTGTAGATTAGATATAAAAAGCACCTCAGGGACTTGTCACTTTTTAGGAAAATCCTTAGTGTCATGGTCTAGTAAGAAACAACACTCAGTTGTCCTGTCAATAGCCAAAGTAAAATATATATCTGCTGGCAGTTGTTGTGCACAAGTTTTGTGGATGAAAATCACTCTTATGGCTTTTGGACTAAATTTTAATAATACACCTATTTTATGTGATAATACTAGTGCTATAAATATTTCAAAAAACCCTATTAATCATTCTAGAACTAAGCATATTGATATCAGACATCACTTTCTAAGAGATCATGTTCTTAAAAAGGATATATTTTTAGAATTTGTAAGCACTGAAATTCAATTAGATGATATTTTTACTAAATCATTTCCCACTGCAAGGATTGATTTTATTAAGAGGGAGCTAGGTTTATTTATTTTTAAATAATTTTTTTAATTATTTATTTTAATTCTTATTTTATCGGTTTTTATTATTATTTGTCTTTATTAATTTAAAAATTTCGTCAGTTTTGCTTTAAACTTTTGCCGCGTAAGTTTTTACTTTTAAATAATGAAATAATTACTATGTGCGTAATGACATTGGAATTAAGGATGTCAGAAATTATTTCCAATTCCAAAACCGTTCATTTTCTCAAAACCCTTCGAAATCCCAAAAACTTCTACCGCTCTTCTCTACCCGCACCTGAACCTTTGAAACCCTAGCTTTTCGAACCTTCAGAAATTTGTGACAGTAATGGCCAAAACCAAAAGGACTAATGAGCCAGAAACCAGCAACACCAAGCGACAACGCTCGGCAGGACGAAAGATTTTGCAAGGAAAAGTGATTGATCTGGAATGGTTGTACTTGACGGATCTGATGCTGAGGCATGCCCTAGCATTTCAGTAACTCGAGCAAACCTTCAATGGAGACTATACAGAGTTTCTATATGAGGTATAACTTCGTCACTTTTTTAAATCGGTTCATTTCAGTCTGGGAGAAGATGAAGATTCAATAATAGCTAAGATCGAGGACAGTGATTTTTCGATTTCGTCTGTGGAGATAGCCAAAATTCTTAACTGCCCTCATGAGGGAGTTTTCCATTTTGATTTAAAGAATATTGGTGGTAATGTCCATAAGTCTGAGGACATTATGTCTTTTCTATTTGGCTCTACAAATATAAGAAAGTTGTTAGTGAAAAATCTAGAGTCTGACCAGAAGATTTTAGTTAAATTTGTGCAAACGGGTACTGCACCCAGAATGTCAGAGATGGAGAAAATATTGTACCCTGATATGTACATAATGTTTCTGTTTATGAGTGATATTAAGTTGAATTTTCTGAGATATATGGTGAGATGTCTTAATTAATGTTGTCAACCAGAAGTGAGGATGAACTTATATCCCTTTGGAAGGTTTATTTCAAAGATTTTATTTAAGACAGATATGATAAGGGTGGTGGATGCCCGAGTGAAATGCCACCATAGCAACATCTTTAATGCTGGAACACTGTGGAAGATTGGTTTCTTTTGGAGCACAATAAATGGCAAACTCATGCCTGTTGGAGCAGAAGAAGAACAAGAGAGTGCTCATGAGCTACCTGGAAAATCAAAGGAGTAGCTGAATCTAGAACTAGTGGAGTATCAAGGAGGATACAGTTTGAGATAGTTGATACACCTGCTAATGAGGAAAGTCAAGAAGGACTTCAGAGGAGAAGGCAAAGAGTAGCTCAAGCAGATTAGAAACCTGTTCAAGCAAATGTTGGACCAACTGAACCTCTTCTAAGCTACAGATTTCTAAGAGAATTTGCAGTACAACAAGTTGACCAACCAAGGATTTCTCAGATTGAGGTGACTCTTCAAGTAGAAAAAGAAATTGTGCATCCAACTGTTGAAAAGCCTGGAGAAGTTGAAGTGGCTAGATCTGAAACTGTACAGCCTACTGAGTTTGTTCCAGAGGAAAGCCTGGAGAAGTTGAAGTGGTTAGATCTGAAACTGTACAGCCTACTGAGTTTGTTCAAGAGGAATTAGCTCAAGAGGAACCTGTTTTAGAGGATCCAGCCTTGGAAGAACTCCATGAAGAGGATGCTCAGGATGAGCAAGAACCTGTGAATATGAATCAAGCAGAGAACCTTTCTGAAATTCAAACTGAAATTATTGGTGAAGATGTTTCTGTGGAAGAGTCAGGAAAGGACTTGAAGGAAAAATCAGTGGAGAAGCCAGTACAGAGGAATGATGAAAAGAAGTCAGATGCTGAATCCCTACCTCTAGCACTGATAAATCCAGTGGAAGCTCAGATTGAGAATCAAGCACAAGGTGCCTCGGATTCTGATAATAATTATGTGGAGGAGTTGATCAGAAAATTTAATAAAGTTCAAGCTGAAAATGCTTCTTTAAGAAGAGCATTAGAAAAGGAACATCTGAAATTTCAAAGATTGAAAGCCAGTTTTGTTTCTAAACAAGAAGTTGAAAATTTCAAGAAGGAAATGATGGCTGAAGTTGCCAATCTCAAATTTGAAATGGTGATGAAGTCAGATTTACTAGAGTTTAAATCTTTCATAGAGCAACAATTCGCAGTTGTCAGACATAGTGAAGCCAGTACATCCGATACTTCACCTGATCTGATCAGAAGATTTCAGGCCATTATAGCAGCTATGAGCAATATGAATGACAGACTGCAGGACCTTCAATGCAATAGTGCTCCTTTATTTGTGTTGTTGGACAATCAGAAATTTCTTATTGAGCAGTTGACTTCGAATGAACATGGAATTCGAGTTTTGCTGAATCAGTTCACTGATAAGTTAACTCTTTTTATGGAAAAGGAAGAAAGGTTATATGAGTTTTTCAGAGTCAATTTAATTGAAGACATCCATCTGACCTAGGAAGGAAGAGATCTCATAGTCCAGTTGGGCGATGGACTGATGAAAAGGTTGAAACTACAGATGTCAGAGCTCAAGGAAATCATTCAGAGGCGCTGAAACCCGTTCCTCAAACCTTTTTAGCCCAACCTTAATTCTCATTGTCATTACTGTACTTGTAATTATATTTTCAATAACATATATTTGAATCACATGTTTATGTGTCATTAATTTGTTTTATTGTACTGTCTATGTTAGAATGTCAGTAATCCAGATTCAAATATTGATAACTAGTTTATCATAGCATTTACTTAAATTCAGTGCTACATTAAATTGTGTTATATTTCTTCTTCTATCATTGTTTTTGATATCACAAAACGGGAGATAAATGTGGATAAACACAACATATTTTTTTTGGGGAGAAATTTTTGGATAAACACACAATTCTTTATTTATAAAGGATGAGATATTATTTTACATTATAAAGGGGGAGAAAATGTGAAAATTAGGAAATAATTTTGTTAAAATAAAATATTGTTTCTATCTTTGCAAAATTTTAAATTATATGCAATTAATTTTGTAAGATAATTTTATTTGTTATTTCATGGGATTTTTTGATCATCAAAAAGAGGGAGATTGTTGAGCAAGTGTTGTTTTCAACAATACTCTATCTTTTTATGATGATTTTGATATTCACAAATATCCTTATTTGTTATTCTGATGATTTTATTTTGAGTATATTTCAGGAATTTAATATCATTTATTTCTCTATTTTGAAATAATATTTAAGCGTTTTAATCCGCGTGGAATATTTGTCAAAGTATTCGGAAACCACTTTAGCGTGTTCTGGAAACACTGTTCATACTCTAAGTGTTCGGAAATCACTTTAGCATGTTCTGGAAACAATGTTCATATCCTACGTTGAGGAGCATAGCGTAAGGATGAAAATTGTCGCTTACGGGTTATCAGAAAAGTATGGTTAAGCAACCATACGTTATCAGAAAAATATGAAAGAAGAATCCTACGTTTGGAAGGAACCTTACGTTTGGAGTATCAGAAAAGTATGGAAGAAGAATCCTACATTAGTATGGAATGTTATGTTTGTTTCTTAAAAGTATGGTTCATCAACCTTACTGATAAAAGTATGGATTATATACCGTACGTTTGAAAGTTGAAGAGAAAAGTATGGATGATCAACCTTACGTTTGTGATCAACCTTACGTTTGAGATCAACCTTACATTGTGAACCTTAAGTTCAGAGAATGTATGCTATGCAGTTCAACCCTATGTTTGGCGTCAGAGATTCAAACATGGCTTTATCAAGTAACAGTCTTTATGCAGATTATCAGGCTGATTTCAAGCCAGATTAAAGGCCCGCATTTAAAGCGCATCTTTGACTGATTCAAAGCTGTTTATTTATGATTCAAGGATCGATTTAAGAGGAGCTTTTCATGGCGAATTTTAATAGGAGTTACGACTGCTCTGTTATTCAAATATTTGAATATCGTGATTCTATATGCGACTTTTGTGGATCTAAATTTGAAAGGAAAATGATTTTCTTTATTATATATATCTGTGTTATTTTGAATTACAGTGGATATGATATAGATCATTGTGAAAGAGATGAGAAGAACAGATTCTTGAGTTTTTCACTGCTATAGTTTACAGAGACATTCGAGATTTACAGATCTGCTGCTACCATGATCTATCAAATTCTGTTTTCTGAAGAAGAAACACGATTGAAGATTCACCGATTCTACATCGAATATCTTTCGTGAATCGATTGTTGTTAAAGTTTCGAATTATATTTCAAGATCTACTGCAACCGGATCGACTCAGAACTCTTATACCTGAAGATCATTCTTTCTGAAGACGACGATCCATCGACTGTCAATTGTGTGTTGTTGCAATTGTGAAGAACAACTGAAAAATATTTCAAAGAACAAATACTCTTTTACTTTGAGTGACCGGTTTCTCGTACTAAGCTGTTAGTTAGGTTCTGTGTATGAACCAGAAGGCTCTGTTTTGCCTTAAAGTTGTAAAAGTGTCAGCTGTCTGCACTCAGTTGTGGAACGGTCTGTTGATAAGAGGACCAGATAATGAAAATCACCAAGCTCGTGGAGTAGAGCGTTGGTGGAGTGGACTAGGGGCCTTCTATTCCCCGAACCACTATACATCGTGCATCCTTTGCTATTTATTTTCCACTGCTTAATCATTCTGATAAAGTTAAAAAGACAGATTACGATCTCGCAAAAATATTGTAATACACACAATTCACCCCACTCTTGGGTATATTTGGTATAACCCGATCCAACAGATATGGCCGAAAGTGATCTTCTCAAAGTTTTCTCGAATGAAATGACAATCAACTTCAATATGCTTGGTCCGCTCATAAAAGACTGGATTTGTGGTAATCTTGATAGCAGTTTGATTGTCACACCAGATATGTGTCAGCTTCGTGACAGCATACCCGATATTCTGTCGAATTTGTTTTGCCCAAATAATCTCTGCAGTTAAACATGCCATTGCACGATACTCCGACTCTGCACTAGATCAGGAGACAACCGTCTGCTTCTTGCTTCGCCATGAGATCAAATTTTCTCCAACAAATATTGCAAAACCAAACGTAGATCTTCTAAAAGAGACATCCAACATAATCTGTATCACAAAATGCCTCAATATCTGTATATCCATGATCAGTTAGAAGACCTAATCTTGGTTCCTTTTTCACATCGATGGTGGCGTGGTGTTGTTGTGTAGTTTGGGGTGTCGCGTATTCACATCGGGAGATGCAACGCACAAGAGTCAACTGTGTGGGAGAGCAGTCGAATTGGAGGTCTTCCTGCAGGGAGGGGCTAAATCAGGCGGAAGGGAGGGAGGGGCTAAACCCACTTTGATACCATGTTAGAATGGAAATCTCGTACCTCATAATGAGGTGAGGTGCTCACTTCATAGATAACAAAAGGAGTACAATAGGTTACCCACACCGATGTGGGATACAAATGTTAAAAGATATCTAATACTCTTAACAAGTTGCAACTCTTCGCGAGTGCGGTGGCTGTTCGGAGCAGAGGTCGGGGTTGTTGGGTATGGTGGTCGGCGTCGAGGAAGCGTGAGCTAGTTCGCATGGAGCAGTGGTTGGGGAAACCAGGCGCGATGGTCGGTTAGAGCAATGATGGAGGGGTTGTCGGGCGAGGTGTTTGGCAGGGCAACGGCGGTGGGGAAGATGGTAGGGTTATTTTTGCCCATAAATCCCGTTTTGGCTTCCATTGGACCCTTTCTACTGGTCTTTGGAAGGAAAGCTGATTCCCTCATTAATGGAATTTGAATTTCCATTCCATTGTACCAAACACGTTTTTTGTGGGATTCTTTTTCCATCACCATTTCCCAGCCACTTTTCCTTCGTACCAAATGGGGGACTTATATTTATGTTTCACATCTTTATCTTTACGGGGGAGTATTAGGAGATTCATTTAGTTCACCGGATCAATGGGTTGACTTGAATTTATGTTCCGCATCTTTATCTTCATCTATAAATATAACAACCAGACCTTACTCAAAGGAACGGATTCTGGGTATTCAACTTCTACAAAATTGTTGAAGAATAAAAATAAAAAATGTTTTCCATCATCAAATTGAAACTTGCTTTCTTGTTTTTTTATGAAAATGAAAACACTTGGATATGAAACTCTTGTACTTGTTTTTTCCACACACTTTTTAACTTAGTTTCTAATGCATATTTGGAAAATAAAAATAGGAAATGTTTTCCAAAGCCAAACACAACCTAATAATTTGTAGCAATCCCAAGATAAATTTTGGCACTTGGAGAACTTTTTCTCCAGTGCCTACATATTTCTTTGAGATGATTGTGTATTTTGTTACCAATTGAAGAGTTTCTCACAGCCTTGCAGAGGCACTACGCTGTTCTTCAGGCTCTAGCTTTAGATGAAGACGAAATGCCAGAAACTGAAGATGAAACTGTTCCTGATGAGGAAGGCATGGCTAGGTAGGATGCTGGTACTTCTTGGTACCATTTCTTTTCTGCGATGCTCTCTTTACCTTCCATCCCCAGTTTATCTGTGTCTTGATTTTTTTTTTTTGCCTAAAGGCCTGGGGTGGTTACTGCTTTGGAAGAATTCAAATATTCTGTTTTTGGGGAATGCTATGATGAGGAAGCTGACTTCCAAGGCAATCATGTGGGAGGAAGTCAGATTTCAAAAAAACGAAGAGCAGGTGCAGATAATGCAGAGGAGAATTATGGATGCTATGACTGGCCAAAGCTCGCTGACAATGGAATGGTGAATCTTGACTTCTCTGTTCCTTGCATTGTTAGTAATGCTTACTACTCGCTTGTTTCATAGAGTTATTGAGAATGGGATGAAACAGAATGGAATAATAGGTAAAGAATTAACGTCCATATGGTTGCTTTACAACCAATATTTTTTTATGTCAATTATACCTCTGCGTTACAATAAAAACATTTAAAGATGAGAGATATGATGATGATCTTTTTAGCGCCCCTAAGAAACCGGACGGACACCCGTTGAGGTGTCATTGTCCATTTCAGTGTTTTTTGGAATTGCCTATTTCACAAATTCCCTGTCGATTCAGTGGAATGACGAATTGTTTCCCCTTTCAATTCAACCAGACATTTAAATTTTTCTGTTGCCTGATAAAATAAGATGAGCTGGGATGAAAACAATTGATTAACAAGTGTACCGGATAAAATGATGAAAACTTATTTGAAGGTGTGGATTCCCCCTCCCGATCTTCCATTTTTCTGGGAATAACTGAAATTGAACCGGATGGAACCGGGTAGGTACAAGTGGTTAGCAACTGGACTGGGGATCAAATGATAAAAACTTATTGGAGTTGCGAATTTCTTGATTTGTCGATTATTTTGGTAGTGTGTGGTTTAAAATGAAGGATTTAACAGATGCATTGCTATGGCTTGTGTTCTGCAGCTGAAGGACTTGACAGTGGTGCAACTGAAATGTTACCTAACCAAGCACTACCTTCCTGCTGCTGGGAAGAAGGAAGTTTTGATCAGCAGGATCTTAACTCATATGGGGAAGTGAGGAAACTGAAAGCTTAATGGTGAAGCTGCCCCCTATTTTGCAGGGTACGTGGCATTAATTTTGCTCACTATCTTGAATGTTAACAGATGCAATTGCTGTGCCTGCCGAAATCAAATGAAAATATCAGTTGGTAAATTATGGAGCTTGGATTGTTATGATGGTAGTTTACTGTGGGTTGATAAGGTAATTTTTTTTTATCCGGGTAGGAGGCATACATTTTTTGAACATTTGAACCAATTGGCTGAAAAGGTAAATTCTTGATTTCAAAAGAAGACAAAATTGATTTTTTGGAGAGAGAAAAATCTGTACTTTATAAAGAGTACTAAATTAAGGTTTCCAAAAGTGTTCATGGATGTCACTCTTTGACTGTCCAGAATAGTAGTTTTCTTACAAAGGTTGAGGTAGTGATTAATATCATATATTCTAGAATTCAAACAATAATTTTATGCGCCCAAATCTTTTAAAGTATGGTTCCTTGGCTTTCATAAAAATTGGATCTTAGTTGTCCTGCAATCCTCTTTTTGGAACAAGTGTGCAAGAATTAATCTTTTAAATTTTATTTTACCTGATACAAGCTATTTATTTTCTCATCCTTTTAACGTATAATATTATTTCAGCTCAAACCTTATTCTATGGAGCTCTGGTGCAATTTTTATTAGCTTTGATATTTTTAACATAACTCTTCTTTTTAGATCTGATGCGATTATTTTTATGCACCTTTTCATGTTCAAATTTAGCGTTCTGGTATCAAGGGGGGATTTTTAAAATGTCACTGTAAAATTCATGGTTTCTGAAAAGATTAATGTGTTATTGTAAGTTATATACCTTTTGATGCATTTTGTTTTGGTCAAATAGGAGGAGATTATTGGTCTCGTGGTATAATTGATCTTTATTTTGATAAAAAGTTAAATAAAATGGAAGTATTTGATAAATCTGTGAAGTGTGAAAAATAGATGGTCGTGTCTTATACATCAATTATGAAATGTTGGTTTGGAACGGTGCATATATCTTGTGTATATTTTTGAATAAAAAAGCTTCTTCCCTGAATGCGAAATATCATGAAAGGATTGTGACTCAAGGTTAGTGTGTTGATAACTTGTATACGATAGCTAGCTATACATGGTGCATGTAACAACTCAATGTTTTTTTTTTATTGCGCCATTAAATAAAATTATAATTTACAATTTTTTATTGCGCCATTAAATAAAATTATAATTTACAACAAAACGGCATATCAATATAACATTATAGTTGAAATTCATAATAATGTTGGTGTTATTGGAAAGTAACATTAGGAAAAAGTTCATTAGCGATGGTTTTTAAACCATATTTTATTTTTTTAATATCAGTTTTAGTAAATCATAGTTAATTCGTGGTGGTTTTTAATATTGTCATAATTTAGGTTCGCTTTTTTTTAACTGTCTAAAATCGTTATTAATACTGATTTTTTATTTTTTAGTTAATTTTAGCAATGATTTTTAAAATTCACCATAAAATATTTTAAAAATTATTAATAATTTATAAGATATAATTGCAAATATATTATAAATAATTAATAATTAGTACCAAATAATTTATATTTAATATTTAATAATAAAATTCTAAATTACAAAATTTATCAGCATGAAGTCTACTATAATAATTGGAGAATATCTCTTGTATGATGGAGTTAATTTAAATATGAACAGTGAAGAGCAGGTGAGGAAGGTGCTTCATTTATTGGTGCATTTGTTCAAGCAATAGTTTTAAGAATACCTTATGAAAGAAGTTGAGATTGTAATTGAGGTAGTGGAGCTTTATTGAAATATTCAAGAGGGGTTTATATAGTGCAAAATGCTTTGGAAATTGTGTTGAAGAGTCTTGAGAAATTTTGGAGTGATTGGAGTGGAATCCTAGAATGACAACATATATCTCTGAAAAGCGCAAAGGTACTCATCTTACAAATCTTACTAGAACGGCTCGTTTTTTATCAGAAGATTGTGATTTGGTTTTTGATGCAACAAGGCAAGGAAAAAAATTAATTCTTGAATTTCATTCAATTTTTTTTTGAATTGTCTTGTATTCCACCAATTAAGAACCCAATATTCAAGACATTTATTAAAAAAGATAGAGATCCATCAGGGCAAAAATACAAAAAATGATACAAGATATAGAATGCGAATAATTTTTTTTTTCATCTTTCATATGTGAATTTTGTTAATCAACCCACTTACTCCTTCCCTGTCGTTGTTCTCACTAATAAAGTAATAACCACTCTGTCACGACCCGACCCAACGGGGCTCAAACTGCGACTCCCCAAGCCCGCCTCCAATAGGCCGGAGGCTGGTGTCTAGCGCCGAGTAGGTTATCACACACATAAGAGGCATTAGCCTAAGGTACCTGTACACACGCACCCACATACACCTCCATGCAACAGTGCAAAACTATATAAAACTAAAAAGTAAATGCATGCATACAACTATCCCACAACCTGAGTACAACAGAAGTACAAAATGGCACAACAAGGCCCACCAAAGGAAAACTACAAAAGTGTTCAACATACTCAGGAGGGAAAACACTGCCAAAAACATTTGCCGGTAAGCTCCTCGACACAGCTTTGATAAACACCCTGGTCAAACCCGCTCACTAACCTCCGCTTGCTCCGGATCCTCTGGGAACTCCGTTGAAATGTCTGTGGTCTGCACACGACATAAACATGTGCGGGCAAAGCTCGTGCATGAGTGAATATAACAATACTCAGTAGGCACCCCAAAAACCCAAAACAAAAGAGAGCAGCTGAAAGACAACAATCCGCTCATCCCAGCCAGAAGTAACCCAGACAAGAGAGAAACTACATCTCGTGACCATCCTTTGCTAAATATAACTAGTCAGCTCAATCCAGGTGTATGCCCATACACACTCTCTGAACATCCAGATATACTCAGCTCACGCGCCAAGTCACATGAGGTACCGACCTCATCACCCGAGAGATCACGCTCGTCGGATATCGTCACTGAGAAAACCACGTAGAAACAACAAGAACAACAAACTCCTCGGATAGGGGATCACTCTTGGGGTTCGCTAGGGGATACCAAAACTCACACCGGTATACGAAGATCTCACAGATTGGGGATCACTCCCAGGGTCCGCTGGGGGATACCACAACCCGATCTGTCATTCGTAAATCTCACAGATAGGGGATCACTCCCAGGGTCCGCTGGGGGATACCACAACCCGATCTGTCATTCGTAGATCTCACAGATAGGGGATCACTCCCAGGATCCGCTGGAGGATACCACAACCCGATATGACACTCGTCAACAACACGTCACTCAAATAGAGGATCGCCACCCGTGTCACTAGGGTCACGATGATACCGAAACCCTATCTGGTACATCTCGTGTTGTAGGGGATCAAACTGACGATACCGCAACCCTACAGAAACCACACGCGTTATAGGCGATCGAACTGACGATGCCGCAACCCTACTATAATCCTCATGCTGAGTAGGGGATTGTATACCCGACGATGCCATTACCCTACTGAGCATGGCCCACTGCGTAGGGGATCATATCCCCGATGATGGCACAAACCACACGGGGTAAACCTGCTAGATATGGGATCACCGTCTGTGGATAAGCGGTCACAGCGATACTAAAAACCCGATCTAGGAAAACGATGCTAGAGGATCCCGCTCCGGGCCCACCGGAGGGATGCCACAACTCTAACAGATTAAACATCCCATCGAGATGATCGCAACCCTATACGAAGGTTGTGATGCCACACAAATCCTCATAGGAAAGAACCAAGGGAGTACCCTCAACCACCACTGGTCCAAACGTCGCTAACCCGAGCGACCCGCCACAACGCCACACCGCGCACCTCCAAGGCCGATACTGAGGCCACCATCGCGCTCTATGTGAAAAAACACGCAGGATAAGTTTACTCGCCCGAAACGGACAACCGGTGAAAAAGACACTATTCACTATAGCTAGTCCGTGTGGGGCCCACACTATGATCCCGAAACTCATCAAGCGGATCATACCACTGCGATCCCCTCGGAAAAACACACGGGATTGACTACACGTTCGTCTGAAACGGACCCCCGGTGAAAAAGACACTATTCACCGAAGGCAGCCCGAGTGGGGCCCACGCCTTGATCCCAGAACACATCGAACGGATTGCACCATTGCGATCCTTTCGGAAAAACACACATGATCGACTATTCATCCGCCAAAATCGGACTCCTGGTGATAAAGTTGTGTTTCTCCGAAAACACCCAAACCCAACCTCGTGGGGCCCGCACCCCAAACTCGGTCCCAACACCCAGAAATCAACAAGAAAAGTCTGTCGTACCGTCAGGGTCTCAACGCCACTGACGACACATCAATTGGACGGTCCGGATAAAAGATATGACAACCCGAAGTCAAATAATAATAAAATATTAATATTTTATTCGACGTCTCAAGCCTCCGGGCCACGATCCCGACACTTAAAACTCCCGAACCCACACCGAATGGTTCGCCTCGTCGCCAGGGTCGCGTCGTCGCAGACGGATTGAAAAACGGAGTCCCGGTCCGTGAGTTACGGGGGTTTTAAGAACCCCCGGCGCGAACCAGGGCCGGACCGGCCCGCCGTGGCCGGTTCGGCCGCCGCCGCTGCCGCCGGCCCGCCCTGTCCGGCGGCGGACTAGCCTGTGTTGATTTGAAGAAGTTTTGGAATTTTGGGTTGAGGTGGAAAAGTTGAAAACTTCTCGTAAGAGTCATCTAGAGTCACTAAGGAGGACGTAAGAGTCAGGGTTTGAGGCATGCATAAGAGTATCTCTGCAATTACTCTGGATACATAAGGGTTACTCAAACCTTGAAGACTGGAAATTGATAAAGTCCTTAATCATGTTGTTTCAAAGGAATACATAAGGGTACTCAAAAGACAATACATAATGGTACTCAAAAGGCAATACATAAGGGTATTATGAAGGCAATACATAATAGGTATTTAGAAACGAGATTTGACAAAGTACCCAAGCCAAACTATGATACGTGAGAATGACTCTAAATTTCTCGTGCATATGAAAGGGTTAATAGGAGCATATGTAAGTTACCTAAAGATTCCAAAGAATATGTAAGGGTCACTTGGAGATTATGGATGATACTTAAGAGTCTTCAATCACTTGGAGATTATGGATGATACTTAAGAGTCTTCAAGGAAATACGTAAGCTTTACTGAGTTCTTCTAGGTGAAATGTAAGAGTTAGAAGTAAAGTTATGAGACTTCTTTGAGTACTTCGAGATAATTTTGAGACTGATATTTCAAGCATTTAAATGGAAGAATTAAAAGTAAATATTAATGAAATAAATTAGATGGTGTAAAGTTATTCTTCATGGATTAAAATATAATGATGATAGTGATTGAGTCGCGATTCAAGCAGAGTCAAGTGGAGGAATGCTTGAGAGGATCACTACCTATTTTTTCTAGGATTTACTAGAAGAAATATTTCACCATTTTAATTGAGAAGATCACAATGCCATATGTTATGGAATTTCTATATTCAAAATATGGAAATAATCATCACGTGACTCTATGAAACATATTATAGAGGAGAAAGAACAATTATAGCAGGTGGGAGAATATTGAGAGTCAATACTAAATATTTGTCGAACATCTTATATAAAGAGGAAGAAGGAGAAGGAGAAAGAGGAGGTCGATGAGGTGTTTTTATTAAATACCTTATTGTCGTCGAAGACAGAAGAGGAAAAAAGAGAAGCTTGAGCGAAGTTCTTCCATACGATATCCTTCATAGAATCCAAAGAAGAGCAATGAGATTTGACACTACTACAAAATAGACCTTTAACAACATTGGTATTTATCACTGTTAGCAAAAAACGTTTATAAATGACATTTATCAGCGCTAAAGAAAGCGTTGATAAATTTAACCTTTTATCAGCGCATTTTTTTAGTGCTGATAAAATTTACTCTTTATCGGTGTTTTTTTAGCGCTGATAAATGTATCCTTTATCAGCATTTTATTTTTAACGCTCATAAAGGAATCTTTTATCAGCACTTTTTTAGGGTTGATAAAGGTTTGAATAAATAAAATGAAATAATTAAATAAAAAAACGAGTTTACTAAATTTTTTTACAAATTTTACTAATTAAATAATTACTGATAAAAATGAATAAATTGATTGTACTATATAAATTATAAATACTAATAAATAGTATGTATTAAATATATAGATATATGCAAAATGAAAATTAAACAAATAAAAATTAAAAATAAGTAAATTGAGAAAAATATTAAATATTTTATTAATTAGATAATTATTGATAAGGTTAATAAATAGTACATATTAAATATATAGATATATATGAATGTATATAAATATGATTAATATATTACAAAATATTTATGCGCTTTACATTAAATAGTCATATACTTGGTGAATAATGGTTTATTACAAAACTTATCCATTTTTTCAATATCGTTAGTGTACTTATTTTTAAATTTACTTAAATAATGAATATATTTACTATATATATATAACTATACAAATGTTTAAAAAAATTATATAATTATAAATAAATAATTTTATATTTAAATAATTATATAATTATATTAAATATATTTACTATATTTATATTTATATGTATTTATTATATATATATATATATATATAATTTTTTTTATAATTATAATTATAAATCTTTTATCAGCACTTAAATAATAAGCGCTGATAAAAGGATTATTTATTAGCGCTAAAAAAGTGCTGATAAAAAATATCTTTATTAGTGCTTTTTTGGGAGCATTGATAAAAGTGTCTCAGACTATTTGAAAAATCTTAACCAGGTGCGAACCCATCACGATATCATAAGCCTTCCGCAGAAGCTACCCACTACTGGCGCTCCTCGGTGAATCCAAGCTCGATTCAAGGCTCAGATCAAGACTCAAACAAATCCAAGGCTCAAATTAAAGACTTGAACAATTCAAGGGTTGAAGGAATCCAAGACTCGAATGTAAGTCTTTCTCTACTTTCCCTTGGGGAACTCGAGGTGTAAAACATCAATGGTTCTGGTCATCGTGGAGGTTGTTTTGCAATTGTGAGTGTGGTGAGTTAGCCATTTTGGAGATTTGGCCGTGGAGATCATCCATTTTGATGCTTGGAATTTTTAGAGTGTGAAACACCTATACTGTGAGCCTTCCCGACTTCGCTCCCAGACAATACGAGAATCTCCTTCTCAATTATAAATGTGAATTAATGTAGGGGATTTGTGAGCTACTGTTTTGTTTATATGAAAGTATGGATGAATCATGCTTTATTTTTGTTGGATAAATAGTGGAATTAACCATATTTTAGAACTCCCATCCCATTTTTTTATCGTCTATATAACTTTGTATGCATCAATTTTCGTAATGGTAGTTGGGTATCCTATGAGACTGCTTCTTGGCGTATTAAACTCACTAGCTATTTTCGTATTTGTATAGTAGAGACTTTAGACGGGGAGTGATGTTTTATAGATCTGTTAATTTTCTAATTCCACTTAGATTTCTGAGTGAAGTAAGGGTATTCCACTTTGAAAATGTGACCTCATGGGAGCCGTTCCATCTCGGTAGAGGCTAGTGTGTATGGGATAAACACTGCAAGGGTTGGTGTCTTTTTCTTCTTTGTGATATATATTGTAGATGTGTATTATTGCTTTATTCCAACTTCTTT
Source organism: Viscum album (assembly GCA_963277665.1). Taxonomy (NCBI): domain Eukaryota; kingdom Viridiplantae; phylum Streptophyta; class Magnoliopsida; order Santalales; family Viscaceae; genus Viscum; species Viscum album. The sequence goes on along the minus strand of OY728142.1, from coordinate 95,688,768 downwards.
ATGGACCTCCCTAGAATCTCAAGGATGGGTCAATGTGTATTAGATAGCCTCCCTAGAATCCTTGATATGTTTTCAAATATTTGATATACCATTAATTTTAAATGTAATAATTCCTTAGGTTGCTACATCACTTATTCCAAAAAAATAGAACGGAAGCTATCAAATTATATATATTAGAAATTATTTTTATGTATTCATCATTTTAGGTCTACATGTATCAGTTCCACCCCTCGGAATCTCTGATTACTATCCATGTATATGAAATAACTCTTTATTTATTATTTTTTATCAATACATTTTTATATCTTCTAGTTGATTGAATGAGAGTTTGTTATTCTTGTTTATCATATTTGGATTTCTTATTACTCCTTAATTGCTTATATTATATTTTCATTTGTTTAGGGGGTTTAAGAAAGACTTGATGTGTGTCAAACAATAGTTATTATTGCAATTTGTTTCTTGAGACTCACCCCCATCTATTTTATAAATAATTGTCATCCTCATTAACGTCATCTCCCGAATAGTTATTATTGCAATTTGTTGCTTGAAACTCATCCCCATCTCTTTTATGTTGCTTGTACTACTATGAGAATTAGTCATCCCATGGATGATTACTGCTTAGAGTATTTCAAGAAACATAGGTGCATGTCCACAAGAGATGGAGGATGTGTGTCAAAAATACAAAATGCAATGATAAATGTCTGGGAGATGAGTTGATGAGGATGACAGTTGTCTATAACTTTCACCTTTGAATGAATTCATAGGATAACACCTGCCACAGTGGAGCAATTCTTTTCTTAAATTCAATTACCCATTTTCTTCAACATACTGAAATTCTTTGAAACAATCAAATGTTGATTTCCCCTTATTAGAATTGTTTATAACTTTCACCTTTGATAATGAATATCTTATGTGTATTTATTTATTTATTGCACAAAATTAATATTTTATGAACCCAATAGGATGGATATGAAATTAAAATGGATGCATGCTAATTTTTTGGAAAAAGAGTATGAAGATGGAGTTAAAGAGTTCAACAAGTTTTCAAGAGAGCATGCACACAACCCTTCTCAAATCCTCTATTTGTGTTTACATTGTTGTTATTCAAGAGAAATTAGTTTGGAAAAATTGGAAGAACATTTTATTTGTCATGAAATAGATCAGAGCTATAAATGTTTGACTAAACATGGGAAAAAATGAATGTGGACACTGATTGGGATGATACTGCAGTTTATGGATCATTTGATATGAATACCAATGTAAATGATGATGGAGATCGTATGGAATAAATGACAATGGCAATTGAAAATGACCTTCATGATTGTACAAAGTTGTTTGAGGATTTAAATAGTTGCGCCAAGAAACCATTATATACCAGTTGTACTAAATACACAACATTGTTAGCTGTATTGAAGTTATATAATTTGAAAGCTCATAGTGGATGGAGTGACACCAGCTTTACAAAACTACTTGGTCTCCTAAATGATATGCTACCAGAAGAAAATGAACCACCATGCTGAACATATGACACTAAATGAATGTTACGTTCAATGGGCATGACCTCTAAAAAATACATGTTTGTACAAATGATTGTATATTATTTCACAAGGACCATGAATCACTCATAAAATGTCCTAATTGTGGTACAAATCGACACAAGAAAAATGAATCAAGTCCTTCGAAATATGTATGGTACTTTCCTATCATTACACGGTTTAGAAGACAATGTGAATCTCAGGAAACTGTGAGACAATTGACATGCCATGCATATACAATAATTAAAGATGTGAACCTATGGTATCCAGTATATTCTCCTCAATGGAAGAAAATTTATTATGAGTATTATGAATTTGGAAATGAGATGAGAAACTTTTGTCTTGCGTTATCTACAAACGAAATAATTTCTTTTGGTGTATAGAGTAGTACTCACAGTACATGGCCGACCATGTTGGTAAATTATAACTTTCCGCCATGTTTATGCATGAAGCACAAATACATTATGTTGTCTCTACTTATATCTCAACCAAAGAAACCCAGTAATGATATTGATATCTATTTTGACCCATTGATCGAAGATCTGAAATTGATGTGAGATATAGGTGTTGTAATGTATGATGCTTATAGAAGTTAAGAATTCACATTGAGGGCCATGTTGTATGGGATGATAAATGACTTCCCCACTTATGGAAATTTATCAAGATATAACATTAAAGAAATTTTGGGGTGTCCCATTTGTGAAAAACACACATACTCATTTTGGTTGAAACATTCCTTAAAGACTGTGTTTTTTGGACGTTAAAATTTTTTACCCCAAAGACATAAATACCGATCCAGGATGATAGCATTTGATGGGAATATCGAACAAGGTACAACACCATCTCCAGTAATGGGGGATCAAATATATAATAAAGTAAAAGATATTGAAACTATTTTCTATAAATCATTTTTGAAAAAACTTGCAAAATTAGGTTGGAAGAAGAGATCGATTTTCTTTGAATTACTGTATTGGAATTGTTTGTATGTTAGATATTTTCTTGATTTCATGCATGTAAAAAAATGTATTTGATAGTGTTATTAGCATGCTATTAAATGTTCCTAAAAAAATGAAAGATGACATCAAGGCTAGGTTGGTCTTTATTGAAATGGGGATAAGGGAAGAGTAGGAACCGGTGAAGGGTAAAAGGCATACTTTTCTTCCTCCAGTAGCTTACACTCTATCTAGATAGGAAAAATTCAATTTTTTCCTTTTCCTCAATAGTGTAAAAGTTCTACAGTGGTATTCATCAAATATAAAGAATGTCGTTTTAATGAATAGTTTAAATTTACAAGGACTAAAATCACATGACTATCATGTTTTGATGCAAGGTTTAATTCCTGTAGCTTTCTGTTGCATTCCACCTCAAAATGTATGACATACATTAACCAGAATCTTCTTCTTTTTCAAATCCATATGTAGTAAAGTTATAAACTTGATGGAGTTTCCCATCATTAATAAAGAGGTTTCAATCATATTATGTCAATTAGAGATGTTCTTCCCACCATCATTCTTTGATATAATAGTCCACCTAATGGTTCACTTTGTTAGAGAGGTTCAACTATGTGGCCTTGTCTATTATAGATAGATGTACCCCATTGAATGGTATATGAATATTTTGAAAGGGTATGTTAAGAATTGAATTCGTCCAGAAGGTTGTATTGAAAAACGATATATTGTTAAAGAAGCTATTGAATTTTGTACTCATTACCTGTCAAATGTTTATAGAATCGGTCTCCCAAAGTCTAATCATAGTGAACACCTTATAAATGAAAGGATTTCCGGAAGAGATGTTGTTACATTACCTTGATAGAGCAGGATTAAGCACACATTTACATTTTACATAATAGTTAAGATGTTGATCCATACATTGAATCCCATAAAGAAATTATTAGATATTTGAATCCATTAAAGGATGAAGGATAGATATCAAATACACATAATCAACAGTTTATAGGATGGTTCCAAGATAAAATTTATAAGGAGTTATTTGAAAATATGAATTCAATTGTTGAACGACCTCAATGGCTAGCTAGGGGACCAAATGTAAATGTTATATATTACACTGGTTTTTTAATCAATGGTTATACTTTCTATACAAAAGAATATAATGACTTTAGTATGATCCAAAGCAGTGGTGTTACACTTGTGGATGAAGCGATGCACATATCTAGTTCTAAGGATAGAAATCCAATTTATGAAAATATTCCATATTTTGGAATTGTCGAACAGATATAAAAGTTGGATTATACAACATTTCAAGTGCCAATTTTTCATTGCAAATGGGTTGACAATATCAGTGTAGTGAAAGTTGATGAATTGGGGTTCATGAAGGTGAATTTCAGTATGTAAGGTAAAAAAGATGAGCTATTCATAATGGAATCACAAGAAATGCAAGTATTTTATGTCTCTAATCCAATAAACAAGAATTGTTTGATTATCCTGCTGGCGATTAAAACAAATTTCAGGTCAGATCAAAATTCAATTGAGGATGACACTTTTATTGGGAGATCACAATCAATTTATGTTGGCCCCAATGTAGATGATGTCTTGTACATTAGAGGGGACCATAAAGAGGGGATTTGGATTCTCGATAGAGGAACCAAATCCCTGAATCCTTAAAAAAAGATAGTTTAATGAGAAGGTAAAAGTGTTTTTTAATATACTATGTTTTTTCCTCATAATATTATATATTCTGCACTGCATTAACATAATCTAAATTAAATGTTTGACTACTCATTCATATTGTTTTGATACCTTAGGAAAATGATCCATAAGTCATTTGAGAAGTGTAGGAATCAACCACTCCTCAATCTGACGCACGGTGTGACCGGTATGACTCCAAGTGCATCTTTTTATTTAAAATTGACATCAATTTTAGTAAAAAGGGAAATTGGACTACTCAAAGCTAAGAAAATAGATTCAAATTATTTAAATAATTTAGGAAAATGATCCATAATTCATTTTTGATGTGTAGGAATTAGTCACACCTCAATTCGATGCACAATGTGCCCAGTATGACTCAATGTGTCCGTTAATAGTCTAAAATCAACATTTTAGTTCAAAAAGTGTCACTCATTGAAAACTGAGAAAAAATGATCATATTTTCTTGATAATTTACAAAATCGATTCATAAGTCATTTATGACGTTTACAAATCAGTCTCATGTCAAACTGATACACAATGTGATTGGTATGAGTCAAAATGCATGTTTCAATTTTAAAATGACATTTTAGTAAAAAGGACAAGTGATGTACTCAAAACCGAGAAAACACATTCAGATTGTTTTGATACTTTATTAAAATGATCCATAAGTCATTTTTGATGTATTAGAATTAGCCGCACCTCAATTTGATGCATAGTGTGACCAGTATGACTCAAAGTGCGTCTTTTTATTTAAAATTGACAACTGACCTATTCAAAACTAAGAAAACACTTTTAGATTGTTTTGATACTTTATGTAAATGATCCATAATTCATTTTTGACGTATAGAGATCAGTTTTACCTCAATCCGATACATGATGTGCCCGGTATGACTCAAAATCTCTGTTATCAATTTAAAATCAACATTTTAGTTCAAAAAGTTTCACTTACTGAATACCGATCAAACATAGCCGGGATTTATTGATAATTTAGGAAAATGATTCATAATTTATTTGTGACATTTAGGAATTGGTCTCACATCAAACTAATACATGATGTGATAGGAATGCATCAAAGTTTGTGTTTCTAGTTTAAAATGATATTTTAGTAAAAAAGACAACTGACATACTCAAAATCAATAAAATGCATTCATATTATTTTTATACTTCAGGAAAATGATTAATAAGTAATTTGAGACGTTTATGAATCATTAACACCTCAATCTAACCTATAGTGTGACCAGTATGACTCAAAGTGCATATTTGTATTTAGAATTGACATCAATTTTAGTAAAATGGACAACTAGCCTACTCAAAACCAAGAAAACAGATTTGGATAGTTTTGATATTTTTTTAAAATGATCCATAATTCATTTGTGATGTATAGGAATCAACCACACCTCAATCTGATACACAATGTTCCCGTTATGACTCAAAGTGTCTGTTATCAGTTTAAAATTGCCATTTTAGTTCAAAAAGTGTCACTCACTGAAAACCAATAAAACACACTTGGATTTTCTTGATAATTTAGGAAAATAATTCATAAGTTATTTGTGACGTGTAGGAATCATTTTCACATCAAAATGATACATGTTGTGATCAAAATGAGTCAAAGTATGTGTTTTCAGTTTAAAATGAGATTTTAGTAAAAAAGACAACTAACATACTCAAAATTGAGAAAACACATTCAGATTATTTTGATAATTTAGGAAAATTATCTACAAGCCATTTGAGAGGTGTTGGAATCATCCACACCTCAATCCGATGCATGATGTGACTGGTATGACTCCAAATGCGTCTTTTTTATTTAAAATTGACATCAATTTTAATAAAATTAACACTTTTTGTTAAATTATTTCTTTATATTATTACTAACATAAGAATTTTTTTCTTATATCAGTGTGTTTTTTTTTCTCGAGTAGGGGTGGTTTGTTCAGCAATAGTATGAGTCGGGGTCAGGATTAAAAGACAAAGGAACATTGATGTTTTTGAATATATGTAATAATTTGTATTTATGTAATTGTATAAACCAATGTTTGAAATGTCTATAAAATAATTTTTTTTCTTGTATTTGTGTTATAAATTTCATTTAATTTAAATTCTATATTGGTACTTATATTTGTTGATATCTAGTGTGTTTTTGGTGCTACAGTGTGCTATTACAACACATTGCATTGGTGCTGCAGTGTGCTGTTGCAGCATAGTAGTATGACCCTTTACCAGTGCTTTTAAAAGCAATGATAAATGGGGCATTTAGTGGTGCTAAATAAAAGCGTTGATAAATGTGGTCCTTTATCAGCATTTCTAAATGCGCTGATAAAGGGCCCATTTATCATAGTTTTTTAGCACCAATAAAGGACCCATTTATCAACACTTTTTTAGCGCTGATAAAAGACTAGGGATTTTAATCTCTCTCAAGTATTCAACGCTTCTCTAGCACTAATAAAGTTCATTTTTATCCCTTTTAAAGGCCTATTTTGTAGTAGTGTGAGAAAGACCGACACTACTATTGTACAAATTCATATTTTGTGTGTCAAGATGCCTGAGGAAGAAGAAGAATATCGAGTGAGAAAGGCCAACGATCTCGATCCTGAATAAGTTATAGATGTTAAGATACTTGAGACAACAGGGATGATGTGAATGTTTTTGTGTATTTTTATATATTGGAAATTGAAGACCTATTGTTGGGGAAGATCTTTCATTGTTGATGCAGTGAAATCCTCAAGTATATTGAAGATCTTGTTCAAGAGAGGATATTGGAGGAGTATTGATGACTAGAGGGATCCTATATAATCTTGGATAATCTAGTCACACCACTACAAAATAATCCTTTATCAACACTAAAAATGACCTTTATCAGTGCTAGAGAAGCACTGACTACTGGAGCGAGGTTAAAATACCTGGTCTTTTATCAGTGCTCAAAAAGCATTGATAAAGGGGCATACTGAAGTGTTTCATTACAAAAAACTGCCCCACCAGTGCAGTGTGCTATAACAGAACACCATAGCACCAAAAACATCACAAAATCAACAAAATAAAGTATGAATATATAAATTAAATAAAAAGAAAATAATCTAGGCTCACGTGCTCGGTTTTGGCGATATGATGCGTGTTTTAAACTAAAATGATACTTATATATTGAAAAATGAACTCGGAGTCATACTAGTCACACCGTACATCATATTGATGTGGGGATGATTAGTACACATCTCAAATGACTTATGGATCATTTTCCTAAAGTATCAAAACAATTTGAATGTGTTAGCCCAGTTTTGAGTACGTTGCTTGTCTTTTTTACTAAAATGTCAATTTAAAATGGAAACACACACTTTGAATCATACTAGTCATATCATGTGTTGGTCTAATATGATATATATTCCTACATGTCAAAAATTACTTCTGAATTGTTGTCCTAAATTATAAATACAACCCGAGTGGGTTTGCTCAGTTTTCAGTGAGTGACACTTTTTGATCTAAAATGTTGATTTTAAACTGATAACGGACACATGGAGTCATATCAGACACATCTTGTATCGGATTGATATGAAGATGATTCCTACATATAAAAAATGACTTATGGATCATTTTTCTAAAGTATCAAAACAATTCAAATACATTTTTTTTAGTTTTGAGTAGGTGAGCTGTCCTTTTTACTAAAATTGATGTCAATTTTAAATAAAAAGACACACTTTGAGTCATATAGGTCACAATATATATCAGATTGAGGTGAGACTAATTCCTAAACGTCCCAAATATTTTATGGATCATTATCATAAATTATAAAAACAATTTGAATACATTTACTCAGTTTTGAGTACGTCACATGTCTTTTTTACAAAAAATGTCATTTTAAACTGGAAACACACACTTTGACTCATACTGATCACATCATGTATCTGGTTGATGTGAGACCAATTAATAAAAATAAAAAATTACTTATGAATCAATTTTCTAAATTTTAATTAAAATCAAAGTGTGTTTTCTTAGTTTTCAGTGAGTGACATTTTTTGAACTAAACTGTTGATTTTAAACTGATAACAGACACATTGAGTTATATCGGGAACACCTTGCATCAGATTGAGGTTTAACAGATTGATACATGATAAAAATGACTTATGAATCATTTCCCTAAAGTATTAAAACAATATGAATGTTTTTTCTTAGTTTTGAGTAGGTCAGTTGTCCTTTTTATTAAAATTGATGTCATTTTTAAATAAAAAGACGCACTTGGAGTCATACCGGTCACACCGTGCGTTGGATTGAGGTATGGCTGATTACTACACATATTAAATGACTTATGGATAATTTTACTAAAGTATCAAAACAATCCAAATGCCTTTGATCAGTTTTGAGAAGGTGAGTTGTCCTTTTTACTAAAATTGTTGTCAATTTTAAATAAAGATGTGCACTTTGAGTCATATCGGTCACACCATATATCAGATTGAGGTGAGGCTAATTCTTAAACATCCCAAATGTCTTATGAATCATTTTCATAAAGTATAAAAACAATGTGAATGAATTTAATCAATTTTGAGTATGTCACATGTCTTTTTTACTAAAATGTCATTTTAAACTGGAAACACACACATTGACTCATACCGATCACATCGTGTATTGGTTTAATGTGAGACTAATTCCTACACATCAAAAATGACTTATAAATCAATGTCATAAATTATCAATAAAATAAGAGCATGTTTTCTCAGTTTTCAATGAGTGACATTTTTTGAACTAAACCATCGATTTTAAAATGATAACTGAAACATTGTGTCATATAGGGCACACCATGAATCAAATTGAGGTTTATATGATCTCTAAATGATAAAAACAACTTATGAATAATTTCCCTAAAGTATCAAAACAATATGAATGTTTTTTCTCAGTTTTGAGTAGTTCAGTTGTCCTTTTTATTAAAATTGATGTCATTTTTAAATAAAAATACACACTTGGAGTCATAACGGTCACAAAATGCATCAAATTGAGGTGATAATGATTCATAAACATCTCAAATGACTTATGGATCATTGTAATAAAGTATCAAAACAATCCAAATTTCTTTGATCAGTTTTGAGTAGGCGAGTTTTCCTTTTTATTAAAACTGTTGTCAATTTTAAATTAAAAACACACTCTGAGTCATATCGGTTGCATCGTGCATCAGATTGAGGTACAACTAATTCTTAAACATCCCAAATGTCTTATGGATCATTTTAATAAATTATAAAAACAATATGAATGAATTTACTTGGTTTTGAGTATGTCACATGTCTTTTTTACTAAAATGTCATTTTAAACTAGAAACAAACACTTTGACTCATACCAATAACATCGTGTATTGGTTTGACTTGAGAACAATTCCTAAAAATAAAAAATGACTTATGAAACAATTTCCTAAATTATCAAGAAAATATGAGTGTGTTTTATCAGTTTTTAGTGAGTGACATTTCTTGAACTAAACTGTCGATTTTAAACTGATAACGGTCACATTGAGTCATACTAGGCACAACATGTGTTAGATTGAGGTGAAGATAATTTCTACATGTAAAAAATGACTTATGGATATTTTACCTAAAGTATTAAAATAATATGAATGCGTTTTCTTAGTTTTGATTAGGCAAGTTGTCATTTTTATTAAAATTGATGTCATTTTTAAATAAAAAGATGCACTTGGAGTCCCACCGGTCACACCATGCATCAGATTGAGGTACGAATGATTCCTACACATCTCAAATTACTTATGGATCATTGTAATAAATTATCAAAACAATCTGAATGAATTTTCTCAGTTTTGAGTATGTCACTTTTTTTTTACTAAAATGTCATTTTAAATAGAAAACACGCACTTTGACCTATACCAATCACATCATGTACCAGTTTGACATGAGACCGATTCCTACACATCAAAAGGACTTATGAATTTATTTCCTAAATTATCAATAAAATATGAGTGCATTTTCTTTGCTTTTAGTGAGTGACATTATTTGAATTAAACTTTCAATTTTAAAGTGATAATGGACACAATTACCCAGAATAATAATTATTTATAATTAATATAATTTAAAAATTATTATTAATAGAATTTTTTTAGTTTCATTAGAAAAAATAGTATTATATATATATATATATATCAAATAATATATTGTATATTTAAATAAATTTAAATATGATAAATAATATACATATATATATATATAATTATATTCAAATAAATTTACTAATATATATATATATATATAATGTATAAATAAAATATTTAGGCAAATTCACTTTATTTATATATGTATCAAATGAGGAGTGACCTCCATTTTATAGTTTTTTATGGTGGAAGGCATGAACCCCGTTTAGGTTTATTGCCTATCGAAGTAAGTGTGAACGAAGTACACACCTCAATTGACATATTTTTCCAATCATATAAAACCCTATCATTTTTAATAAAATAAAACCTATTAAAAAAGGCCAAGTTTTAAAAAAACATTAAAAAAATCCTCAACCAATTATTTTTTAGAAGTTTTATCCAGAATCTTGTGGATAATTTTGAGGATAAAAATGAATGTAATTCATCATTAACTCTGCCTCCACGTAAAATCAAATAAATTAATTTCAATAACATACACTCGTCAGCTGAAATTACACTGTAGCAACCCAAGACCCCTGGGCTACGTAAAAATGTAATTTCATATTCTTATTCTTTAGTTTCAACCCTCTCCATTTCTTTCCCTCCCTTCACTCTATCATTTCTATGGTTGTGTGGAGCTTTTCTCTGGAAGGAGTTGGTGGAAATGGATGTGTCGAGTTAATAACTAGTGACAATGGTGTAATTCTCACAAATGGGATACATTTCCCCTTTTATAGAACACAATGAAGTATAATTTTCATCCTCATCATCTCATCTCCCGAATAGTTATCATTTCATTTTTTTCATTTGACACACATTCTCCATCCCTTGTGGACATGCACCTATATTGCTTGAAATACTCTAAGAAGTAGTCATCCATGGGATGAATAATGCTCAGAGTATTATAGGAAACATAAAAGATATGGGGGATGAGTATCAAGGTAACAAAATGAAATAACAACTATTTGGGAGATGAAACTGATGAGGATGACAATTGTACTTCATTTTGTTCTCTAAAAGGGGAAATGCCTACTATTTATGAGAATTACACCATTGGCACTAATTATTAACTCGACACCTTCATTGAAACTAAATCATTCTAGAGAAAAGCTCTACACAACTAGTGAAATGATAGAGTGAGGGGCGGGAAAGAAATGAAGAGGGTGGAGACCGAAGAATCAGAATATGCAACTGTAGTGCTGCGTAGCCCGGGGGTCTTGGGTTGTTACAGTGTAATTTCAGTTGACGAGTGTATGTTACTAAAATTAATTTATTTTATTATAAATTGAGTTAGAGTTAATTATGAATCAATTTCATTTTTATCCTCAAAATTATCCGCAAGGATCTGAATAAAACTTTAATAAAATAACTGGTTGGGGATTTTTTAATGTTTTTTTCGATAAAACTTGGATTTTTAATAGGTTTTATTTTATTAAAAAAATGACAGGGTATTATATGATTGAAAAACAGGTCTATGGAGGTGTGTACTTTGTTCACACTTACCTCGATAGGCAATAAACCTGAATGGGGATCACACCTTCCACTGTCAAAAACTATAAAATGGAGGTCACTCCTCATTCGATACATAGATAAATAAAGTGAATCTACCTAAATATTATATATACATATCTATATTTTATATATCTATATATATGTATTATATTAGTAACTTTATTGGAATATAATTATATATATATGTATATTATTTATCACATTTAAATTTATTTAAATACACAATATATTATTCGATATATATATAATACTATTTTTTCTAATGAAACTAAAAAAATAATATTAATAATAAATTTTAAATTATATTAATTATAAATAATTATTATTCTGGGTAATTGTGTATAAAATATAATTATTTAAATTTTTAAAAGTTTAATTTTTTTAAAAAAATGTATATATAGTAACCTAATTTTATTATTTTGAAAGTAACATGAGTTTACAATATTTTATTGGTTATTTAAGTATAAATTATATAACTATTAATTAAATGTATATATAGACCTAAAAAGTATATATAGACCTAAAATGATGAATACCTAAAAATAATTTCTAATATATAGAATTTGATAACTTCCATTCACCGAGGAGATGCACCCCCCTAAGACTCACATTGAATAACCTTTGCACTGCATGGGTCAGTAGAAATGTCCAATTTACTCTTCCCCATCGGCCCTTCACCAACACCAGACTTGAAGCCCTTGTCATTATATCCAAAAAACCACAACCTGCTATTGTTTACAATTCTTAGTCCCTCATCTATAGGCAGATGTAGAATGACCCAATTTCTTATAGGAACTGTAGAAATCAACCCACAATTCAAACCACACAACCTGCTTGCATCAAAATTCTTCCCCCAATGTAATCCAAATATAATCTGTAGGCACTCTTGAGGCATCAAATTCCACACAAATGTGAGGAGAAATAGGGTGATAAACTAACTGGGTTCTACTATCAAAACATAAATATCTACCAATGAGATTCCCTAGTATGCGTATAATCATTAGATTTTGAAAAGGTAAAGGGATCTTAGGGAAACTAACCTAAATCGCTACTATTGGAATGTCGCGCTTCATATGGAAGTCATATGACCACCCGACTAGATCTTTCTATAAAGAAAACTGAATCATGATGTTCCTTTTGTTGAGCAGACCTTCCATTACTCGATCTTTCAACCCCCAAGACTCAAAGATTAACCTATCAAGAAGAGCCAATGTCATGTTGTACTCAGAGGTCAAGATCGAAATATTCAAAACACCATTGAATAGATCTGGGACCTTAGGGTGAAGCGATTGAGAGAAAGGTGGGAGAAAATCGAGGTTGAAGAAAGGGGAGAATGAACGAGAAACACCCTCAAAGGGTTCACAACAGGTTTTTTCCCTGATATCACAACAGGTTCACAATAGGTTAGATTTTTTTTAATTAGATTGGGACACTTTTATCAATGCTTATTATTTAAGCGCTGATAAAATCCATATTTAGCAGTGCTTTTTTAGCATCGATAAAGGTAGATATTTATCAGTGCTGAAGCTTTAACACTGATAAATATTACTTTTATCAGTGCTTTTTTATCACTAATAAAGCCTCATCTTTATTAGCATTAAAAAAGCACTGATAAAGATTTCTTTTATCAGCGCTTATTACTTAAGCATTGATAAATGATTTGTAATTATAATTATAAATAAAATCTTTTATAAATTACATACTTAATCAATATATATAAATATAAATATAGTAAATATATTCCTTATTTAAATATATTTATTATAATTTATAATTATTTAAATATATAATTATTTATATATAATTATATAAATATTTTTAAAAAATAATATTTATATCATTATATATATTTATATAATTATATACATATTTAATAAATATATATAAATATAAATATAGTAAATATATTCATTATTTAAGTAAATTTATTATAAATTTAATAATTATTTAAATATATATAATTATTTAAATATATATAATTATTAATTTATAATTATATAAATACTTTAAAAAAAATATTTATTTATTTATAATTATAAATATATAATTTTAAAAATATAGTATGTACATTTTTAAATATATTTATTTATAAATATCTTTTTATAGATATTTTTTTAACATTGTTAATGAATATCTAATTCTAAGTGCATGCATGTTAAAAATGAGTGAAATTAAATAAATTAAAAATAAGTACACTTTAATAATATTGAAAAAATGAATAAGTTTTGTGTGTGTACGTTGTATATAAAAATGCATTAATTACGTATATGTGAAATCAATATAACACATATTTGATATATGTTAAATTAAAAAAATCAAACGACAATCAAATATAAATCATTACTCTATGCAATTAGTCAATATTTTTAATTCATATTAATTTTTAATTATAAACCATTATTCACTAAATATAACACAAAAATATTTTGTAATATATAAATCATATTTATATACATTATTATATATCTATATATTTAATATATACTATTTATTAACATTAAAAATAATCATCTAATAAATAATTTTTTTAATATTTTTCTCAATTTACTTATTTTTAATTTTAATTTGTTTAATTTTCATTTTGCATATCTATATATTTTATACATACTATTTATTAGTATTTATAATTTATATATAGTATAATCAATTTATTCATTTTTATCAATAATTATTTAATTAATAAAATTTTATTTTTTTATAAAATCATTTTTTATTTATATTTATTTAATTATTTTATTTTATTTATTTGGACCTTTATCAGTGTTAAAAAATCACTGATAAAGGACTCCTTTATGAGCGTTAAAAATATAGCACTGATAAAGGGTACCCTTTATTAGTGCTAAAAATAAAGCGCAGATAAATACCGGCACTATTAAACACCAGTTTTGTAGTATTGTCGAGAGACTATAGAGCTGTCAAGAGATAGCCACTATAGGGCGAGAGCTTCATGAGAGTAAAAAACGAATCCTTCCCATCTCTTTTTTTATTCACTTAGATGGCTTTGTAGGAATCAAGGATGTATTCTTCCCTTCTCTTGTTAACTTCACAAGATTCAAATATGACATATACCTTTTTCTTTAATTCACTTGAGTAATATAGTGGATGTCTATGCCTCTGACTTAACTTGAATACAACAAGGAGTAAATACCCACATTGATATCAAACATTGTAAAAATATTATGTGATGCTTTTATTTCTTTCTTTACTAATTTTCATGTGGTTATTTTGTATTGAGATTTCATAAGTGAATCCATATATCTTAACTAATACAAAGGTTCAAATATTTAGGAAGAAATTGAAAAGGGAAAAAAAGTTTGTAAATTAGGATCTATAGCAACCCAGACTTAACATACATGGATATTACATCATTTTAGATGAATATTCATCACATTACAAAATTACATGTCTGGGGACCATAATAGTTCAATGTGTTTGGAAACTTGGAACACATTCTTCTAATTTGGTGAAAGATATTCAACATATCCCATAAAGACCTTCCCCTTTAGTACTCCTACTTAAAACCTTTCTTTATAACATGGGGAAAGGAAACATAAGAAAGGGTGAGCTCAGATACTTAGTAAGGGTGAAAATAAAAGATATTTGTAAGCATAACATAGAAATAAGGGTATGAGAATATGATCATAACATTTGAAGACCACACCCTACATATCAAAGATCATAATCATGAGTCATGGAATAAATATTGACAGTTCATAAGATATAAATCATAATGAAATCAAATAACATGAGTCATGAGAGTATAACATTATTATAAGACATAGAATTGTGACATACACATCATTTTATAAAATTGTGAATATGTATAAATAGAAATAGGTTCACTCATTAACTTAAGGACATAAATTCAAACCATCACATAAAATTATAGACATGCAACCAGGCCTACACATATCATTATGGAAATGAAAGACGGGTCCACATACAACATTGTGAACATGTAATCAAGTTCATGCATAACATTGTGAACATGTAATTAGGTTGATGTGTAACATTGAGAACATTTAATTAGGTTCACACATAACATTGTGAACATGTAATTTGGTTCACACATAACATTTTGAACATGTAATCAGGTTCACACATAACATTATGAACATGTAATCTAGTTCATGCATAACATATATAATCATGAGTTATCCATCATTACCCAATGCATTGAAGGGAGATATAGGTCCCACCCATCTCATAATGAAATCATACATATGTGTGCCAAAAGATCATAAATATTCATAATATCATAACCCATGAAATGAAATTGGTATTATAAAAACTTCATCCTATCATAAACTGTGGAAAAAAGAAAAGTTCCATAATCAATTTATCATATAATAACCAGTGAATGGAAGTGGATTTCATAAGCATTTTATCATGGTATAACTCGAAGAAGAGAAATGGGTTTCATAAGAAACCTGTCATGATAAACATTCTAGAGCATGATGTTGCATTTTTTATCAATAAGTTGTCAATATGTGTATGGAAAGGTGATGATGGAAGTTGTGCCAATGATTTAAGTGGTGAGGTTATTAATTCATTGAAGATCCCACTTTAATCATGGATGAAGACTGAAGAAACAAATTTGATGATTATAGAACTGATCCTAAGTTCCAAGACATGTGTCACTGGAGGACACTTTGTTACAACATTGGAAGAAGTCCATGCATTAATCAATTGCATGATGAAAGAAGTAAAGATCCATCCATTGAATCTAAATGGATGAAGTTTAGATATTAGATGATTGTTTGAGATAGTCCTCAAAGTCCCAAACATGTGTTAATGGAGAACACATCCCTCACAACAAGGAGAATCCATGCATTATGTTTTAATGCATGAGGCATGAAGAAATAATCCATGCATCATCCATGGTTGAATTAAAGGAATAATGAAGATCTTTGAGATTCATCACCTCAAGCACATGCAGGACCTGTGGGGTCAACCATACTTGAGGGAAGCCCTCAAGGCCAGCCCCACATGAGGTAGGGTGTGCGCGGGCCGTGTATAGGCCTGCGGGTGTGCAAAAAGTGATCAACCTATGCGTTAGCTTGCATAGTGGGTGCTAGGTGCATGCCTGAGGAGCAGAGTGGGTGCTAAGAGCGTGCCTGCAAGGTAAACACGGTACTGGGTGGTACCGTGGAGGGAGAAAGGAGAATTCTTAGTGATTTATTCCATGACTTTTATTATAAATGAGCTGAATCCGTGTCTCTGTTTCGATGTGGGATGGGTTAAAAAAACACAGAGGTAATCCTAGACGCTCATCTGATCTCGTGTGAGATCTCGACCGCACGATCCGCACCGCGTCCTATGTTATAATCATGGATGTTCATGATTAATCTAATCTAATTTAATGGTCATTTCATTGTCTTTAACCTCTGACTATATGGAGAGCCACCCAATGCTGCTGCTCGCCATCGCCACTGCCGATCCACCAAGATCGAGCTCCCGACCACCGTTGAAGCTCAAATTTCACGCATGAGAATCGTTTGGATGTAACGAACCCATGCATGAAATTCCATTTGTATGCATGCAACAGACCATGAAGAACCCACGTAGGCTGAGAGAAAATGAAGTTGCCGAGGCCATTCCATTCGATGTTCGGGAATAGGTTTTGCATGAATTCATGAACTTGAGGTGTTCACATAAAATGAGGAACCCGCATTGAACAGAAAGAAACCGAGATATGTAGTGTATCTCATATCTGCATTTGAAATATTCAAACTGAAGATCATGGGTATTAAAATATTTGAATACCATAGAATCTCATGCGTATTTGAATGCACAAATGATCCAAACCTCGCCTATAAATAGAGGATCACCAAGATGAGGTTTGTTGTTGAAGATATTGAGAAAAATCACTTGTTTCTTGCTAAAAACAGATTACTAAACAAGATATTCCGCACATATCTTCTATGAAAAGAGGAAGATATCTTTAGGAGTTCAATAGGTTCTACGTACTCTTGAATAATACTTATGAAGGAGGAAAGTAGCCACACCCTCTGTGTGAAGAAATCTGAAAACACGTGATGGGTTCTCATGAACCCTCCTCATGTTATCGTGAAAGTGATCCCACGGGTAAACAACTGGTGCACACACACCCTTGTTTCACCTTCACAAAGATAGAGACACAAAACATCCTTGGTTTTGTGAGGAATAACCTGTGATCCCCCAAGGTTTCACAAAGAAAGCAAGAATACCCTTCTGTCAATATATATATATATGCTGTTTCTATTTGTAGGGTTTTGTGTTTAGAAGAAGGTGTTGCATAAAGGACAATGTAAATATACACTGCCCTTGAAGAAGAAGAACAACCCACACATACCCTTTTGATACCCATTTGGGTTGTGTGATCAAGAAAAAGAAGGGATTATGTGTGAAAATAAAAGGTGGAGAATTCATGCATGATGCACATGCAAATCATGTGCATGAGTTGAGACATCCGAGTGTGCAAGAACAAGACAAACATTGAACTACACCCATTTGGGTTTGAATTGAACACAAGAACGACACACTTACATTGAATCCAAATTAAAAGAACAAATGTGTGTGTTCTAAGAACCAAAAGGGAAGAAGAGAAAGAGAAAAGCATAAAGAGAAGATATTGTGTGTGTACTCAAATTATTTTACCCATAGAGGTTTTCACACAAGGAAGAACAAAATGTATATTGAATGAATGCATGCATGCACATGCACACGTAAAGAAAGAATCAAAAGTGTGTGTGAATATTGAGAAAGAAGAATCAAAGATGAAAATGCATGAGAAAACACTTGAGATACATGCATGAAATCATGCATAAACACATGCACATGTGAAAGAAACTAAGATATCCAGATACAAGAGGTATTGGATCCCATGCAATCCATTCATGAAGAAAGTGAGTATTGTGACTGAAGCCAGACATAATTAAATAAGATCTTTTATCTGAGTTGATAGTGTTTGAGAATCCAAGAAGAGAGATAGTGCTGATATTGTTCAAGATCATTCTTGCATATTGTATTCTTGAAGAAGTTGTGTGCACTATTAGCACACATATAAGTGAGGCTAGGTATTCATCAGAAGAAGAAATAATTTCCTGAGCATTGTTGAACTGAGGACTGATTAGAGAAGTGATCAGATTTATTTTGAAAGGACAAAATATTCTTGAAGAGATTCACAAGAAAGTGTGATTCAGAAAGCCCATGAGGAAAGATAAGAATATCCATCCACAGTGAATCAAGAAGAATCTCTTGTGAAATCTAGGAGGAAGAATTCTTTAGTGTAACTCTGAAGAAGGCCAATGGGAATCTGGTAACACTGTGAGAAGTAGTATAAAGAAACTCCTATGGGAATCAAGAGAGATATAGTGGGGCTCTATATCAACCATTGTAATTAATCACCGAATTATAGTGGATAATCTATGTTGGGGATAATAACCAACACAGAAAGGAGTAGGTCTTTGAACCAAATCTTGTAAATCCTTGTGTTCAGTGCCTTTACATTTACAACATCATTCAAGGTAAGGAAGAGAGACACAAGAATATTGGATCGAGGATTTAACCATCCATAGATGTTTAATTTAAAATAATCAATTAGTAAAAAGATTTAAAAGGATCACTAATTCACCCCATCCCCCTCTTAGTGATTCACACTGATCTGGGAACTTCAAACATAAACCATTAAAAGAAATAATAATAATGGTGTTCATGGATCATATCCCCAATAAATCATAAAATATATCAAAGGATTTCATCTTATATGAAAAATAATTTTTAAAGGATCATTTAAAACATTTCTTCAGAAAAATATATTTTCCACTTTGAAAAATTATTTTTTTAAAAAAACATTTTAAAAACCTTTTTCTTTAAAAATAACATTTAAAAATTATAAAAGAGTCTTTGAAAATAATTTAAAACACTTCTTAAACATAATTTATTTGGAAACCTTTTTCTTTAAAAAACACTTTAAAAATAATGAACTTCCAGAATATTAGGAAAAACATTTATCTTAAAAAAAAGTAATCCTGTAAACTTTCAAAGGAAGATTTAAAGAAATGTTGTTCATGATAGTGGATAAATCTTTACATTTTGAAGATTCCTTTTTGGGACGTAACAAGTTTATAAAAGAGACATAATTAGAAAATGATAAGAAGATTCATGTTTAAAAACCATTTTTTTAAAAGGTAAAACATGGGAAAAAATTTCTTTTAAAGATCATAGGAGAATAGTATTATTATTTTGAAAACATTTTTAGAAACTATGGTTTTGGGGGGGGGGAACAGAGTTCTGACCGAAGAGAGAGATAACGTCGAATTTTATTAAAAATATTTTCTTAATTATCTTAAGTACCAAAGAGTGGAAAAAATGGTACCATTACATGAAGACATCATGAATAGATAGAGAATAAAATCCATGAGAGTTCTTGAGGTATAGATTATAATATTTCATAAATGGAATTATAATCCTAAAAAATCTTGATAAACAAAGAGATCGTAGCAATAAACTCATACTACTTTGGTAACTTTGAATCATAATTCCCATGAAATAATGACATTAATTTGAACTTAAAATATAATGAAAATAATGAGTTTCATGATATAAAATGTCAAATGGAAGTATATACACCTAATAAAATAATGTAGGTGCATAACATAATATGTGTCTCAAAGAAGAAAAAATGAGACAAAATTACCTTACCGATTTGGTAAATTTTGAACCGTAAACCACATAAAAGAGAGATCACAAAATAAATATGCAAATATCCATAAATTTAAGGATAATAATCATATAATACATTCATGGAAAACATATACACCACACAAAAGAAATGATTGGTGAATATGACATAATCCTCACAAAAATAAAAGTGAGACTATAAACCCCCTTACCTTAAGTGATGAATTTATTCATACACATTAAAAACTCCTTTATAATAAATATAAGTCTATTATAAATCTACCACATAACCATATTCATATATATAATACCATATATTATTTACTTATGACTTTATATTACCCACTTATTAACAATTACCTATTAATAATTATCATAATTATCATAAATATTATATAAAAATATTAATTCCATCATTATTCCTAACCTTGAGAGGTGGTAATGGAAGAATGAATGACTTCAGTCCATGAGGTGGTAGTCTACCGTACTCATGAACAATGATTGCATATCCCATTTGATGGAAATGTGTGAAGGTGTAGGTTATACCATTAACATAACAACATATAATTATATTTAGGATACTAAGGTTATTATATAATATTGATATAATAAGAATTTAAGGGAGTGGAGAAGAAAAAAAAAACAAAAATGCACATGGATGAATGTTACCTCTTATTCGGGTAACTCATTTTGGTTTGCACCAAAGTGATTCCTTGGTTTGATTTATGCCTAAAGTGATACTTCTAGGATGATAAGATGGATGTTGAGAGATTATTTGGTCAGGTTTTGGAAGAGACAAAGGGATTTATAGGTGTGAATAAGTAAGAGGGGTGATTTCCCATTTATAGTGGAGGAGGAGTGACATTCTTGTAAATACAAAAATGTAAACACTGTTGAGAGGTCTCCTTTACATCATGTTCCTCCAATAATGGTATATTTTTAATAAAAAATGGTACATGGTCTAAATATGACCATACAATGGTTTTTGAAAAGTTTCTAGGTCATTTGAACCCTAAAGATTAAATTTTGACCACTAAGTAAACTTGTTTTTACCATAATTGTTGTAATTAATTTTAATTACTTTTACTAATATTTTTGGTAAAAAAAATAAGTTTACCTTAATAGAAATTATAAATTATGATGATTTAAAATATTTAATTCATTTTTACAAATTATAATCATATAAGTGGAATAATTTAATTTAAAATTAATCCCACAGACGGGATGAAACAATGGGTTTTTAAAGTAAAAAAGTTCAAAGGTTTGAAATATTTTTATATCCAGGTAAAACTGATTAAAATGACATAAATTGGATTGATTAATTTATAATTGAAATAATTATACTTTAAAACCAATTTAAATTATAATTTATCTATACAAATAAATTATATGAAATGTCATTTTTCAATTAAAATTCAGTATTCTCATTATTTATCAAAAAATAAAACTTCTCAAAAAAGACCAAAAATTCACCCTAAGATAATTTTGAAATTACGATTTCAAGAAATTAAGTTTATTTTTTCAAATAAAAATTATAAAAGTTTAAAAATTTAGTTTTCATATAAGTGCGCCATTAAAAGGTAGTAAAATTGTCCTTTAGAAAAAATACAGCTCTTTATACTTAAAATTTGATTTGTTCTTATTTTATGTCTATCAAACTTATTAGATGAATGTAAAAACATTTGTATGAATATATAATATATAATTTTTATTAACACCTCTCACTAATAATGATTAAATTAATTTATTAAGATAAAATGACTTTGTGGGCATAAAAATAAAAGCACACCCTTTATATTCAATTGGTTTTTTATTTTTATTTATAATTAATTTATAACCAAAGAATTCATTTTATAAACAAATGTAAACCATAGTTTCATAATTTAGTTAATATTATTCATATTTTTTGTTCCAACGGCTAGGTGTTAACTATAATAATATTTTAATAATATTATTACTAGAATATTGTAGTTCGGTAAAACTCAATCTTGTATGTAACGCAAGTTGTTAAGGGAACTTGGTATTGTGTGTAACATGAGAAAAACTTCTTGTTCCATGTAGCAAAAGCTAAGCTCGATGTTGCGTGTAACACAATCTAATCTTGGTGTCGCATGTAGCGCAATCTAAGCTCGGTGTTGCGTGTAGAACATGCTTAACTTGGTGTTGTGTTTAAAGAAAGCTTAACTTAGTGTAGTGCGAAATGCAAGCCATCAAAGAATTTTAATTTATTCAAAAAATAATAATTTTTAAAAATTCAGTGTGTTACAGGGTCACACTAATTCACACCCTCATAAATTGGATGGACGATCCTTCTGAGACATTTTAATTAGTTATTACTTATGATTAAAATTATTTAGTGATTAATAATTAGTAAATATATTAATTATTAGTTATTAATTACTCATTAGTAACAATTAAGTGTGTATATATCTCTCTCTCTCTGTGTGTGTGTTATATAGATAGATATATATATATAGATAGAGAGAGAGTGTGTAAATATGTATAAATATATATAAATATGTATACATATGTATAAATATGTATAAATATATAAAAATGTTTATAAATATATGAAAATATATAAAAATAAATATAAATAAATAAAAACACAAATAAATATATAATTATATATATAAATATATATAAACATACAAATAATGCATAATTAGTAGTAAATATTAATTAATTAAAAATTTATAAATAATAAATAATAATTAATAATTAATACTCAGTAATTAAAAATATATATAGATATATTTATATATGGTTATGTATTTTTTATATAATATGTATTTATATATATTAATTTATATATAACTATATATTTATGTTTAATTATATATAATTATAAAAATAATTATAATTATAATTATAATTACATGCAATCAGTTAGTATTAATTGTTAATAGATATTTATAAATTATAATTAATTTAATTTATAAATATAAATATATAAATATATGTATGTATGCATGTATATATATATATATGTGTGTGTGTGTGTATTTATCTGTATATATGTAATTTTATTAAACTCTGCACAATTAATAGATGGAGAGTTTAGTGGATTGATAAGGGCTTCGTAGAATAATTAAGAGGTTTGGGATTTGAATCCCGACTTGCTCATATATATAATTAATCTTGAAGGTGGATCGAGTAATTAAAAATAGAAAAATATATATTTTTAAAATAAAAAATAAAAAATTGAATAAAAACCATCGCTAATCATTTATTGGTAGTTTAAATCGATACTAAAAAATCACCACGAAATGATTCTCAACACAACCATCCATGAAGATTTCTATAAACTATCTCAAATAATTCAGTGGTGGTTAAAACCACCACTCAATCATCTTTTTCATGTATTTTGAGAGAATATGATCGTTAAATGATAATTATAAAGGAGAAATATGGTTGTTTGGGTAAGGTGGTCATTAGTGTTAAAATGATTTCCTGGGCTAACTTCTTGAGTAATAATATAATTAAATGTATACTTATGATATAATATATAAACCCAAATATCAAAATACCACATATATATATGTATATATATAATGAGGATCCCAAATGTCATGTACAAATTTGAATGCACCCAAAAGCTTCTTATATGGGTGTAAAAAGCCCGGACTGGACTTGGGACTTAGAGTTGGATGGGCCGGGTTTGAGCCACTATATTTTGGCCTGGGTTGGCTTAAAAGCCTTACTTAGTGCCCTATCCTATAGGCTCAGATGAAGCAGGGGAAGGACCAAAAAAATTAATAGAAAATTTATGGCAAGGGAGGCTCAAATCCTTACCTCTGGCTTCCAATGATGTACCTGGACCAACTTCCTCAAGCATTGCACCTATAAATATATATTAATTTCAGAAAAATTAAAACTAATATTTTAATGATATTTTTTTAAAAGTAAATAAATTTATTTTTAATTTGATATTAAAGGCTTGATTAGTCCTTGCCCATGACCTGAATTGACAAACCCATCCTGTGACTCGCCCTGACAAACCCAACCCAACTTGAAGAATCAAGTTGGCTTGGGGCTAGGCCTGGGTCAATTTGCAACACTGTTCAATATCTATTTATTATGATCAAATCATAAGAGAAATTAGGCCCAATATATAAGATGCTTAACCCATGTATTTCATCAAGAATCACTTTCCCAACCATACCATTATAGAATGTAAAGTTGGGTTATCATTTCTGATGAGTAGTATGTCATCTATATACAACATTAGAAATACCAAAAAACTCCCACTAAACTGATTTTATACATAACAATCATGTTAATTATTGATAAAACTGATCACTTTGATTGCATCATTGAACTAGATATTCCAACTTTGAGAATCTTGCTTCATTCTATAAATGAAATTTTAAAACTTGTAAACCTTAACACCATCATTTAGAAATTCAAAAGCATTAGGCTATATCATATATAAGTCCTTGAAAAAAATTCTCATTATGGATGGTGATTTTGATATCCATTTGATATATTTTATAATCCTAATGAGCTACTATGGAAATTAATATCATAATGAGATTCAAAATCACAACAAGTGAAAAATACTCTTCATAGTTAACACAGTAATTTTTTTTGTAACCCTTTTCCACCATGAGAGATTTATAGGTAAAAAATTTACCATCTATGTTAGTTTTCTTACAGGAAACCCACTTTCACACTATGGTTCTTAACCCTTAAGGTGCGTCCACCAAGTTCTAAGCATGGTTTGTAGACATATATTACATCTTAGATCCCATGAACTTTTAACCATTTCTTGGAATCAAAAACCTCAATGAACTCCAGATAAGTAGTAGGTTCATCTTCTATGAATATTAATTTATCATCATTTTATAATAAGACCATATCTCCCAGGATATTAATGAATCCTTCCAGAACTTTGAGGTTCATGTGTAATCTAAGTCAATTATACTTCTACAACCCTTTATGGAATTAACTCACTTTCTAGCTCTAGAACTTTTTTTTTGTTTTTTGGTTTTAAACCTCTCCAAGTTCAATATCCACCCCAATGAAACATTGATTCATGTGATAATTCTCAAGGAAAACACTATATTGATCCAATTTGTGTTCAGTGTGATTATTAAAATAATATTTCATAGTTTCCTTAGGATAACCGACAAATAAGCACTTTTCTAATTCAGAGTCAAGTCTATCAGAATCCAAGTTGTAACATCTTCAGATTATATCACTTTATAGTAATTGGGATAGAGTGTTTCATGGCCTCAAGTATGCCTCCCTATATTCTAGAGGCCACCAACTAACAGTGGGGGTCTAATCATAACCATGGAGAGACTATTACCACTGGATCAAATACCATAAATAACAATGGATGTATCAATAATAACAACTATCCAAACATCTAAAATAAATAATCATCACAACTAAGTGGAAAAAAGTAAATAACACAACCATGTTATAAAAAAATGGATGTTGTATAATTCATACAAGTTATACAACAAAATTAGTACCCCCATGGGTAGATCATACATGAAAAGGTTAAAAAATAATGAAATTAAAAAAAACTGGGAGAAATCTAAAAATTGGTCCCAAGTCTCAGTTTGGTCCCACATCCCATGCTCCATACCAACTCCCATATCAACCATGAGTCATAGGCCCTTTTCCCTTACCCTGAACTACAATCACGAAGTATTCTCAGGTACCTACAATGTCCCGAGCATGGTGTGAGTAAAACTTAGTAGTATACCACCAATGGTGCTCCAAAATATATTCAGTCCAAATAAAGTGCATGTTGATGTGCTATAATAAATAATTTAAATCATAAATAAATGAAACATCACTGATCATCATGTTATATGGAGACACCTAGGATCAATTATACCTACTTTGACCAGTTCTATATGCCTCTGAACATGAAACAATAACACCCAGTGGAACCATGTCTTTCCCCTAAACCTTTTAGAGTAACACCCAAGGAGAAACATGTCTTACCCAATTTTGTTTTTCATTTTTATCATTTACTTACAGGTGGGGTTGTCATATCCCACATTGAAACCTTTATCATTTTATCATTTACCCTGGTTACACATCTCACCCTGAAACCTTTTCCATTTTTTATTATTCACTCAGGGGTCCCCATCACACCCCAGAAACTTTATCATTTTTATCATTCACCTAAGGGGCCACATCCACCCTGAAAATTTTATCATTTTTCATTTACCTAGGCCCCAAATCCCACATAAGAACCTTTATCATTTTATCATTTACCTAGGGCCCCACATCCCACACTAGAACCTTTTCTATTTTTATCATTCACCTGAGGGGTCACATCCCACCCCAGAACCTATATCATTTTTATCATTCACTTGGGGGGGGGGACACATCCTATCCCATAACCTTTATTATTTTATCATTTATCCAATGGGTTCATCCCACCTTAGAACCTTTACCATTTTATCATTCACCTGAGGGTCTGTATCCCACCCTAGAACATTTACATCACTTAGTTCATGCATTTTCCACATCATATCCTCTTCCCAATTTATTACCATTCCAAATAACATAATTTTTCCAATATTAACACTTTAGTTTTATTTTCAATGAATAAAAATTCAATTTAGGGAACCCCTTGGGTTTCCTTCCTAATTCTCATTTATCTTCAAAATAAGTCACACATGCCTTGGAAGCTAAAGGTATAGGATTTACATGAATCAATGGACCACTCATAGTCTAAAGAAGACATTTTCTATATAAATATGAAATAAAAATAATTTATTTAAGTTTTTGGTCAAACTTACATTAAATTAGTGTGATAGTATGTCATACACACATAGAAATAAAGTGATAATTTAGGGATATCATAGAGACTACCTACTTTATGGTTGAAGAAATATAATTTCTAAATATTATTGGTTAATTAGAGATCAACCAAGACAAATTGTAGATTATCACAAAAACCATGAAATAGGGAATCGATGGACATAACTAACACAAGATCACTAAAATACGAGTGAAACTAATAAAGAATAGATAAAAAGTGAAATAATTACCTCAAGATATCACTTGGAAGAGATGATACTCAAATCAAATAAAGAATGAAGGATAAATCCACTTCAGAATGGTAGAGTTGATAGGGAGTTCAAAGGGATAAGTAAAAATATATAGTAAATGAGGAACCCTAATTTACTATGATTAAATTTAAAATAATTTCTTTAATTACTTATTTTAAAAAAATTCAAGGTCATGCGTCATGATGGGACCACACTAGTCATGGCATGACAACCCTATGGGTGCTCCTCACAATACAACCTCTCTGGACATGAGGTAATTCACCTATCCAAGGAAGAACTATAAAATCTAACACTCTAGGACATCCCAGTGTGGCCCTACCTATTGTGGTATGACCTTCCTCCTTCAGGAACTCATCATGGTGTGAGCCCCTCTGGCCAAAACATAGAAAGCTTATTCTAGGTTGAATCAAAATTCCCACATATTGATATTTAGGGAATGGAATCCTCCCTTACAGTATAAATATCTCCATCAGAAAATCCTCACTATAATGGCCCATAATTTTTTGTCCCGTTACTTTTCTTGATTCATGTGTTGGGAGTTTTGGGGGAATATTGGAGGAATAAAGGTATCGTTGGAGATGAGATTTCAGCTAGGAGAGAGAGGTTGTGGTGTGGCCTTGGGAATTACAGTGTAAAGGAATTACTGTAATATAGGATGATTTTATAAGTGATAAATCATGGAAAAATGTGTTTGGTCATGACATGTAGGTTTTGTGGCGGATGATTCCAGTGTAGAGATGGTTTTACAAACTTAAGACTTAGGTTGTGAGGGTTGGTGTTTGAACCAGAAGTTTGGTCATGACACGGTAGAGGGTGTTGCTAAATTAAGGGTTTGAAGGTAGTTTTTTGGATAAATTTGGAACCCTATATAGTTGAAATGAATCTTATGGAATTTGGATGACCCTTATAGAGGTTGAGTAGGATGATTTCTTAGGTATTTTGTGAGATTTTCCATGAAGGGACTTTGCAATATGAATCATAACTGTCAGTAAAAAGAGTCTCAGTGTGGATTTCTAGGTTTCTTCCTGATGTGAGTCATGTAACAATCTCAAGTGTCATGGTGTGAGTACTTGGAGCCTGATTTTGATGGTTATGTTTTAAGTGTCGTCTCACCATGTTTCTTTGGATGTGGTGCACCCCTTTCTCAATCATATAAAATTCTAAAAATTGATTGAGTTTAAGGGGATAAATATGGGGGATACACAACATGATTTTTGCAGGGAAGTTTGAGATATCCCCATCATGGTGTGATAGTGGCATATCCCATTGCAACACAGTGTTTTTTATTCCAGGTATAAATTTGAGAACTCCTCAAAATTCCATTATTTTTCCATTGTTTCCTTTAACATTAGGTGGCCTTAAGTTTTTTTTGGGAGAACTTTCAGTTCCCTTCCTTGGCCTTGATCATTAGTTTCCGAAGATTCATTTTTTTATATGAGGTGAGTTCCCATTCCTCATCTCTTACATTTTCTTCTTATTCATCATTTGGAAAGGCTATGAAAATATTTATGGTTAAATTTGGGGGATTTTGGGTCATATATTGATGGATGAATTATTGTGATTGAGGTTATTAAAGATTCTCTTGTATGATCTTGGTCTTGAAAACATCTCCTCTTTACCTTTCTCTTTCATAATGATTTTTTAAGAATCATTTTAGGTAAGTGATTTGAGAACTCACCCTAATTATGTGTGAATTGTGGAAGTTTCATCCAATAGATTTCATTTAGGTAGATGGTATAGATTTTCTTAATAAAGATAACAAATTGGACCAAAGGAAATTAATGGAAAGGGGTGAATCACATGCATTTATATTTTTTCATGATATTTATTATATGATTATTAGATGTTTATGATTGATAATGAAATTCATTTATGATTCTAAGTTATATGTGTTATGTTGTGAAATTATTGATGGAACCACCTATTCATAAAAGTTTAACCATGTAATGATGGTAATGAACTATTCATGTGGAAAATATAAATTATAGTAATGATGCTTATGAAAAAGAGAATGATATGATGTAAAAGAATGTTCTAAAATGGGGAAGTGTGGAAGTGTGGAAGTGAAGAAATTGGGTATTGATTGTTGTTGATTTACTCTTTATGATGATATTATTGTGTGTCTTTGGTTGAGAAAGTTTTGTGGATAGTTTGGATTATTGGTATGGATTGTGCAGTGGGTGCTGCGACTTCCTTGACATGGTTAGAAAGAGGAGGTGAGGTTGTTATCATGGTGTGAGGTCATTTTTGCAATAGGTTTCCATGGTTGGTATGGGATACATTGGAGTCTGGTTTTGTGATGGTTGGTGGATAGTTTTGGGTTTGTTTTATAGTTTCTCAACAACAGTGGAATATGAATGTTAATGGTAAATTCAGTAATGGGTGTGGGATGGAATTGAATGAAACATGATTGTAAATGAATTGATAAAATTTGAAACAAATGGGTTTCGAATAGAAATAAACATGTATAATGAATGAGAATGGGTTCCCATTAAATATATAATTTAATGTAATAATTAATTCAATATGGATGGTAGCATAAAAAGAGAAATGATTAAATGATGTAATTATTGTGGAAAATAAGGGTATTATTTTTCTATTTTGTGTGGGAAAGTGTCAGCAATGGTAGTGTGTTGCGGTGATGGTGTGGTGGTTGTGACAGCACAGAAATGTTGTTTTGGTGATGGTGTGGTGGTTGTGACAACATGGAAATGTTGCAGTGATGGTAGGGTGTTATTTCTATATGTACCTCATATGAGTTGGAAAACCTTACTGACACCCAAATATTTTGGGTTCCAAGTGTTTCCCCCAACATTTAAGTTGGTGAGGAAATGAATGTATAACTACTACCTCTCTCATTATCTCCCTTCTAGATGTAGTATAAATTGTGATGGATCAAGGTAGGTACAATCATACATTTGTGTGGTATGTGGTTTACTGGAAGAACCAGTGGGGTATTGACATGATGATATGTGGTGGGGGTCATTCATAGTAGGAGAAGGTCACTATTGGTAGGTGAGTCTTATTAAGTTCATTGAAAGTTCATTAAATGGATTCATGTCACTAAAATTACAGTCACCATAAGTTGGAGTGGTGTGGTGCGTAAAAAATTATAGTGGGTCTTCTCTGGTGATGTTAGTACCATCAGAATTTCACACCTCCCAATGAAGTTATGACTGAGCATTGAAGGTTCATAAGTTCAATGAATAGGGGGATATTGGGTTGGTACTCTTGTTGATGTGGTCAAGATGTACTGATCGAGATTTTAGGGGACCTGGTATTACATTTTGACTATATGAAACTTACTATATAAGTGAATAGTATCTCATTGCTAATTAGTATTGATAAAGAGAATTAATTTCAGTGTTGAAAAGTTGGTGAGGATTAATTATACTTTTTAATGTATTTGTAATCACCTATATCTTATAATTATTAATCAAAAGGTAATAGTTGTGTTTCTCCCATTTATATAAGACTCATTTTCTGAAGCACATTAATCTCCCGTGTTCATTTATTATTTTCTATATTTATTTTGAATGTATTTTAATTGCCTTGAATGTATGTAAGTTTTGTTGTTTCATCAAAGGAAAACTTTTTATGGTGAGTAGGGTGCGAAGTATACCTAATTTTGACACACTCAGTTATGGGGAACAAACTTCTATAGGATTAGATTAAACTATGTAGAGCCTCAAGTGTGTAAAATTATAGTTGACTAGTGATCCTATTTCTGGTGGACTTAATAGAAGTGAATAAGGTGGTCTATAGGGTTTGAAATCCCCATCAAGTGGTATTAGGGCCTATGATTCAAGAAGCTTAGGATTCTTCACACTTTCCATGATTATACCCTGATTTTTGTGGGAGTTCACTATCATCAAAAGATATGGAATTAGATGACATAGGGTGAATGTAATTAGATGTAAAGACTCGAAATTTCCATGTAATTTTTTTTAATAAAATGAGAATTTTATGAGTCCATGAATTTTTACGGTGCATGATTCCGAGGCCCGGTGTGCCCGGAATCAGTTTATGAAGTTTTGTTCAGGTACATTCAGTAAACGTACGAGTGGGTTTTTATAACTTTTGAACTGGTGCTCGGAATTGAAATCCGAGGGCACCGTTGAACTCGCAGTGCCGATATTCTCTTAAGAATAATTTCACCTCAATGATATTTGGTCGAGATTAAAAGTTAGTTTTTGGGTTTTTAGTGAAATAATTAAATAAAAATAAAGATGTGTAGCTTTATTTTTATTTTGGTTAAAGCCTCCATGTGGAAGTTGGAGGTGGGGACCACCACACCATAACCTCCCATTTGAGGTTATGGTGTTGGGGACCACCCAAAACTAACCTTATCTTCATTTTAATTGAGGTGGGGACCACCCAGGTTTTAATCCCCCTTGAAACTCCCCATTAATGGGGAGAAACCCTCAATTTTTCCATTAAGTGTAGGGGAGCCTCTTCAACTCCCCAACACTTAATTTTTGCCAAATCCTCCACATTAATTAAGTGGAGCCAGACTAATTTAATTCAACCATTTTTAATATTATTCCAAAGATTTAATAGGATATTATAATTTTTTCTTGGCATTTGTTTCTGGGTGAAACTTTGGAGAAGAGAGAGCTTAGGAAGAAAAGCTCTCTCCAATGAAGAACGCCTTCAACTATGAAAAAAGATCTCCTTAAACCTTCATCCATGGAATCCTACTGACATTGGATGTCTTTGACCAACCTTCCCTCCTCATTGTCATCAACGAACCGACACACGATCTTGGGATTGGAAGTGTGCGGCGGACGCGACGAACGACGACAACACCGTCTTCTTCCCCGTGACTCCGTTAACAAACAACGAGCAATGGTAGGGGTTAAAAGTTTGTTTTTGATTCTATTTATTTGTTTTCTATTGAGGATTATTATTCAAAGCCGCATGCTATCACTCTAATGCGGAGGGTGCGGGCCGAACAAACACGGCCGGACCCCTCCGCCTTACTTTGTGGAATTTGACACTAAATGTGGCACGAGTCTGGGATGAGCGTTTTTCATCAACAATGGTTTCAGATTGAAGGTGACATCCTGAGTAGTGCATGGTAACTTATAGATCGAGAATTGGGCCACAAGAACTCATTCGGTGACCCGTGGAAGGTTCGTCGGCGGTCAGAACTGGCGAACGTCACTGGCGACGAAGGGAAGGGCGGCTGACACTCCGACCGGCCGTGTGGACGGCGGCGGCGCAACTGTTCCACCGGAAGGGTAGGTTGTGGTGGTGTAGCAATGGCTGACGCAATGCCAACCACAAGAAGAACCAGCGACCTGAGCTTCCGGGTTGTTGCAGGAGGCGCGATGCAACCGCACAGCGCGGGAGGCGGCTGGCAGCTCGGCTAGCTAGGAAGAGCGGGACTCGCCGCGTGGATCCCACGTGTCCCGGACCGGCACCACGTGGTTCCAGTTTTGAACCCCCCTAATGGATAAACCGTTTGGGATTATAGGGGGTGTGGCCTCCACCCTGGATGCGGCTAGGGCGGACCCCACGAGCTGCTAGCCGCGGGCCTCGCGCGGGCCGAGCCCAACGCGGGCCGGTCCCAGCGGGGGCCGGACCCAGCGTGGCCTGGACCCAGTGCAATCTGGGCCACCCCGTGGGCCAGGTAGGACCCTCAGACCGGGTCAGACCCTAGTCCGGACTCGGGTCAGGCTGGGTCAGGCTGGGTCGGTCCGACTGGGCCGGACCGGACCCGGACCCGCTTGACCTATTTCCCCTCTTTTGCCTGTAACTTGAGTTACGAGCGTCTGATTGACGAACTATCTGTGATGATGGAAACCTTGGAGGGGGATAGTTCTTTTGGTATACCCCACTTGAGGTTTGGACGCAATTGGGGTATGACCGTGTTGGATCGAACGTAGATTCAATCGGGCCCTCGAAACGGAAATGCCAATAACTCTCAGACCGAGCGTCTGATTGACGCACCATCTATCATGTTGGATTTATTTTGGAAATATGGATCTTTTGGATACATCAAATTGGGACTTTATGGTAGTTTATGTATAGACACTTGGCTTGAGAAGCAGACCCTCCCGGAATCAAGCATGCTTTGTGCAGAACCCTGTGGCTGGCTGCAATCTGACTACATGAGTTTGACAGAATAGATGATTTAGTGGCTACATATAATCATCTCTAACTCTCTACATAAGTTGTATACCTGTGTGAGTTGAGCCAGTAACTTTTGTATTTTCCTCATGATTGAGATGGATTACTTGATAACTTAGGTATATGTATGAGCATATACCTAAATGGGGTTATCTATTGATTTCATACTTTGTGGTTTATCCTTGTTAGATTTTGTGAGACCTTGAGGGCCTTGGGGTCCCTACTGAGTATCGTTATACTCACCCCTGCACGGGCTATGCCCGTATCTCGTTGTGTTGGATGCAGATGATAGACAATGTTGACTAAGCCTGAGAGTACCAGGACTGGACGGTACCCGGAGGTGGACCTTACAACGATTCGGTACGTGGAGGAGACCGATGGACATGGAGTGTTGAGGAGGCTATCTATACCTACAATTCAGATAGGAATTACAGAGGATGACCCAAAAACTGTTTTTCCCTTTCATCAATTGTATTTTTACTTCCAGTTCCTTGTACTTTATAGTTGGACTTGTATTTCTGGACCCTTTTACTTTTCAGTACTCTTTTGTTATACAGTTTACTTAGTGTTTTGTATCCAGCTGTGTGCTCTGTTGTGTGTGTTACAGGTTATAAAATCAATTCCTTCTCGTTTTTAGGGAATTATGCCTTTGGTGCTAGTTTCCAGCCCCTGGCCTATGGACGGCGGGCTTGGGGTAGTCACAACATGAGCCCTGGGGGATGGGTCATGAGAAATTGGTATCAGAGGAGTCGGTTCTACCGCAGAACTTAGGACTCTGATATTTTCTATGAAGCAATAGTGTTAAGTGTAGTGAGTTTGTTTTTCAGTACAGAGATTCCAGTGTTGGTGTGGCGACCGACGTATCCATACACCAAGACCTTGAGTTCTGATTTCTAACTCAGTGCATAAAAACACTGATTGCATGTGTGTTTTCAAGAGTCTTCTTTGTGAATTATTTGAGTCAGCTCACCAGGTATAACTTTTTGACCGTGGCACACCTGTTTCTTTTTAGGATGCCTCTACGCAGACAGCCAGCTAGTGTTCTGATAGTAGTACACACAGATAGCCCACCGAGTGATGAGGACTCGGTGCAGGGCCCTTTTCCAGCAGAGGCACCAGTGGTACCACTCCTCGTTGGGCCACCGATGCCACCAGCCCCAGTAGTAGAGAGTGCACGCCGCCTGAGCCTGTTGCACAAGTTCCAGCGCCAGAGGCCACCCAGGTCCAGGGGCGAGATGGATTCGTAGGCAGCTGAGGATTGGATGAAGGCTGTGGTGAGAGTCTTTAGAATGGTAGGGACACCAGTCGAACTTATGGTGATCTTTACCACGAGTCTTCTTCAGGCAGCGATAGACAGGTGGTGGAGCCTGATGCTCCAGGTACATAACGAGGCGACACTACTTTGGGAAGACTTTGAGAGCCTATTTGGGCAGAGTTTGTCCCAGCCACCCTACGTGCAGTGCGAATATAGGAGCTACTTCATCTGCAGTAGGGTATCATGACAGTGGCACAATACTCAGTGAGGTTCACTGACCTATCGTGCTACTGCACAGATATGGTGCGGGACCCATTCTTCAGGGTCCAGATCTTTGATAAGGGGCTCAAGTGAGAGATCAGGTCTTCGATGATCTCCCTCAGCATCCCGACGCAGGTGGGGGTGTTGGAGCGAGCCCTCTTAGTGGGGAGTTTCCTTGCTAAGCATCCACCAGTAGCGAGACTCGCCACTGGGCGTCACGTAGTGGAGTCTTCTACAGCTGGAAGCAAATAGATGTCGCAAAGATCCAAGTGGACCAGACCATCCGATAGATGACCTCAGGACACCGGTTAGGTTGTGCGAGGCACACGAGACAGAGCTAGTCATACAAGGAACAAGCAGTGTTTCACATGCGGTAGGCAGGGTCACATGGCTCATGACTGTCCGACCCGCCATTTGGATGATCAACAGACGGTCAAAGGACCGCCCAGGCAGAGACAGAGATTCGATCGAGGTGGTCTGTAGGTCATAAGAAGACGTGGTAGAGGAGCTGGTCAAGCATCTAGCTGTGGGAGACGTTTCGAGGTGTTACCGCCACCACCACCAGGAGGTCCACCCTGATTGCAGGGAGTAGGTGGACAGGGGAGATCTCAGCTCCAGGCAGCTGAGGCATATGATCATGGTGCTCTGAAGATGATTCGAGGTACGATTTGTGTCTACTCCACCTTAGCTGCAGTTCTTATAGACACAGGTTCCAGTCACTCTTTCATTTCCAATGCCCTCGTTCGGAGCTCGGAGATTCCGACAGAGCCTTTGGCTTGATCCTTACGACTAGAGACTCCTACAGAAGTAGGCTCGATGATTAAGAATTGGTGCCGGTAGTGTGAGATTACTCTAGGAGGCAAGAGCTTCAGCAGGGATCTCCTAATAGCGGTGTTGATGCCTTACAACGTCATCTTGGGTATGGACTAGTTATCTACATTCCATGCTCAGATCGACTGTATTAGGCGCAAAGTACAGTGTGTCTGCACGGATGGGACCAGGTTCACCTTCAACGGCAAGAAGAAAGCCTTTGCAGTTTAGGATGGACTTTCCCTGAGGAGAGTACAGCTGATCACTCATCAGTTGTCTTATCTTACCCTCAGAGCAGTTGATGTGGAGATTCTGACATATCCTGTAGTGGTGGACCAGTATGCAAATGTTTTCCCTGATGATGTCCCAGGTCTACCTCCTCGCAGAGAGGTGGACTTCTACATTAACTTGTACCCTGTTATGACACCGATATCTAACCCAGTGTATCAGATGGATCCTGCGGAGCTTCGCGAGCTGCGGGTATATCTAGAGGACTTGTAGGGGAAGAGATTCATCCGACCTAGTGTTTCTCCCTGGGCAGCCCCGATTCTGTTCACTAAGAAGGCGGATGGGTGCTTGAGGATTTATGTCGACTACCGTCACCTGAACCAGGTGACCGTGTAGAACAAGTACCCACTCCCGAGGATTGAATACCTCTTTGATCAGTTGAAGGGAGCATGGTGGTTCTCGAAGATAGACCTCAGATCAAGATATCACCAGCTCAGAGTTCGAGATGAGGAAGTGTAGAAGACAACCTTCAGATGTCAGTACAACCACTATGAGTTCTTGGTTATGCCATTCAGAATAACCAATGCTCCTGGAGTGTTCATGGGACTCATGAATATGATTTTACATCCATACCTTGATCGCTTTGTCATAGTCTTCATCGATGACATTCTGATCTACTCGACTATTGAGGAGGAGCATGCCTACCATTTGCAGGTAGTACTGGACACACTCTGAGAGCACCAAATTTATGGTAAGCTCTCGAAGTGCTAGTTCTGGATCTGAGAGGTTCACTTTCTGAGACATGTCATCTTAGAGGCTAGAGTTTTAGTAGATCCAACAAATATTGAGGTGGTACTTTCTTGGGAGATACATAGGAGTGTGATGGAGGTACGAAGTTTCCTGGGTTTGGCTGGTTATTACTGGAGGTTCTTACCAGACTTCTCCAGAGTTGCAACACCACTATCAGCCTTGACGAAGAAGTGGAAACCCTTCATGTGGTCAGAGATATGCCAACAAAGCTTTTAGGAGCCGAGTCAGAGGCTGACTAGTGCCCCCATCTTGAGGCTTCTAGAGGAAGGCGTTGGGTACATAGTCTACTGCGACACATCAGGGACCAGACTCAGATATGTCTTGATGTAGGAGCGAGTAGTGATCGCTTATGGTTCACGACAGTTGAGACAAAATGAGAAGAACTACACTACCCATGACCTGGAGTAAGCAGCAATGGTCTTTACCTTGAAGATGTGGCGACACTATCTGATGGGTGAATGTTTTACTGTGTACTCTGATCATAAGAGTCTCAGGTATATCTTCTCCCAAAAGGACCTGAACCTGAGACAACGACGTTGGCTTGAGTTTCTACAGGACTATGACTTCGAGATAGTCTATTCTCTTGGGAAGGGGAACTTTGTTACAGATTCACTCAGTAGGATAACTGGTATACAACTTCTAGGCGAGGCGATAGAGTAGCTAGATACTTTATAGATATCCTTTGTGGATAGAGATGGAACAACCTTCCTCCAGTCTCTTACAATCACTCCCCCACTTCTTCAGTGAGTCAGGGAGGCACAGCATGAGGATGCTGACTGCGAGACATGATGTGCTCAAATATCCACAGGGCAGACACCTGATGAATTTTCTGAAGGTGGGGAGCACGTCATCCTCTTCAGAGGACATACCATGGTACCAGTGTCACTTCAGGTGGAAGTGTTGAGGGAGTTCCAAAAATCTCATCTAGCGGTACATCCAGGAGTGGAAAAGATGTACCAATATCTTTGATGACAATACTGGTGGCCGAGAATGAAGAAAGCGGTAGCAGAGTTCATCTTTCAATGCCTCATTTATTAGAAAGTAAAGGCGGAGCATCAGGTACCCACAGGCTTGGTTCAGCCTTTAGAGGTCCCAGAGTGGAATTGGGATGGTATATCCATGGAATTCATGACAGAACTTCCACGTACATCCTGAGGGTCATGACTCGATTTGGGTGATCATTGACTGACTCACCAAGTAGGCCCACTTCCTACCAATCAGAGAGTAGGGTTCAGTAGAGAGCGTGGGACGCCTCTATGTGCAAGAGATTGTGTGGATACATAGAGTAACTTCTTCTATTGTCGTCGATCGTGACACATGGTTTACTTCCCGACTATGGAAGGGGTTGTAGGAGGCTTTCAGAACACAGCTTCGTCTGAGCACTACCTTCCATCCTCAGACAGATGGCCAGACTGAGCGGACTATTCAGACCCTCGAGGACATGCTCCGTGTTTGTGTCCTCAACTTCGGTCGCAGGTGGGAGGATCACTCACCTTTGGTGGAGTTTTCATACAACAAAAACTATCACTCCACCATAGGGATGACACCTTTTGAGGCATTGTACAGGTGACCTTGCAGATCACCTTTGTGCTGGACTGACCCAGAGGAGTCAACACTCGTGGGACTAGAGATGGTACGGGCTACCACAGAGAAGGTACAGATCATCCAGGAGCGGATGAAGACTACACATAGCAGGTATAATTCGTATGCCAAAAGGAGATGGAGACCTCTGGAGTTTGAGGATGGTGACCAAGTCTTTCTATGGGTCTCACCTCGATGTGGTTTATGGAGATTTGGCTGAGGCGACAAGTTATCTCTGAGATTCATCGGACCTTTTCAGGTCCTCAGCAGAGTTGGTGAGGTGGCATACCGCTTAGATCTTCCACTTCAGTTACACCGGGTGCACGACGTGTTCCATGTATCCCAGCTAAGGAGATACGTGAATGATCCTTCTCACATCATTGACCATGGGGAGCTGGACGTCGATGATGGGGAGACTTTTACAGAGGTTCCAGTGGAGATTGAGGATCGACAAGAGCAGGTCCTATGTGGATGGTCGATACCTCTGGTGCACATTTGCTGGCAGCACGAGAACCTCTAAGAGAGTACATGGAAGAGAGAGGCTCAGATGTGTTCTCAGTACCCCCACTTGTTCCCTTAGTTCGAGTTGTAGCTTATAGGGATGTAAAGCCCTGAGGTGGGGAGAATGTAAAGACCCAGAATTTCCATGTAATTTTTTTTATTAAAATGGGAATTTTAAGAGTCTGCAAATTTTTACAGTGCATGATTCCAAGGCGTGATGTGCTTAGAATCAATTTCTAAAGTTTTGTTCAGGTACGTTCAGTAAACGTACGCGCGATTTTTTATAACTTTTGAACCGGTGCTCGGAATTGAAATCTAAGGGCACTGTTGAACTCACAACGCCAATATTCGCTTAAGAAAACTTTCACCTTGATGATAGTTGGTTGAGATTAAAATTGTAACACTATAAGCTTCCACAGTACGTTTCCCTTTGAATAATGCAATAGCTTTCATTATACGCAACTTCGAGATTCTAACACACCACGACTAATCAAAGTAGCCGTTATGAATAGTAATTCCCACTTTTTAAAATTTTATAAATTTTATCTTTCAAAATAGACTTTATTTTTGGATTCATAATATCAAAATTAGCTTATGGTAAATTTTTAGCACTTTTCTAATAACTTTCATATTTTTATGAATAGTGAAAAATACTAAATTTTAATTAAAAATAACTTTTTAAATCAAAATAATTTATAGTGTTAAATTATAATTTTGAGTGGTTATAAATTATAATTAGATTATATTTTTACCATTTAATCTAATTTTGTTTATTGGATGTAATTTCACATTTAAACTGTACATAAACAAGTGTCAATCTTTTGATAGTTATTATTTCTTAAAAAATGCTTTTTGTTTTGACAGTGGGAATTAATTTTAAATTAATTTCTGCCACTTATGTGTTTTGAATATGGATAAATAGATTCCATATTTAGAATCATTAGGTCCAAATTGTGTAAATAGGTAACTTTTATTTTTATACATTTTAAATATTTACTTCAGTAAATATTTTATTTACCATGGTTAAAGGGTAAATCCGGTAAATAAGGGTAGAAAAATAATATTATAATATTACTAAATTAACATAACATGTGTCCTAATCCTATTGGATGATAAATATCCTACTATGGGCATCCTTGAGTTGAATTTGGGACCACATGGGAGTAATAATGCCATTTTATATTAATTAATTTAAAGTAAAGACAAAAATGACATAAACAAATATCTTTTAGTAAATAAATTTTTACATGAGGTTATATAAGTTATATTTTTTACTATAAATATTATTTGGAAATATATTAAGATTTCCCACATCATGGTATTTTTTTATAATTTTTGGACATCAAATAAATTAAATTATTTATGAAACAATAATGATGCAACATTTACCTCATTAATAAATGATTTAAATAAATAAGATTATAAATATTAAAAAAATATCCAAAACCTGTCCAATTTTTATTGGATTATTTTATTTCAACCATGATTCATATTAAATTTGTTATTAACAAATGTTTTACCTTTTTAAACCTAAGATGAGGTTATAATAAAATAATTGTTTCAAACTTTCCTAAAGAGCCCCTCCTCTCCCTTATAAAAATCCCTCACTTCCTACCCATTTCTCACACTTCTAAAGCCTTTAACTCATACAACCCCTGCCCAAATATCCTCTCAACATCTATCAATTCATTATAGAGGTCTTACTTTAGTCAGAAAGCCAACCTAAGGATCCCTTTTGATCAAATCAAATGGAAGAACCCGAAGAAGAGGTAATAATTTCACCACCCTCTTTTAAGTTCTTTTCTTCTTCCAATTTCTCTTTATTTGTTATTTACATTATAAAATAATAAATTCAGTATATTTTATATACTGTGATGTTATTATAAATATGGTACAACCATATTCATTATTCTATCCATCCTATGAATGAAATGTCACCATACGTGCATATGCACGTCTTACCGTCTCCACGTCGTGGTGTAGTTATTATTAAAATACAATATTATTTTGATGGGTATAATAATGATGTATAATTGATGTAAATAATAAATATAACATGTTAATTATTCTGTATATATGATATACCATCTATTTACATACGTTTTTAAATCAAAATAACGATATTGTCGCTCGGGCGTACGTACAGATTACCGTCTCCATGAACGCGATGAGATTCATTTCCCCATCATAACCATTCCATAATAATTTTCATTTAGTTATTAAAAATAATTATTAAATAAAATAATATCATTCTGTATATTAATCAAATACATCCTATCCATAAAAAATACGACTTATGTATCAAATCATATAAAGGAAAACGAATCAGTTAACACCTGAAAAGACGATACTACTGAAATATCATTATCAAAGCAATATTATAAGATCATATATGATATCATATTAATGTATATGGTTCTTATATAATTTAATAACAATGATTTCATCATTATACATGAGGTTAAACTACCCTCTACCAAGGACAAAAACAAGGTAAGGGTTATTTTCACAATCTCTTTATTATCTGAGGTTGTTTTTACGTAAGTATCTACTAGGACCTCTTTATCATCCACGTCCACGTTTTCTTAAAAATGTATTTCAAAACATTTTAGTATTTAATAAACTATGGGTTAAAGTCATTTATACCCTTATTTGATCTTGTATGTTTTGAAATGAATCTTTCCGTCGTTTTCCAAACAAGGTACTTTACGACCTTTTCGACAAAATTAAGGCAAGAATGTTTTTTTAACTTATACGGAGAGTATGGTTATTCTCCACCATTATAACATCGTCGAAGCTTCCCTTAAAATTATATAAGAAGATCTTCAAAATAAATGTTTTTAATTATGTGACATTAAATGATTTCAAAAAAAAATAAAGAGATATTTCTGTCAAAAAGTTTTGATTTCATCTATATCAATATCCATTGATGGATTTTTTAATTATTTGAAGTCGATTCATTATGATACAAATATTCCATATTTTATTGAAGGTTTTTTGATATATTTGAATATGGATGTGTTCTTTTTATACCATTCAGGGTTTATGGTTAAAGTATTGACATTTCATGTGCTAGTTTTAATACGAATGTTTATGTTATGTTTTAACCTTTTCATATGAGGAATGTATTGGACTTAGTATGTGATGGGTGGAGCTCGCTATATCTCCTCGGTGCATCGTTAGGTCTCATGAGAATATTATAAGTGGAATTGGTTGATGCTTTTCCCAATTTGATATATGGTTTTGGCCGAGGCCTCAATCATTTTTAGACGTCTTGGACAAGGTCGTGACAAGATGTTTCAGAATGTCCAGCATTATACATTCCCTCATTATGAAAATAATATTGATGGTTCATGTGGTTATTTGACTAGTATAATACCCATGACTATGTTTTATTATATCATTATTTACTTAGCTCATATTCCTGCCATAAAAGTGTTCATGTCTATTATTCATAAAGGCATGTGTTTTCAATTATTCACTATGCCTAATATTTATGTTATCTTCCGCTGTATTGCTTACCCTTACTGAGCATCTGATCTCACCCCTTTCTTAGGTTTCATTTTCCCAGGATATGAAGAAGTTAGTTATGAGTGAATTTCGGACATAATCTAGGCGGCTTGGATGTTTCTAATGGAATAAATTAGTGTTGTATTTCTTTTCAAGTTGTAAAGTTGAACTTATGTATAAATCTTGTTTCCAATAATACTAAAATGATCGGTCTTTTAGGACATGATTTCATTGTTTTCATGCCAATGTTATGTAATAATGCACTAACTCTGGGTAAATGGGGTCGGGGCATTACAAAAAGTTAGTTTTTGGGTTTTTAGTGAAAGAATTAAATAAAAATAAAGTTGTGCAGCTTTATTTTTATTTTGGTTAAAGCCTCCATGTGGAAGTTGGAGTTGGGGACCACCACGCCATAACCTCCCATGAGAGGTTATGGTGGTGGGGTCCACCTGAACCTAAACTTTTCTTAATGTTAATTGAGGTGGGGACCACCCGGGTTTTAAACCCCCTTGAAACTCCCCATTAATGGGGAGAAACCCTCAATTTTTCCATTAAGTGTAGGGGAGCCTCTTCAACTCCCCAACACTTAATTTTTGCCAAATCCTCCACATTAATTAAGTGGATCCAGCCTAATTTAATTCAACCATTTTAAATATTATGCCAACAATTTAATAGGATATTATAATTTTTCCTTGGAATTTGTTTCTGGGTGAAACTTTAGAGAAGAGAGAGCTTAGGAAGAAAAGCTCTCGCCAACAAAGAACGCCTTTGAATATGAAGAATGATATCCTTCAACCTTTATCCATGCACTCCTACCGACATGGGATGTCTTCGACCGATCTTCCCTCCTCATCATCATCAAT
Organism: Viscum album; assembly: GCA_963277665.1. Lineage (NCBI taxonomy): Eukaryota > Viridiplantae > Streptophyta > Magnoliopsida > Santalales > Viscaceae > Viscum > Viscum album. The sequence continues at coordinate 95,645,306 of OY728142.1, read as the reverse complement.
GGACTGACGCATGAGCTCGATATTGGAAGTGTGCAGTGGATGCGACGAATGACGACAACACCGTCTTCTTCCCCATGACTTCGTCAATGAACAACGAGAAAAGGTAGGGGTTTGAACTTTGTTTTTGTTTATCATTCATTGTTTTCTGTCAAGGATTATTATTCTAAGCCACATGCTATCACTCCAATGCAGAGGGTGCAGGCCGAACGAACATGACCCGACCCCTCCGCCTTACTTTGTTTAATTTGACGCTAAACACGACACGAGTCTAGGATGAGTGTTTTTCATCAACAATGGTTGCGGATTGAAGGAAACGTCTAGAGTAGTGTGAGACAACTTTTGAATCGAGAATGGGGCCACCAGAACTCATTCGTTGACCCGCAGAAGGTTCAACGACAGTCGGAACTAGCGAACGTCACTAGTGATGGAGGGAAGGGCGACCGGCACTCCGGCCAACCGCGTGGATGGTGGCGGCACAACCACGCCACTGAAGGAGTAGGCTGCCCCCGATGGGCCACTGCGGTGCAGCAGCGGCTGGCGCAAGCCCGACCATAAGAATAACCGACGACCTGAGATGTCGGGTTGCCGAAGGAGGCGCGACACAACCATGCCACGTGGGAGGCGGCTGGCCACTCAGCCAGCCGGGAGGAGAGAAACCCGTCGCGTGGGTCCCGTGTGACATGGAATGGTGCCACTTGGCGCTAGTTTTGAACCCCCCTAAACTGCTAAGACGTTCAGGATTCCATGGGGCACGAACTCCCCCTGGACGTGGCTAGGTCAGACCCCATGGTCCGCCAGCCGCAGGCCTCGCGCGGGCCGAGCCCAGCACGGGCTGGTCCCAGTGCGGGCCGAACCTAGCGTGGGTTGGACCCAGCGCGGGCCAGGCCGCCCTTGCGGGCTAGGTAGGACCCGCGGTCCGGGTCAGACCTTAGTCCAGACCCGGGTCGGGCTGGGTCGGGCGGGGTCGGTCCGACTGGGTTGGACCAGACCCCGACCCGCTTGACCTGTTTCCCCTCTTTTGCCCGTAACTTGAGCTACGGGCATCCGATTGATGAACCATCTATGGTGATAGAAATCTTAGAGGGGGATGGTTATTTTGGTATACCCCACTTGAGGTTTGGACACAGTTGGGGTATGGCTGGGTTAGATAGAATGTAGATTCAATAGGGCCCTCGGAACAGAAATGCCAATAACTCTCAGACCGGGCATCCGATTGATGCACCGTCTGTCACATTGGGTTTCTTTTGGCCATACATCAACTTGGGACTTAATGGCAGTTGATGTATAGACACTTGTATTGAGGATCGGACCCTCCCAGAATCAAGCATGCTTTGTGCGGAACCCTGTGGCTGGCTGCAATCTGACTACGTGGGTTCGACAAAATAGGTGATTTATTGGATACATCTAATCATATATAACTCTCTAAATAAGTTGTATACTTGTGTGAGATGAGTCAGTAACTTTTTTGTTTTCCTCATGATTGAGATGGATTACTTGATAACTTAGGTATATGTATGGGCATATACCTAAGTGGGGTTATCTATTGATTTCATACTTTGTGGTTTATCCTCGTTGGATTTTGTGAGACCTTGAGGGTCTTGGGGTCCCTAATGAGAATCATTATACTCACCCCCCCCCCCGCATAGGCTATGCCCACACCCCGTTGTGTTGGATGCAGACGACGGACAACGCTGACTGAGGCTAAGAGTCCAGGACTAGACGGTACCCAGAGGTGGACCTTATGACGAGTCGGTACACGGAGAAGACCGACAGATGTGGAGTGCTGAGGAGGCTATCTGTACCTACCTTTCAGGTAGGAATTCCAGAGGACGACCCAAAAATTGTTTTTCCCTTTCATCAGTTGTATTTGTAATTCTAGTTCCTTGTACTTTACAGTTGGGATTGTATTTCCGGCCCCTTTTACTTTTCATCACTCTTTTGTTATACAATTTACTTAGTGTTTTGTATCTAGCTGTGTGCTCTGTTGTGTGCATTATAGGTTATAAAGGCAATGCCTTCCCAGTTTTAGGGAATTACGCCTTTGGTGCTAGTCTCCAGCCCCTGGCCTATGGAAGGCGGTCATGGGGTAGTCACGACACGGGCCCCGGGGGACGGGTCGTGACATTAGATTATTGGTATCCCCCTTTGAAAATTTTCTTGGTTTTTAGAGGTGTTTTAAAAATAAGTGAGTGTTTTTGTGTGCTTGTGTGGTTCTAGGTGCACCATGGGGAGGGAAACGACTAGGGAGGCTATTTCAGAGGGTATTTTTCTATGAGCCCACCAATATAAAACAAATAAAGGAAACACCCAAGAAATTATGTGTGTCAGAATGCGAGGTCATGGTGAGGATGATCATGTGAGTGGAGGAAGAAATAATAAGAAAAGGATCTATATTCCATGATCTTTATCATGGAAGGTTGAAATGTATAAGGCCCTTTCACTACACCGTGGTGGAGGTCATAGTGGGGTTGGGTGTAGCTTCTAAGTTACATGAGGGTAAAATGGAGCTGTGTAAGGGTTAACGTTTGTTTCCATTACATACATAAGAGTGGTCATTGTCCCTATATAAAATTAAGTTGAGGTTTCATTTGTGGGTAGACTAGAACATAAGGGTAGGGACGCTACAACTTTAATTATCATAAAAGGCCAGCTGGGTTTTAGAACTAACTACATAAGCATAATTCATTTTACCATTATGTAGCATGTAACTTTCTTGTAGGGTTCATTGCTTGGAATCTACATAAGGTTAGGTCCTACTTACCTTTACACAGTGTGTATCTTTCATATATGGGTTATTTATTGGAAGCTTCCTAAGGGTAGTTCCCACTTACCTTTACAAAACATATATAGGTCATGTGATGGTCATGGTTTTTGTTTAAGAATTCAATTTTTATTCATGTTTCCATTATGAAATTCCCTTTTTATGATATTTAAAGGCTTTTTAATTTAAAATTCATGGTTTTTAATCTATTATGAAAAATAATGAATTAAATATTTGACTTCCTAAATTATAGGTGATTAAATTGGATTGTGTGAGGCTAATTAAAATCAAACCAAAATTAATGTGAATTAAAAGGAAGGTTTTGTGAGTCCTTTGAAAATATCCAAGAGAGGGAATTCATATTTTATATTTTCATCCTAAAACCATAGAGTTTACTTTCCCTTTAAGTTTTATAATTTTCTCTAGAACCTTGGAAATTCAAACTTTTCTACTCAATATCTACAAGACTTCTTTGATGAGTTCTAGTTCTGCATTCTCTTTTCTAGGATAATTATCACTTTTATCTCCTCCATCTTGCTGCAGTATGGTTGAAGATCTTATGAGGTAGGGGATTCAATACCTTATCCCATTTATTTTTTATAAACTATGTGACTATCAGGCCCATGATTCCATTGTTAATTGGTATGAATTAACTTAAGAAATATAATAACTAGAAATATGAGACTTAAAAATAGAAGTACTGCACATGTATGGTTTTCCTCTTTTCCCATTCTTCAAAATAGGTTCTCTTGTTATTATATTTAATAAAGGTGAATTTTCCATCAACCAATTTTTTAAAAAAGAGAAATATGATAGTAAAAGAGGCATAAAATTAATTTAAATATATTATTGTATGAATTTTTATTATTTCGGTGATATTTTGACCTCTTTGATTTGAAGAAATTTCATGGTACATTTTATTTTTTTGCATGAGACCCTTAAATTCTATGTATTTATTTTTGTTGAGGGCCTAAATTATTACTATGTTTGTTTTCTAGTAACACCTTACATAAATGAATAATAATTACAACTGGTAATTTAATGGTCTCTTTGGATAATCATGAATTGAATGACGTTGGTCCATGCATTTTTTATGTCTATAAGTATAACTATTTCTTATTATTGTGAGGGATATTAATTGTGAGGTGGTTGGTATATGATGTGTGGTTTGTTAGTGATGCCTGGTAGCATAGTACAAGATGAATTAATAAATGTTGAAACTAGATTACGACTAGAATAAGATACTATGGGATGTTAATTAAATATAGGGAAGTGTCATTGTAACACCCCAAGATTTCATAGTGTGTTATTTCTTCAAAATAATTCAATAACTTGCACTACACGCAACACCGAGTTCAATCAAACCATGACTTACCAAAGGAAAAATCCATTCAAAAGAGGTTAATAATATTATTGACTAAATTTTAAACTTTATATAATCCTTATAATTTTAGATTCCATATTATGAGTTTCTTAGATATAATGCAAGAACAAATTCATTTTCAGTATTGCACTTTTATCAACTTTTAATAGTGAACCCTTTTTAAATACAATATATTAAACTTTTTGACTAAATGGGGACATCAAAAATTTAAAATGAAACATCCCAAGCTTCCACGGTACGCTTTCTTTGAATAATACAGTAGCGTGTGTTGTACGCAACCTTGAGTTTTAACACACACCACAACTAATCAAACTAGCCGTTATGAATAGTAATACCTACTTTTTGAAATTATATATATTTTATATTTGAAAATGGACTTCATTTTTGGATTCGGAATATCGAATTTAGCCTAAGGTGAAATTTTGGTACATTTCGGATAACTTTCATATTTTGATGAATAGTGAAAATTACTAAATTTTAATTAAAAACAACTTTTTTAATCAAAATAATTAATAGTGATAAATTATGAATTTGAGTGGTTTTAAAGTATATTTAGAATATATTTTTACCGTTTAATATAATGTTGGTCATTGGACATAATTTTACAATTAAACCGAACATAAACAAGTGTCAATCTTTTGATAGTTATTACCTCTTAAAAACACGCTTTTTGTTTTGACAGCGGGAATTAATTTTAAATTAATTTCTGCCACTTCTGTGTTTTGAATTTAGAAAAATGGATCCCATATTTGGAATCAGGATGTTCAAATTGTGTAAATAGGTAACTTTTATTTTTAGACATTTTGAATAATTACTGCGGTAAATATTTTATTTACCATGGTTAAGGGTAAATCCGGTAAATGAGGGTTAAAAAATAATATTATAATAATACTAAATTACCCTAAAACGTGTCTTAACCCTATTGGTTGATACATGGTCGACCATGGGCATCTTTGTGTCAATTTTGGGACCCCATGGATCCACTTGTAAGTGATAATGACACTTTATTTTAATTAAGTCAAAATGAATACAAAAATGACACAAGCATATATCTTTTAGCAAAGTAATTGTTACATAGGGTTATATAAGTTGGATTTTAGATTATAAATATTCATTAGAAAGATAAAAAGATTTCCTACATAATGATATTTTATTTATAATTTTTAGATATTAAATAATTTATTTTATTTATGACACAATGATGATGCAGTAATTACTATAATAGTGAAAAATTAAAATAATTGATATTATAAATACCCAAATAAATATAATATGAAACTTTTAATGAATTAAACTAATTTTCTAGGATAATATGATATATTAGGATTGATTTAATTGACTTTTTCCGAAGTAATCAATCTGTTATGAGTTTCACAAAAATCAACTATTGAATAGTGTCAAAATTGACATAAAAGAGTTCTTAAAACAAATATTATATTATTAATTGATATTAAATTCCTAAAAATCTAAGGTTCGGCCAAGAGACTTATATAATGATAGGTTCATCATTAATGGACCACTTGGGGGTCTCTTGGATGTATATAGTAAGTTTATTAACCATATTATATAAAAATACAAAGAGACATTGTAAAAGTGAAACTAATTAACTTAGAGTTGATACTTAAAGATAAGGTTAATATAAGTACCCAAACCTGTCTAAATTCTATTGGTTGAGTGTTTTTCGACCTATCCCCACCTTAACCTTTGAATAATCAACTTTGGAGCCTTTAGAAACCGAATATGAATTTAATATAAATTAATATTTCTAGCTTTTCCAAAGGTGCCCCTCACCCCTCTTATAAAAGGGAACTCCTCCTTCTCATTTCTTCACACCTCTAAAGCCTTTTGGTTCGGCCAAACTCTGCCCAAATACTCTCCCAACATCCCTCACTACAACCTAGAGGCCTTAGTTTGATCAGAAAGCCAACCTAAGGAGCCCTTTTGATCAAATCAAAAGGAAGAACCCGAAGAAGAGGTAATGATTTCACCACCCTTCTCCAAGTTCATTTCTTCTTCCACTTCTTCTTCCTTTGTTCTTACCATTCTAAAATAATAACTCCAGTATCTCACATATACTGTGATGTTATTATAAATATGGTACAATCATATTCAGTATTCTATCCACCCTTTGAATAACATATCACCATACGTGCGTACGTACGGCTTACCGTCTCCACGTCGTGGTGTAATTGTTATTCAAAATAATATTATTTTAATGGGTATAATAATGATGTGTAACTCATGTAAATAATAAATATAACATGTTAATGATTCTGTATATATGATATACCATTCATTTATATATTATTTTAATATCAAAAGAATGATATTGTCGCTCGTGCGTACGTACGGACTACCGTCTCCACGAACGCGATGAGATTCATTCTCCATCGTAACCATTCAAGTATAATTATCATTTGATGATTTAAAAATGATGTTTAAGGACTAGATATCATTCTGGATATGAATAAGATACAACAACCATGGCTTATGTAACAAAACATATAAAGAAAATGAGTAAGTTAACACCCGAAACGACGATAATTCTAAGATATTATTAACAAATCAATGTTAAAAGATCATATATGATATCATATTAATATATATGATTCTTGTATAATTTAATAAAAATTATTTCACCATTATACAGGAGGTTAACCTACCCCAACCAAGGAAAAGTACAAGGTAAGGGTTATTTCACAATCTCTTCTTTATCCGAGGTTGTTTATACGTAATAATCTACTGGGATCTCGTTATCATCCACATCCATGTTTCTTCAAAATGTATTTCAAAACATTTTTACTATTTACAAGAATATGGGTTAAAGTCATTTATACCCTTGTTTTACTTTTTATAAGAGGTTTATAAAGGAATCTTTCCGTCGTTTTCAAAACAATGTCCTTTTTAACCTTTTCGACAGAATTGAGGTAAGAATGTTTTTTTAACTTATACGGCGGGTGCGGTTATTTTCCGCCGTTATAAAATCGTCGAAGCTTTCCATACAAGCTTATAAGAATATTTTCAAAGAAAATTTTTTATTTTATATGGATCTTAAATGATTTCAAAATAAAAGGAGATACTTCTTTAAAAAGAATTTTGATTTCATCTAGGTCAACATCCTTTGATGGATTTTAAGATTATTTGAAGTTGATTTATTATGATACAAAACTTCTATATTGTATTGAAGGTTTTGTGATATGTTTGACTGTGGATGTGCTATTTTTATACCATTCATAGTTTATGGTGAAATTATTGACATTTCGTATGCTAGTTTTAATATGAATGTTTATGTTATGTTTAAACCTTTTCATATGGGAATGCATTGGACTTAATAAGTGACGGGTGGAGCCCGCTATAGCTCCTCGATGCATCGGTAGGTCTCATGAGACAAACTAGTGTCTTGGCACAAGGCCTTGACAAAATCTTATTTCTAGTCTTGGCACGAGGCCTTGGCTATGTGGTTATGATAGTCTGGCATTATGCATTCCAACATTATGAAAGTGGTTATTGATTTTTGCATGTGATTATTCGATTAGTAGAATATCCATGTGAACAAGTAAATGGCATTATTTCATGTTACTTTTGCCATACTATGTTGAAGTTCAATTTTAAAAGGCTTTTGTTTTAGTAATTCATTGCCTTAAATGTTTATGCTTATTTTGAATGTTCCGCTATATTGTTATCCTTACTGGGCATTTGAGCTCACCCCTTTTCTATGTTTTATTTTTCCCAGGTAGTGAAGAAGTAAATTATGAATGACTTGCAGGGATATTATGGGTTTATAGTGTGGACGTTGGAAACATTATGTTGTTGTAGTAGTTTTTCATTTTATGATGTAATGTAAAACTTATGAATATATCTAGTGTTTCCAAGGCTACTAAACTAATCGGTCTTTCGAGATTTGATCTTTCTTGTGATCATGCCAATGTTATGTAATAATGCACCGACTCTGGGCAACTGGGGTCGGGGCGTTACAGTCATGGATGTAAATAAATAGACGTGGACTATAACTGAGATATAAATACATGAATAAATTAGTAATATATGGGAATAAATATGGGTGATGGATATGAATGGTATATCCTTGAATATAAGAAATTAATTCTCAATGAACCTAATTTTGGTTGATAAATGGAAATCTATATTTGGGTTAATTAATGAATAAAAATATAATGATAGATGGTTGTTATGATTATTTTGTGTGGTTTTTGGTTGGTTGGTGTTATAGAAGTAGTGGTGGTTATGGATGGGTAGTGGTGATGAAGTGGTGGAATAGATGAATTATTTTAGGGATGTTTGTATGCAACCCTAGACTGGGATTTGTGTATATTTATTATACCATGTATTTCCATGTGATTTCTAAACATGCCCCACCTGAGTTGAGTATTTTATACCTATGATTTTTTTTGTGGTTATAAGTGTTTCCCTTAATATCCAAGTTGGTGAGGGTGGAATAATGACTACCCATCTTCCCCACTCTCCCTCTACCATTAGACTGGTTGTAATGACCTAATTTTGGTACAATCATTCATGGTATGAGAGTAGAATGTGGTGTACCTAATGATGGGGGTGATGATGGGATACTGATTATGTGGTACTTGGAGTACATGAGGTTGATATCCTTTATATTCAAAATACCTTACTAATATAGTCTTATGATGTGATATATGTGGTATGTGTTTGATGATGAGCTTATGATACTTTATATAAGGTTTTTCGTGAAGATAACATGAGATGTTGGACCTTGTGAGAGTTGGGGTAGGTAGGGTTGTGAACCTACCAACATCAAATAGGAGGGTATGGGAGCACAATATGTTTGATAATGGGGTGTGAGATCACTAAACTAATGGGGAAGTGGCTACAAGATGCCTATGGTTATATTATTTTGATATTATTTTATTATTCTTGGATGTGATACTTGGTGAGTGATCCTTATTGATGTTGGGAATGGGTAGTGGACCTATTAGGTACATGTTTGTTTTTCTCTTTACCCACTAGAGCATTAATATGTTTTTCTCAAATTTTCTTGAGAGGTCCTAAGGAGTATATTGTTGAGTATACATGTTATTCTCACTATATATATAAAAATAATCTTTCAGGTGTTCAAGATGGTTTTGGTGATCGAGATAGACTGGACTATCTTTTTCATTGGATTTTCTGTTTGGAGATGATGATTAGAAGTTGTTTTGGCCTTTTATTTTTGAGATTTGTTCTATTTTAAATGACACACATTATTGTATTTATTTCTATGGATTTTTGACTATTTTATATGATGTGGTGTTGATTATTGTTTCTCATATTATCTTTTGTCCTTAACTAATATATTATGAGGGCAATGTCTCTGATCATATGTTTTATACCATTGGTGCTAACTGCTAACCTAAGGCCTACTAGGAATGGTATTTAAGGGTCATTCCATATCTTCATTGTGGATTAGGATAGATACTAGTGAGGGGGGGGGGTATGATATTAAGGTATGAGTAGATAGGTTTGATAATTTTTTTTGGCTTATGAAGAATGCAGATGGATGATCATCTGATTCAGAAGGACCTCTACTTATTGGTGTTTTCCCAAAGAAGATGGAAATGTATAATGGGTACATATGGAAAAGAAAACCTTGGTGCTAGTGAGGATACCTTTGGTGAATAATGTTTCCTTTAACATTCAATAAATAAATATAATGATAGAAGTGATGAAGAAACTAAAATATATGCATGAGAAACCTACAGCATTGAACACAATGTTCATGATATGGTAACTTTTCATCATATTGTTATCATAAGATAGAATAGTGGAAGATCACATGAATGAATTTAATATGATCCTAGGGAATCTCAAATCAATGATGGTGAAGTTCATAAATGATGTGTGGGAACTCCTACTACTGTTATCTCTTCCAAAGAGTTGGAATTCAATGGCGTCTATTGTTAGTAACTCCTATGGAAAGATAGATTTGGTATTTGATGATATCCAAAATTTTATTCTCAATGAATAAATTCATTATATGGAAGTCCAAGAACTTTCTGATAACTTTCTTAATGATTATGGAAGAGGATGTTCACCCCAATAGATATAGATATATAGGAAAAAATAATCAGAAGATAAGTTTAGGGAGAAGAGAAGAGGAAAGTTGGATGGTCCTAGACTTACCTTTTAGAAGTAAGAAAATAGTGGATATTTATATAAGGAATTTAAGAGTCACAAGGAAAGCTCTAAAATACTATCAAAATTTAGTATCTCAAATTTCATTAGCACTAGTGAAGGATGAAACTAACAGTTTCTTAGTTTCAATAGTTTAATGGAGTCATGGGTATTTAACTCATAAGTATCATTCCATTCAATGGGAGAGTCAAGATGAATTGAAAATTATGTATCTGGATGTTTTAAAAAAGTTTATCTAGTGAATTATTAATCTATATAGATATTTAGAAAAGGATATATAAATACCCAGATGAAAATGGTGGTGTCTTGAAGCTTAAAGAAGTTAGACATATTCTAGGACTATAAAAGAACCTAATTTCAGTTGGTCAAATTGATGATAAAGGGTATGAAAATACCTTTTCCAATGGATTATGGAAAGTTAATTGAGGGTCTATGGTGATTGAAAAAGGAGTAAATAATGGGACACTATATTTGACTAGAAGTTTAGATATAATGAAATGGAAAAATTTTTGGAAAATCCAAAAGTTTGGCATTATAGGCTTTGTCATCTCAGCAAGAAGAACATGAAAGTTATAGTAGCTTTAAGAATATTTTTAAAAATGATCATACAAACATCAAAATATGTGAAATCTATCTCATAAGAAAAAAAAGAGTGTTTCCTTCAATTTATATGGATGTAATCCCATGGCTCGAAAGTTAGAACTAGTTCATACTGATGTCTGGGGACCTGACCCTATTTAGCCCCTCAAAGTTTTTCTTTAGTTTGTAAAACTTATTGATGATGCCACAAGAAAAGTTTTCACTTACTTTTTGAATAATTATTTTGATGTGTTTTAGGATTTCATTCAATGGAAGGCCATGGTAGAAAGGGATCATGGTCAGAAGATAAAGTGCCCATTTTATGAAACTGGCAGTGAGTACACCAGATACAACTTCTGAAATTTTCATTAGAAGAAAGGGATAAAGCATTAAAAGATAGTTCTTGGAACTCCAGATCAAAATTGAGTGTCCAAGAAAATTAATTAGACACTGAAAAAGAAGGCTATAAGTATGAGGTTTCACTCAGGAATGCCAAATGGAATTTGGTTAGAGACACTCAACATAATGAAATATCTTATTGACAGAATTCCAATATTAGTAGTTGGGAAAGAAATTCTAGAGGAGTTATGGTCTGGAAAATGATTTTCATATCATCACCTTAAATAATTTAAAATATTAATATACATGTATATTAATGTTAAGGATAGGTACAAGCTTGAGGAAAATTAAATAGGTTATTTTTTCATTGGGTATGGAGATGATAACTTCAGCAACCAACTGTGGGATAAAGACAAAAGACAAGTTATCAGAATATGTGATGTTAACTTCAACAAAGGATTCCTTTGGAAGGACTAGAAATTTTTGGAGAAAGAATTTGTTTATAAATCACTAATAAAGTCTATTTTGATTTGGGTAAAATTACTCAAAGTTTTGAAATTCCATAGGACTCAGATGAAATCACCATAAGTCTAAGGGTGAGACTAGAAAAATAAGTTCTAAGAAGTTCAATGGAAACTAACGCTTGATTTGGAGTACTAAAGTTCTGGTCTCTAGAAGTTATAGAAGTGCTGAGAAGAGTTGTGTGTCTAACTAAGTTGAGGAGATCAATTAGGGTCAAAAATACAGTTTGGATATTTGGGGATGACATGAAAATTCCACTCTTAATAGATATAAGAGATCCATAATGCTTGAAAGAGGTCTCCATACTTAATGATGACCAATAGTGGAAGTCATTGATGGATGAAAATAAGAATTCATTAAAGTTACATGGAACTTGGGAAATCACTGACTTATAGGATGGGAAGAAGGTAATTGAAAAAAAGTGAGTATTTTATTTTAAAGAAGTGACTAATGGAAATAATTGTTATAAGGAACAACCAATGTCAAATAAATTTCAACAAAAGTAAGATGTTGATTTCTCAGAAATATTCTCACCAATAGTTAAACACACAACTATCCAGATGGTGTTGATCATGGAATAATTTAAAGATATACACCTTTAACATATGGATATAATGAAAACCTTTCATCATGTATATTTAGAGGAATAAATTATAATGAAGTTTCCAACAGGTTTCACAAAAGATGAGAATCGTAATTTTCTTTTCAAGCTAAAGAAAATTATTTTTAGACTGAAGAAAATGGAATAAAAAATTCAATTAGTTTATGTCATAAGAAGGGTTTGAGAGGTGAAAGGTAGATCATTTTCATTACCAAAATTAATGTAAATATGGTACATTTATCATATAGATTTTATAAGTGGATGAAATACTATTAGTTGGACCAGATGAAGGAATAATCTAGAAGCTGAAATATTATTTTTCTGGAAGATTTGAGATTAAAGTTCTTAGACAATACAAAAATATTTCTAGGATGAAGATCAAGATAGATAGGAAAGTTAGAACATTGTTACTATATTATAAGGATTATATCTATAAGATCATCTAGAGATTTGTAATGTTTGTATGCAATTTGGTCTCGACACCTTTGGCTAGAAATATCAAACTGAATAAGGGGAAATCACCCAAAATGAAAGGAGTCACATACATGGAGAAAGTTCCTTATACATTTATGGTTGGAAGTATAATGTATAGAATGATTTTAGAAAAACATACATTACTTTTTCAATGATATTAGTAAGTATATACATGTAAAATTCAAGAAAGTAACATTGGGAGGATATCAAATAGATCCTTCAGCATTTTAAAGAAATGAAGGACATGAACTTGTGCTATGGGATGAATGATCACTTATGAAGATATGTTGATGATGATTTTTCCTAAGATTCAAATACTTGTAAGAGCATAATAGTACTTGTTTTTTACCTATGGAGGAACAAATATCAGTTAGATATCAATGATATAATGTATTTTCACTCTAAATACAATAGAATCTAAATATAAAAATGCAACAAAATAAGGGAAAGAAATGATATGGTTAATGATATTGATGATGGATCTCAGAAGGATCTATAATGGAGTTCTTTTATAAGATAAAAAATTGAAATCCACTTGGCTAAAAATCCGATATCCTATTTAAGGTCTAAGAACATCAACCTGAAGTATCATTTCATCTATAATTTTCTAAAGGATAAGGTGTTGGAGCCATAAATTATAGTGAGAATCTAAAATATTAAAGACATGTTTACTAAGGAAATAACTCATGAAAATCTAACGTAACATCATACCTCAGTAGGGATTGGGTAAATAGAGGGGGAAAATAGTGGAACACTATATGCTGTGAAGGAATGGAAGGTTGTTTGATGAAGTATGGATAGTTACCAAAGTTCCTTGAAATAAGTATTCAATTTGGAGATTATTGGGAGGTGAAGTCTATTTTAGTTAACTATAAGTTTTTTAAATAGATTCAAGTCATTGGAATAATTTCCACTAAAAGTTGGAGCAATGATATGTGTAAATAGTGAAAGTGGGTCTTCTCTAGGTAAAAAGGACCATTGAAATTTTGAACCTTCTAATGGAGTTACAATAGAGAATTGAAGGTCTGAAAGTTCAGTGAATAGGGGACTACTAGGATTATACTCTAGCCAAGGTGGTCAAGATGTGTTGATCAAAATTTCAAGGTAGTTTATATTACCCATTAGCCAAATAACACTTAGTAATTAAGTCTGTGGGACCTCAATGCTAAGTATAGTTGATAAATAACTTTAACTTTGGAGTTGTGAAGTTGGTGAGGATTACTTATCCATTTCAATATTTTTTCAATAACCTATATCTTCAAGTTATTAATCAAAAGGAAATAATGGTGCTTATCCAATGCACATAAGACTCATTGTCTGAATCATGTCAATCTCTTGTGTTCATTTATTATTTTTTATATTCCTATATAATATATTTCTGTTTCCTTGAATGTATGTGGGTTTTCTTATGTGGTCAAAGAATTACATTTTACAGTGAGTTAGGTGATAAGTATACCTACTTTTGATACACTCAGTCATGGGGTTTTTATTTTCATAGGGTTAGATTCTATGTTATAGAGCCTCCGATGTGTGAAATTTTGATGGACCATAGATTCTATATTTTTAGATTTACTAGAAGCGTGAGAGGTGTTCTGTGAGGTTAAATTTCCCCAACATGCAATAGGTTGATGTACTTCATGTTTACGATAACCTAATGTATTGGATATGTGATGTGAAGATGAGATGTGTTATGTGGTGGAATATATGGAATGTTTAAGATGATATGGTTGTGGTATGTGGTGTGGTTGTGATATGTTGCAGAAGGGATTAGAAGCACCAAGGCATTTGTTGTTATGGAATGAGAGAGGAAAAACAATGAGGAAGTGGTTGTGGGGTTCCCTCTTTCTATATTATTTGATATTATTTTATTACACTTAGATATGATATTTGGTGAGTGGGACTTGGTGATGCTAGGTGGGATTTGTCCTAATACGTTCTTATTGATTATGCTATTTATTTACTAAGGCATTAATATGATTCTTCCACATTTGTATGAGTGTTTTTGAGGAGGATTATACTAAGTATACATGTATGATGACCCTTATATATATAAATGTTTTTTAGGTTTCTTGGGTGAGTTTGGAGATCGATCTAGACAACACTAGATTAGATCATGGAGCTATGGTTAGAGATACAGACTAACAGTTTTACTTTTGGTACTTTATTTTGGAGACTTTAATTGTATTTAATTTCATGAATTATGGTATACTACATGATATATTTTTTATTTTATATGATGTAATTGTTTAGTGTATTTCTTGTTATGTTCATGTGACATATGAGGTTAATTCATCCCATTTTTATCTTATATACCCTAGATTCTTGTCACCAACCTAAGGACTATTATAGGTAGGCCTTGGGGGTCACTTTTATCTTCACTACAGGTCCAGTACAGGTTCCCATTAGAGTTGGGTCATGAAAAAGTGGTATCAGAGCAATGTATGAGAGTTTATATGGAGACTAGAGTTTGAAAAAGGTTAGGATTACATGGGTTAGTAGAACTAGTTAATTTTTTTTTAATACAACACATTTATAACTTAGGTTATAAAAAAATGGCCTTATAAATGGTTTTCCACACCAATTATTGGATAAATGATGTAAAAATGCATCTCAGTATGTTTTTAACATCATTTATCAAGTAACCAACTTGGAAGCCCATTTAAAAAATATAATATTTTGAATAATGTATCTTTTTTTTCAGTTTTATGCTCAATTTCTCACTCAATGAACCCTAATCTCATTCTTTGAAATATACTATGTCCAATCTATCGTCATCTTACTCACTATCTCCATCCATGATGCCATCCCAACTCACTATCATCTCCCTACCCACACTTTCTATCACCACCGTCATTACCTTCATCTTCATTACTCTCAATCACCGTCTTCCTCTCATATTTTTCATTTATATATATTTTATTCTTTTTTTTTTGTAGTTTTCTAAATATCTAAGACATTTTTTATTTACTAATTAATTTTTACATGAATATGTTATTTCATCGATGATAGAGAAACTTTTATAATTAGAAAGTAAATCATATAATGATTATTTGATGATGGTGTGTTTAGGGATAGTTGGTTTATTTTATTATGATGAAAGTTTCTCATGCCTTAATATTTATATAAGATTAAATCACTATTGAAAAAAGGCTATACCAATGGTTTGGAACCATTGGTATAGCCTCTCAAACCATTAGTGTAGCCTATACCAATGGTTTAAGGAACCATGGGGTGATGTGTCATTAGTATATACCTATACCAATGACCATTGGTATATAACATCTGTACCCATAGTTCTTAAACTGTTGGTTTAAACAATTTCAATGGAAAGACCTATACCCACAGTTTTGTGAAACCATGGGTATAAGTCCTTTATTAAAAAAATTCCACCACTAGGAATTGATCCCAACACCTTCCACTTATACTCTAATGAATTTAAAAATATCCTAAAACACATTCTATCCATGTTGTACATAATTTACAATTTTATCAATGATGTTAATATTTATCAACTTGAAGGCTAGAAATGGATGGAGTGATGAGAGTTTTACAGAGTTTCTATATCAGTTGAAAGACATGATTCCTAAAGAAAAAGAACTTCCAAATTCACATTATAATGAGAATAAAATATTATACTTGATGGGTTTTGGGTACAAGAAGATACATGCTTTCTAGAATGATTGTGTTCTATATAGAAAGGAATATAAAAGTTTATCAGAGTGTCCTAAATATGGGACATCATGATATAAGTTGAAAGAACAATCATATGTTGATTTAGTAATTACCAAGACCTCTATTAAGTAAATTTGTTATATTTATATAATTCCTTGTTTAAAATGTTTATTTTCAAATTTAAATGATGAAAAAAGTTTAATATGACTTAATATTAAGTGGATATCTGATGGAAAATTATGTAATCCAGCTGATTGTCCATAGTGGAATAAAATTGATCAATAGTTTCCTACATTCTAAAATGAAGTTATAAATATCATAATTGGACTGTGCATAGATGGAATGAATCCATATGGTATAATTAATAGAAAATATAGTTGAAATAACATTTTATTAGTAATTTTAAAATTATCTCCTAATTTTTTTATGAAGAAAAAATATACCATGTTGAGTTTAATGTTTTTTGTACCAACATGGAAATAATATTTATGTTTTATTGTTGCCACTAATTGATGATTTAAATATTGTATGGGAGGAAGGTATCAGAGTTCATGATTATTATAAAATTAAATATTTTTAATTGAATGAAATGATTATGTTTACTATAAATGGATTCCCAACATATTGAAATTTGTATGAATATAGTATTAAAGGGTATAAATATTGTCCAATTGAAAAATAAGGGACTTTATATTATCAACTAAAACATGGGAGAAAAACATTATACATGGGTTATTAAAGGTTTTTTTCTTTGGATCACTTTTATTGAAGATTAAAAGAGTAATTCAAAGGCTAAAATTAATTTTATATTCCCCAAAAGACTTTGTCAAGCGATCGATATTTTTAAAAAGTGAAAAACATTGATTTCACATTTGAAAAGACAAAAAAATTGGTAATAATAATAATATATGGAAGAAACAATCAATATTTTTAATCTTATATATTGGAGGTATCACAAGGTTAAAAAAATATTGGTTTCATACATGTTGAGAAGATTATCTATGATGATTTTTTTGGAACATTGTTAGATATTAAAGGAAAGACTAAGGATGGGTGGAATACAATATTATACTTACTATTAATGGGTATACATTTGGAGTTATCTCCCACTCCTAAATAAATATGAATATACATGACCCCATCTTGTCATACATTATCTAAGGGGGAGAAAATAAGTTTTTACTAGTGCCTCTATGGTATCAATGTGCCATAGGGTTATTCTTCAATGTAAAAAATTTTTTGTCACTAAAAGATATGAAGTTAATGGGCATAAAATCTAATAAAACTCACATTAGGATGAAAAAAAATATTACCAGTTCCATTACATGGAATACTAACCATCCATATTATATTGACTATCATCAGGGTGTGATATTTTTTCAATTCTATTTGTAACAAAGTTATGGATCTGAATTCATTGAACAATTTGAAGAATAATGTATTCTATATACTTCATTAATGGGAAATATACATACCATTGCCTTTTTTTGATATCATGGTTCATTTAATGATTCATTTTTTTGAGAAATAAATCTTTGTGGTCCCATATATCTACATTGGATTCATCCTTTTGAAAGATATACGAATATATTGAAGGGGTATATTAAGTATAAATATTGATTAGAATCCTTAATTATTGATAAATTTATTCTTTAAGTGGAATATTTTTTTACATAATACTTGTCATTAGTAAAGAATGTCAGTTTTCCTACATCTCATCATTAATGAGTTAGTTTTGGGAGTTGGGGACCATGGGAAGAAAATAAAGTCATTGAAAGGTCAATAAATAGAGCAGGAATATCTATAAATATTGAATAATATAGATAATGGTTGACCATATATAACATCACATATTAATGTGTTGAAACAGTAGTATAAAAAATAAATATATGTGAATATTGAATGAGTTTAACAATTTTTTTTGCAATGATTTAAAGAATCCATATATGGTAAATCATATGAATCAAAAACATTGATATGATTAGTAGACATCCCAATTTTAAATGTAATAACATGGTATGGGTATGAAATAAATGACAATACATTTTATACCAAAGACCAAGATAATATAATTTAAGGTCAAAATAGTAGTGTATTGGTGTTCACTTAAACAATTCATTTTTCTAGTGTTAAGGATAAAAAACCAATCTCTTATTAAAGTGAATATTATGGAGTTATTAAATAAATATGGGAGATTAATTACATTAAATTTAGAGTTCTTATGTTCAAATATAAATGGTTTATTGGATAATAATAGTGTTAAACATGATGAATTTAGTATAACACTAGAAATTTGAATAGATCGGAATACAAAGATGACCCTTTCATCATGAAAACACATGAGAACTAAATATTTTATATTCTTTATCTACAAAATGTGTAGTGTTCTATCATTTTACAAAGAAAGCAACAATATTTTTGGGATGAGAAACTTTATGATAATGATATCCCCACTTCTATAGAAATATTAATAGTGGATATTTATGACCAAGCCATAGACATGGTTTATTCCATACATAATGATCATGAAGAAGTCATATGAAAAGAATCCTTTAATAATATCATAATATTATAGGTGTCATATATTTATTTTTTGTTTAACTTTTAACATTTTGAAAAACGTTAAATATAATATTTGTAATTTTGTTTGTTATTTAAGTAAAATATTTCAAAAAATATGATATATTAATTTTTTTTAGTTTTTTTGTATAATTTTCTAATTATTCAATTTTGTAAATTGCTGGATATACTATTTTTAATTTGATAAAGAGTCTGACTAATTTTTTTTGTTTGTATCATTTTCCAATTTCTATTCAAATTTATATATAATAATTAGATTTTTATAATCTTGTAGTTAAGTTTTGTTTTCTCCTATCTATATCATTTCATGTCTCATAATTTTTTTCATTTTTTTTATAATTATAGTTAACTAATTAAACTAATATGAATAAAAATGTGTTTTATTTAGTTTCATTATGGTTGTATCATTTTTTAAATTTTTATTTAATTTTATATGTAACTAATATATTGTATAATATTTTACAATTTTTTTTAATTTGATTTACTAGATAATATTCGTCCCAACAGTCGAGTCACCTAGATCTTCTATGGAGGATCCTAGATATCCTTCAATTAAGAATCCACCTCATTCTTCTGGATAGGATCCTTCTAGTTCTAATGGTAAAGAGAATGCTTCTAGGGTTAGTAAATGTGGTAGCACATATTTACCTAAATTATCAGTTTCTCAGAGCCTAGAACAGAGGATAGTTATTGAATTTGATGATAATGGTAATCCTATACGTATAAATTAAAAACAATTTAGAACTTTTATATCTTTTAAATATTGAAAAAAAATCAACATTTTGATTTCTAATTGGAGTATTGTTGACCATATGGCACTATCTCAATTATGGGAGAACATTTTGGTAAAGAAAATTTATTATTATTTTATTTATCATGGTAAGTTTTTACTAATTTAGGTTGTTTTCCCCTTCTCATCAAATGAATCATGATAGGCCTAACATTAGATAAGTGAGCAGAAAATGTTTAAATTTTTCTTCTAGGAGTTGGAGAGATTTTAAATCAATGATAAATATGGATTTCATTTTTGGTAAATGGAAAAATAAAAATCCATTCAATTTATATGGGTTTCTATATAAAAATATGTGGAAAATTTTTATTGAAAGTAGACAATATGAAGTTTTTTTAGTAATTTCAATGTATACTTTATAAAGTTTTTATTTTTATAATCATTAAAAATGATAATATTAATGATTTTTTTGTCCTTAACTAACAAACAAAAAGGATATCTACAGAGGATATCTAATAAAAAATGTATACCCTCACGCTTTATCTTATGGAGGGTATAAGTTTTTTGAAGAACAAATGATGGTTAAAAAAATTAAAAAATTGAGATTTGGGTTATTAGGATCTATAGAGACTACCCCTCCCTCCCCTTACTTAGAAATAAAAAATGAAAAAGGGATCATATGTTGAAAAAGGGAATATATCTTACAGATGAGGTGAAGGTTGTAGCTAAAAATATTTTAAGAAATTATTTAAATTATTTTGAACACTTTATATTTTATAATTGAATAATAAATTTTCCAAATATTATATATAGGATTCCCTTGAGGAGTAGTGTACATAGGGGACCTTTATACCTGAGGGTAGGACTGTTATTTTTAGTGCTTCATTAGGGAAGCCCGAACACCTGGGACTCGTATGAGGATACATGATGGGTGTATCAATTTAATAAGTGTTTTTTCATTCTAGAAATTATTCAAGGGATGATGCTTATAATTGAAAAATATATGTTTTAAAAGTTAAGGTTAAGGAGATGGGTAAGATGATGCAAGAGAGGATTAGATCATCAGTATAGTTGATGTTTTTCAGCATACATAGAGAGTTTCAGGCTATATACCCACTCCACCTCTGCCAACATATCCCACTCCTCCTCATCCTTTAAAATATCCTATCTACTATGAGTTATATGTTGAAGATCCCCAATATCATATTTTAACATATGAGATCATATATTATATTAGGGATACCCAACACCATTAACAGATGAATATAGATCATATTAGGGTAATCGTACAGGATATTATAGATACATTATCTATAATACAATTTTCTATTGACGAGGTTTCTAAAGTTGGAAAAAGTGCCATTTTTTTACTTTGGCTATCTTGAATTATTCTACATCTTTCCACTAAAGGTATACATAGATTATATCTTTTATTTAATTTTTATGTTTAGTTTTTTTAATATTTTAATATATAATTATATATATATTATAATAATACATTAATGGTAAAGACATGTTATATAGAAAGAAAAAATAGGTTCAGCCTGTTGGATTCACTTCATATTTCCAAAGGACTTTATAGATTATCATCATTTGAATTCATGTTGAGTTATTATTTTTAAGTGTCTATAACCACTGACATTTTTTGGGTATGATTATATGGTTAAAATTTGTAAGATATATATCATAAATATTCTAACTATAGATTTTTTGGGTCTCAAAATGATTCAAATATTTCCTATACAAGTCGATTGTCATATTTATTTCAATTATATCAACTTGGTATAACTTCATAACTATGTTTTTTATTAGTTATATTCATAAAATTTGTATTCAGTATGAAATGAAATTATTTTATGAATTCATAGACACAATTTATTTCTCCTACAACCCAGGTAATTCAAGATGATGAAATAAAAAATTATATATCTAAAAGATTTGAGAATGATGAAATAAAGTGTTGGATACTTCCTTATCTCAAAATGTATGAAACATATTTTTCATAAAGTGTTATTTTTATTTATTAAATAACCAATAATATTATATTTTTGTATATCAATGGACATGGGATATTGGCTATTTTTTATCCATATGAAAGGAAAACTTATTGGTTATGATCCATACATAGGGGTATGTGAGAAAACATTAAAGAAGTATTAGAGATATAATTTTTATTATTTTAATACTTATATATTATAATAAAAGTATATTTTATTTCATACTTATCATTTTTAAATTGGGAATGAGATCAATATAACGAGACATAAAATACAAGGAAAATAAAGATCAAATATGTGCACAATTTAGAAAACACTTAAAATTTTATTTTGATTAATAAATTCTTTTAAAATAGAAATTTTATCAACAAAAAGGAGTCATCAAATGAAGATATTATTTTTTAAGATTTATCTATAAAATAATAACAACCAAAAAAGTTATAAAGTTCTATAAGGTTAGAATTTATTATAACATTTCCTTTTATTTATATTGTGATTATATTAAAAATAAATATTGAATACTTTGTTTTGTAATTTAAAATTTTTGGATGATGCTTGACCTCATGATGAAAAAATTTGAATCATATTTGGGGATCATGTGAAAATTATTTTTTAGATTTAATTTGGTTTAATTTTATATAGATTTTAAAATTTAACTTCAATTGGAAGTTAGTTGTAAATTGATATAATTTATGGTGTAAATATTTTTTATAAAATTTTACATTGGTACTATTTCTGTAGGTATTTATGCTTTTAGGATATTCCAGTTTTCCTATATACAGGTTTGGTAAGTGTATGTTTATAATATATTTTTTTAAAATAATTTATTTTTTTACATTAGTTATTTAATAAATTATGTAATTTAAAACATTTAACATCGTTTATTTCATAAAAAACATGAAAAATTTATGAATTTTTAATCTCTTGAGGTAATATATACATCATTTTCAAAATTAATATATATGATAGATTTTTTAACATCGGTTATAATAACCTACATAAAAAATTTATTTTTTTATGTCTCTTACACTGACATCTCTCAATAACTGATTTTAAAAACTAAAAAAATGACATTGAAAACCAGTTTTTGAACTTGTGTAGGAAAATAGTCTCATTTTGACTTAATATGTGATATAATAAAGGGAGTCTAGATAGGAAATTGGATTTTTGGTCCCCATTTGATTCAACTCAAGGACCATAATCTGACTAAACCATCTAAGAAAAGTGATGCTGCTTATAGGGTAGAGTCCTAGGAGAGGAACATTCATTATATATGTTTGTGATTGTATTTGAATTGGGGTGGGTTTTAGAAAATTAAAATGAAAATAATTAAATGAATCTTAAATATATTCTATGTTACTAGACTTAAGAGTTGTTTCCATCTTTTCAGAGGTGCTAGATGGCCATTTTCCATGTGTGGTTCAGGTTGATGAGGTACAATAGGTTGGTCCAATTGACTGCTAGAGGATCAACCCAACTAAAGAGGTTGATCTTTGGAGGAAGATGTTTCAGGAGTTATAGCACCTAGACTTGGATATTCATGAGGGGAGTGTATTTTATTTAGATAATGATCACTAGATGGAGGAGATATATATTTACTTCAGTTTTATCTAATCAAGGAAAGTGTATTGGGTTTTCAAAATGCTAGTTAGATGTATGGGGAAGCATGAAGAAGGTGATTTTTTTATCTTGGGGAGTGGAAGGAGGTAGATGTTTCATGTGATTATTTTCATAGGTAGTTTTGTGATGAGTTTCTATCATCGATCTTGATAGTAGTGAATATTAAAGAGATGAAATCCCTTCAAAAGGGGTGACTGAGCATGTGGGAGATCAAGATCAGTTTTAAGGACCTCCTCCACCTTTTCCCTAATCATTTTCTAGATGATGATTTTAGAGCTTGGTATTGGGAGGAGGTACTTCACCCAGTAATTAAATATATAATCACCCCATTTATGCTACCTATATATTTAGAAGTTAATTAGAAGGCTGATGTGATTAAAAGGATGCATGTGTAGTTGAGAACATCTCAAGAGTGGATTTCTCAAATGTTTTCGAGGAGCGGGGATATTGGTGGTGGATGTTAGGTATTCGAGCTATTAGGGTTTTGACTGGTGGGGAGTTGGACTTGGAAGTTTTCTTCCCATGTTTATATAGTTGGTGGTTCCCATGCATCCATCAGGTGCTCTAATCCTATATGTTTTTGTAACCAGATAATATTTTAGTATGTGTTTTTCTTTAAAAAAATACTTTCTTGAGTAGCTTGTATCACACATAACACAAAAATAAAATTAACTACAATATACCTTATTACAATGAAATGTAATAATTAAAAAATTATTAGAATATAATGTGGAATATCATTAAGAAAATTATAATAAGAATAAAATCTCAAGTAAATAACAAGATGTTAAAATGATTTATTATAAAAAAATTATACTATAATTATTCAAATATTATTATTATTAATGTGTAATGAAAGTGATAATAAATTAATAACATCCAATAAATAATTAAGCAACTATAAGGAATGTCAATTTATTGATTCATGGATAAATGAAAATGTTTTGTTTAAAAGCATTAATTATATTTTATATTATATATGTTTTATTTGAAAGATAAATTTATAAATTTTATAATTTTAATATTTTAAAATTAACTTAATTTTTGGATTAAATATATACAAAATATATTAAGGTGAAGTTTTTGGGATTTTTTCTAAAATAGTTTATTTTTAGTTGAATCATGAAAAATATGATTTTTATAAATACTGTAACTTTCATGATATCATTATGATATAAATAAGAATTAAAAATAGTTAAATTTTTTGAATCAACCAAATATGTATTTAAGGAGTAAAATAAAGAATTTAACCTATTCTATTGAATTTAGAAACCCATGCTTGAATTTTTGGAACCTAAGTTATATTTTATTCTAATAAAAAAATATTTTGGTCCTTTTCATTTAATTAGATATTCACAGTGATTAATTAGATTTTGGATTTATTTTAAAGTTATAAACTATTTTTTTATCCATAAACCAATAAATTCTATGAGAATAAATTCTATACATGACTTTGGTGTAAACTCATTTTTATTCTTAAAAATACATTTTTCATAAAATTGTTTTTCATTATGTCTTGCATAAATATATTAAATGTATTTTTAACACTTATAGAAATTGAATGTTATAAATTTTTTTAAATATTTGGAATCAGAATATTTAAATTTTTTAATAAGGTCAATTTCTTTTTTATTCAAAAAATAGGTTACCTAAGTAAAAACAATTAGCCACCATCATTAACGTTAAATATGGTAAATGATTAAACCAAGAGATATGGAAAAAAATATCACTAAAAAATGTAAAAATTTTATTGGATGGGTGATTTATACCCTACATTATCCTATCTTTACTTTTTTTTCATTTGGTACCACTTTCCTTCAAAAATTTATTTATATTAATTTAAAGTTATGGGTATTTACAAGGGTGCCACTCCCCTCACATATAAAAGGGAACCTCCTCTAATCATTTATCTACAAAAATTGAGAAACTTATGTAAAAAAAGTTCTTCCAAAATAAATTACCATCACCCTTTACCATGACCAAGAGGTTCTAGTCTTACAAAAATACTAACTTAAGAATGCTCAAGGAGAGATCTAAAGGAGGATACATAATAAAGTGGCAATCGACTTAACCGAGTTCTTTTACATTTCTTTCTTCTTACGCCACCTCAAAATATTCTATAACCACATAAAAAACAAGGGAATTATTATACTTATTATAATAAAATTTTATTATGTTTTTCTAAAAAACATTATCTATCTCTTTTCCATCTAATGTAAAATGGAAATGTCGCTTGTACGTTCTTGTAGAGTACAACCTCCATGAAGTGATGTATTTAATTTTTCATCACATAATTTCATGGATAGTTATAAATATATATTTAATTAATAAATAAGATATATATGGAATTATTAATAGTTTTTAATGATAAATATTTATATACCTTACTTTATTTCTATAATGTCATGAACTGGGTTCCACATACCGGTGCCCTGAGCTAGTCAGTTACATGACCTCAAGCATGCCTCCCCATATGCCATAGACTACTGAATAACATCAAGGGTATGAGATATAAACATGGGAATACTATACCCTCTTTATCAAAGTATAACCACAATGACAATAACTAATCAATAACCAATAGACAATAACCAACAACCAGGATAATACAATAACCAGAACAAACCAATATCACATGATGAACCAAAAATGAAAACAATATCCATAACTAAAATGTAGGTATGTAGTGCCAAATAAGAGTCATGTGTTAAAATTAAAACCCAAAATAAAGATATTGACAACTCCCCCAAGTAAGTTCCAACACCAATTCTGGTTCCCGCATCCATGCTCTATCCTAACCTTACCATATAATATAGGGCTCTTGTTCTTATCATATCCTATAAACATGAAGTCTATTTGTGTACCAATCAGGCAGCCTGAGTAGGGTCTGAGTATAAATCTGTAGGCCACCACCAATGACATCTAAAAAAATATCCAATCAATAATAGTGTATGTAGTTGTATAAAGAATAAAGTACAATGCATAAAATAAAAAGTTATCATATTTAATTATTCTTTAATTAACCATACAATTTTCCTTAGTTCATGATGACACCCAACCAATAAATAACTGGTTTATCTTGTATCGGAGTCTAAAACATATCCCACAGGAGTTTGCAATTCATTATCACATAACCTTTCATTATCTATTTAATTTAAATTCATATCATGACTAATTAGAACCATGGTCTAATGCCAAAAATTTTGGGCCTAGAATGTCATGTCTATCACCCCATGAGTATTTGGAGCATCAGTCCCTATCTCACACCCTGTTTATTAGTCAATCACATATGAGTATTTTAATCATCAGTTCATTTCCTACACTCATATATCATTCAATCACATATGGGTATTTGGAGCATCATTATGTGTCCCACACTCATATATCAATCAAACACACATATATCACATATATCACATAAATCAAGGTTAATCAAAATTAACCCCTTTTTATTATTACACGTCATGGATACCATTTTAATTATAAAAAAAATCACAGTTCAACACTCTAATCACATGAAATAATATGAGAAAATCACTATTAAACTAATTAAAAATATTTATCCAAATAATTCATTAACCCTTCAAGGTTAAGACAAACATCCCTTTTATTCCCATTAATCAACCAATTTAATATTTAATTAATCAACCAATTCCACAATCCCCATAATTGACCAAATATAAAATCCCACTAATTGATCAATTTAATTTTCCATTATTCACCAATTTCATAATCACAATTACCAAATTCAATTTTCCCAAGTTCAACTCATCCTATAATCACTTGGGAAATTAATTAATCAGTTCCATAATTCCATAAATTATTTAATAAATTAATTTTTTCAATTCAAGATTGAATTTCCCAATGTTCCAATTTAAATCTCACAATTCATACATGAAATTTGAATTAAATACTATAGGAATTGAATTTGGACCACCTACCTCAAGATCATTGATGGATGCTCACTAATAGAAACCCCTAATTGAAGCAGAACAACCAAGATCATGATGAATAATGAGATTTAGATCCAAAACCTAGATACAAGATCAAAAAAATTAGATCCATGAAAACCTATATCTATATACATTACCAAAAGAGGAAAATATCCCTTAAAAGTACAAGAGAAAGATGGGAGAGAGGGAAGAAACCAACCGAGATGAGATCTATTACTAGGGGAGCTTTAGATTCTTCAATCTAGTCTTCAATCCATCAAGAAAGGAGGTTGGAATTTCTTAGAACTCATCTGAGAGCCTCTAAAATTTTTAGGAATCAGTTTAGGTCTGAGTGGGGGTGATTAAGGATTAATACAATGGGGTTTAGGATTTTATTTTAATTTTTTGGGGGTTTAAATTTCCGTGCACACATATTTCTATATGAGGCACATAGTTTTCCCTAACCATTCACCTAACTGTATGCCTCCTACAAGGGGTATCATGATTACTACTAGGAGGAACACAATTTGAAAAACTATGCACCAACTATAAAAATCCCCTCTATTTGGTTTCACATGGTTTTCTGGCCTGGGTGCATGGTTTGGGAAAATCGTGTGCCAAATGTACATTGCCCCTCTTCCTTCCCAAATTCTCTAATTTCTCTCCAAAACTCCCTAAGGTAAAACCCAACCAAGATACACTAAAAACTAGGTAAAAGAGTACCAATAAATAAGTTCAAGACATCACTAGAAAAAGTTAGGATCTTACAATCTCCCTACCTTATAAAAGACCGTCCTCGAGCTATACTCTCAAGCATCTCTAAGATTCTGAGCTAAAAAGAACAAGCCACTAAACCCACATATCTTCTTCTCTCTTTTATGTTTCCTCATAAAAATGTAAATATTTCCACTATACTCTAACTATAAACACTTCATTTCCCTATAACACTTTTTCACTACAATCCAACACATGTATCAGATAATCCTCAAAGGACGCATCGGTCTCAAGATCAACATCACCCACATCGATCACATTAGAAGGATTGGGGTGATACCACCAGAGTTGTGACACATAGAAAACATCATGCATAGAACTAAACCTCTATGGAAGAGACAATTGGTCCATCAAACCAATTCTCTCTATAACCTCAAACAATCCAAAAAACCTAGGAGTCAACTTTCCCTACTTTCAAATCCTATGGTGAACCAATCTAGGTGACATCCAAAGGAAAACATGATCACCCTATATAAACTCTAGGGATCATTGATTTCTATCAGTATATGAATTCTATTTACTCTGATCTGAAGCCACATTCTTGCAAATCAACTAAACCTTCTTTGATGTCTCTTGTACAAGACTCGGTCCCAATAACTCTGACTCACCTACCTCCATCCAACATAGAGGTGATCTTCATGGCCCATAAAGACCCTCATATGGATCCATCAGTATAATTACCTGATAAATATTATTATATGTGAACTCCACAAGTGATATATTCTTCTCCTAAGACCCACCTATGTCTAGAACACATGCTCATAGAATATCCTCAAGAACCTATATAGTACATTTCAATTTCCCATATATCTATGGGTGGAAATCCGTACTTAGAAAAACTATGTACCAAGATCCTTCTACAAACCCTGCTATAATTGTGAAGTAAAATGTGATTCATAGTCTAAAACAATACTCCTTGCACCCCATGTAGACATACCATCTCCCAAACATATAAATATCTCAACTGGTCTACTTATAAAGTCTCCTGTATAGGCAAGAAATGAGATACTTTCACTAGTCGGTCCATAACCACCCAAATAGCATCATTCTTTCAAGGTTTCCATGGGAGACCCACTACAAAGTACATAGTAACATTTTCACTCTTCCATTCTGGATTGGGAAATAGTTGTAGTAAACCACCATGTCATTGATAATCAATCTTCACCTGTTTATAGGTGTGGCATCATGTCACGAACCCTGCAATATCATTTTTCATGCCCAACCACCAATAATTCCATCATAGGTCATGACCAATTTTGGTCAAATCCAGATGCACCACCCACTTTGAGGCATGAAATTAACACACCACTCCTCCTACATACTCGTAGAAACAACAACATGATTCTTTACATAGATTATATCATCCTCATCTATAGTATAATTAGAAGGTGAATTCCTATCTTCAAGGATTTTTCTCAAGTTCAAACATTCTAGGTCCTTATACTACCTCTCCCTGGCCCGACTCAAAAGTGTAAACTCTATTAAAACTGATATGAGATTCATCTTCTCTCAACCCTTTTGAGCTACAACATGCATATCAATAGGCAAAGTCATCATATTCCACTTAAAGATAGAATCCTAAACTGC
This sequence comes from Viscum album, assembly GCA_963277665.1. Taxonomy (NCBI): domain Eukaryota; kingdom Viridiplantae; phylum Streptophyta; class Magnoliopsida; order Santalales; family Viscaceae; genus Viscum; species Viscum album. The sequence goes on along the minus strand of OY728142.1, from coordinate 95,615,592 downwards.
ATGAGCCTATGTTTTCTTTCTTAGAGAATTAGTAACATTGTTTCCCTTCCTGAGTGTACATGTTAGATCAAAATAAAATTAATGTATATACTCAATCCATCTACACTTATGAAGAATCAAGTATCGTACTTTAAGCTCTTATGATCAGTATACATAGCAAAATTTTCATCCAATTCAAAGCATAAACCACTATAGATAATTCAGATTCATGTGTAGGGTAGTTTTGTTCATGTTGCCACAAACTCCATGACCCATACACCACCACTCGATCCTACTGCATCAACACTTCTCCAAGACTGATCCTAGATGCATCAAAAAATAAAGAATATTCCTCCCCTAAATTGGGTAGGATCAAGATCAGTGTGATAGTCAAATACTTCTTCAACTCATCGAAAGCGTTCTCACATGCTCCATACCATTCAAAATTAACCCCATTCTTGGTCAATCCTAAAAGTGGTGCTGCAAATTGGTAAAAGTCCTAGATAAACCTACAATAATATCTTGATAAACCTAAAAAAAACTATGTATATAGAGAACATTCATGGGATACTCCCATGAAATAACTACATGCACATTCTATGGTTCCACTAACAAAACTTCTTCTGAGATGATGTGACCCAAGAAATGTACCTGATTAATCCAAAACTAACACTTACATATCTTGGCTTAAAACTGATTCTCTCTTAGTATACTCTGGATGATTTCAATATTTTGGGAATGATCATCATGAGTCTTGGAGTACAACAAGATTCCATCCACAAAACTACCACAAAATAATCCAGGTATGGGTGGAATATTCGGTTCATCAAGTCTAAAAACACTGCTAGATCATTCATCAATCCATATGAAATTACAACGAAATCATATTGGTTATACATTCTTCTAAAAAAAGTCTGAAGTATATCAAAAGGTCAAACTCTCAATTGATCATACCCCATTCTAAATTCAATCTTGGATAAAACAAAATCTCCTCTCAACTAGTCAAATAGGTCATTGATACACGAAAGAGGATATTGGTTATTCACAATCATCTATTTCAACTTTTGATAATAAACATACAATCTCAAGGTCCCATTAGCCTTATTTGAAAATAGTTCTTGAGAACCCCAAGGAAATGTACTTGGATGGATAAATCTCTTATTCATAAACTCTTCTACTTGAGTCTTAAGATCTTGAAGCTCTATTGGTTCTATTCTTTAAGGTGTAATAGAAACTGGCTCATCCACCAACATGAGCTCAAATGTAAACTCCATGCCTACCTTAGGTGGAAGCTCTGAGAAGTAATCAGGAAACACATTGTGGAACCTATCCACTATAGGTGGAAAGATATCATTATTTACACCCCCATCATCCATCAACAGACTAGAAACTTGGGTGGTGATCTCCCCCAATTATTGATGAAGTGGACCTACATGACTCACCTGGATATTCCACTCTCCATTATGAACATAATTTTTACCTTCAGAAGATGTAAAAGTCACTCTCTTGTGGTAATAATATATATGGGCTCGGTACACCACTAACCAGTCCATATCCATAATTAGGTCAAAGACTAACATATTCAATATGTAAATATCCCTTAGAAAATGATACTCCCTAACCTTGAAAGAATAACACTTACATAAATAGATGTCCCTTGACCGTACTCCCAATGATGTATCAATCTTCATAACCCCACTCACAAACTCCACTACCAAACTCAACCGATTCACAAGTTATACAGATATAAAATAACGAGAGGCACCAATATCAATAAGGCACTAGCTACTATAAAATCTATAAGAATAGTACCTCTAACTATCAATGGTTCAGCCTCACTATCAACTAGTGTAGGCTTAATGACATGCAATTATCCTGCCCCTATTCCCTATGATGCAGTCTGGGTCTCCTAAGCTACACCATTCTTTTGATATGGGATCTATTTCCCTGAAGTACCTCATCCAATACCTCGAATTCTATGGCTATTATAACTCCAACTACTATACTGATATAGTGTAGAATACCCCCTTCTTATACTCTAGATTTTTCTAGACACCCCATCACAACCCATATGTTGTGGGTTCTTGAAGATCCACTATAGATGTCCCATCCTGCTATTGGATTGATGCTCTACCAGTGACTGGAGGCTCTATCTACAAAAGTAACTTGACCTACCACATTTATGATAGATCACTCAAGTAATATCTTGAGTAACTGATCCCTCCCCATGGCCACTATACTTTCCACTTCTCTAGCCAACATTCTCATAATAATGATTCATACTCTTAGAAGTCTTATCATATGATCATCTAATAGAAACCACATGTCCTATGATGGAAGCTTCCTTCAGGTTCCCATTATAAATGAGATCCCAATTCACCACTTTAGAAAAAAAATTCATCCAAAAGATATTCACTTGGGACTTAATCTCACGTTTAATCCCATCCTAAAACCATTTCACCAGGGTCACCTCATCTCCAACCAATGTTGGATAAAAGAAATGTAAATCCATGAAGCATCCATCATATTCCATCATGAACATGATCGTCTAAGTCAACCTTATAAAATATGCTACCCTCTATATCCTAAGAATCTCAGGGTAAAAGTGCTCTAAGAACTTCTCCCGAAGTACTTCTACTCTATACTGTCTGGATATCTATCCTGAGTCTGGATGTCCCACCAATGCTTCACTAATTATCATAACTTATTAGCAGATAACTTGTCCCTCTTCTTAGTAGGAGTATCTAAATGGTCAATAATTGTCTGGATGGACTCAATATAGAACTCATTTCTATAGGTCCACCATCACTAGAGAGGGTGTTGTAATTGAAACTCTTGTGTTAGGTCATACATAATATTCAAAACCCACTCTTAGTATCTCTCTATAAACTTCATGAAGCGATCAAATTTCTTAGGGAACTTCTCTTTGACTCCTTCACCCTACACTATCGATGCCTCAGGTTACACTACTAGAGGATCATTTCTATCCATATCCTCCTGTCATCCTATCAACAAACATTACCTTGGATTCATATATCTACAATAAAAAACACACACCTTAGGAAACATTTCACAACATTAAGAAATTTAACAAGAGGTATTAACATAAATCCATGACAAATCATCCCCCTTTCCTACCATAAGGTCAAAACCAAGGCACTATCACTACCATTAACCATCCTTCCTCTAGGATATGGTTAAAAAATATAAACACATTCTATTTAACCCATTTTCTCATTAGACACCCATTTTACACATTTTTCATCATTTTAAAATTTTCAACTCATATTAGGCACCTTTTTAGTTAAATTACATAAAAAATAAAAACATTTCATTTCCAACAACTTACCCAAAAACCTATTTTTCCTGTTCATGCCTAAAATGATGCATGTCACAATAATTACCGAGTTCCTATAATGATGTATTCTCACTCAAATATCATTCCATATCAAACCATGAGTCAAATCAAAAAAAATATTAGAAACAATAATCACATCACACAAAAAGTGCATCACTCTAGGTGAAATAAAATTCACCTGTAACATCAAACATCAATAACAAAAATCCCACTTGGGTTACTTGGGGTTTTCCCCATACATGGGTTAGCTACTCCCATGCATGAGCTCATTTACAAGGCCTGACTCATCCTAATATTCTGTGTACCTTTCCTAAATAGTAAGAAAAATAAAATAAAATAAAACCCTATCTGATACCACTTTGTAATGTCCTGACTTTGGTTCTACAAACTGGTGACCCAAGATGGTTGGTTACGTGACCTCAAGCATGCATCCTCATATTACAAAGTTTGATAAGTAGTAGTGAGGGTATGAGATATCAATATGGGGAGACTATACCCTATTTATCAAAGTAACACCACAACAAAAATAACCAAGAAATAACTAATATACAATAACCAACAACTAGGATAATACAATAACCAGAAAAAATCAGTATCATATGATGAACCAAAACTGAAAACAATTTCCACAACTAAACATTAGATATGTCACGCCAAATAATTGTTAAGTTTCCAAATGAAAAACCAAAATAAAGATACTGAAAACTCCCCCAAGCGGGTTCTGACACCAAGTCCAGTTCCCTCATCCATGCTCAATTTTAACTCATCCATCTAACACAAGGCTCTTTCCCTTATTCTATCCTACAAACATGGAGTATATTCAGGTACCAATCTAGAAGCCTAAGTAGGGTGTGAGTACAACACAATAGGCCACCACCAATGACAACTAAATCAATATCCAATCAATAACAGTTTATGAAATTGTATAAAGAATAAAGTACAATGCATAAAGTAAACAATTATCATATTTCAATATTCTTTAATTAACCACATAATTTTCCCAGGTTTACAATGACACCCAACCCATCAGTACCTACTTCGTCACGTACCAGAGTATGAACCATATCACACAGGGGTTTAAAATTAATTATCACACAACCTTTCATCATCCATTCAATTTTAATTCATATCGCAGCTAATAGGAACCATGGTCCAATGATAATAATTTTGGGCCTAGAATGTTATGTCTATCACCCAGTGAGTATTTGGAGAATCAATCCCTATCACACATCCTATTTATTAGTCAATCACATATGCATATTTGGAGCATCAATCCATGTCCCACACTTGTATACCAGTCAATCACATATGGATTTGGAGCATCAACCCGTGTCATACACTCACATATCAATCAAAAACACATATATCACATATATCACATCAATCAAGGTTAATCAACATTGGCCCCCTTTTAATCATTTCACATCATTGATACCATTTCAATTATCCAAAGAAATAATGGTTCAACACTCTAATCACATTAAATAATATGATCAAATCACTATTAAACCAATTAACAACATTTATCCATATAATTCATTAACCCTTCATGGTTAATCCAAACATCCCTTTTATTCCCATTAATCAACCAATTTAAAATTCAATTAATCAATAAATTCTACAGTCCAATCAATTGACCAAATTATACAATCCCATTAATCAATCAATTTAATGTCCCATTATTCATCAATTTCATAATCACAAATACCAAATTCAATTTTTCCCAAGTTCAACTCATTTCGTATTCACATGGAAAATTAATTAATCAATTCCATAATTCCATAAATTAATTAATAAAAAAATCAATTCAAGATTCAATTTCCAAACATGCCAATTTAAACCTCACAATTAATACATGTAATTGGAATTCAAGACTATGGGAATTTAATTTAGATCACCTACCTCAAGATCATTGATGGATTCTCGCCAACCAAAATCCCCAATTGAAGCAGAACAACCAAGATCATGATGAAGAACATGATCTAGATCAAAAACATAGATCTAAGATCAAATGTACTAAATCCATGAAAACCTAGATCTAGATCTATTAAAAAATAAAAACATCCCTTCAAAGTATGAGAGAAATACGAGAGAGGGGGAGGAAACTAATTGGGATGATATCTCTTACCAGGGGAGGTGAAGATTTTTCAATATGGTCTTGGATTCATTAAGAAAAGAGGTTGGAATGCATTGTAAATTGTATTAAATCCTTTAAAATTTATTATAATTAGTTTAAGTCAAATTTTATCTAATTAGGGATTAATAACATGAGGTTCATGATTTGATTTTAATTTTTTAGGGGTTTAAATTTCTGTGCACACAATTTCCTGTACGGTGTGAACGGTTTTCCCTAACTGTGTACCTAACCATGTGCCTCCTCCCAAGGGTCAAAAAATTATTTATTTTATGGTGAATGGTTTTAAAACCATTTTCCAACCATGTTAATCCCCTTTATTTGGGTTTACATAGTTTGCTGGAATGGGTGCATGATTTGGAAAAACCATGCACCAACCATGCACTTCCCATTTTCTTCTAAAATCCACCAATTTATCCCCAAAAATTTCCAAGGTAAAATTAAAAAAAATACACTAAGAAAGGGTAAAAGGGTACCTATAAAATATCTCAAGACACCACTAGAAAATTTCGGGACCTTACACTTTCCATCAGTTGAAAAATGAAAACACCTCCAGTGTGTACGTGTGGACTACAACCTCCAGAAATGATGCATTTCATTTTTTATAGCATCCTAGAACATATGGTTGTAAAAATATATTTAATATATAAATATTATATTTAAGAAATGATTAATCTTATTTAAATGTGATATCATAATTATGAAATTTTATGCTCTTATGAATTTAGTTGTTATATCACACTCTTGTTTGGGTTGATTTTATGATCTATAAGAATGATGTTATAATGTTTATGCCCTGAATGATTAAGTAATGTTAAATAATGATGATATAATATAATAATAATTAATTTAAGATATATTTATGATTCTTTAATGGTTATATTCATATTTTACTCCCTAATAAAATCAATTCTTTTTATGGAATCAAATTTTTTAATAATATGATTTTTAATATTTCCATGAGAATCATCACCATAAGATCCATGAAATATCCATGTAAATATATAATAATATCAAATAAACATATAAAATAATCAATATAATTATTTAGATTATGAAATCATAAACAAGGATCTTGGACTGGAATTGCCAAATCGTAATATGCATGGAAAATTGAATTGTTAACACAAAAATATTGATTTTAACAAAGAATTATTACTCAAAGGGAAATATGTAATTTTAAGTGAATGTTATTTAGTGAGATAAATATAAACATACTTCTTATATATTTTTATTATAAATGTAAATTTATTATACATAAGGTTAGATCATGTTTTTCCAAGTAGAAGTCTAAGGTAAGGATATTTGTAACTCAATTTCCTTTCATTGGGTTATATTACCTCTCCATTGATTATGTTATGAAAAGACTATTCATGTTATGAAAACTTATTTTATATGGTATTTAAACTTTTTTATGTGAATTTATATTTGTTTCACATAATCACTTCATTCATTGATTATTACTTCAAGTGTTATAAGATCCGTAAGGGTTTTTTTATCTCAATTTCAATTTGTTGAGATATGTTTCATGTTGTACACCATGATTTATTTTATATGGTATACTTAATTCCCAATGAATATATTTTTAAATATTATTTAATTAAATTTATCGTATTTATAGAATCATATCATGTTTCAAATTTTGATGGATTTTGATTTGAAAGTTACCAAATTCATAAGAGTTTATGTTGCAATCTCACTTTTAATTGGGATTATTCATGTATAAATTTAAATTGAGGAAATCATATGATACATATATCCTAAAAACCATCAATATTATTCTAATATGGTTATTCTTGGGGTTTATATGGATTCTAATCATTTCCTTCCTGTTTTTTGATGAAACAACTGAAATGAAAGATTATAAGAGAAATCGACCTTATCTCTTCCATTAGGTCGAAAATTGTTTCCTTCTATGTCAACATTATTTATATTTTTTAATAATGTTATTATTTTTTATCAAATTATTTTTGAGGTCATTTTCAACTATATATTACATTATTTCCAATGTTTTAAAAATGATTCTTTTCATATTTTGTAGTATGATTTATTTTTTACTTTCTTTAAAAATGTTTGAAAAGAATGTTTTGTTAATGTTTACAACTTGAAAATATTTTCCCATCATCATGGTAATTATTTGTAACCAATATTACATTACAAGTTTCAATGTTTTTTAAAAGAAAATCCTATTCCCATTGCACTATAATTTTTTAATTTTTAATAGTTACTAAAATAAAAAGTTTTTTTTCTTCTTGATTTTCAAAGAATATTTTTAATGAATTTATAAAATTATTTTTCATCTATATAAACTGAATTTAAAGATAATTATGATTCACTAGGTATATTTTCTAATGATAAAATCCACATTCGTTCTACCCTGGCATAAATATTTATAGTTTATGAAGTAGATATGGAAGGAGTTATTCTAGAAATACATATAGCTAGGTTCAATAACCGGAAGAATCTTCAGTTGGAATTAGATTCCTAATTTATTAATAATTTGATCAAGCTTCACTCCTCCACTCATTGTTGGATAATTTTGGTAAATTTTATAGATTTCATGGATTGTTGTAAGAATATTAACATTTTGGTGTTACATATTTTCAGGGAAAGCAATGTAATTACAAATTTTATTACTAGTATGGTTGTTGGCTCTAGGAAATGCAACTGGTATTTGGATATTCCAGAGTCGACTGATATTAGGATATTTTGTTACATTTTTAAAACTATTTATTACATTTTTTATAAATTTTGGGTTCTAGACTTTTACTATGGGGAAGAATCTTGTTATTATTATCAGGTTGGGTAGACTTGAAATATGTTTTCTTATACTTATTTATATGCCATAATTTTATTCCATGCTTTTATACATATGTTATGATCTTATGGATCATGGTTTATGATTCTATTATGATTAATTTCTTATATTATAACAAATAATTATGAATTGACTCATAGTTTATGATCTATATTTTTTTGGGTATGAATCTCTTATGTTATGACCATGGAATTTGATTATGTTCTCATACCCATATGATCATCTTATGCTCACTTAATATCTTTAATTATTAATGCCTATGTTTACCATTATATAGAGTTTTAGATCACCCTTCTAATGTTTCTATTTCTACTAGTTTTTAATAATTATGTTATATAAGTTATTTCTAAGAAGGGTATCATGTGTGGAGAATTTTATAAGAGTTTTGAAGAATTTATGTGTAAAAATGAATTCTTGGTATAGTGGTAAAATTACCTATTTGGATGGAAAGGAATAGGTTTTTTTATGTAAACGGTTTTTCCTAATTCACTAAAAATATAAACCTAAAATTCTTGGGTATGTAAGCAACTCAATGATAGTTATTGATAATGTAATTATGGATGGTAAAATTTGGGACTCTATAGTTAGCATCAAAGCCTGTATGTAAAGAATATTTTTTTAGCACTGGATCCGAGTGTATGGGTTAGTGGAAGTCTCAATTGATATCATATAAAAGTTTAGATAACTTTATAGGTTAGGAAGTTATCCTATGAGGATAATTTAACAATTTTGGATACTATTATAAGTTGATAATTTTAAGGTTTATCATAAGTTCAAAAAAATATATACCCCTTATAAGGTGATATTTTGGAAGATTTTTATTGGGTCCTGGGAAGAATATATGATTTATATTTAGATAACCCTTTGGATTGTTATTTTATTTGATGTTAAAGTAAATATTGTTAATTGGGACAATGAGTTTATTGATTTTAGTAATATAACTTGAGTAGTATAGATTACCTTGGGGGATGGAAAGTTATTTGGTGATAAGAAGATTCATGTTATTTTAGGAAATGGTTAATATATTTTTGGGAGTATTTATGATTAAGGTATATGTTGAATGGTATGAAATTTTTTGAGTGATAATTTAGGGATATAATAGGGACTTCCTACCTTATGCTTGAAGGAATATACTTTATAAATATCATTGGTTAATTTAAGATCAACCAAGAGAAATTGTAGATTATCACAGAATCCCTAAAATAGGGCATAAATGGCCATAACTGACACAATATCACTGAACTATGAGTGAAAATAAGAAATAATAGATAAAAAGTGAAATAATTACTTCTAGCTATCACCTGGAATAGATGACACTCAAATCAGATGAAGAACGAAAGAGAAAACCGATTCAAAATTGTAGGGTCGAGAGGGAGAAGTAGACATATACAGTAAATAAGGAACCCTCATTTACTATGATTAATATTAAAATCATTTATTTAATTACTTATTTTAAAAACATTATAGGTCATTTATCATGGTGGGACCACATTGGTCAGGGCATGGCAACCCTCTAGGTGCTCCTCACAACGTGACCTCTCCGTCTATGAGGTAATGCACCTATTCAAAGAAGAAACATAAAATCTAACACTCTAGGCCATCCAAGTGAGGCCCTCCCTTCTATGGTATGAAATTACTTCTTTAGGAACTCATCATGGTGTGTGCCCCTCTCACCACAATATAGAAAGCCTATTCTAGGCTGAATCTAAATTCCCACATCTTGACCTTCAGGGCATGAAATCCTCCACTACAGTATAGATATCTCCCTCATGACATCCTCACTATAATGGCCCAAATTTTTTGTCCTATTAATTTTCATGATTCATGTGTTGGGAGTTTTGGGGGAATATTGGAGGAAGAAAGGTATTGTTGGAGCTGAGATTTCAGCTAGGAGAGAGAGGTTGCGGTGTGGCCTTGGGCATTATAGTGTAAAGGAATGACTATGGTAGAGGGTGATTTTTAAGTCATACATCATGGAAAAACATGTTTAGTCATGACATGTAGGGTTTTATAGTGGATTATTCCAATGCATATGTGGTGTTTTAGACTTAAGTCATAGGTTGTGAGGGTTGGTGTTTGCATTGGAAGTTTGGTCGTGACGTGATGGAGGGTGTTGGAACATAAAGGGTTCGAAGGTAGTTTTTTGGTTAAATGTGGAACCATACATAGTTGGAATGAATCTTATAGAATTTGTATGACCCTTATAGAGGTGCAGTAGGATGATGTCTTAGGTAGTTTGTGAGGTTTTTCATAAAGGGAATTGGTGATATGGATCTTAGCTGTCACAACAAAGAGTCTCAATGTGGATTTCTAGGTTTTTTCTTGATGTGAGTCATGGAATGATATCAGGTGTCATGGTGTGAGGACGTAGAGGTTAATTTTGATGGATATGTTTTAAGTGTCATCATACCATGGTGATTTGGCTATGGTTCACCCCTTTATCAATCATATCAAATTTAGAAAATAGATTGAGTTTAAGAGGCATATATATGGGAGATACACAACATGATTTTTGGAGGGAAGTTTGAGATAGTCCCATAATGGTGTGATAGTGGCATATCCCACTACAACACAATGTTTTTTATCCCAGGTATAAATTTGACAACTCCTCTAAATTCCATTATTTTTCCATTGTTTCCCTTAACCTTAGGCAGCATTAAGTATGTTTTTGGGAGACCATTATATTCCCTTCCTCATCCTTGATCATTGGCTTCCAAAGATTCCTTGTTTATTATATGAGGTGAGTTACCCTTCCTCATCTCTTACGTTTCCTTCTTATTCATCATTTGGGAAGGCTGTGGTAGCAGTTATGGTTCAGTTTGGGTGATTTTGGGTCATGGATTGATGGTTGAATTGTTGTGATTTAGGTTGTTAAGGATTCTCTTGTATGATCTTGGTCTTGCATACATCACCTCTTTACCTTATTCTTTCACAAAGATTTTAGAAGAATCATTTAAGGTAAGTGATTTGAGAACTCTATTTAATTATGTGTGAATTGTGGAAGTTTCATCCTCTTTCTTTCATTTAGGTAGATGATATGGATTTTCTTAATAAAGATAAGAAATTAGACCAAATAAAATTAATGGAAAGGGGTGAATCACATATAGTTATATAGAGTCTCCCAAGACACTAACAATTTTCTATACTTAGTAATATATTTATCAAATGTATTGAATATTAATCTAGAATATACATGAAGGAGGTGACTTCAGCTTGACCGTGCGATTGTTATTTGGATTCGGCATTATGGTATGATGAATATGTTGTTCTCTAACATATTTATATTCTTCTATGGATTCTTTCAATCCAGATTGGGAACAAAATTTCAAGAAGGGTGTCCCTGTGGTTCTGAAAGCACCTGCCCTAAATGTAAATAGTAACCCTCAAAATATAAATCTTGAAACATATCTTTCTTGGAAGCACTTTAGGGATCGGATACTCTGATTAACTCCTCAGTTAAATTGATCACAAGAACAGATGATGGGGATTTTTCAGTTGTTGCAGATCCGGATTCTCTTCATCAGAGGCTTGATATGTGCAAGTTCTCCTTACTCGGGTAGATGATATACTCCAAGGATGATAATCCTTGTCTGTTTGTGGATCTCAAGTTGAGAATATCCCATTTTTGGGGTTTTGGAAACTGGAGATTAATACTGATTGGGAAAGGTTATTTCAACATAGTCCTAGGGAGCAAGGAGGATTTTACTTCTACCTTGAACTTTGGTAATCTTCACCTAAAGCTAGGAGTTCTGAGATTCTCTATCTGGGACATCAATTTTAACCCCTTTTCTCAAAAAAACTCCTCAACACAGATTTGGATTCGGCTTCATGGTCTGATTTGGGTTTACTAGTATCCCAGAATTATGAATGACATTGTCTCCTGCATTGGAACACCACTCAAACCGGATCAATGCACACTAAATGGTGAACATGGACTTTATGCTATGATTCAAGTGGAGGAAAACCTGGAATCCAAGCTTTCAAAAGCCATCAGTTTCATTGAAAATGATCACAAAATTTAGGTTAAGATAGAATATGAGTACAAAGGTTTTTAAAATGGTGGGACACTCATTTGCTAAGTGTAGGGTTGTCTAGAAATAAGTGAAACCACTTCCTGCCTCAAATTTATGGAAGGAAGTGTCTAAAAGCAAAAAAGGTAACGAACCTTCCTATGAGAAAGGGGAACTCTCAAAGAAGAGGGAGGATCATGTTTGGGTAAGGAAACAACTTCCTCCTTTCCTTTCTAGTTCTAAGGAATCATGGGCCACTTTAGTCGAAGAAGAGAAAAATAAGTGGAAGATAATAAACTAGATTATGACCTTGAAAAGGATTTATTCCAGTTCATCTCCATCCTTCATAACACGGTCAATGAAGAAATTGTATCTAATGTGGACTTATCGATTGTGGAGCCTCTTGAACCTCAGGTCACGGTGCCTCCAATCCCAGCTGCAGGCAACATGATCTCTAAGTCAGAAGCAACTCTTCATCTTGACATTGAAAATTTTCCAGTGGATGAAGGTGGGATTTTACCTATTAAGAAATAATTGGGTTTGGTCTATCATGATAGAAAAACAACTTCTCTAGAAACTACCAGGTGGCACAGTACAACACTATGTCACCTCAGACAGGTTCCCATAATGACTTCTCAAATGCTGGAAATAGTACAGCTGAGATTTTAGCCTCTCCTGTTCATCCTTCAATGAATTTGGAAAGAGAAGCGGTTATAGATAGATCTCTTGTGATATTGGGGAGTGTAGTTGTCATAGACAGTTCTCCATCCAAATGTGATGTTTTGAATAGTGTAGTGACCTCCAAAGCTACTAATCAAAGCAGAACATATCCTAAAAATTTCCCTGCACCTACTGATCTTGTGAATACTTTTGGAAATGGAAATGTAAAGGATCGTCCCACAAGATAGTCAACCAGGAAGAAAAATTCAGGAGTCAAGAAAAAAGGGGGTCCCCCCTAATCACAGGTTTAAATGATTCTCTTCTATTGGAACTGTCAGGGAGTGAAAAACAATGAAACATTCACCTCTTTGCATAGATTCATCCATGTACATAAACCAAAATTTTTGGGCATTAAGGAGCCCAAAAAATTTTATTCACCAGGTTTTTCAAGAGTATAAAGTAGAGGCTATAGATTAATTACCACCAATAATGTTGCTGGAAATGAAGAGTGCCTTTGGGTTTTTTCTCATGCTTCTATTTCTACTGTCACTACTTTCTGCGCTAATGAGAAAATGATAACCTGTGAAGCAGAAATTTCAAATGACCCTTTCTATTTCTTGTTTGTTTATGCTAAAAAAAACCTCATGAAAGGAGAAATCTCTGGAAGAGTATTGAGTACATCAATCAGATAATTCAGGACTCATGGATCCTACTTGGTGAATTTAATGAAATCCTCTGTCCTAGTGAAAGGTTGGGTTATGTCCATCAATATCTATCCTCAAAGGAATTCAAGGCATGTATGGATGGGAAAAAATTGCTGGAAATTAATATTTTTAGTGCAAAATATACCTGGTATAGAAGGAACAACAATAGAATGGCCACGAGAAAACTGGATAGAGATTTATACAATGACCATGCCCTGTAGAAATGGGATTCTATCTCACTCTGATCATCACCCTATATTGGTCAGCCTCATTAAAGATTCACCAAACCAAGGCTGCCTTTCAGATTCAATAACTCTTTGGCCTCACATTCTGAGTTCATCAATATTTTGACTAAAAATTGGGCTTCAAATCACGGTGGCAATGATGCTTTTTCTTGCCTTATGAAACTTAAACTTTTGAAATTCAAGGTTAAAGGTTGGCGTAAGGAACATTTTAGAAAGATGGAATAAGACATTGTTACAATTGAAGCTCAGCTTAACCAGATCAATTAGAGGTCACAAATTCTGATTTCAAGGAAAATATTCAGCTTGAAATTGAACTCACTACTAGGCTAAATTCCCTCCTTACTCTCATAGGAAGTATTCAGAAAGAAACTTTCAAAGTTAAATGGCTTAAGGAGGGGGATCGAAACACCAAATTCTATAATGCTCTTCAAAGATTTATAAAGTCATATAGACATATTAATTTCCTTAATGATGAAGACATGGTGATTTATAATGAGGAGTCCCTGGTAGAGAATATTGTCACCCATTTCTCTAATATATTCAATGGTCCTAGACTCAATAAAGAACTGGCAGATGGAATTATTCCCAACATATTTAGTGAAGAAGAAAATAGAAGACTTACTAGTATCCCTCTTGACTTCAAGACCAGAGAGGTAGTTTTCAGCTTAAAGACGGATTGTGCCCCAGGTCCTAATGTATTTATGAACGCCTTCTTTCAAAAATTTTGGGATGTCATTCAGGTTGATGTATGCAGATTGGTTAAAACTTTCTTCTCTTTAGGTATTTTGCCTCATGGTTTCAACACGCAATTCTTAACTCTCTTAACCAAGGTGGATAATGCCTCTAAAATACATATCTTTATACCCATTGTTCTCATCAATACAAGCTATAAAATTATATCCAAACTCTTGTCCAATAGGCTCACTGGCATTACAAGTAAAATTGTATCTTGGAATCAGTTTGGTTTTGTGAAAGGAAGAACTATTCAAGATTTCATTATCACAGTTTTAGAATGTGTCAACCTTATTAACAAACCTTCTAAAGGTGGTTGTCTTGCTCTCAAACTTGATATTAGAAAATCATTTGACATGATTGATTGGGGATTTATTTACAAATCACTGCAGAATTTTGGATTCATTGACACTTTTGTGAATTGGGTGAAAGTTCTTTTTGAGTATTCTCACATCTCGGTGCTTATTAATGGCTATCCAAAGGGGGTATTCTCAATGTTATAAATGTGTGAGGCAAGGAAATACTCTATTTGACTTTATTTTATCCATCGCAGAGGATTATTTGAGTAGACTACTTACTCAGATTAGAGTTCAAGGAAGGCTCAAGCCTATTCTGGCCTCAAGAAACCTTGCAGCTCCAACTCACCTCTTGTATAATGATGACAAGATCATTTTTATTCAAAGAGGAAAAAGGAATATTCAAAATCATAAGAAGGCACTTTCTCACTATGAATAGGTTTTGGGGCAGGTTATTAACTAGAATAAATATTTTATTTATTTTGGAAGGAGAAGCACAACCTCGAGAAGAGATCAACTCTTATCAGAGCTGAGAATTAAGGAAGGTATCTTGCCCATGCAATATCTTGGAGTACCTATTTTCCAAGGAAGACCCAAAGCTTGTAATTTCACTAAAATTATAGACCAGATAAATCCGGATATTTCTTCTTGGAAAGGGAAATCACTGTCTATGGCTGGTAGGATTTCTCTGGTTAAACACATCATTGTTTCCAAGATAGTGCACTCCTTTCTGATCTATAAATGGCCCATTTCACTTATCAAACACTTGAATATCTACATCAAGAACGTTTTTTGGAGTGGTAACATGATGGAAAGGAAGCCAGTCACCGTCCCTTGGAGTAAGCGCTACAAGCCTATAAATAAAGGTGGCATGGGGATCAAAACCTCAAAATGTTCAATGAAGCACTCCAAGATAGATTTACTTGGAATCTTCTTAACAATGACTCAATGAAACTTGGATTCCTTAGAGACTGGTTCATTGAAAAATTGAAGAAGGGAAAAAAATCTTATATGGGGTCTTCAATTTGGTTAGCTATTAAATCCTCATTTCTCAATATCATGTCTCACTCACGTTGGATTCCTTGTAGGGAGTCTTCTCTCAACTTCTGGTTGGAAAATTGGATGGGTAACCAACTCACCTCATATAATGATTCTATACACCCTCCTATGGACACTACTATCACTATCCATGATGTCTTGGATTCTCCCACTATGGTGTTTCCTAATATCATCCATAGTTTTCTAAACAATTATTAATTTTCTCCACACAAAGACATATTATTATGGGAAGTAGAAAAGAATGGAATTCTGGATTCCAAAAGTTTCTATAATTACAATTTTTCTGTAGATACTGACTACTCGTGGATCAAACACTATGATAAACCTCGGATCAAGACATCTAGGCTGACCCTCATTTAGCGGCTTGCCCACAATAAACCCCCCACTGATAAACATCTAAAAACTTGTGGCATTTATTTATATTCCAAGTTTAGGTCATGTAATCAACATAGGGAGGATATCTCACATTTATTCCTATCTTGTGCCATGGAAGTAGCCCTCTGGAAAGCTATACAGGATATATTCAATATCTAACCAGCTATTATTCCTAGAATTTCAGATATGTTGCAGAACTGTACAGTTGTACAGACCTCACCGCAGATAAAAAATCTACTTCTGGTGACTATAACAGAGAATGTGTACACCATATGGACTGGACAAAATGCCATTCTTCATGGAAAGAGGCCATTCTCCATGTAGGTGGTGCTGGTTCAGTTCATCACTGAAGATCAGTAAGCAAGAAGCCTCCAAAACGGACACTACTACAATCTCATGTGTGACTTCTTGGTTCTCAAAAAAATAGGATGCAATGTTCTGTATTTCTTGATGTGTTTTGGCAGACTCCATTTCACAGCTGGAAAAAGATAAATGTTGATGGAGTGTCAAAGGGTAACCTGGGCCCTGCTGGATGTGGGGATATTTTCAGGGACCACTGTGATCAAATTATCGGATGTTTTTCAGATCTTGTGGCGTCTCCTCCTCCTTGAAGGCCAAAATGATCAGCATGATCCATGCTATTCACTTTTCTAAGAGTAAAGGTTTGGATAAGATCTGGCTTGAAAGTGACTCTACCATGGTAGTTCAAGACATCTGGAATGGGGTGATCCATCTATCGTGGAAACTCACTGCTCGATGGATGAAATGCCTCATTTCACTCTCGGAGATGAATTACATAGTCACACATGTGTACCGAGAGGCAAACACGGTGGCATATGGGCTTTCAAATAAAGGTATCAATAGTGAAATCTTATGGTGCGATGAGTTTCCCAATGATTTGTACCCACTGTTCGAAAAGGATCGCAAAAAAATACCTTCTTTTCATCTTTTGTAATCGTTTTACTTTTAATAAATTTATCTTGGCCTATTGGGATAATACACCCCCTTTAAAAAAACATATAGTTATATTTTTTTCCTGATATTTCTTACATGATTATTAGATGTTTATGATTTCTAATTAAATTTGTTTCCACTTCTTAGTTATATGTGTAATGCTATGATTTTATTGATGGAACCACCTATTCATAAAAGGGTAACCATGTAATTATTGTAATGAATTGTTCATGTGAAAACTATAAATTATAGTTTTGATGCCTGTGAAAAAGAGAATGATATGATGTATAAGAATGTTCTAAAATAGGGAAGTGTGGAAGTGTGTAAATGAAAGAATTATGTGTTTATTATTGTTGCTTTCCTATTTATAATTCTATTATTGTGTGTCCTTCATTGAAAAATTATTTTTTATGGTTTGGGTTATTGGTATGGATTGCGTAGTGGGCGTTTTGGCTTCCTTAACATGGTTGGAAAGAGGAGGTGAGGCTGTTTTCATGGTGTGTGGTTGTTTGTGCAGTGGGTTTCCATGGTTGGTATGAGATGCATTGGAGACTGGTTTTGTGATGGTTGGAGTATGGTTGTGGGGTTGTTTTATAGTTTCTCAACAAAATTGGAATACAATTGTTAATGGTAAATTCGATAATGGGTGTGGGCTGACACTGAATGAAACATGTTAGTAAATGAATTGATTTACCTTGAAATGGATGGGTAAAGACTAGAAATAAACATGTATAATGGATGAGAATGGGTTCCCATTAAATATAGAATTAACTGACATAATTAATTTAATATGGATGGTAGAATAAAAAACAAAATGGTTAAATGATGTAATTATAGTGGAAAATAAGGGTATTATTTTTTTTATGTGGGAAAGTGTCAGTGATAGTGCGTCGCGGTGATGGTGTGGTGGTTGTGATAATATGAAAATATTGTTTTGGAATGTACTCATTAGTCTAGGGTCATTTGTGATTATATATTTGATTTATTTCCCTTGTGATTTCCATATGCACCCTACATGAGTTGGATAACATTACTAACACCAAAATATTTTGGGTTCTAGGTGTTTTCCTTAACATTTAAGTTGGTGAGGGAATGAATGGATGACTACTTCTTCTATCATGCTCTCCCTTCCAGATGTAGTATGGGTTATGATGGATCAAGGTATATGAAATCATACATATGTGTGGTATGTGGTGTACTAGCAGACCCAGTGGGGTATTGATGTGATGATATGTGGTGGTGGGCGTGCATAGTAGGAGAATATCACTATTGGGAGGTGAAGTCTGCTTAAGTTCACAAAAATTTCATTCAATGGATTCATGTCACTAAAATTATATTCACCAAAAGTTGGAGTGTCATGGTGTGTAAACAATTATAGTGGGTCTTCTCTGGAAACATTAGGACCATTAGAATTTCACACATTCCAATGAAGTTATGACTGAGCATTGAATGTTCATAAGTTCAATGAATAGGAGGATACCAGATTGGTACTCTAGTCAAGGTGGTCAAGATGTGTTGATCGAGATTTTAGGGGAGCTGATATTACTTTTTGACTGCATGACACTTATTATATAAGTTCATGGTATATTATTTCTAAGTAGTGTTGATAAAGAGCATTAATTGCATTGTAGAGAAGTTTTCGAGGATTACTTGTCCTTTGTAATCTATTTGTAATCACCTATATATTTTTAATATTAATAAAAAAACAAAAGTTGTGTTTCTCCCATGTACATAAGATTAATTTTCCAAAGCACATTAATCTCCTTTGTTTATTTATTATTTTCTATATTTATTTTGAATGTATTTTCAATGTCTTGAATGTATGTTAGTTTTCTTGTTTCTTCAAAGGACAACTTTTGTGGTGAGTAGGGTGCATAGTCTACTTAATTTCGACTCACTCAGCTATGGGGAACAAACTTCCAGAGGATCATATTTTACTATATAGATGCTCTAGTGTGTAAAATTATAGTGGACTAGTGATCCTTCTTATGGTGGACCTAATAGAAGAAAATAAGGAGGTCTGTAAGGTTTGAAATCCTCAACAAGAGGTATTATGGCCTACAGTTCAAGAAACTTAGGCTTCTTCACACTTTCCTTGATGATATCCTAATTTTAGTGGGAGTTCACTATCATTGAAATATATGGAATCAGATGATATAAAGTTTATATACCTAGATTATTGGGCTCCCCTTTGGGGTTTTCTAGGTGTTTAGAGGTTTTTTAAAAAGAAGTGAGTGTGTTGGTGTGATTGTGTGGTTCTAGGTGCACCATGGGGAGTTAAATGACTAGGGAGGCTGTTTCGAAGGGATTTTTCCATGGGAACCCACCAGTATAAAATGAGAAATGAAAACACCCAAGTCATTGGGTGTGTCATCATGCGAGGGCATGGTGAGGCTGATCATGTGAGAGTGGGGAAAGAAATAAGGATCAGAGGATCTCTATGCCATGGTCTTTAGTATGGAAGGTTGAAATGGATAAGGCCCTTTCACTACACCTCGGTGGAGGTAATATTAGTGGTTGGGTGTATCTTCTAAGTTACATGAGGGTAAAATGGAGTCTTGTAAGGGTTAACAGTTGTTTCCAATATATACTTAAGAGTGGTCATTGTTCCTATATAAAATTTAGGTGGGGGTTCATGTGTGGATAGACTAGAACATAAGGGTAGTGAAGCTAAAAATTTAATTCTCACATAAAGTTAATCTGAGTTTTTGAACTAGATGCATAAGAATAATTTATTTTACCTTTATGCAGCATGTATCTTTCATGTAGGGGTAATTTCTTGGAAAAAGCTTAAGGGTAGGTCCTACTTACCTTTACTTAGTGTGTATCTTTCATATAGGGGCCATTTCTTGGAAGCTAAATAAGGTTAGTTCCCACATACCTTTACAAAACATATATATGTCACATGAGGGTAGTGGGTTTTGTCTAAGAATTTGATTTTTATTCATAGTTTCGTTATGCAATTCCATTTTTATGATATTTAAAGGCTTTGTAATTGAAAATTAATGGTTTTAAATCTATTATGAAAAATAATTAATTAAATATTTGACTTCCAAAATTATTGGTGATTAAATTGGATTGTGTGAGGCCAATTAAAATCAAACTAAAATTAATGTGAAATAAAATGAATTTTTGGTGGGTCTTTTGGAAATATCCAAGAGAGGTAATTATAATTTTATATTTTCATTCTAAAACTAGGGAGTTTCCTTTCCCTTTAAGTTTTTTAATTTCTCTAGAATCTAGGTAATCCGAACTTTTATACTCAATCTATGCATGTAATAACCCTATTTTTGCTATGAAAGACTTTGGAATATTCTTGATGATATTCCAGGGCAATGCCTTCAGACAGCGTGCGATTCCGAGCCCCGGAGTGGCCGGAATTAAATTTTCAGTGCGTTCACACTAGAAACGCCAAATAAATGGGATAACTCTTAAACGAAGTTCCGGATCAGATATCTGAGTGTACGGATGGGTCTGGAATGGGGTGTTTACCCTAGGAACGACATAAAACTTGTCGGCGCGGGATGTTTGGACCCCTCGCCCGCTTCTGGAACGTTAAACGGATTAAATAAATTTATTTTATTCGTTTAATGGCGAAACGCAGGTATCTCTTAAACAGTGGCTCGAATTGGAAAACCGAGGGCACCGTTGAGTTCGAAATGTGCCGTTTACCCTAGGAGGGGTATAAGTTTTGCGGGCGCGGGCCGTTTGTGAAAAATGGCTCCAGGGGCGTTTTCGTAATTTAGCGGCTTCGGACGTTAAATTTTATAAGTTTTGAACGGGATATCGGATTAAAATTCCGAGACCGCCGTTGTTCTCGGAAGGTGGTGTTTATCCTAGGGGAGGCTTAACCTCGACCCTGCTGAGAGTTCGAGTCCGGGCCGACGGGCGGGTGGTTAAGCGTTTTCTATTTAAACGCTTAACACACCCTCCTCCCTCCTCTCCTTCCCCTTCCCCCTGGCAGCCCCTCTTCTCCCTCTCCTCCTCCATCTCCGGCGAGAGTCCGGCGAGGCGACTCCGGCGAGGTGCGGTGGTGCTGGCGGATCGTCGCGAAGCTTCGGGTGAAGCCCCACGAGGTAGGATTTGTCGTTTGCGTTTTTCATTCACCGCACCTACTTCGAACTCAAATAATTGTATTGAAACTCTGTCGGATTAGGAAACGAATCCCATAAACGCGTACTATATAATTTTCTCTTTCCGACACTTGTTTCGGTTTTGAAATCGGAGCTCGGAGTCGTTCGCAATCGCTCGCCGAAGTTTGTGGGAATTTCGGGTTGTCCCGGCGGTTTCCGGCCAGTTTGGGTGCTCCGGCTGTTCGAGGCGCGGCGGCTTCAGGTGGCGCGGCGTCGGCTCGGGCTTCAGCGGCGCGGCGGAGAGCGCCTCAGGGGCAGGCGGCCGAGGGAGCGGGGTCGTGCGGCGGTCGTCGGCCGCAGGCGCTGCGGGCGCGGAGCGCGAAGGGTGGGGGGACCGGCTTCGGCCGGTCGTCGCGGCACGCAGACCCGGGGTCTTCGTGACCCCGGCCAGCAGACAAGGGACCCGTGCCTCGCGGGTCCCGTGGGGAGACAACCAGACCGTCTCAGACGGTCCGGGCGAAGCGGGCCGGCCCGCGCGGTGAACCGCGGGCCGGCACAGGCAGTGAGTGGGCCGGCCGAACCGGCCCGACCCACCCTTTGGTCCGAAAATTTTCTAAAACGCCTCTAAAAGACAGCTCGGGTATCGGATTCGCGTGTCGTTAGCGGCGACGCGCTCCTTGAGTTAATCCGAGTATTTGGAGATGGTTTCGGGAATTTTTAATTCCCGAAACGATGAGCCTCGGAGGCACGACACATCTTAAAGTGGAATGTCGTTTTTTCCGGGAATCTTGTTTTGAGCGGCGCAGACGTATCCGACGTCCGTTTTGAGCACCGTCAGTGGCGTTGGAACCCTGGCGTCGAGGCGGAGGTTTCCAGGGTGGTTCTGGGCGTTGAAGCCGGAGTTGAGGCGTGGGCCCCACGGCCCGTCTTTTGGGCTGCGTGCAGCTTTTAGCGACTCTTTCCTCGGACGTCCGTTCGGGGCGTGCGAGTAGTCGATGTTGGATGTTTTTCCGAGGGCAACGCGTTGGCGCAGTCTGCCCGCTGTAATTCCGCACGATGGTGCGGGCCCCGCGAGGGCCGTTCTGGGAGTTGACGGTGATTTCCAGCTTTATCACCGGGCGACCGTTTTGGACAAGTGAATAGTCCATTTCATGTACTTTTTCGAGAGGATCGCAACGGTGTGATCCGTTCGTTGAGTTTTGGGACCAGGATGCGGGTCCCACGTGGCACCGCTCGGGTGCGGTGCGTCGGGATGCACTTTTTCTCCGGATATCCGTTGCACTCAAGTGAGTAGTGCTTTTGGCGTGTTTTCCCGTGGGGATCGCAATGGTGCGATGCGCCCAACTGTTTTCAGGGCCGAGGCTCGGGATCACGAGACGTCGTTCGGGCGTGAGGCGGTGTTGGTGACTTTTCCATCAGATATCCGTTGGAGGCGAGTAAGTAGTCGATCTCGCGTGTTTTTACGCGAGGATTACAACGGTGCGATCCATTTGGTTGTGCGGAGCCTCTTGCACGATCTTGTTAAATGTGGAAGCATGGAAGGTGCTCCAGTGGTGGTTCGCCCTACCTTGTTTGTACCGGACCCTTGGCGTGTGATCGCACACTCTTGGGAGAGTGATATAAATGGTTCACGAGATGTGGTTGGCCGTGCCTGGGCCTTTGAGGTGGATTTATTACGTCACGCCTTCGCGTTGACGTTGGTTGCCGTGCGCACGATAGCCTTTGGACTGGAATGAGGTATACTCCGGGAGTATACAGGAGCGCTTGGAGGTACGTGTGGTTTGTACCTGAGATGTTTGTGCGCTCAGTTAGGGTTGACTTGGGGCCACATGTCGTGTGGGCCCCACGTGCGTGCCGCTATCTGCTTTGCGTACTTGACCTCTTGCGACGTAGAGGGTCCCTCTGCGCTCGTTTGTTTGACCAGTAGGGTGGAGTTTTCCCCTGGCTTTGTGCTCGGTTGTTTGACCAGCAGGGTGGAGTTTTCCCCTGGCTTTGTGCTCGGTTGTTTGACCAGCAGGGTGGAGTTTTCCCCTGGATTTGTGCTCGTTTGATTGGCTAGCAAGGTGGAGTTTTCCCCTGGCTTTGTACTCTTTTGTTTGACCAGCAGGGTTGAGTGGTCTCCCCCTGGTCTTGATCTCGTTCGTTGGGCCGACAGAGATGGTTTGGTTCCTCTGCTTCTTCAGCTGTGAGGGGTTTCAGTACTGTGCCCTTTCACCGGACTGTGACACCGTCTGCGACTATGGGTGTTCATGAAGCGTGGGCATTTTCCCCACTTTCTGGGATGAGATGTCTCAGTCCGCTTTGACAGTGACTCAGCGGATTGGAGCGGGATCGCCTTTTGAGGCCTGGGGAGTTTCTCCCGTTGCTCCGTGTTCCCTGGTAGAGCTTGTGGTTTTAGTGTGACCAACACTTTACGTGGGCACCGATCCTCTACCCAGGAGGTTTTTTCCAGCAGGGCTGAGGTTGTTTCCAGTAGGGCTGAGGTTGTATCGAGCAGGGCTCGTTAGTGGGTTACCATCCAGCAGGGATGGCTAGTACAGTGGTGTTCACTGAGCAGTACCATCCAGCAGGGATGGCCAGAGCAGTGCCGGGCTTACCTCCAACTGGGATGGGCAGTGGTACCCGATGCCAGGCTTACCTCCAGCGGGGCTGGGCAGTGGTCCACGATGCCAGGCTTACCTCCAGCGGGGCTGGGCAGTGGTCCCTGATGCCGGGATACCTCCAGCTGGGCTGGGCAGTGGTCCCGTCGCTGACTTTAGCCGGGTCGCCCTCCAGTGGATTACCCTGTTACAGGACTGGGCAGTGAGGCACCCGTCGACTTTCTGGGTCTCCCTGTAGTGGGAACCCGTTGACTTCCAGGGATCCTCCAGTGGGGCTGGGCCGGGGGTCGCCTATCGACTTTGAGCAGACCTCTCGACTGCGGGGTAGTGACGAGTTGTGGTTGACGTTCCCCCAGAACTCTCAAGTACGGGGAGCGCTTTACCCCACCGAGACGCGTCCTTGTGACGCGACCTAAAACCGTGCGGGCGAGTCAGTGCCGCCCAAAGCGGATAGTGTCGAGGTTTGGTGATTGAGCCCCTTGGCTTGCGGTTCGGGGCAGACGTGCGGGATGCTGGGCATCGATGGTGTTACTTCTGGGACTGTTGGCTACTCTTTTCTTGGGCTGAGCTATGGGACGGAGATCCCCTTACGAGTTTTTTCGGGCATCTTGACAGAGCATACATATGTATATACCTCGTACGAGTACCCACTCCTTGGGTTTTGGTTACTCTCCATCCAGGAGAGGCGAAGACGCGCGAGGTATGCCACGTGATTTTTGTGTCTAGCTTCTCATGGTTGGACGAGTCTACTCTCCTGCTATAGGTAGTGAAGACTCAACGAGAAGTTCATCTTCTCACCATTTCCAGCTCCTTGTGTCTGGATGAGTCTACCTTCTTTCCTCTTGTTGGGTTGAGCTGGACTCTTTACTGCACTCTCTGTTGTACTCCTTTACTTTTTTGTTCGCTCTACTGCTCACCCTTTGGTACCTCCTTTTGTCACTCCCTCGAGCCTTTGGGGTATCCTACTGAGTATTTTTATACTCACCCCTGCTTGGGCTTTGCCCGCACTTGGTGTGCTCTTGCAGACGACGAACAGGTGGAGCGTGACTTCAGTGGAGCGTAGGAGCTTGGGAGCTTGGACCACGTGCGATGGTCGTGACCGGGTTCCAGGTGGGAGGCCCATCAGCAGTTTCTTTTGTTTACCTGTTGCTGGGTTGTGGCACTTTTTGGTTGGGCGCGTGTTTTGACCCTTTTTCCTTTTTAGCACTTTACTTGTATCTTGTAGAGGTCGATGCACTCTGTGGTTTATATATAGAGGTTTCCCTTTTCTTTGCTTGTCTTTACTTTTACTCTGCACCGTTGCATTGAGTTTGCTGCATTTGTGTGTACAGGTACTTAGGCAAAGGCCTCCCCGAGTTATTGTGCCTTCGGCGCTGGTCTCCAGCCCCTGGCCTATGGAGGCGGGCTTGGGGTAGTTGCGGCTCGAGCCCGGGTAGGGTCGGGTCATGACAAAGTAGTATCAGAGGTGGTTCGTTCCTTGGGACTTTGTTCAGACGTCCCTAAAATAAAAAGGAATTGATTGGGATTTAGGGCAATAGTGTTAACGTGTCTCGAGAGCGGCTCTCAGGCCAGGGAGTCCAGTGATGGTGCGGCGGCTGACATATCCATTCACCAGGACCTTGATAACCCGCTTGTCGACTCGGCATGCTGAGACACTCGTTGTAGGGGAAATTTGTTTGTACATCACATAGGATGGAGTCTTGACTGTCCTTCTTGAGTCATCTCCCCATAGTTGTTTTTGTTGGTATATACATGTATGCTCATCTGACTACGGCACTCCTTGATAATATTCAGGATGTCTCCGCGAGGACAGCCAGCCAGGATACCAGCTTTGGTTCGTGACAATGACCCTGTGAGCTACGAGGCCACAGTCTAGGACCCATCGTGCGAGCCCCTTTCTCCGGGTGGGCCAGTAGCAGCACCCCCACCTGTTGAGCAGTAGGCAGTTTCAGCAGAGCAGGCTGAGCTTGAGTGCAGGTTGAGCGCGCTCCGTGAGTTCCAGCAGCAGGGACCACTGAGGTTTAGTGGTGAGCCAGACCCTCAGGTAGTAGAGGTTTGGCCCGAGGTAGTGGTTCGCCTTTTCAGGCCTGTGCAGACGCCGACAGATTAGAGAGTGGCTTTGGAAGCCACCCTTTTTCGTGGAGCAGCTTGGCGTTGGTGGAGTCTGGTGACTCAGCTTCTTGACGAGTTGTCGCTTTCGTGGGGCGACTTTCAGTTGTTGCTTCGTGAGGAGTTTTGCCCCTCCTGCTTGCGCTCTGTTCGGATTCAAGAGCTCCTACAGTTTCAGCAAGGAGGGATGACGATGGCTGAGTACGCGGCTAGTTTTGCAGACCGTGCACGATTTTACCCGGACTTGTTCCATGATGACAACATCCGAGCGCGGAAGTTGAGCAGGGTCTCCGCCGAGAGATCCATGCTGTCATAGTACCCTTGGGCATTTCCACATATGCCGGGGTGCTAGAGCCGGCGCTGGTGATAGAGGGCTTCCTGTCATGTTCTGGAGTTGGTGGTGGCAGGAGACACGTTGGAGCCGAGACGTCTGCCGCAGCTAGTGGGCGTCGGCAAGCAGGACCTCGACACAGGTGGCTTTCTGACAACCGGACTTAGGGACGTGGTTGTACACCACAGTGGCGCCGGAGGGCACCAGTGCAGCCCAGAGAGAGTCGGTGCTATGCTTGTGACGAGCGAGGTCACTTAGCATGAGACTGCCCGACCCGAGTTGCTGGGAGCTTCGGGCAGGCAGCAGGTGCACCACCACGGCAGAGGCAGCACCGTGATCGGAGTAGTGTCCGGAGAGGTGGTGCCAGCAGAGGAGCGGGAGGAGTTGGAGGTGGGGGATGACGTTACGAGGTCTTCCCATCACCACTAGGTGGTCCACGTCAGGCTTCGGGAGCTGACAGTTGGGACTGCGGAAAACCGCGAGCTTTGGATGTCTACGATCTTGCAGAGCATGAGGTGATAAGAGGTACGCTCTACAGCTCTTCTACTTTTTGCAGTAGAATTGTTAGACTCTGTGTGTGGAATGCTTTCCTCCCTGCTCCTTGCTTGAGGTTTTACCAGGGTGACGCAGGGCGTCGGGTGTAAACCTATGTTGGTAAGGGAAATGGCGTGAGACCTTTTCCTTTAGTCGATGGTGTTGACTCCTTTGCCTTTTGAGCGTGTAAGAGAGCATCGACTGTGGAACCTTGCGTGACCAGATATCCTTGGGTGTTTCACCATATGGATATTCTGAAGGAGGGAATCACCAGGCCTTGTTCTAGGTACGGGCGGTGATTCCAGTCACGGCGTGCGACGTAGAGGTTTGACCGGGGAGGTGAGCTACCCCCGAGGGCCTTCGGGCCGTTTGTGACCATGCAAAGGGATGGCGAGGTGCCCTAACGCCTTTCCCTAACCCCGTAGTCTGTAGTGGGTGCACAACGTCGGCAAGGGCCGACCTAGCATGGACAGATCAATCCTTTGGTCTGTGTGCGGTGATGCAGAGCTGTGCGTGGGTTCTTCTGGGTATGGGAAAGCCAGGTGTGGGCTTAGTACCCTGTGTTGCTACCTAATTTTTCTTTTCGAGTATGAAAAGATTGAAGGAGGGAATTATGTAAGAACCCGGTTTTTGCTGTGAAATACTTTGGAATATTCTTGATGATATTCCAGGGCAGTGCCTTCAGACGGCGTGCGATTCCGAGCCCCGGAGTGGCCGGAATTAAATGTTCAGTGCGTTCACACTGGAAACGCCAAATAAATGCGATAACTCCTAAATGGAGTTCCGGATCAGAGATCGGAGTGTACGGATGGGTCTGTAATGGGGTTTTTACCCTAGGAACGACATAAAACTTGTCAGCGCGGGATGTTTGGACCCCTCGCCCGCTTCTGGAACGTTAAACGGATTAAATAAATTTAGTTTATTCGTTTAATGGAGAAACACAGGTATCTCTTAAACGATGGCTCAGATTGGAAAACCGAGGGCACCGTTGAGTTCGTAATGTGCCGTTTACCCTAGGAGGGGTATAAGTTTTGCGGGCGCGGGCCGTTTGTGAAAAATGGCTCCAGGGGCATTTTCGTAATTTAGCGGCTTCAGACGTTAAATTTTATAAATTTTAAACGAGATCTCAGATTAAAATTCCGATACCTCCGTTGTGCTTAGGAGGTGGTGTTTACCCTAGGGGAGGCTTAACCTCGACCCTGCTGAGAGTTCGGGTCCGGGCCGACGGGCGGGTGGTTAAGCGTTTTCTATTTAAACGCTTAACACACCCTCCTCCCTCCTCTCCTTCCCCTTCCCCCTGGCAGCCCCTCTTCTCCCTCTCCTCATCCATCTCCAGCGAGAGTCCGGCGAGGCGACTCCGGTGAGGTGCGGTGGTGCCGGCGGATCGTCGCGAAGCTTCGGGCGAAGCCCCACGAGGTAGGATTTGTCGTTTGCGTTTTTCATTCACCGCACCTACTTCAAACTCAAATAATTGTATTTAAACTATGTCGGATTTTGGAAAGAATCCCATGAACGCGTATTATACAATTTTCTCTTTCCGACGCTTGTTTCGGTTTTGAAATCGGAGCTCAGAGTCGTTCACAATCGCTTGCCGAAGTTTGCGGGAATTTCGGGTTGTCCGAGCGGTTTCCGGCCAGTTTGGGTGCTCCGGCTGTCCGAGGCGCGGCGGCTTCAGGTGGCGCGGCGTCGACTCGGGCTTCAGCGGCATAGTGGAAAGCGCCTCAGGTGGCAGGCGGCCGGGGGAGCGGGGTCGTGCGGCGGTCGTCGGTCGCAGGCGCCGCGGGCGCGGAGCGCGAAGGGTGGGGGGACCGGCTTCGGCCGGTCGTCGCGACACGCAGTCGTGACCCCGGCCAGCAGACAATGGACCCGCGCCTCACGGGTCCCGTGGGGAGACAGCCGGACCGGCTCAGCCAGTCCGGGCGAAGCGGGCCGGCCCGCGCGGTGAACCGCGGGCCGACACAGGCAGTGAGTGGGCCGGCCGAACCGGCCCGGCCCACCCTTTGGTCCGAAAATTTTCTAAAACGCCTCTAAAAGGCAGCTCGGGTGTCGGATTCGCGTGCCTTCAGTGGCGACGCGCTCCTTGAGTTAAGCCGAGTATTTTGAGATGGTTTAGGGAATTTTTATTTCCTGAAACGATGGACATCGGAGGCACGACGCATCTTAAAGTGGAATGTCGTTTTTTCCGGGAATCTTGTTTTGAGCGGCGCGGACGCATCCAACGTCCGTTTTGAGCGCCGTCAGTGGCGTTGGAACCCTGGCGTCGAGGCGGAGGTTTCCAAGGTGGTTCCGGGCGTTGAATCCAGAGTTGAGGCGTGGGCCCCACGGCCCGTCTTTTGGGCTGCGTGCAGCTTTTAGCGACTCTTTCCTCGGACGTCCATTCGGGGCGTGCGAGCAGTCGATGTTGGGTGTTTTTCTGAGGGAAACACATTGGCGGAGTCTGCCCGCTGTAATTCCGCACGATGGTGCGGGCCCCGCGAGGGCCGTTCCGGGAGTTGACGGTGATTTCCAGCTTTATCACCGGGCGACCGTTTTGGACAAGTGAATAGTCCATTTCGTGTACATTTTCGAGAGGATCGCAACAGTGCGATCCGTTCATTGAGTTTCGGGACTGGGATGCAGGTCCCATGTGGCACCGCTCGGGTGCGGTGCGCCGGGATGCACTTTTTCTCCGGATATCCGTTGCCCTCAAGTGAGTAGTTCTTTTGGCGTGTTTTCCCGTGGGGATCGCAATGGTGCGATGCGCCCGACTGTTTTCAGGGCCGAGGCTCGGGATCACGGGACGCTGTTTGGGCGTGAGGCGGTGTTGGTGACTTTTCCGTTGGATATCCGTTGGAGGCGAGTAAGTAGTCGATCTCACGTGTTTTTCCGCGAAGATTACAACGGTGTGATCTGTTTGGTTGTGCGGGGCCTCTTGCGCGATCTTGTTAAATGTGGAAGCATGGAAGGTGCTCCAGTGGTGGTTCGCCCTACCTTGTTTGTAGCGGACCCTTGGCGTGTGATCGTGCACTCTTGGGAGAGTGATATAAATGGTTCACGAGATGTGGTTGGCCGTGCCTGGGCCTTTGAGGTGGATTTGTTATGTCACGCCTTCATGTTGACGTTGGGTGCTGTGTGCACGATACCCTTTGGGCTGGAATGAGGTATACTCCGGGAGTATACAGGAGTGCTTGGAGGTACGTGTGGTTTGTACCTGAGATGTTTGTGCGCTCAGTTGGGGTTGACTTGGGGCCACACGTCATGTGGGCCCCACGTGCGTGCTGCGATCTGATTTGCGTACTTGACCTCTTGCAACGTAGAGGGTCCCTCTGCGCTCGTTTGTTTGACCAGTAGGGTGGAGTTTTCCCCTGGCTTTGTGCTCGGTTGTTTGACCAGCAGGGTGGAGTTTTCCCCTGGCTTTGTGCTCGGTTGTTTGACCAGTAGAGTGGAGTTTTCCCCTGGCTTTGTGCTCGTTTGATTGGCCAGCAGGGTGGAGTTTTCCCCTGGCTTTGTCCACTTTTGTCTGACCAGCAGGGTTGAGTGGTCTCCACCTGGTCTTGATCTCGTTGGTTGGGCCGACAGAGATGGTTTGGTTCCTCTGCTTCTTCGGCTGTGAGGGGTTTCAGTACTGTGCCCTTTCACCGGACTGCGACACCGTCTGCGACTACGGGTGTTCGTGTAGCGTGGGCGTTTTCCCCACTTTCTGGGATGAGATGTCTCGGTCCGCTTCGACAGTGACTCAGCGGATTGGAGCGGGATCGCCTTGTGAGGCCTGGGGAGTTTCTCCCGTTGCTCTGTGTTCCCTGGTAGAGCTTGTGGTTTCGGTGTGACCAACACTTTACGCGGGCACCGATCCTCTACCCAGGAGGTTGTTTCCAGCAGGGCAGAAGTTATTTCCAGCATGGATGAGGTTGTATCGAGCAGGGCTCGTCAGTGGGTTACCATCCAACAGGGATGGCCAGTACAGTGGTGTTCACCAAGCAGTACCATCCAGCAGAGATGGCCAGAGCAGTGCCGGGCTTACCTCCAGCTGGGCTGGGCAGTGGTTCCCGATGCCAGGCTTACCTCCAGCGGGGCTGGGCAGTGGTCCCAGATGCCGGGCTTACCTCCAGTGGGGCTGGGCAGTGGTCCCCGATGCCGGGTTACCACCAGCTGGGCTGGGCAGTGGTCCCATCGCCGACTTTAGCTGGGTCGCCCTCCAGTGGATTACCCTATTATGGGACTGGGCAGTGAGGCACCCGTCGACTTTCTGGGTCTCCCTGTAGTGGGAACCTGTTGACTTCTAGGGATCCTCCAGCGGGGCTGGGCAGGGGGTCGCCTGTCGACTTTGAGCAGACCTCTCGACTGCAGGGTAGTGACGAGTTGTGGTTGACGTTCCCCCAGAACTCTCAAGTACGGGGAGCGCTTTCCCCCACCGAGACGCGTCCTTGTGACGCGACCTAAAACCGTGCGGGTGAGTCAGTGCCCCCCAAAGTGGATAGTGTCGAGGTGTGGTGATTGAGCCCCTTGGCTTGCGGTTCGGGGTAGACGTGCGGGATGCTGGGCATCGATGGTGTTACTTCTAGGACTGTTGGCTACTCTTTTCTTGGGCTGAGCTATGGGACGGAGATCCCCTTACGAGTTTGTTCGGGCTTCTTGACAGAGCATACATATGTATATACCTCGTACGAGTACCCACTCCTTGGTTTTTGGTTACTCTCCTTCCAGGAGAGGCGAAGACACGCGGGGTATGCCACGTGCTTTCCGTGTCTAGCTTCTCATGGTTGGACGAGTCTACTCTCCTGCTATAGGTAGCGAAGACTCAACGAGAAGTTCATCTTCTCACCGTTTCCAGCTCCTTGTGTCTGGATGAGTCTACCTTCTTTCCTCTTGTTGGGTTGAGCTGGACTCTTTACTGCACTCTATGTTGTACTCCTTTACTTTTCTATTTGCTCTACTGCTCACCCTTCGGTACCTCCTTTTGTCGCTCCCTCGAGCCTTCGGGGTATCCTACTGAGTATTTTTATACTCACCCCTGCTTGGGCTTTGCCCGCACTTGGTGTGCCATTGCAGATGACAAAAAGGTGGAGCGTGACTTCAGTGGAGCGTAGGAGCTTGGGAGCTTGGACCACGTGCGGTGGTCGTGGCCGGGTTCCAGGTGGGTGACCCATCAGCAGTTTCTTTTGTTTACCGTTGCCGGGTTGTGGCACTTTTTGGTTGGGCGCGTGTTTTTCCCCTTTTTCCTTTTTAGCACTTTACTTGTATCTTGTAGAGGTCGATGCACTCTGTGGTTTATATATAGCAGTTTCCCTTTTCTTTTCTTGTCTTTACTTTTACTCTGCACTGTTGCATTGAGTTTGCTGTGTGTGTGTGTGTACAAGTACTTAGGAAAAGGCCTCCCCGAGTTATTGTTCCTTCGGCGCTGGTCGCCAGGCCCTGGACTATGGAGGTGGGCTTGGGGTAGTTGCGGCTCGAGCCTGGGTAGGGTCGGTTCGTGACAATGCATGCATTATTTTATGAGTTTAAGTTCTTTATTCTCTTTTCTAGGCTTATTATCACTTCTCTGTCCTCTATATTGCTATAGTATTCTTGAAGCTCTTATGAGGTAGGGGATTCAAGACCTTATCCTATTTATTTTGTATAAATTGTGTGACTATCATGCCTATGCTTCCATTATTAATTGGTATGAATTAACTTAAGAAATATAATAACTCAAAATATGAGACTTAAAAAGAGAATTACTACACATGTATGGGTTTCATCTTTTCCCGTTCTTAAAAAGAGGTTCTCTTATTATTATATTTAATATAGGGGCATTTTCCCTCAACCTTTTTTTATAAAAAAAGAAATATTATAGTGAAAGAGGTGGAAAATTAATGGAAATAAATTATTGTATGAATTTTTAGTATTTCTACGATATTTTGACCTCTTTGATTTGAAGAATTTTTGTGGTACATTTCATTATTTAGCATGCGAACCTTAAATGATATATATATATATATATATATATATATATATTTGTTGAGGGCCTGAATTGTTACTATGTTTGTTTGCTAGAAACACCCTGCATAATTGAATAATAATTACAACTGGAAATTTAATGGGCTTTTTGGATAATCATGACTTGAATGATGTTGTTCCATGTATTTTTTATGCTTATAAGTATAACTGTTTCGTATTATTGTGAGGGGTATAAATTGTGAGGTGGTTGGTATATGATGCGTAGTTTGTTAGTGGTTCCTGGTAGCATAGTACGAGATGAATTAATAAATGTGGAAAATAGATTACAAATGGAATAAGATACTATGGGATGTTAATTAAATCTATGAAAGTCACATGGTTGTAAATAAATGGATGCAGGCTATAATTGAGATATAAATACATTAATAAATGAGTAATAGATAGGAATAATTATGGGTGATGGTTGAGAATGGTATATCCTTGAATATTGAAAATTAATTACCAATTAACGTAATTTTTTTGATAAATGGAAATCTATATTTGGTATAATGAATGAATAAAAATGCAATGATAAATGGTTGTTAGGATTATTTTGTGTGTTTTTTGGATGGTTTGTATTATATAAGTAGTGGTTGTTAGGGATGGGTAGTGGTGATGAAGTGGTGGAATATATGAATTATTTTATAGATGTTTGTATGTACCCCTAGACTAGGATTCTCATGTCTTTATTATACCATATATTTCTTTTTGATTTATAAACACACCCCACCTGAGTTGATTATTTTATACTTATGATTTTTTTTGGTTCCAAGTGTTTACCCTAATATCCAAGTTGGTGAGGGTGGAATAATGACTACCCCTCTTCCCTGCTCTCCCTTTACCAGTAAACTGGTTGTAATGGATTGAGGTTGGTACAATCATTCATGGTATGGGAGTGAAATATGTTATACCTGATGGTGGGGTGATGATGGGATAATGGTTATATGGTGGGGGTCATGCATACTTAGAGGACATGAGGTTGACGTCCTTCATATTCACAATACCCTACTATTATGGTCTTATGATGTGATTGATGTGGCATGTGGTTGATGATGACGTTATGATACTTGATATAACATTTTCCCTGATGCTAACATGAGATGTTAGACCTTTTTAAAGTTAGGGTAGGTAGGGTTGTGACCCTACCAACATCAGGTAGGAGGGGATGAGAGCAAAAAATGTTTGAAAATGGGGTATGAGAGCACTAAACCAATGGGGAAGTTGTTACAGGATGCCTATGGATATATTATTTTGATTTTATTTTATTATTCTTGGATGTGATACTTAGTGAGTGATCCTTATTGAGGCCAGGAATGGGTAGTCAACCTATTAGTCACATATTTTTTTACTCTTTACCCATTGGATCATTATTATGATTTTCTCACATTTTCATGAGAGGTCCTGAGGATGATCCTATTGAGTATACATGTTATTATCACTATATATGTAAAAATAGTTTTTAAAGTGTTGAATTGGGTTTTGGTAATCTAGTTAGACAAGGATATCTTGGAGTTAGAATTTTTGTTTGGAGATGCTTCTTAGGAGTTGTTTTGTCCTTTTATTTTAGAGATTTGTTTTGTATAAAATGACACACATTTTTTTATTTATTTCTATGGATTTTTGGCCTATTTTATATGATATGGTGTTGATCAGTGTTTCTCATATTATCTCTTGTCCTCAACTAATATATTATGAGGGTAATTCATCCCATTATATGTTTTATACCCTCAGTGATAATTGTTAACCCGAGGCCTAATGGGGATGGGTTTTGGGGGTTATTCCATCTCTTCATTATGGATCTGGAGAGATACTTGTGGTGGGGAGGGGGTATGATATTATGGTTTGAGTAGATAGGATTGATAAAAAAATTTAGATTATGAAGAATGAAGATAAATTATCATTTGATTCAGAAGGACCTCTACTTACTGGTGTTTTTACAAAGAAGATAGAAATATAGAATGGAGACAGATGAACAAGAAAACCTTGGTGCTAGTGAGGATGCCTTTATTGAAGAATGTTTCCTTTAACATTCAAGAAATAAATATAATGATAAAAGTGATGAAGAAACTGAAAGATATGCATAATAAACCCACAACATTGAACACAATGTTCATGATGTGGTGACTTTTCATCCAATGGATATCATAAGGAAGAATAGTGTAAGATCACATGGATGAATTCAATATGATCTCAAGGAATCTCAAATCAATGATTTTGAATTTCATAGATGTTGTGTGGGAACACCTACTACTGTTATTACTTCCAAAGAGTTGGGATTCAATTGTGACTATTGTTAGTAACTCCAGTGGAAATATAGATTTAGTAATTGCTGATATCCAAAATCTAATTCTCAATGAAGAAATTCATTGGAGGTAAGTCCAATAACTATCTGGTAGAGATACATTGAAAATTATGTATCTGTAAGATTTCAAAAAAATTTATTTAGATGATGATGAATATTTAGAGATTGTTGTAAAAGGATATATAAATACCCAGATGAATAATGATGGTGTCTTGAAGCTCATAGAAGTTATACATATTCTAGGACTATAGAAGAACCTAATTTCAGTTGGTCAAATTGATGAGGTAGGGTATAAAAATAACTTTTCTAGTGGAGTATGGAAAGTTACTTGAGGGTCTATGGTGATTGAAAAATGAGTAAAGAATGAGACACAATATTTAACTAGAATTTCATATATAATTTCAATGGAAAAAAGTTTCTAAAATATAAAAGTTTGGCATTGTAGGCTTAACCATCTCAGTAAGAAGAAAATGAAGGTTCTAGTAGATTTAGGAATATTTTTAAGCATGATCATATGGACATAACAAGATTTGAAATCTATATCCTGGGGAAAAAGAGAGTTTCCTTCAATTTAGATGGATGGAATCCCATGGATCAATAGTTATAACTAGTTCATACTGATGTTTGGTGACCTGACCCTATTTAGTCCCTCAGAGTTTAACTTTAGTTTTTAAAACTTATTGATGATGCCAAAAGAAAATTTTGGATTTACTTTTTGAATAGTTATTTTTATGTGTTTTAGGATTTCATTCAATGGAAGGCCATGGTGAAAAGGGATTATGGTTAGAAGCTATAGTGCCCATGTTATAAAAATGGTGGTGAGTACACAAGATATAACTTATGGAATTTTCATAAGAATAAAATAAAGCATGTGAAGATAGTGCATAGAACTCCACATTGAAATAGAGTGGCCAAGAGAATTAATTAGAAACTGAAAAAGAAGGCTAGAATTTTGAGGTTTCTCTCAGTAATTCCAAAAGGGATTTGGTTAGAGACACACAAAACAATGAAATATATTGTCAACAGAAGTCCAACATTACAAGTTGGGAAAGAACATCTAGAGGAGTTATGGTCTGGAAAATAATTGGCAGCTCATCACCTTAAAGACTTTAAAATCTTAATATACATGAATATTTATGTTAATTATAGGTACAATCTTGAGGCAAAGTACATATTTTGTTTTTTCATTGGGTATGAAGACAGTAAATTCAACTACCAACCATGGGATAAAGATAAAAGACAATTTATCAAAAGCTATGATGTTAACTTCAAAAAAGGATTTCTATGTAAGGACTAGAACTTTGTGGAGAAAGAAGTTGTTGACAAATAAACTACTAAAGTCTATGTTGATTTGATTAAAATTAATATAAGTTCTAAAATTATATAGGAATCAGATGAAAGAACCATAATTCTAAGGGTGAGACTAGAAAAAGAAGTTCCAAGAAGTTCAAGGGTGACTAACGCTTGAGTTGGAGTACTGATGTTTAGTTATCTAGAAGTTAGAACATTGACAAGAAGTGTTGTTTGTCCAAATTAGTTGAGGAGATCAATCAGGGTCAGAAATACAATTTTAAGATTTGGGGTTGATATAAACATTCCACTTTTAATGGATGTAGGAGATCCACAAATCTTGAAAGAGGTTTCCACACTTAATGATGCCTAATAATGGAGGTCATCAATGGATGAAAATAAGAATTCATTAAAGTTCCATGGAACATGGGAAATTACTGACTTACTGGATGGGAAGAATATAATTTAAAATAAGTTGGTATTTTATTTTAAATAAGAGGCTAATAAAAATAAGAGTTATAAGAAACAATTGGTTTCAAAGATATTTTGATAGAAGGAAGATTTTGATTTATCAGAAATATTCTCACCGATAGTTAAACACACAACTGTCCAGATGGTGTTGATCATGGTAGCATCGCAATATCTATACTTCTAATATATATTTATAGGAATAAATTTTTATGAATTGTCCAATAGGTTTCACAAAAGATGAGAATAATAATTTGATTTTCAAGCTAAAGAAAATTCTTTTTAAACTGAAGTAATTACCACAATAATAGAATAAAAAATTCAATTCATTTATGTCATAAGAAGGGTTTGAGAGGTGAAAGGTATATCATTTTCATCACCAAAAGTAATGGAAAATATGGTACATTTTTCATATAGATTTTATATGTGGATGAAATACTGTTAGCTAGACTAGATGAAGGAAGAATATAGAAGCTAAAATATGATTTAGCTGGAATATTTGAGATAAAAGTTCTTGGACAAGCCAAAAATATTTTTGGGATGAGGATCGAGAAATATAAGAAAACTAGAAAATTGGTTCTATCATAAAAGGATTATATCTATAAGATCATCCAAAGATTTGGAATGTTTGGATAAATTTGGTCTAAACACCTTTGGCTAGGAACTTAAAACTGAATAAGGAGAAATCACCTAAAATGAAAGGAGTCACATGCATGGAGAAAGTTCCTTATACATCGATGGTTGGAAGTCTAATGTATAAAATGATTTTCAGGCAACCATACATTAATTTTTCAATGAGATTAGTAAGTTTATACATGTAAAATTCAATAAAGGAACATTGGGAGTCTATCAAATGGATCCTTTAGTATTTGAAAGGAATTAAGGACATGGCCTTGTGCTATGGGATGAATGATATTTTATTAATATATGCTAATGCTGATTTTTCCTGAGATTCAGATGCCTGGAAGAGAAAAATAAGACTTCTGTTTACCTATAGAGGAACAATGATCAGTTGAATTTCAAGGCTATAATGGATTTTCACTCTAAATATAATATAATATGAGTATACCAATACAAAAAAATATGGTAAATATATGATATGGTTAATGAGGTTGATGAAGTATCTCAGAAGGATCTAGAAAGGAGGAGTTATTTTCTAAGCTAAACAAAGTGAAATCCACTTGGTTAAAAATCCGATGTTTGATGTAAGGTCCAAGAACATCAACCTGAAGTATCATTTCATCTATAATTTTCTAGAGGATAAGGTTTTGGAGCTATAAAATACAGCGAGAAGATAAAATATTAAAGACATGTTTATTAAGGCAATAACTCATGAAAGTCTAACATAAAATCTTACGTCAGTTGGGATTGGGTAAATAGAGGGGGAAAATAGTGGAATAATGTATGCTGTGAAGGAACTAAAGGGTGTTTGA
The DNA here is from genome assembly GCA_963277665.1 of Viscum album. Classification (NCBI taxonomy): domain Eukaryota; kingdom Viridiplantae; phylum Streptophyta; class Magnoliopsida; order Santalales; family Viscaceae; genus Viscum; species Viscum album. The sequence goes on along the minus strand of OY728142.1, from coordinate 95,577,173 downwards.
TGAAGTATAGAGGGTTACCAAAGTTCCAAGAAATAAGTTTTCAATTGGGAGATTATTGGGAGGTGAAGTCTGTTTCAATTAATTGGAAATTTTTTAAATATATTCAAGTCACTGGAATAATGTTCAATAAAATTTGGAGTAGTGATATGTGTAAATAGTGGTAGTGGGTCTTCTCAAGGGGTAATATTACCATTGAAAATTTAAACATTTCGATGGAGATAAAATAGAGTATTGAAGGTTTGAAGGTTTAGTGAACAAGGGACTACCATGATACTACTCTATCCAAGGTGGTCAAGATGTGTTGATCAAAATTTCAAGGTAGTTTATATTACCCATTGGCCATATGAAACTTAGTATATAATTATATGGGACCTCAATGATAAGTAGTGTTGATAAATAACATTAACTTTGGAGATGTGAAGTTGGTAAGGATTACTTATCCTTTTCAATATTTTTGCAATAACCTATATCTTCCAGTTATTAATCAAAAGGAAACAAGGGTGTTTATCCAATGTACATAAGACTCATTTTCTAAATCATGTCAATCTCTTCTGTTCATTTATTATTTTCTATATTCCTATATAATGTATTTCTATTATCTTGAATGTATGTGGGTTTGCTTGTGTGGTAAAAGGATTACTTTGTAAAGTGAGTTGGGTGCGAAGTATACCCACTTTTGATACACGCATTCATGGGTTTTTGAATTTTGGAGGATTAGATTCCACTGTACAGATCCTCCAATGTGTGAAATTTTTATGTACTATAAATTTTCTATTTGGTGGACTTAACAGAAGAACATGAGGTGTTCTGTGAGGTTTAGTGTCCCCAACATGCACTAGGTTGATGTCCTTCATGTTTATGATACCCTACTGTATTGGATATGTGATGTGCATATGATATGTGGTATGTGGCAGAAGATATGGTATGTTGAGGATGATATGGTTGTGGTATGTGGTATGGTTAGGTTTTGAGATATGGTGTGATGTGACATGATTGCAGAAGGGATTAGAAGCACCAAGGCATTTGTTGTTGGGGAATGAGAGAGATAAACCAATGAGGAAGTGGTTGTGGGGTAACCTATTGCTATATTATTTGATATTATATTATTACACTTAGATATTATATTTGGTGAGTGGGACTTGGTGAGGATGGGTGGCAGTTTTCCTAATATGTTCTCATTGATTATTCTATTTATTTACTAAGGAATTAATATGATTCTTCAACATTTTTATGAGTTTTTTTGAGGAGGATTATACTAAGTATAAATGTATGATCACCCTTATATATATATAAATGTTTTTCAGGTTTCCTAGGTGATTTTGGAGATTGAGATAGAAAATACTAGATTATAGCTTTGATTTATGGTTGGAGATACTTCCAAAAAGTTTTAGTTTTGGTACATTTTTTAAAGACTTTCATTTTATGAAATTTCACGAGTTATGGTATACTACAATGTCTTTTTTATGTGATGGAATTGTTAGGTGGATTTATTTTTATGTTCATGTGATATGTGTGGGTAATTCCTCCCATTTTTATGTTATATACCCTCAGTGATAGTCCCAAACCTAGGGCCTATTAGAGGTAAGCCTTAGGGTGTCACTTTCATCTTCACTACAGGTCCAAGAGAGGTTCCCTTTGGATTTGGGTCATGAAAAAGTGGTATTAGAGATATGTATGAGAGTTCATATGGATACTAGATTCTGGAAAATGTGAGGATTACATGGGTTAGTATAACTAGCGAAAAATTATTTAATACGACACATTTATAACATTGGTTATAAAAAACTGGCCTTGTAAATGGTTTTCCACACCAGGTATTGGATAACTGATGTAAAAAATGCATCTCCGTATGTTTTTAACATTAGTTATTGAGTAAAAAACATGGAAAACCATTTAAAAAATCTAATATTTTCAACAATGTATCATTTTTTTGAGTATCATGCTTGATTTATCCCCTAATGAACCCTAATATCATTCTTTGAAATATTTTATGTTCGATCTATATTCTTCTTCCTCACTGTCTCCATCCTTGATGTTTTCCTCACTCACTATCATCTCCCACCCACACCTTACATCTCTTTTGTCATTTCCTTCATCACCACCCCTCTCAATCACAACCAACCTCTCTGATTTTTCTTTTCTATGTATGTTCTTCCTAACTGAGAGTTTTCTAAATATCTAAGACATTTTTTATTTACTAATTAATTTTTACATGAATATGTTATATCATCGATGATAAAGGATATTTTATAACTAGAAGTTAAATCATAGAATAATTATTTGATTATGGTGTGTTTAGGGATAGTTGATTTATTTGATTATGATGAAAGTTTATCATACCTTATTATGTTTATAAGATTAAGTCACTACTGAAAAAAGGCTATACCAATGGTTTTGAACCATTGGTATAACCCCTCAAACCATTGATATAGACTATACCAATGGTTTGAAGAAACATAAGGTAATTTTTCATTGGTATAGACCTATACCAATGAACGTTGGTATAAAACACCTATACCCAAGGTTCTTAAACCATTGGTATAGAATTTTAATAGAAAGAACAATACCCATGATTTTGGCAAACTATGGGTATAAGTCCTTTATTAAAAAACATTCCACCACTAGGAATTGATCCCAAAACCTTTAGGATATACTCCAATGACTTTACACTATCCTAAAACACATTGTATCCATGTGTTTATAGAATTTATGGGTTTATCAACAATGTTATGATCGATTAACTTGAAAGATAGAAATGGATGGAGTGAAAAGATTTTTACAGAGTTTCTATAGTAGTTTAAAAACATGATTCCTGAATAAAATGAACTTCCAAATTAAAATTTTAATGAGAATAAAATATTATGCTTGATGGGTTTGGGTTATAAGAGGATACATGATTTTTAGAATGATTGTGTTCTATATAAGAGGGAATACAAAAGTCTGTCATAGTTTCCTAAATATGGGACATCACAATATAAATTAAAAGAAAAATCGTATATTGATATAGTAATTAACAAGACTTATGCTAAGTAAATTTAGTATCTTTATATAATTAATTATTTAAAATTTTTATTTTCAAAATTTAAATGATGAAAAAAGGTTAAGATGGCATAATAATGAGTGAATATCTGATGGAAAATTATGTAATCCAACTAATTGTCCACATTGGAATAAAATTGATCAATAGTATCCTATAATTGAAAATGAAGTTAAAAATATCATAATTGAATTGTGAATAGATGGAATAAATCCACATTAGAGCCTTAATAGAAAATATTTTTCTTGTCCCATTTTATTAGTAATTTACAACTTATCTCGTAATTTTTTTATGAATAAAAAATATATCATATTGAGTTTAATGATTTCTGGAAAAAAACATGGAAATAATAATATTATTTTATTGTCGCCACTAATTGATGATTTTAATCTTTTATTGGATGAAGGTATTAGAGTACATGATTATTATAAAATTAAATATTTTCAATTGAATGAAATTATTATGTTCACTATAAATAACTTCCCAAAATTTTGAGTTTTGTATGAATATAGTGTTAAAGTCTATAAAAATTTTCCAATTTACAAATAAGGGACTTCATATTATCAACTAAAACATGAGTAAAAAAATTATACATGAGTTATTGAAGGTTTTTGTCTATGGATAACTTTTATCAAAGATTAAAGTTGGAATTAAAAGGCTCATAATATTTTTATATTCACCCATATACTTTTTTAAGTGATCAATATTTTGAGAGAGTGAAAAACATTGATGTCACATTTAAAATGACACCAAAATTTGGTAATGATAGAAATATATGGAATAAATAACAAATATTTTTTAAACTTATATATTGGAGATATCATGAGGCTAAAAAAAGTATTGGATTCATACACGTTAAGAAGATTATCTGTGAATTTTTTTTGGATCATTGTTAGATATTAAAGGAAAGAAAAAGGATGGGTGGAATACAATATTATACTTACTATTAATGGGAATAAATTTTGAGTTAGCTCCAAATCCAAAATAAATATGACTATATCTAACCCCATCTTGTTATACATTATCTAAGGGGGAGAAAATCAGTTTTTATTAGTGTCTCCATGGTATCAATGTGGCATAGGGTTATTCTTGAATGTAAAAAAAATTTGTGTCACTAAAAGATATGAAGTTAATGGGAATGAAATATAATGAAAATCACATTAGGATTAAAAAACTTCTACCAGTTCCATTAAATGGAATACTAACTATCCATGTTATATTAAATATCATCAAGGTGTGTTATTTTTTTAATTAAATTTGTAAGAAAGTTATGTATTTTAATTCATTGAACAAATCGGATAACTATATAGTCTATATACTTCATTAATGGGAAATGTACACCCCAATATCTTTTCTTGATATAATGGTTCATTTAATGGTTCATTTTTTGTGATAAATAAAGAATTGTGGTCCTATATATCTATATTGGATGCATCATTTTGAAATGTATATGAAGATATTGAAGGGGTATTTTAAGAAACCATATTGATTAGAAGCCTCCATTGTTGATAAATTTATTTTTGAGGAAGTGGAAGAGTTTTTTAAAGAATACTTGTCTTTAGTAGAGTATGTTGGTTTTCCTACATCATATCACGAATGAGTCAGTTTTGGGGGAAAGGGGACCATGGGTTGAAAATAAAGTCATTGATAGTTCAAAAAATAGAGCAGTTATATTTATAAATATTTAATAATATATATGATGGTTGAACATATATAACATCACATATTTATGTGTTAAAACAATAGTATCTGAAAAATAAAGATTTTTGGATATTTAATGAGCATAAAAAAACTTTTTTGTGATGATTTAAAGAATCCATGTATGAAAAATCAGATGCATCAAAAACATTGATATGGTTAGTAGTTGTCCCAATTTTAAATGTAATAACATGGCATGAGTATGAAATCAATGACTATACATTTTATACCAAATACCAAGATAATATAAGTGAAGTTAAAAATAGTAGTTTAGTGGTGTTCTCTTAAACAATGCATTTTTTTAGTGTAAAGGATAAAACACCAATCTCTTATTCAAGTGAATATTATATAGTTACTAAAGAAATATGGGAGATTAATAAAATTAAATTTAGAGTTCCTATTTTCAACTATAAATGGGTTATTGGTAATAATAGTGTTAAACATGACGAATTTGGTATGACACTAGTAAATCTGAATAGATTAGAATACAAATATGACCCTTTCATCATAACAACACATGTGAACCAAATATTCTATATTCTTGATCCATAAAATGTGCAATGTTATATCATTTTAAAAATAAAGAAAAAATATTTTGGGGATGAGAAACTTTATGATAAATATATCCATACTTTCATAGAATATGTGAGGATATTTATGAACAAGTCATAGACATGGTTTGTTCCATACATAATGATCATGAATAAGCCATATGAAAAAAATTCTTTAATAATATCATAATATTATAGGTACCATACATTTATTTTCTAATTAAGTTTTAACATTTTGAAAGATCTTAAAAATAATATTTGTAATTTTGTTTGATATTTAAGTAAAATATTTCAAAAAATAAGATATATTAATTACTTGTTTAGTTTTGTTTGTATAGTTTTCTAATTATTAAATTTTGTAAAATATTGGATATAATATTTTTAATTTGATAAAGAGCCTTACTATATTGTTTTGTTTTGTTTGTATCATTTTCCAATTGCTATGAAAATTTATATATAACAATTATATTCATATAATCATGTAGTTAAGTTTTTTTTTCTCCTATCTATATCATTTTGAGTCCCATAAATATTGTCAATATTTTTTTTTCTAATTATAGTTTACTACTTAAACTAATATGAATAAAAATGTGTTTTACTTAGTTTCATTATGGTTTTATAATTTTTTAAATTTTTATTAAATTTTATATGTAACTAATAGATTATATAACCTTTTACTAATTTTTATAATTTGATTTACTGGATAATATCTAACCCAACAGTCGAGTCACCTAGATCTTCTAGGGAGGATCCAATGTACACTTCTACTAATAATCCTTATCATTCATCTCCATAGGAGCCTTCTAATTATAATGGGAAAGAGAAAGCTTCTAGGGTTGGTAAATGTGGAAGCACATGTTTTCTTAAATTATTAGTTGCTCATAGCCAAGAGCAGAGGATATTTATTGAGTTTTATGATAATGGTGATTCTATAAGTCCAAATTACAAACAATTTAGTACTTTTATATCTTTTAAATATTGAGAAAAATTCAACATTTTGATTGATACATGGAGAATTGTTTACTATATGAAACTATCATGACTATAGGATACCACTTTTGTAAAGAATTATTATTATTATTTTATTTATCATGATATGTTTTTTCTAATTTAGATTATTTTTCCCTTCTCATCAAATGAAACATGATATACCTGACATTAGATAAGTTAGGAGGAAATGTTTAACTTTTTTTTCTAGGAGTTTGATAGATTTTAAATCAATGCTCACTATGGATTTCATTTTTGGTAAATAAACAAAATCAAAATTCATGTAATTTATATGGTTTCATATATAAAGATACGTGGAAATTTTTTATTTAAAGTAGACAATAAAAAGTTTTTTTAGTATGTTAAATGTAATTTTTTTTAATTTTTTTTCTTTGTATAATCATTAAAAATTATCATTTTAATGATTTTTTGTCTTTAAATAACAAGGAAAAAGGAGATCTTATGAGGAGATCTAATAAAAAATGTATACCATCATGCTTTATCATGTGGAGGGTATAAGATGTTTGAAGAACAAATGATGGTTGAAAAAATAAAAAAATTGAGAGTTGGGTCATCAGGATCTATAGAGACTATCCCTACTTACCCTTACCTATACATGAAAAATGAAAAAGGGATCAGATGTTAAAAAGGGAATATATATTTCAGATGTGGTGAATACTGTAGTTGAAAATAGTTTAAGAAATTATTTAAATTATTTTTTAACACTTTATGTTTTTTATTTCACTAATAAATTTTCAAAATATTCTATATAGGTTTCCCTTGAGGAGTAGTGTACACAGGGGACCATTATACTTGAGGGTAGGACTGATATTTTTAGTGCTGCATTAGGTAACCCCTAACACCTGGGACATGTATGAGAATACAGGGTGAGTGTATCATTTTAAAAAGTTTTTTTTTCATTATATAACTTCTTCAAGGGATGATGTTTAAAATGAGAAAATATATGTTTTAAAAGTTAAGGATAATTATATGGGTAAGATTATGCAATAGAGGATTATATCATCAGTAAAATTGATGTTTTTTAACATATAGAGACAGGTTTAGGCTATATATCCCACTCCACCTCTACCAACATATCCCACTCCTCCATCTACATCTGAATATCCCACTCCTCCTCCTCCTCCACAATATCCTATATACTATGAGTTATATGTTGAGGATCCCTAGTATCATATTTGATCATATGAGATTATATATTATATTGGGGATACCCTATATAATTAGAAGTTAGAGATGGATCAGCTTAGGGTAATAGTACAAGATATTATTGATGCATTAGCTAGAGTACAATTTCTTACTAATGAGGTTTTTAAACTTATACAAAGTTCCATACATTTTTTTAGTTTGGCTATCTTGACTTATCCTACAACTTTCCACTGAGGTATACATAGATTATATATTTTATTTTATTTTTTTAGTTTGTTTTAATATTTTAATATATATATATATATGTATATATAATAGTAATAACATAAAGGTAAATACATTTTTCATAGAAATTAAAAATAGTTTGAGACCCCATCGTCATATCTTCATATTCCTGAAGGAATTTCTAGATTATCATCATATGAATTTATTTTGAGTGATTCTTTTGAATTTCCTATGACTAATAATTTTTTTGGGCATGATTATATGGTGAAAATTTGTAATAGAGATATTATAAAGCTTCTAACTATAGATATGTTGGGTCTTAAAATGATTTAAATATTTCCCATGTAAGTCGATTTTCATATTTATTTCAATTATATCAACTTGATATAACTTAATAACTCTATTTTTTATTAAGTATATTCATAAAATTTGTATTCAGTGTGAAATGAAATTGGTGTATGAATTAATGGAAACAATTTATTTCTCCTCTAACTTGGGTAATTCAAGATGATGAAAGAAAAAATTATACATATAAAGGATTTGATAATGATGAAATAAAGTGTTGGAAGATTCCTTACCTAAAAATGTATGAAAGATATTTTTCATAAAGTGTTATTTGTCTTTATTAAATAAACAATAATATTATATTTTTGTATATCAATGTCAATAGGATATTGTATGTTTTTTATCCACTTGAAAGGAAAACTTTCTATTTATGATCTATACATAGAGGAATGTGAGAAAACATTAAAGAAGTATTAGAGTGGTAATTTTGATCATTTTAATACTTATATATTATAAAAAAATTATATTTTATTTCATACTTATCATTTTTAAATTGGGAATGATATCAATATAATGAGACATGAAAGATGAGGAAAAAAATCAAATATGTGAACAATTTAGAAAAAACACATAAAATGTTATTTTCGATTGGTAACTTCTTTTGAAACAAAAATTTTATAAAAAAAAGATTCATCAAATTTGGATGTTATTTTTTAAGATTTATGTATGGAATAATAATAACTAGAATAGTTACAAAGTTTCATAAAGTCTTATTTTATTATAACATTTCCTTTAATTTATATTGAAATTATATTAAAAATAAATATTAAATACTTTGTTTTGTAATTTATAATTTTTGGCTGATGCTTAAACTCATAATTAAAATAGTTGAGTCAAATTTTGGTAGCATGTGAAAATTAATTTTTAACTTTAATTAGTTTTAATTTTATATAGTTTTTTAAATTTAACTTCAATTGAAACGTAGTTATAATTTGAAACAATTTATGATGTAAATATTTTTTATAATTATTTTATTGGTGTTGTTTTCTGCTGGTATTTATTCTTTAGGATATTCTATTTTTCCTTTATATAGGTTTGGTAAGCATATGTTTATATGATTTTTTAAAAAATAATTTATTTTTTACATCGATTATTTAATAACGAATTTAATATAAAACATTCAACATCGGTTATTTCATAACCAAGATGAAAATTTATGAATTTTTAATCTCTAGAGATAATTTATAGATCATTTTAAAAATTAATCAATATGAAATGTTTTTTAACAAGGATTATAAAATCCTATATAAAAAATTTATTTTTTTATGTCACTTACACTAATTTATCTCACAAACCAATTTTAAAAACTAAAAAAATGACATAAAAACTAGTTTTTTCACTTATGTTGGGAAATTGTCTCATTTTGAATTAATATGTGATGTAATCAAGGGATACTAGCTAGAACATTGGATTTTTGGGCTCCATGTGATTCAATTCAAGGACCCTAAGTTAGCTGAAGCAACTAAGAAAAGTGATGCTTCTTATAGGGTAGAGACCTATGAGAGGAACATGAATTATACATGTTTTCAACTGTGTTTGAATTGGGGTGGATTTATAGGAAATTAAAGGAAAATAATTAAATTAATCTTAAATATATTAAATTTTAATAGACTTAGGAGTTGTTTCTATGTTTTCATAGGATCCATATGATCTTCATCCATGTGTGGTTCAGGTTGATGAGGTGCAATCGGATGATCTAGTTGACTACTAGAGGATCAACCCAACTAAGAAGGTTGATCTTTGGAAGAATTCATTGTATGATTTCTAGCACCAAGACTTGGATATCCATTAGGGTAGTGCCTTTGATTTACACAATGATCACTAGTTAGAAGAGCTCAAGATTTTTGTCAGTTTGATCTAATCTAGGGAAGTGTATTTGGTTTTTCAAATTGCTAGTTAGATATGTGGGGAAACATGTAGAAGGTGGTTTTTTTTATCTTGGGGAGTGGAAGGAGGTGGATGTTTTATGTGATTATTTTCATAGGTAGTTTCAAGCTGATTTTCTATAATAAATCATGGGGTCAGTGATGATATATGAGATGATCTCCCTTCAGTAGGGGAGACTGAGCATGTGTGAGTTCAAGATCAGTTTTAAGGACCTCCTGTACCTTTTCCCTGAGATTTTTCTAGAAGATTATTTTAGAGCATGGTTTTAGGAGGAGGAACTTCACCCAGTTATTCAATATAAAATCACCCCATTTATGCTTACTGTATATTTATAAGCGAATAAGAAGTCTGATGAGATTAATAGGATGCATGTGTATCTAAGAACATATTGTGAGGGGAGTTCTCAAATGTTATCGAGGAGTAGGGATATTGGTGGCAGATGTTAGGTATCCAAGCTATCAAGGTTTTGACTAGTGAGGAGTTGGCCTTGAATCCCATTTTCCTAGATTTGGTGGTTCCCGTGCATCCATCATGGGATCTACTTCTGTATGTTTTTCTAATGACCCAAGATTTTAGTATGTGTTTTACTTTAAATAAATACTTTGTTAAGTAACTTCTATCACACATAAAAAAACCAAAAATGAACTTCAATATACCTTATTATAGTTAAAGGTAAAAATTAATAAATTATAAAAATATAATGTGGAATGTCATTAAGAAAATTATAATAAGAATACAACCTCAAGTAAATAACAAGATACCAAAATTATTTATTATAAAAAATATATATTATAATTTCTTACATATTATTTGTAATGTTATAGATTTTTCCATGTATTATTTTTAATATTATATGGGATTTCTTTCGAGACCAGGCGTTGAGACGACGCGCAGTTCCGAGGCCCGGTGAGCCCAGAACAAATTTTTGAATTTAATTAAATAATTAAATAACACGCGCATGTGGTTTTCTTGAAAAAGTGGAATAACCCATGAATGGGTGTTTGGATTGGAAATCCGAGGGCACCATTGTGTCCAGAGCAGTAGGTTTACCCTAGGGGAGACCTAACATCGACCGACACAGACCGGTGGTGAAATCTGGTTTTTTGGACGTAACCGTAATAAAATATTTATTAAAAATATTTTATTAACATCTTTACTACAACAAAATCTTTATATATTATCTTTTTAAATAGAGATTTACGCAGGGGTCCAGGGTTACAGACCTCATAACCCTGAAACCTCTAGAGGCTCAGGAGAAAACCTCCCAACGCGGCGACTGTGTTCTTGACGAGCTTCACCGATGATGACGACGCGACGAACAGATCTTCTCCAACGAACGTTGCGGATCCAGGTAGGGCGTTTGATCTCTTTGTGATTCCTTTTCCCCGTTCTTGATTCCTACAATGAACATGAACTAATCAATGAACAGATTAGCCTGTGGATCGATCGCAATTACGGGATGGGCTTTTTGTGGGGATTCTGGGAAATTGAATCCATGTTGATTTATTTTTTGTTGATTTCTGCTCCATTTAAACCTATTAACGGGAGCAGATCAACGCCATGACGAATGATAGAGAAGGTTCATTCCTCAAACTTGTTTTATTGGATTTATTCCCTTTTTCATTCATGCGTTCTTCGCGTTCTTTGTGGGGCGATGAACAACAGATATTTGCGCACCCGTTCTACGATGCAACGATCCCAAATTGAAGAATCGAAACCTCGACAATCTAGTGGAGGTGAGATGACAATTTCGGTAGACGATTCGGAGTGGATCAGAAGATATTTCGTTTCTGGGTGTTTTTCTTCAGATGGATCGTTGGAGGTTTATGAACTGATCGAAGGACCGAAAACACCCGATTCAGTGTTTTTATGATGGGACGAACCAATCACGGAAGCATCGGGATTAATGGATGAGAGATCAAAAATCCGGAAGATTGATCGAAGTGCGAGGAAGAAGACGACGTTCTGAAAAAATCTCGACTACACGGCGTGTAGTATGGGATACACGGCGTGTGTTTGTCGGCGGACTACCTGGCGCGTACTCCGGGAGTACAGAGACACGGGTTGGGTACATGACCAAGGACACGTCGTGTACACCCTTCCCCAGCCAGACCCGGCCAGATACATGGGATACCCCATGTACTGGTACACGGGCAGGCGACACGGACGGACCCTGTGTACGGGCATACAGCCAGGGTACACAGATGTTTCCCCGTTGATAGGACCTGGAATGTTCTTAGACCTACACGCCATGTATATGATTTCCTACATGACTCCGATTTCAAGACACAATCCATTTACACGGGTAGCACCCGGAGTCAAGGAACACGGCGTGTGAGCCTTCAACACGCCGTGTAGTCGAGTTTTACACAGCTTGGACGGATGACACGGGCCGTTTACACGGGTAGTACCCAGGGTCAAGGAACACGGTGTGTAATCATACTAAATGCTGTGTAACCAGTTTTACATGGCTTGAACCAGTTTCCTTCTGTGACTTGGACTAGTTTCCTTAGGGTTCTTCCCCTAGGTCTTTCTCCTGAAGGTTTCCGGTATCATTTCCTATGTACATGAGTATGATCCATTCAACAAGACTTCCAAAATAGAGTTGTTGGAATCCACTCTATGAGACTTAGAGCCAGATCCTCTATTTATTCCTAGAACCCTAGGTAGAGTTCTTGGTATCGACATGACCAACTTTACCATGGCACCGATCCTCTACTTAGGAGATTAGTTCAGATTGAGTTGTTGGAATCACCCCATAGCTATTGGTTGTGATCCTCATCTGAACATCGTGTTCTCAAGTACTTTTGGAGTGTGTTCTCTCATAACGAGTACTTCGTATCTCTCTCTTTAGACCTAGGAGTGTGTTCTCCTTGTTACATGCTTAGTGAAATCTTCGAGATGGATCCTAGTGGTGGTATCGTGATTGTCTATTGTGTATGAGTATATCTGGATATTCTTGTTATATGTTCTGTAAACATATACTGTGTAGAACTAACTGTATCTTTCATTTGTGGTATTTTCCTTATTGTATTCCTTTATGGTTTCAGGGTGTCCTACTGGGTATTGTTATACTCACCCATGCATGGGCTTTTCCCGCACGTGTCGTGTCTTTTGTAGACGAGCGAGCCTTTGACATGATTCTAGGCGGACCAGGACCAGATGGTGCTCAGTGAGATCATACAGGCCAAAGTGTGTTCCTACGACAACAGATTGTAGTCCCAATACCTTTCTTTACAGGTTGGACTTTGTTACAGGCTTTCTTTTTGTGGGATTGTACTTTAAGCCCAAGGTTTTACATTTATGTACTTTACTTTCTTGTCGTACTCTGTTGTTTGGGATTTTAGTGTATGAATGCATTTCCATTTTTTTAGTAGTTTTTACTTTTCATCTTTTTGGGCTTGGAGATGTGTGTGTGTGTGTATACAGGTTTATAGGCAATGCCTCCCATGTTAGTATCATGCCTACTCAGTGCTAATCACTAGCCCCTGGCCTATTGGAGGCGGAATTGGGGAGTTATGGCTTGGGCCCCTATGGGATGGGTTGTGACAGAGTGATATCAGAGGTGGTCAGTTATACCTTATGACTAAGAGTCTGTGAGTTGGTTTGGGGGCAATAGTGTTAAGTGTTTCGAGTTCGGCTTTCAGGCCAGGGACCCCAGTGTTGGTGTGGGCGACCGACATATCTATACACTAGGACTTTAATAACCTACTTTTCGACTCGGAACATGAGAACACTAGTTGCAGGGGAAAAATAATGGTACATGCATGGTTGTGGTTTCCATGTCCTTCTTGAGTCAGCTCTCCAGATATACTCACTGACTAAGACACATCTTGTTTCTATACAAGATGCCTCCGCAACATGCACCCGCTAGGATCCAGTAGCTTGATCACGAGGATGACCCCCTCAGTGATGAAGCTTCGATATAGGGATTGGATCTCCCAGCTTTACCTTCAGGTGGTGTGCCAGTTGTTCCACCACCTATGGAGCAGTGTTTAGTGCCTGCTGTATCAGTGGAGGAGGAGGGAAGGATGAGCGTACTCCATGAGTTTCAGAGATAGAGACCCCTCAGGTTTCGAGGCGTGCCTGACCCTCAGGCAGTAGAGGACTAGCTTGAGGCAGTGGCTAGAGTCTTCCGTTTGTTCAGGACACCAGCAGACCAGATGGTGATCCTGGTAGCGAGCCTTCTACAGGGCTCAGCAGGACGATGGTGGAGTTTGGTTATCCAGACCCACGACGAGGCGACTCTTGCATGTTCATAGTTTGAGAGCCTCTTCAGAGAGGAGTTTTCACCGGTTACCCTGAGAGTAGTACGTATTCAGGAGATTCTTTAGCTTCAGTAGGGAACTATGACGGTGGATAACTATTCATCGAGGTTTATCGACCTCTCCTGGTACTCAGTGGATATGGTCAGGTATCATTACTTTAGAGCTCAGACTTTTGAGCGGGGCTTGCACAGAGACATCTGAGCTAGCATCATCCCTATGATCATTTCTACTTATGCTGGGGTGCTTGAGCGGGCTTTGGTGGTCGAGAGTTTCTTGGCAGAGTAGAGACAACCAGAAGTTTTCAGTGGTGAGCGAGCTAGAGCAGAGACCTAGGAAACAGGGAGGCGACTTCAGGGACCCAGGCATGGGATACATTTCCCAAGGAGATCCTAGGACAGGGGATCTGCCGTATAGGGTTCCCAGGGTGCATCCAGCCAGCCTCGAGAGAGGCGATGTTACTCATGCGATGGCAGGGGACATCTCGCCCGAGATTGTCCGACCTATCGTACTACCAACACGGGAGCAGTGGATGGGCCACTGAGGCAGAGGAAACGTGTGGATCAGAAAGATCTGTGTGGTGACGGATGTTGTAGATTATTTGGGAGAGAAGATGGAGGTGGTCAACGTTTTGACCTTTTACCACCACCACCCCCAGGAGGTCCACCCCAGGCTCAGGGAGCTGGTGGACAGAGGCAGGGACAGCTGCAGGTGGCAGAGGATTATGACCCAGGTGCTACTGGAATGATTAGAGGTACAATCTGTGTCTTTTCTACTTTGGATGTCATATTGATAGACACAGGTGCTAGTCATTCCTTTCTGGATGCTTATCTTGTTCGAGACCTTGAGATTCCTATTGAGCCGTTGACTCGACCCTTATGCTTAGAAACACCGACTGGATAAGATTCAAAGATCACACACCTTTGCAGACAGTGTGAACTGACCCTTGGAGGTGAGAGTTTCGGTTGGAACCTCTTGGTGGTAGCGTCGAGGATTTAATATTTCATTCTTGGTATAGATTGGCTATCCACAGTTCATTCCCATATTGACTGTTTTAGGAGAAGGGTGCGGTGTGTCTGTAGTGATGGAACGGGGTTCTCCTTCATTAGTGAAAAAAAGACCCAGGCAGTGCAGGATGGACTCTTGAATAAGAAGGCACAACTGATTTCACATAAGTTGGCTTGCTTAGCCCTTGGAACAGTAGATGTTATGAGTTTCCAGTTTCCAGTAGTAGTGGCTGAGTACGAGGACGTCTTTCCGTAGGATGTCCCTGGACTACCTCCCCGTCAGGAGATAGATGTTTGCATTGAGTTGCAACCCAGGACAACACCGATATCAGCATCAGCATATCGGATGGCTCCTGCAGAGCTTCATGAGGTGAGGGTGCAGCTAGAAGACTTGTAGAGGAAGGGCTTCGTGAGACCCAACGTTTCACCCTGGGCGGCCCCAGTGTTGTTTTCCAAAAAGGCAGACGGGAGCTTGAGGCTGTGTGTGGATTACCGGAACTTGAATCAGGTGACCGTGAAGAACCGGTATCCACTATCAAGAATCAATGACCTCTTCGACTAGTTAAGAGGGGAAAGATGGTTCTCAAAGGTTGATCTATGATCAGGCTATCAGTAGTTACGATTAATGGATGAGGATATACTGAAGACGACTTTTAGATGTCCTTATGATCACTATGATTACTTGGTGACGCCCTTCGGCGTGAAGAACTCCCCAGAAGTGTTTATGGGACTTATAAACCAGATCTTTTAGCCCTATCTGGACTGGTTCATAGTAGTCTTCATCGATGATATCATGGTGTACTCTACGTCCAAGGAAGAGCATGCGGGGCACCTGAGGATGGTTCTGGATACACTCCAAGAGCACCAGTTGTACGGGAAAATCTCGAAGTGTCAATTCTGGATATAGGAGGTCCACTTTCTGGGACACGTTATCTCAGCAGATGGTGTAGCAGTGGAGCCAGCCAAGGTAGAGGAAGTGTTAGTATGAGAGCCACCCCAGAGCGTGATGGAGGTGCAGAGTTTCCTTGGGTTGGCAGGATAATATCAGAGATTCATTCCTAATTTCTCCAAGATTTCAGCACCCATGACATCTTTGACCCGAAAAGGGCAGCCTTTCATGTGGACCAAGAGATGCTAGTAGGCTTTTCAGCAGTTGAGACAAAGTCTGAAGAGTGCCCTGATCTTGAGATTACCGAAGGAGGGTGTCGAGTACGTAGTATTCTATGACTCATCAGGATCTGGGCTTGGTTGTTTTCTAATGCAGAGGAAAGCGGTGATTGCCTATGGCTCACGTCAGTTGAGGCCACACAAGAAGAACTACGTGACCCATGATCTTAAGTTGGAAGTGGTAGTGTTCGTGTTGAATATGTGGTGGCACTACCTAATGGGCGATCAGTTTATCATCTAATCTGATCACAAGAGTCTCAGATATATCTTTTATCATAAGGATCTAAATTTGAGACAAAGACGATGGCTTTATTTCCTCCAGGATTACGACTTTGAGATCATTTATACTCCTGGGAAGGGGAACAGTGTGGCAGATGCTATCAGTAGGAAATCCAGTTCGCAGTTGCTGGATAAGGTGACGAGGCAGTTGGCCTCTTTACAGTTATCCTTCATGGATAGAGATGAGGGAGATTACCTTCAGTCTATGGTTGTTACCCCTCCCCTCTTACAGCGAGTCAGGGAATCACATCTCGGGGATGCTAGCTGTGAGACTCTGCGTACTCAGATATCCACAGGTGATGATGCCGATGGATATTCAAAAGGTGGGGAGCACGTTGTTCTTTTTAGAGGGCATACAATAGTACCAGTGGCATTGCGGGAGGAGGTTCTGAGGGACTTCCATACATCTCCTTTGTCAATGCATCCAGGCATGGAAAAGATGTACCAGGACCTCTGACGTTAGTTATGGTGGCCAGGAATGAAGAAGAGTGTGGTAGAGTTTATTTCTCGATGCCTTACTTGTCAGCAGGTAAAGGCTGATCACTAGGTGCCAGCAGGTTTGACTTAGACCCTTGAGGTTCTAGAGTGGAAGTGGCATGGGATATCCATGGACTTCAAGACGAGTTTCCTACGTACGTCCAGGGGACACGATGCTATCTGGGAGATCGTTGACCGACTCACCAAGTCGGCGCACTTCCTATCCACACGGGAGAAGAGTTCAGTAGAGATCTTGGGATGCCTCTATGTACAGGAGATAGTTCGACTTCATGGAGTTCCATCCATGATAGTCTTAGATCATGATGCTCGTTTCACATCCCGGTTGTGGAAGGGATTACAGGAAGCTTTTGGGACTCAGTTATGCTTGAGTAAAACGTTCCATCCTCAGACTGATGGTCAGACGAAGTGGACCATCTAGGTTCTGGAGGATATGCTACGAGCTTGCATACTTGACTTTAGTTGTAGCTGGGAGGATCACCTACCACTGGTGGAATTTTCTTATAACAACAATTATCATTCCACTATTGGTATGACACCATTCGAGGCTCTGTACGGGCGACCTTGCAGGTCACCACTTTGCTGGACTAACCCAGGGGAGTCAACACTTATGGGCCTAGAGATGGTGTGAGCTACTACAGAGAAAGTGTAGGTCATCCAGGATCAGATTAAGACTGCACAGAGTCAGCAGAAGTCTTATGCCGACCAGAGATGGAGGCCGTTGGAGTTTGAGGAGGGAGACCATGTGTTCCTTCGGGTCTCACCTCAAAGGGGATTGCGGAGATTTAGCCGAGGTGGAAAGCTATCTCCGAGGTTTATCGGCCCTTTTCAGATTCTGAGTAGAGTTGGTGAGGTGGCATACCGCTTGGCTCTACCTCCTCAGATGGCCTGGGTAGACAATGTCTTCCATGTGTCGCATCTGCGGAGGTACGTGCATGATCCATCACACGTTATCGACTGGGGCGAGCTGGATATAAATGATGGAGTGACCTTTGATGAGTACCCAGTGGGGATATAGGATCGACAGGGGAAGATCCTTCATGGGTAAGCTATTCCCTTGGTGCGTGTCCAGTGGCAGCATAGGAATCTCCAGGAGAGCACGTGGGAGCGGGAGGCTCAGATTCGTGTGCAGTACCCACATCTTTTTGAGTACCCTTTATTTTGGATTTTCGGGGATGTAAAAGCCCTAAGGTGGGTGTGATGTAATGTCAAGGATTTTTCCATGTATTATTTTTAATATTATATGGGATTTCTTTCGAGACCAGGCGTTGAGACGACGCGCAGTTTCGAGGCCCGGTGATCCCAGAACAAATGTTTGAATTTAATTAAATAATTAAATAACACGCACGTGTGGTTTTCCTAAAAAAGTGTAATAAACCCTGAACGGATACTCGGATCAGAAATACGAGGGAACCGTTGCATCCAGAGCAGCGGGTTTACCCTAGGGGAGACCTAACATTGGCCGGCGTAGACCGGTGGTGAAATATGGTTTTTTGGAGATAACCGTAATAAAATATTTATTAAAAATATTTTATTAACATCTTTGCTACAACGAAATCTTTATATATTATCTTTTTAAATAGAGATTTGTGTAGGGGTCCAGGGTTACAGACCTCATAACCTTGAAAACTCTGGTGGCTCTCGAGAAAACCTCCCAACGCGGCGACGATGTTCTTGAAGAGCTTCGCCGACGATGATGACGCGGCGAACAGATCTTCGCCAATGAACCCCGTGGATCTAGGTAGGGAGTTTGATCTCTTTGTGATTCCTTTTCCCTGTTATTGATTCCTACGACGAACGCGGACTAATCAACAAACAAATTAGCCTGCAGATCGATCAAAATTGCGGGATGTGCTTTTTGTGGGGATTCTGGGAAATTGAATCCATGTTGATTTATTTCTTGTTTATTTCTACTCCGTTTAAACCTATTAACGGGAGCAGATCAACGCCGTGACGAATGATGGTGGAGGTTCATTCCTCAAACTTGTTTTATTGAATTTATTCCCTTTTTCGTTCGTGCGTTCTTCGTGTTCTTCGTGGGGTGATGAACAACGGATCATTGTGCATCTGTTCTGCGACACAACGATCCCAAATTGAAGAATCGAAAACATTAAAATCTCGCGGAGGTGCGACGATGGTTTCGGTGGACGATTCAGAGCGGATCGGAAGATATTTCGTTTTTAGGTGCTTTTCTTCAGATGGATCGTTGAAGGTTTATGACACGATCAAAGGACCGAAAACACCCAATTCAATGTTCGCATGATGGGATGAACCAAGCCCTGAAGCATCAGGATGAACAAATGAGAGATCACGAATCCAGAAGATCGGCCGAAGCGCGAGGAAGAAGACGACGTTCTGAAAAAATCCCATCTACACGGCGTGTAGTATGGGATACACGGCGTTTGTTCATCAGCAGACTACCTGGCATGTACTCTGGGAGTGCACAAATATAGGTTGGGTAGACGGCCAAGGACATGCTGTGTACACCTTTCCCCGGCCAGACCCGGCTAGATACACGGGATACCCCGTGTACCGGTACACGGAAAGATGACACTGAAGGACCCCATGTATGGGCATACAACCAGGGTACACAGATGTTTATGGTCTTCTATTATTGAGAGCATGAGAATCTCTATTTAGTATTCATGGGAAGCATGCATGCATGACCATTTCTGTCAGTTTTTATATAGTCTTCAAAGGAGATATATGTAGAGAGAATCTTTGATTGTATTTGATGAGTATTGTAGGCCTCATAAAACCAATTATGTCCCTTCTCAAGCTTGGGAGAGACTATGCACATACTATATTGAAGAGACATTCCAAAGGAGATCCAGTTCTAGTCACCAGAATTGGGGGAGGCCGAATGTCACACACAAAGTTGAGAGTTGTACTTTCATTATACATCATCATCAACATTTGGTAAGTAGTATTATGTAATAATTATATATATATTTATATTTAATACTAAATATTTTTGGTAAATTTATATAATTTATAGTTGATCTAAAAATTACTGAGTTTTATGTGTATAAGATGTTGTACAATGATAGTACTGGACAAATTACTGGTAAGAGACAATAGTATATTGTGGTTAATATTTTTTTTAGTTTTTCCAATTAATGCAATATTTTTTTATCTTCTTAAATTATATTTATATAGTTATAGGATACATAAAAGATATAGGTTTCTCATATGTGTGAGAGTCAGGTTGAGATAGATGGTGGACATAAGGGCTCATGAAAGTCACATTTTGATGAGGCAACTTAGACACAGGTGACGATGAGTGGTTTTCATAAAGGTCAAGTGATCGGTATTAGTTCATGATCGACCCTAGATAGTTTTTATGGAATTGAAGTGATGCCATCATATAGCTCAAATATAACATCATCATCATCGTCATTTTTTGCTATGAAGTATGAGGCAAGGCTATGATCGCAAGATGAGGTCATAAATAGATTTAAAATAGAGTAGGAATAACAGTGATGACTATGATATCACCAATATTAGGAAATGATAGAGTATATGTGGAAGCACACACCTGGTTTAGGAATGTAGTTCTATCTGCTAGCTGGACCTGATTTCCCACCCCCTTCCAGACCTGATCTCCCACCCCCTCAATGAAATTCTATGATGTATTTTTCATGACATTACTTTTTTATTATATTTTATTTTTAATTTTATAATGAATGACTTTTATTTTTTTTATTTACCATTTTTTTGACTATTTACGACATAATAAAATTTTCATCATAAATAATAAAATTTGGGATGAAATTAACCACAACTGACTATTTATAATGAATTACTATCAGAAAAATGTTTTTGTAATGGATTTTCATTACAAATAGTCCATTATAAAAAAGTTAAATTTCTACAGTGTAACCTTGGGTCTAGGTGGACTAGTGTATTCTATTTAGAATCATGTTCTGGAAGCACATGGGGTATAAAAGAGTGAAAAATAGACATTTGGGATCAAATTAACAACCAACATAGGTTGGGTGATGTTTTTGTATGTCCACACAAATTTATTTAGGATGATAAATGTTATGATGGGGAGTTTGTAATGCTCGAGTGTATGAACGAGCCTTAAGTCTCAGTGAGAGTTTGTATTTTTTGTTTTTCAGAGGGTTTAGAATTTCATCCAGTATTCAAAACTAAATGTTGAGAGTTGGAACCCCTCAAAAGAGCCACTCTGGATTAGGAATGAGGGTTGGGTGGTAGGTTTAGGGTTTAGGAGAGCACTAGAGTAAAACCGGGGCTAGTTAGGCTACTCCAGCATCCACCGGCTAGCTAGTGGTTGGCTATTGGCTCATCGATGGCCTTTATAGAATCTAAGAAGCCCTATTGGGATCACCGGCTAGCCGGTGGCCCAGTAATATCTAGAAGGTGTCCTCTTGGGAACTTTTTAAGTGGGGTACAACCCCATTATTTCACCTAGGCTTCCCCCTTTTCTTCTTATTCAGGGTTTCCTCCCCTTTTTGTCTAGTAAACCCCTCTTCCACATCCTATACTCACTCTCTTAATCCGTGAGATATCCCCTTTATTATTGGATATTGAAGGTTCCATCACTTGTGATCAAGTGATCTAAGTGAGTTTATGATATCACTTTACTTCCTTCTTCATTTATTATTGTAGCTAGTTTTATCTCCCACTTTTAATCTAATACACTCTATTTTCAGGGAATTATTATATTTCCTCATTTTCTATCAATATAGAATGAATTGATAGTTGTTACACAATGAGTGGAATTCTCTATTCATGAAGTAAGTGACCCCTTAAACTTAACCCATAGTCCCATCATTTTTTCGTATTCATGATGCATTCAAGACAACAATTCCATGCATTAACTGAATTTTAATTAAATATTTTAAATTGGATTGCCTTCATTTATTGTCTCATGTATCATTTCTTGAACCATATAAAAATTTTAGTTCCATGAGGGATGAACTTATTTCAGTTTTGACCATGAATGGGCTTGGGGTGAGCAATGGTGGTCTAATCATAAGGGTTAACTGAGAAGCTATAATTGAAATTGATTGTTGTAAAATGGGATTTTTCAACCATCAATAATTTGATAATGGTTTAGACCTTGAATTTTACCTATTGAATTGTAAGAGTTGGTTTGTGAAGTGGATTTAAACTTTGAGGTGGGTTTAAGAGAATAACTGGTGTTGTTTGTAAAATTGATGAATTATGTTGGGATGGACTTTGGTGAAAAGAATATGAGATTATGGAATGATCCTAATATTGAGTAAAGGGGTGAATTATGGTTTTGAAATGGGTGTTGAATGTTTTAAGTGATTTGTTGACTTGTGAATTGAAACAAATGTGTTAAATGACAATGTTGGTTAAATAGAGTGATAGTAAGAAACCTATAAGGAGTTTTCCTTTACGTCTTGTGAATGACACCCTATTTAATCAAGCTTATGGAATTATAAGGATTTTATGAAATGATTGTGAGATTATATAATGTAATGGTCTATAATAATGGTTTTTCTAATTGGTAAATGATATTTACTGTGTAAATGATTGTTATGGGTGAAATTACTTGGGTGTCATCCCTTGGATACCATTTTGGATATGAAATAGGTGGAATGACTTAAGTGAGTGTGGATTCTGTTAGGGGACTTTCTTAAATTCCATGGGAGGATACGTCATTGGATTCAAGGATGTCTAAAGCTAAGAAATGCCATGATCTACCTTGGATTCTTTACTGATTTATCACTGCAAATACCAAGAAGATACCTCCACTTGGTTTCAGGTGATGTATTATGTATTTAATTCCATAGATGAATGTTGTTGACTCCCTCAGAAATCCCTTGTGAATTCCATAGGATGATCTCTCCAAATTTAGTTCGATTATATGAGATTCAATTCCATAGGAGTGGGTTTAGATTCTGATCAATCCTAACACTCTGAATGCCTTATACTAGAGGTTACTTATATTTAGTTTAAAGTATTCCAAGGTTGAATTACTTAGATTTTATTAGATGAAACTGAGAGGAATGATATAGATGACATCCTCAGGCTCTAGATTGACTTGGTAAGAAAGAAATTTCTGGTTAATCCCTTGTAGATTCCATTATGTTTTCATGGATACAATTGCCTTGGATACACACCTTGGAACTGACATGAGTTATTAGTTACATCACCTTGATTAGAGATACACTTGCACTAGTCAAAGTAGCTATGAAAAACCTCAGGTGTCATCACAGAGCCCGAGATCAGATTTTGTGTTTCTATTTATAGATTTCATTATCTGATTATATGGAAATTTTTTATTAGAAACACCTCTACATTCACTTTCTATATGGAACGGTTTTAGGGACATCATTTCTGGTGGACTAATGAGTTATAATCACACCCTTATTGGACCTCCATGACAATTGGGTACCTAAGAAGAAGACCATTTTTTGTAGGTTATAGGTTTAGGGCTATTGACTATTCCTTGGGTGAGGCATTATATATTATTGGGACCAAGATCCATCATGATAGATCCAATAGATTGATGGGCCTAAGTCAAAGTACATACATTGACAAGATACTGAAGAGATTCAACATGGAACAATACAAGAGAGAATTTTTGTCAACGTCACATGGAATTCATCTTTCCAATAAAATGTTTCCTTAGGAACATGAAGAAATAGAGATAATGGAAAGGACTCCATTCACATTAGTGATTGGATCATTCATATACGTCATGCTATGTACTAGGCTAGATGTTTCCTACACATTGAGTGTAGAAGGAAGATATCAAGCTGACCTAAGTGACTGTCATTGGATGGTTTTTAAGACTATCTTTAAGTATCTGAGGAATACTAAGGATATGTTATTGGTTTATGGAGGAGATGAGGAACTAGTCATTAGAGGATATGCAGATGCTAGTTTCCAAACTGATCAAGATGACATGAATTCACAAACAGGATACATCTTCACTTTGAATGGAGGTACTATGAGCTGGAAGATCTTAAAGAAGAGTGTGTTCGTAGATTCTACAGTGGAGTACAAGTATATCGCAGCTTTTGAGGCAGCTAAATAGGAAGTTTGTATGTGAAGCTTCATCCAGGAGCTATATGTGGTTCCCAACAGTAAATATCCCATCACACTCTATTTTAATAATACTGCACGGGCTTTGCCCTCATGTGTCGTGTCTTGTGCAGACGAGCGAGCTTTTGATAGGATTCTAGGTAGACCAGGACTGGACGGTGCTCAGTGAGATCAGACAGGCCAAGGTGTGTTCCTACGACAATAGATTGCAGTCCTAGTACCTTTCTTTACAGGTTGGACTTTGTTACAGGCTTTCTTTTGGTGAGCTTGTACTTTAGGCCCAGGGTTTTACATTTCTGTACTTTACTTTCCTGTCGTACTTTGTTGGTTGGGATTTTAGTGTACGCATGCATTTATATTTTTTTAGTAGTTTTTACTTTTCAGCTTTGTGGTCTTGGAGATGTGTGTGTGTGTATAGGTTTATAGGCAATGCCTCCCATGTTAGTAGCATGCCTACTCGGTGCTAGTCACCAGCCCCTAGCCTATTGGAGGTGGGATTGGGGAGTTGCGGCTCGGGCCCCTCTTGGACGGGTCGTGACATTATTATTATTATGATATAATGTATTTATGTAATTCAAATGAGGATAAATTATTAACATCCAAGAAATAATTAAGCAACTATAATGAATGTTAATTTAATAATTTATGGATAAATAAATATGTTTTGTTTAAAAGCATTGATTTTATTGTATATTGTATATGTTTTATTTGTAAGATAAATTTATAAATTTTAGAATTCTAATGCGTTAAAATTAACTTTATTTTTGGATTAAATATATAAAAAATATTTTAGGGTGAAGTTTTTGGGATTTTTTCTGAAATAGTTTATTTTTAGGCGAATCATGAAAAATACTATTTTTATAAATACTGCAACTTTCATGATATAATTATAATATAAACAAGAATGAAAAATATGTAAAACCATTTAATCTAACAAATATGAATTTATGGAGTAAAATAAATAATTTAAGCTATTATGTTGAATTTAGTAACACATGCTTGATTTTTTGGAACCTAAGTTATATTTTATTCTAATAAAAATCTATTTCGGTCCTTTTCATTTAATTTGGTATTCCAAATAATCCATTAGGTTTTAGATTGATTTTAAAGTAGTAAAACTATTATTTTTTATCTATAATCCAATAAATTCTATGATAAAAAATTCTATACATTATTTTGGTGTAAATTCATTTTTATTCTTAAAAATACATTTTTCTAAAAATTGTTTTTCATTACGTCTTGAATAAATATATTAAAAGTACTTTTTACCAAATATATAAATTTAATATTTTAAAATTTATTAAATATTTGGAATCAGAATATTTAAATTTTTTAATAACTTCAATTTTATTTTTATTCAAAAAATTGGTTACTTAGGTAAAAAATGTTAGTCACCATCATTAAGGTTAAATATGGTATATGTTTAAACTAAGAGATAAGGACAAAAATATCACTAAAACTTGTAAAAAGTTTATTGGATGAGTGATTTATACCCTACATTATCGTATCTTCAATTTTTTTCTATTTTGTGACACTTTCCTTTGAAAATTACTTTATATTATTTTAAATTTATGGGTATTTATAAGGGTTCCACTCCCCTCACTTATAAAAGGCCACTCCTCTCATCATTTCTTTACAAACCTTGAGAACCTTATCTAAACCATGTTCTTCCAAAATAACTTCCCATCACCCTTTCCCATGATCTAGAGGTTCTATTCCCACCAAAAGACTAATTCTAGAAGGCTTAAGGAGATATCTAAAGGAGGATACATAAAGAAGTGGCAATCGACTTAACTGAGTTCTTTTACATTTATTTATTCTTAGATCACCTCAAAATATTCTATAACCACATAAAAAATAAGGGAATTAGTATCATTAGTGTAATAAAATTTTATGTTTTTCTAAAAATCATTGTCTATATCCTTTCCATCTAATTTAAAATGGAAATGTCGCTCGTGCATACGTGCAATCTGCCACCTCCCCAGAGCGATGTATTTCATTTTTCATAACTTACTCTCATGGATGGTTATAAATATGGATTTAATTAATAAATGCGATATATATGGAATAATTATTATTTTAAATGATAAATATTTATCTACCTTTATTTCTATAACATCTCGAACCAGGTGCCACATACTAGTGCCCCGAGCTGGTCTGTTAATGGCCTAAAGTGTGCCTCCTCATATGGAATATACTACCAACTAACAAAGAAGTTCTAAGATATAAAAATGGGGAGACTATAACCTATTTATCAACGTAGAACCACAATGGAAACAACCCAACAATAATTAATAGATAATAACCAACAACCAAGATAACACAATAACCAGAACAAACCAATATCACATGACAAACTAGATCTAAAAACAATATCCATAACAAAATAGTAGATATATCAAGAAAAATAAGTGTAATTTGTCAAAATTAAAATCCAAAATAAATAAATTGACAAATATCCTATGTAGGTTCCAACACCAACTCTGGATCCTGCATCCATGCTCCATCCCAACCCAGCCATCTAACATAGGGCTCCTTTCCTTATCCTGTCCAAAAAACATGAAGTATATTTGGGTACCAATTAGGCAGCCTGAGTAGGGTGTGAGTATAAATCTATAGGTCACCACCAATGACATATAAAAAAACATATATTCAATAAAAATGTATATAGTTGTATAAAGAATAAAGTTAAATGCATAAAGTAAATAGTTATCAAAATTTAATATTCTTTAATTAACCACAAAATTTTACTGGGTTCACGATGACACCCAACCCATTAATACCTGCTTCAGCCTGTACTGGAGTCTAAAACATATCACATAGGGGTTTAAAATTCATTATCACATATCCTTTCATTATCCATTTAATTTCAATTCATATCATAGATAATTGTAACCATGGTCTAATGCCAATAATTTTTGGCATAGAACATCATGTCTAGAACCCCATGAGTATTTAGAGCATCAGTTCCTGTCTCACACTCCACTTATCAGTCAATCACATATGGTTATTTGGAGCATCAATCAATGTCCGACACTCATATATCAGTCAATAAAATATGTTTATTTGGAGCATCACTCTGTGTCCTACACTCATATATCAATCAAACAAACATATATCACATATATCCTATATATCACATCAATCAAGGTTAATCAACATTAACCCCCTTTTTATCATTATACATTAGGGATAACATTTTAATTATAAAAAAACCACGATTAAACACTCTAGTCACATGAAACAATATGATAAAATCACTATTAAACAAATTAACAACATTTATCCATATAATTCATTAACCCTTGAAGGTTAAGACAAACATCCCTTTTATTCCCATTAATTATCCAATTCAACATTCAATTAATCAATCAATTCCAAAATCCCTTTAATTGACCAAATTATATAATCACATTAATCAATCAATTTAATTTCCCATTATTCACTATTTTAATAATCAAAATTACAAAATTCAATTTTTCTAAGTTTAACTCATTTCGCAATCACATGGAAAATCAATTAATCAATTCCTTAATTCCATAAATTAATAAATCAATAAATTTTTTAAATTAAAAATTAAATTTAAAAATGTGCCAATTGAAATATCATAATTCATACATTCAATTGGAATTCAAGACTATGGGAATTTAATTTATACCACCAACCTCATGATCTTTGATTGATGCTTGCCAAAAGAAACCTCCAATTGAAGCGAAACAACCAAGATCATGATCAAGAATGAGATATAGATCCAAAAGATAGATCCAAGATAAAAAAAATTAGATCCATGAAAACCTATATCTAGATCCATTACCAACAGAAGAAAATATTCTTTCAAAGTATGAGAGAAAGATAAGAGAGATGGAGTAAACCAATCTAGATGAGATCTATTATTGGGTGAGCTTCAGATTCTTTAATCCGATCTCCAATTCATTAAGAACAGAGGTTATAATGCCTTGGAACTCATATAGAAGTGTCTAAAATTTGTATTAATCAGTTTAGATCTGAGTGGGGATGATTAAGGATTAATACTAGGGGGTTTGGGATTTTATTTTAATTTTTTGGTGGTTTAAATTTCTGTGCACATAGTTTCCTGTATGGAGCACACAATTTTCCCTAACAATGTGCATAACTGTGAACCTCCTCCCAAAGGTCACACAATTACTTATAATAGGGAACATAGTTGAAAAAACCATGAAACAACCGTGAAAATACCCTCTATTTGGTTTTACATGGTTTGTTGGCCTGGGTGCATGGTTTGGGAAAACCGTGCGCCAACTGTGTACTGCCCCTCTTCCTTCCAAAATTCTCTAATTTCTACCAAAAAATTCCCAAGGTAAAACCCAACCAATATAAACTAAAAAGGTAAAAGAGTACCTATAATAGAGGTCAATACATCACTATAAAAGGTTGGGATCTTACAATCTCCCCACCTTATAAAAGCTCATCCTCGAGCTGTATTCTTAAGAATATCTAAGATTCCAAGCGAAAAAGACTGGGCCACTGAGCCTGTATGCATATATGCTTCTCTCCCCCATGTTTCCTTCTGAAAATGGACATGTTGACACAATACTTGAACTATAAGAATAATTTTTTCCCACAACACTTTCTCATTACAATCCAACACACACATATCAGATGCTCCTCAAAGGATGCATCTGTATCCAGCTCCACATCATCCACATTGATCACATGAGAAGGGTTAGGGTGATACCGCCAAAGTTGTGACACATGAAAAACATCATTAATAGAACTATAACTCTATGGAATAGCCAATTAGTATGCCACCAAACCAATTATCTCCATAAAATCAAACAGTGCAACAAACCCGGGCGCTAACTTTCCTTGTCTCTAAATCCCATGATGACCTAATCTAGGCAACACCCCAAGGAAAACACAAGCACCCTCTATAAAATCTAGGGGTCTTTGACATCTATCAACATATAAATTATATTTACTATGATCTATATCCATATGCTTCCATGTCAAATGAACCTTATTTGATCTATCTTATATGAGACTCAGTCCCAAAAACTCTGACTCAATTGCCTCCATCCAACATAGAGGTGATCTACATGGCCTACCATAAAGAGACTCATATGGATCCATCAGTATAATTACTTAATAAATATTCTTATAGGTGAACTCTAAAAGTGATATATTCTTCTACCAAGACCCACCTAAGTCTAGAACACATTTATTAGCATATCCTCAAGCACATGTATAATACATTTTGAATTCCCATTTGTCTATGGGTGTAAATACACACTTAGAAAACCTTTTTTACCAAGAGAATGATACATAACATGCTAGAAGCATGAAGTAAAATGCGAGTCATGGTCTAAAACAATACTACATGGCACCCCATTTAGATATATTGTCACCCAAATGTACAAATATCCCAACTGGACCACTAAGAATGTCTCTCGTATATGTAAGAAATGTGCTGCTTTCATCAGTCAGTCTATAATCACCCAAATAACATCATTCTTCCAAGGTTTCATTGGGAGACCCACTAAAAAGTACATAGTAACATTTTCCCACTTCCATTCTAGAATGGTAAATGCCTGTAGTAAACCACTATGTTGTTGATGCTCAAACTTCACTTGTTGATAGGTGTAAAATCATGTCACGAACCCTGGAATCTCCTTTTTTCATGCCTGAGCACCAATAATTCCATCATAGGTCATGATATTTTTTTTCAAACTCATATGCACCACCCACTTTGAGGCATGAAATTTAAGCATCATATCCTTCTATATACTCATAGGAACATCAACCTGATTCCTAACATAGATGATATAATCCTCATCTATAGTCAAATTGAAAGGTAAATCCCCACTTTCAAGTATTTATCTCAAGGAAAAACATTTTGTATCCTAATAATACCTCTCTATAACCCAACTCAAAAAGTGTAAACTCTACTGAAACTGATATGAGATTCATCTTCTTCTGATCCTTTTGAGCCACAACATACTTATCAGTCATCAAAGTCATCATACTCCACTTAGAGATAGACTCATAAAATTCTTGAGTGTGTGTTTTCCTACTTAGAGAATCAGTAACATTGTTTCCCTTATTGTGTGTAAATGATATCTCAAAATCAAATGATAGCATATACTCAACCCATATCCACTGCCAAAGATTCAAGTATCGTTTCAAAAAGATGTACTTTAATCTCTTATAATTAGTATACATAATTTTTTTCACCCAATAGATAAAACTAAAAATAATTCAAAGCATAAACCACTATAACTAATTAAGGATCATGTGTAGGGTAGTTTCATTCATGTGGCCTCAACTTCCATGAACCATACACCATGACTTGATCCTGCTGCATCAACACTTTTCCAAGACCGATCCCATATGCATCACAAAAAACTGTATATTCCTCCCCTATCTCGGGTATGATCAAGATTCATGCTATATTCGAATGCTTCTTCAACTCATGGAAACCATTCTGACATGTTCTAGGCCATTCAAACTTATCCCCGTTCTTGGTCAAGCCTGAAAGTGGTGATAAAAAGTGGGAAAATTCCTAGATTAACCTCTGGTAATATATTTCTAAACCTAGAAAAATATGGATATGAAAAAAATTCTTGGGATTCTACTAAGAAATAAATTCCTACACATTCTATGGTTCCACTAACACAACTTCCTCTAAGATGATGTGATCCAAGAAATGTACCAGATCAATCCAAAACTGACATAAGATAGCTTGGAGTGCAACCGATGCTCTCTTAGTGTACTCTGGATGATGTTAAAATGTTGGACATGATCATCATGAGTTATGAAGTAAACCAATATTCCATCCAAAAACACTACCACAAATAGATCTAGGTATGGGTGGAAGATTCAGTTCATCAAGGCCATAAACACTGCTGGAGTGTTCATCATCCTAGATGATATTACAAAGAACTCATATAGTTCATTCCTTCTTGTGAAAGCAGTCTAAGGTATATTAAAATGCTGAAATCTCAACTAATGATACCCCATTATCAAGTTGATCTTACATAAAACAATAAATCCTATCAACTGGTCAAATATATTGTCGATACATAGAAGAGGATACTGATTCTTCACAATCATCCAGTTCAACTTATGGTAATCAACACACAAGTGAAAGGTCCCATTAGACTTATCTTCAAACAAGACTGGAGAACCCCAGGGAAATGTAATTTTATGGATACATTCCTTATACATAAACTCTTCTAGCTGAGTCTTGGGTTCTTGAAGCTCTGTTGGTGCCATTATTTAAGGTGGAATAGAAAATATCTCAGCTCCCAACATGATCTCAATTGTAAACTCCATGTCTCTCTTAGGTGGAATCCCTGATAATTACTCAAGAAACACATTGTGGAACCTATCCACTACAAGTGGAAAGACATCATTCTTTACACCTCTATAATATAGAAATAGACTAGAAACTTGGGCAGTGATCTCCCTTAGTTGCTGATGACGTGGATCAGCATTGCACACCTGGATATCCCACTCTCCATGATGAACATATTTTTCACCTTCAGATGATGTAAAATTTAATCTCCTATGGTAATAATATATTTGGGATAAATAAACCACAAAACAGCCCATACCCATAATTAGGCCAAAGCCTAACATATCCAGAATGTAAAGATCCCATAGAAAAAGATACTCCCTAACCTTAATAGAACACCCCTTACATTAACAGATTTCCCTATACTGTACTCTTAATGGTGTATTGATCGTCATAACCCCACTCAAAAACTCCACTACCAAACTCAACCCATTCACAAGTTGTACATATATAAAAGAATTAGAGGTACCAATATCAAATAAGGCACTAGATATCATAGAAGCTACAAGAATAGTACTTCTAACTATCAATGGTTCAACCTTGTTATCCACTAGTGTAGGCTGAATGACATGAAATTGTCCTACCCCTCTTCC
Source organism: Viscum album (assembly GCA_963277665.1). Lineage (NCBI taxonomy): Eukaryota > Viridiplantae > Streptophyta > Magnoliopsida > Santalales > Viscaceae > Viscum > Viscum album. Next base: position 95,545,090 of record OY728142.1, on the reverse strand, counting down.
CTATAATGAAACTTGAGTGTCCTGAGATGAACCATTCTATTGATATTATCACTCTTTTCCTGAAGTACCTCATCCACTGCCTCTACCACCATGTCCAGTAGAACTCCAACTACCAGAATGATATAGTGTATAATATCCCCTTCAAATACTTTGTTTTTTATAGCCACCCCATCACTACCAATATATTGTGGGTTCCTAAAGAATCACTATAGATGTCCCATACTACTGCTGGCTCAAAACTCTACTAGAGGCCAGGGGAATTATTTATGATAGTAACCCGAACTAAAACACTAATGATATAGCACTTGAGTAAGATCCTGAGTAACTAATCCCTCCCCCCTGTCAATTCTACTTTCCAATGCTTTGGCCAAATTCTCATAAGAATGATTCATACTCTAATAAATTGTACCTTTTAATCATCTAGTAGAAACCAAATTTCCTCTACTGGAAGCTTCCTTTAGGTTCCACTCAGAAATGAAATCCTAATTCACCACTTTAGAATTTTTTTTCAGCGGAAAGATATTCACTTGGGACTTAATCTCACATTTAAGACCATCCTAAAACCATTTCACCATGGTCTCCTCATATCCTTCCTACACTAAAGAAAAGCATTGAAAATCCATGAATCATCCAGCATAGTCCATCATGGACACAATCCTCTAAGTTAACCTCATAAACTCTAGTACCCTCTCTAGCTTGAGCATCTTAGGGAAAAAGTGATTCAAAAACTTATCCTGAATGTCCTTCCACTCTATACTGTCTAGATTTCCATCATGAGTGTGGATGTCCCACAAATGCTACACTAATTCTCATAACATATTAGTATCTAACTTGACCCTCTTCTTATTAGGAGTATCTAAATGTTCAAGAATCATTAGTATGGGCTCAATCTAGAACTCAGTTTCCTCAGGTCCACTATATTTGGTGAAATTCGGAGGGTGATGTAATTGAAACTCCCATGTTAGGTTAGACATACTCTTCACAACCCGCTCTGGATATCTCCTTATAAAATACATAAAGAGATAAAATTTCTCAGGTAACATCTATATGACTCCTTCACCCTACACTATTTATGACTCAGGTTTTACTGATGGGGGATCATTTCTAGCCATATCCTCCTGTCATCCTATCAAAAAACATTGTCATGGAGGCATATATATAAAATGATAAATTCACACCTTAGGAAAAATTTCACAGCATTAACACATTCAAAAATAGGAATTCACATAAATCCATAACAATTCATCCTCCATTTTCTACCACATGGTCAAAATAGAGGCACTATAACTACCCTTAATCATCCTTCCTCTAGGATATGATTAACAAAGGTAAACACATTATCTTTAACCTAGTTTCTCATTAGACACCTATTTTACACATTTTACATCATTTTAAAAATTTCAACTCACATTAGTCACATTTTTAGTTTAATTATATAAGAAAAGAAAAAAAATTCAATTCCATCAACTTACACAAAAACCTATTTTTCCCATGCATGTGTAAAATGATGTATGTCACAATAATTCCTAAGTACCTATAATGAAGTATACTCACTCAACTATTATTACATATTGGAAAATGAGTCAAATATTATAAAATATCATAAAAAATAGTCACATCAAACAACAAGTTCATCACTCTAGTTGAAATAAAATTCAACTATAACATCAAACATCAATAAAAAAATCCTACCCCTGGTGCTTGGGGTTTTCCCCATACATGGGTTAACTACTCCCATGCACGAGCTCATGTCTAAGTCCTAAATCATCCTAATATTCTACCTAAATTTCCTAAATAGTAATAAAAAATAAAATAAAATAAAACCCTCTCTGATACCACTTTGCAACTTCCCGATTAGGGTGCTAGATACTAGTTCCCTAAGACGGTCAGTTACGTGACCTAAAGAACACCTCCTCATACACCAAAGGTTTCCAACTAGTAGTGAGGGTATGAGATATCAATATGGGGAGACTATACCCAATTTATCAAAGTAACACTATAATATAAATAACCAAGAAATAACCAATAGATAATAACCAACAACCAGGATAATACAATAACCAGAAAAAACTAGTATCGCATGATGAACCGAAACTGAAAACAATTTCCATAACTAAACATTAGATATGTCAAGCCAAATAAGTGTCAAGTGTCCAAATGAAAAACCAAAATAAAGACCCTAAAAAATACCCCAAGTGGGTTCTGACACCTAGTTCGGTTCCCTCATCCATGCTCCATTCCAACTCATTCATCTAACATAGGGCTCTTTCACTTATCCTATCCAGAAAACATGAAGTATATTCAGGTACTGATCAGGAAGCCAAAGTAGGGTGTGAGTACAACACGGTAGGCCACCACCAACATCATCTAAAATAATATCCAGTAAATAATAGTGTATGCAGTTGTATAAAGAATAAATTAAAATGCCTAAAGTTAATATTTATTAGATTTCAATATTTTATAATTAACCAAATATTTTTCCTAGGTTCACGATGACACCCAACCCATAAATACATACTTTTTTCCGTACCAGAGTATAAAAAAATTACATAGGTGTTTAAAATTCATTATCAAATGACCTTTTATTATCTATTAAAATTTAATTCATATCATGGCTAATTGGAACCGTGGTCTAATGCCAACAATTTTTCACCTAGAAAGTCATGTCTAGCACACTGTGAGTATTTGGACTATCAGTGTATATCGCAAACCCTTTTTATTATTCAATAACATATGGGTATTTGGAGAATCAGTATATGTTCCACACTCATATATCGGTCAATGAAATATGGTATTTGGATCAACATCCAATGTTCCACACTCGTATATCATTTAAAAACACATAAATCACATATATCACATCAATAAAGGTTAATCAACATTAACCCCCTTTATCATTTCATGTAGTGGATAACATTTAAATTATAAAAAAATCATGGTTAAAAACTCCAATGACATGAAATAATATGATAAAATCACTATTAAACCAATTAACAACATTTAGAAATATAATTCATTAACACTTTAAGGTTAAGACAAACATCCCTTTTATTCCCATTAATCATCCAATTCGAAATTCAATCGATCAATAAATTCTAAAATCCCATAAATTGACTAAACTATACAATCCCATTAATCAATAAACATAATTTCCCATTATTCACCAATTGAATAATCAAAATTATCATATTTAATTTTCCCAAGTTTAACCCATTTCATAATCACAAAGAAAATCAACTAATCAATTCCACAATTAGATAAATTAATTAATAAAAAATCAATTAAATATTAAATTTTAAAATATTCAAATTGAAATATCAGAAATCATACATGAAATTGGAATTAAAGACTATATGAATTGAATTTAGACCACCTACCTCATGATCATTGAAAGATGTTCGCCAACTGAAATACCCAATTGAAGCGGGACAACCAAGATCATGAAGAAGAACATGATCTAGATCCAAAAACATGAACCAAGATAAAATGGATTAGATACATGAAAAAAAGATCTATATACATTAATAATGAATGAAAACACCCCTTAAAAGGATGATATAAATATGGGAGAGAGGTAGGAAACCAATCAGGATGAAATATCTTACTAGGGGAGGTGCTGATTCTTCAATCTGGTCTTCGATTCATTAATAAAAGAGACTGTAATGACTTGTAACTTGTCTGGGAGCCTTGAAAATTCATATTAATCAGTTTAGTTTTGAGTTTGTGTGATTATGGATTACTATCAGGAGGTTCATGATTTTATTTTATTTGGGGGGGGGGTGAATTTCTGCACGCACGGTTTCCTATACAGGGTGCATGGTTTTCCCTAACTGTGCACCTAACCATGTGCCTATTACCATGGGTTACACAATTACTTCCTATAGGGTTCATTGTTTGAAAAAACATATACCAAACATGAGAATCATCTATATTTTGGTTCACATGGTTTGGTGGTTTGGGCGCACAATTTGGGAAAATCCTGCGCCAACTGTGCACTACCCCTCTTCCTTCCAAAATCCACTGATTTATCCCCAAAAATCCCCAAGGTAAAATTAAATAAAGATACAATAAAAAATGGAAAAATAGTACCAATAACTGATCTTGATATATAACCAGAAAATATTGGGATCTTATACTTTCCATCAGTTAAAAAATGAAAACACTACCATTTTGTACGTGTGGACTACTACCTCCATGAATGACGCATTTCATTTTTTTATAAAATCCTAGAATAGGTGGTTATAAAAATGTATTTAATATATAAATATTATATTTATGACATGATTAATATTCTTTAGAAGTGATATCATAATTATGAAATAGTATGCACTTATGAATTTAGTTTTTATATCACACTCTTGTTTAGGTTGATTTTATGATCTATATGAACAATGTTATATTGTTTATGTTATGAATGATTAAGGAATGTTAAATAACTATGATATAATATAATAATAATAAATTTCAGACATATTTATTATTCTTTAATGTTTATATACATATTTTTATTCACTAATAAAATCAATTCTTTTTATAGAATCAAAAATTCTAAAAATAGGTTTTTTAAGATTTATATGAGAATAATCACTATAAGATCCATGAAATATCCATGTAACTCTTAAATATTATCAAATACATATATAAAACCATCAATATAAATCTTTAGATGATGAAATCATAACCAAGGTGCTTGGACTGGAACTATGAAATCGTAACATTCATGTAAAACTGAATTGTTAACACAAAAATATCAATTTTAACAAATAATTATTACTTAAAGGGAAATAAGTAATTTTAAGTGAATGGTATTTAGTAAGATAAATATAAAAATATTTTTGATATATTTTTATAATAATTATAAATTTATTATACAGGAGGCTAGATCATGTTCATCCTAGTATAAGTCTGAGGTAAGGATATGTTTAACTCAATTTCCTTTCATTGGGTTATATTACCTCTCCATTGATTATGTTATTCCAAGAATATGTGTGTTATTAGACCTGATTTTTTTATATGGTATTTAAAATTTATTTATGTTAATTTACATTTTTTTTCTCATAATAACATCATTGATTTATTCTTACTTCAAGTGTTATAAGATCTGTATGGGTTTTTTTATCTCAATTTCAATTTCTAGAGATATGTTTCATGTTGTGCCTGATGATTTATTTTATATGGTATACTTAATTTCAAATGAATACATTTTGAAATATTATTTCATTAAATTTATGGTATTTATATAATCATATCATGTTTCAACTTTTGATGGATTTTGATTCAAAAGTTACCAAATTCATAAGGTTTTATGTTGAAATCTCACTTTTAATTGGGGTTGATTATGTATAAATTTACATTGGGGAAATAATATGAAAAATATCTCATAAAAATAGTAAATTTTATTCTCATATGGTTATTATTGGGGTTTATATGTCTTATAATCATTTCATTTCCCTTTTTTTTCAATAAATAACTGAAATGAAGGATTATAAGAGAAACCAATCTTATCTCTTATATTAGGTTGAAGATTGTTTTCTTACATTTCAAAAATACTTTATATTTTTTATTAATGTTATTATTTTTTATCTAATTATTTTTTAGGTCATTTTTAACTATATTTTTCATTATTTTCAATGTTTTTAAAAATTATTCTTTTCCATATTTTTCAATATTATTTATATTTTACTTTCTTTGAGAAGGTGTGAAAAGAATGTTTTATTAATTTTTACCACTTGAACATATTTTCCCACCATCATGATCATTATTTAAAATCAATATTCTTTTACGAGTTTCAATGATTTTAAAAAGAAAATACTATTTCCATTTTTCTATAATTTTTTTAATTTTTAATAGTTTCTAAAATATTTTTTTTTTCTTCTTGATTTTAAAATAATATTTTTAATGAATTTATAAAAATATTTTTCATCTATATAAAATACCATTAATTATAATTATGCTTCACTAGGGATATGTTCTAATGATACCATCCATATTCTTTCTCTTATGGAATAAATATTTATAGTTTATGTAGTAGAGATCGAAGGAGTTATTCTAGAAATATGGATTGCTAGGGTAAATAACTGGAAGAATCTTTAGTTGGAATTAGATTCATCATTTATTAATAATTTGATCAAGTTTTAATCCTCCTATCTTTCTTGGATACTTATAGTGGATTATATTTATTTCATGGATAATTTTAAGAATATTAACATTTTGGTGTTACATATTTTCAGGGAAAGAATTGTAATTGTAGATTTTATTACTAATATGGTTGTTAGACATAAGAAATATAAGAAGTATTTGGATATTCTAGAGTCGATTGAGAGTATTATATTTTTTTAGATTTTTAAAACTATTTATTTTCATATTTATAAATTTTGGGTCCTAGAGTTTTACTATGGGGATTATTATTATTATTATCATCAGGGTGGGTAGACTTGAAATTTGTTTTATTATATACATTTATATTCCACACATCTATTCCATATTTTTATTCCTATGTTATGATCTTATGGATCATGGTTTATGATTATCTTAGGATTAATTTCTTGTGTTATACCAAATAATTATGACTTGAATCATAGTTTATGAACTATGTTTTTTTGTCTATGAATCTCTTATGTTATGACTATGAACTTTGATTATATTCTCATACCCATATGATCATATTATGCTCACTTATGATATTCAATTGTTAATGCCTATGTTTACCCTTATAGATTGTTTGAGCTCACCCTTAGTATGTTTCGATATGTCTAGATTGTGAATAATTATGTTACATAAGATATTTCTAAGAAGGGTATCATGTGTGGAGAATTTTATGAAAGTTTTTAAAGAATTTATGTGAAATAATAAATTATTGGTATATTATGAAAATTACCTATTTTAATGGAAAGGTATAGGTTTTGTTATGTAAATAGTTTTTCCTAATTCACTAATACTATAAACCTAAAATTCTTGGGTATGTAAGTGACTCAATGATATTTATTGATAATTTAATTATGGATGGTAAAATTTTAGTCTTTATAGTTAGCCTCAAATCATGTATGTAAAGAATATGTTTTTAGTATTGGATCTGAGTGTATGGATTAGTTTAAGTCTTAATTGGTATTATAGAAAAGTTTAGATGACTTTAGAGGTTAGGAATTTATCATATGAGGATAATTTAACAATTTTGGATACTATTATTGGTTGATAATTTTAAGGTTTATCATAAGTTAAAAGGCACATATACCCATTTTGAGGTGATATTTTTAAAGATTTTTATTGGGTCCTAGGGAGAATATACGATTTAGGTTTAGATAACACTTTGGATTTCTATGTAATTTGATGCTAAAATAAATATGGTTAGTTGGGATAATCAGTTTATTAATATTAGTAATATAACTTGAGTAGTATAGATTACATTGGGGGTTGGGATGTTATTTTGTGTTAATAAGATTCATGTTATTTTGGGAAATGATTAATATATTTTTGGGAGTATTTATGATTGAGGTATATATTGAATGGTGTGAATTTTTTTGAGTGATTAGTGTTGTTTAGGGATAAATGTTATATTGAATTTTGGTAGCATATTTTTACATGATATTTGGGTTTAGAATATGGTAAGAAAGACCATGATGATTTTTTGTTATTTATTTTTGGGGATTAGGTTATTGATATTAAGAATATAAAACTTAAGTAAATATGGGTTAAATTAATGAGTTATAGTTTGAATTTATAGTTAAATTGAATGTTTCTTGGGTTGAAATGAAGGTTTTATAGGATAATACATATTAGGATTGATTTCTATTATGATATAATTACTTAATTTTATTATTTATTAATGATCATATGGGCCTTTTTGGTTTTAGTTAATAGATGAAACTAGGGGAATTTTGTTAACAAAAAATGTGATGGAAAATTCATTGTACGCCCTAATAAGAAACCAAATGGCATGAGATATGGAATGCCAAATATTATGGCTATGTCTAACGTGCTATCTTGAGTTATGATTAACAAATTAAACCATGTAAATCCTAAAAACACATTAAATAATAGAAAAATAGAGACTCATGGAAGTTCATATGATACAACCTATAGAGGAAAGAAAATTCCTCATAATATATATAAAAAATATGGAAAAAAGCATAAGGGAAACTTTTTCCATGAAACAAGTAAATTATTTAAGTGTGAAAGAGAATATGATCGAGCACATGAATATTGAGGATATATGAAGAGGAAAACTAATGAAAATGAAGTCGGAAATTCACAGCCTAATGTTCCACCTACACTCTAATGCTTCAATTATAAGGAGTATAGACATTATACAAACAAGTGTACCAAACCAAGGGTTAATTGATATAGTAAATGCCAGTAAACCAGTAAGCCTCAGAATTAAGGGAAGGTTTATACAGTCAAAATTAATGAATTTTCTCATAAAAATGAAGTTATGCAAGGTACACTCACCATCCACTCAAGAATAAAAAATTTCTTATTTTATTATATATCTACCCACTCCTTTATATATGGAAACTTTTCTAAGTGCATAAAATTTCCACCGCAATGATTAGATAACTAGTTATTAGTTCAATACCATTGTGTTATAATGATTGTATCCCACAACTATATCCCCTTTCTAATAGAAGTTTATTGTAATTCAATTCCTATAAATATTATTTTTCTCCCTCTAGTAAAATTCAATGTGGCTTTGGGAATGGATTGTATATCTCTACATGGATTTTATATCAATTAATGAGGTATAAAAGTCACATTTCATACCCTGAATAAACCTATGATCATCATTGGTGTAAGGATAAATATGAACTAACAATGGAAATTACATAAATTATATGAGTATTAATACATTATTACAAGGGATATTCAACTCTAATGGTTAGGGAGAAAATAAATATCAATGATATGTGTATTTTAAGGGGAAAATATAAGTTTCCAAGTCTTACCCAAGATAATAAGGTTTATATATTAGTATAAATTATATATTTAGTATTAATTATCTTATGGATACCCTTATCTATTTTCATTAGTATTTGATAATTAAAATTGTGAGGGTGTAATTTATTTGGGGGGGGGGAGAATGTAACACCCTAAGATTTTAGTATGTTTTATTATGTTTTTTATTTAAATAAATACTTTTTTGAGTAGCTTATATCACACATAACACAAAACTAAAAAGAACCTAAATATACCCTATTAAAATGAAATGTGGAAATTAAAAAATTATGGGAATTCAATACAAAACATAATTATGAAAATTAAAATAAAAAAACATCTAGTAAAATGAACATGTTAAAATGATTTATTATAAAATGATTTATTATAATAATTCACATATTATCATTATTATGATAGAATTTATTGATGAAATTTATGGTATGATAAATTAATGACATTTAAGAAATAATTAAGAAACTATAATGAATTTTATTTTAATGATTCACGTCTAAATAAAAATGTTTTAATAAAAATATATTTTTTATTTTATATTATATATATTTTATTTGAAAGATAAATTTCTAAATTTTAGAATTTTAATATGATAAAATTAAATTATTTTTTTAGAATCATAATATCAAAATTATCTTAGGGTGAAATTTTGGTATTTTTCTGAATGCATGATTTTTAGGTGAATAGTGTAAAATATTTTTTTTGCAAATACCGTAACTTTTATGACATAATTATGATATAAACATGAATTATAAATATATAAAACCTTTTTATAAGTAAAATATATTTTTAATGATTAAAATGAAACATTCAAAACTATCATGTTGAATTTGAAAACTCATTATTAATTTTTTGGAACCTCGGTTATATTTTTTTCTAATAAAATACTATCTTGGCCATTTTAATTTAATTAATTATTAATAATGATCCATTTAGTTTTGGATTTATTTTAAGGCCATAAAACTCTTATTTATTATTCCATAAACCAATATATTCCATGAGAATCAATTATATACATGATTTTGGTGTAAATTCATTTTTATGATTAAAGTAGCACTATTGGAAATATGGTTGATACCAATGAACCTATATTAATGGTTTATAAAACCATTGTTATATGGGGGATACACCAATTTTTTTATAAAACCATTGGTATAAGTTCCTAATAGGGACTTATACCAGCAGTTTTCTAAAACCATTGGTATAGGTTCCAATAATTTTTTGGACCTATACAAACTTTTTTGAAGAACCTTTGGTATAGAAATTATTTGGGTACCTATACCAATGATTTTCCAAAACCATTTCTATAGGTCCCAAAAATTACTTGAACATATACCAATAGTTTTAGAAATCCATTGTATAGGAAAGTCCATTTTTTATATATTTATGTATACAAAAAATTAAATTATTTAAAATTTAAAATTTTATTTATTCACACACACACACATTTATTTAATTATATACACTAAAGTTGTCATAGGTTATTGGTTAAGTTGTTAAATTGTGTGAGATAGGTCCTAGGTTAAATACTTACTAGTATTTATTTTTTTCACAAAACCTATACCAATGGTTTGAGAATTGTTGGTATTGACCACCTATACCAATGATTCATCCAAACCATTGGTATAGGTATATCATAATATAAAATCACACAAAATTTAATCAATCCATTTGTATAGTCTATATCAATGGTTTGAGAGACTATACTAATGGTTCCAAACCATCGGTATAACCTTTTTTTCTAATAGTGAAATATTTTTCTAAAAAACTGTTTTTTATTATGTCTTGTGTAATTATATTAAAAGTAATTGTTATCAAATATAGAAATTGAATATTTTAAAATTAATTCAATATTTATAATTGGAATATTCAAATTTGGTAATATGGTCATTTCATTTTTATTCATAAAAATAAGTTATATAAAAAAAATTAGTTACCGTGGTTAAGGTTAAATGTGGTAAATGGTTAAACTAAGTGATATAGACACAAATACCACTAAATATTGTTTAAATTTGGTTTTTTGAGTGTATTTAGACCCTTCATTATCCCATATTTGAAACTTTTTTTCCATTTTGTTCCACTAATTTTCTTTGAAAATGAATTTATATTATTTTAAAGTTTTGGGTATCTAGAAGGGTTCCACTCCCCTCAATTATAAAAGGGCACCTCATATCCTCACTTATCCACACATTTTATGAACCATAGATCAACCAATTTCTTCCTCAATAACTTTTCAACACCATTTACCTTGACTTATAGGTTCTTTTATCACCAAAATTACAATCCAATAAGGCTTAAGGAGCGATCCAAAGGAGGATACCCAAGTAAGATTCAATCAACTTAACCGAGTTATTTTAATTTTCTTCTTTCATACAACTCCTAAAAATATTATATAACCACAAAAACATAAGGGAGTCAGTATCATTAGTATACTAAAATGTTATTATGCTGATGTAATAATTATTATCTACCTCCCTTCCATCTAAGGGAAAATGAAAACATTACTCATGTGTACGTGAGAAATACCGCCTCCATGAAATGATGCATTTCATTTTCCATAAATATCTCTCATGGATGGTTATAAATTTATATTTAATGAATTAATATGATATATATGGTATAATTATTATTACTAAATGACAAATCTTTATCTACCTTCCTATATTTCCATATGTTGAATAATGAAAACATCGTTAGTACGTACGTATAGACTACCACCTCCATGAATGATGCATTTAATTTTTGATAACCAACTAATATAGCTTGTTATAATAATGTACTTAATATATAAATATTATATTTACTATGTAAAACCATGAATCCACATTTTTAGAATTTATTGTGAATAAACAACTTATTTACATACAATCTTTAAAATGAACCAAAGCAACCCAATTTTAACCATCAATAATTATAATATATCTAATAAATATTGATTCAACTAAATTAGAAATAATTTTTTGGTTTAAAGTTTTATAAATTTAATAAAAACATTTAACTAACAAATAACATGTCTTTCTCATCAAATGGACATTTTTAAAATTTTATAAGAAACTTCTTAATCCATAATAAGTCTTCAACATCTCCTATAAAATTCTCCACACATGATAATCTTCTAGACATATCATGTCTAATATGTTTAGTTCCATTGGATTAATATAGAATTACTGAGATGGGGGGGATCAATGATTACTTTTACTCTTTATTTTATAGAATAGTTTCTTAACTTAATAGGGAAACTTTTCCAAACCTTTGAAAATTTTTTAGAGTTACTATCCAATAAAATATAAATCTAAAACTTATCTTTCGTATCTAAAAAATATAAATTGAGATCAGAACATGATATTTATAAGTTTTGATAAAATACCTACTCCTTTGGATGTTGTTTATTCCCCCAATATGGATTCTTTTACTAATATTAAGAATTTTACAAAAGCATAGACAACAAATTGTTATACCCCTAATAATCTTTCCTCTAACTAAACTTGGTTATATCTGCCTACAATCATCTCTTATTCAATAGTTTTTTATACCCCCATTTTTACTAATTGTATCCTCTTTCTTTACAGCTGGTTACACCCCTATCTAACAAGACTTTTCAATAACTATTTATACTCCCAACTACCAGCACTATTCTCATCCATTATAGAAATATCTTCTCTTCCTCCACAAGAAATTTGGATCACCTTTACCTATGTATAATATTTAATATCTTCAAAAAATATATTAAGAGTACATTTTTCTTGAAACTTATTCCTAATCTTTGGAATACCTGGATATGATGATTCATAACTTTCTCAGAAATTCATATAGAAAACTTTACTTGAAATTGTTTTTATGACCAACTCTATTTGGTATGCCCTGTATCCAATAAATCCATCTAGTTTTTATCCATTATATACTTCTCACTACTCTTTAGTCTGGAATGATCTATTAAATGATCCTCCATTAAATGTTCTTGGTTTGATGCCTCTTTGTTTTATGAGGAAATTTTGGTCTGATGCACTTCCTACTTATTTAACTAAGTATTAACTTAATCAACTACTCTCCCATTTCTTCCTATTCATCTAATGAGTTGCAGTCCATTTAAAGTTTTTATTATTCCAATGAAACTTAGTATGATGGAAATATTATTAAACTAGGTAGGAAAATTAGTTTTAAACTCACTAAACAATATCTTTAGAATTTTAGCTCCTCTTCATGGGAAAAATTATATTTTTCATACTTTTGTTCCCCATTATATAGGTGTAATTTCATGAGTTTTTGTGAGAACTAAAATACATTTTTCTACTCACTAAAACTTAGTATCTCAAAGCTTCAAATCCATTAAATTTCATGGGATGTTTCTCAAATATTTTGGAATTTTATCAAATACTCTTGAAGTTTCTTGAAAGGTCCCCCTTTCTTAAAAATTCCTTAAACTCTATGTTAAGGGACTTATGTAAACTTACTTAACCTTAGAAAGATAAAAAATTTGAGTATTAGCTCAAAATCATTATGTTAATGTACATTACATTTTTAAGTAAATCTCCTTAGATCTCCTCTTTCTAGTGTATGACTATTCATTTCCTTTATTAGGATATCTCTATTTGATACTATACCTTTAACACTATAAGTCCATTGGGCTCACAAAAATTCATTATTAGATACACCATAGTTTAGTTTAACTTTTTTAGGAAACCACCATCAAATGTACTCAACATATCTTTGTCTAATGACATCTCATATATCTATTCCATGGATCTTCATAGGAAATATCTGATTTATGGCCATCCTTTTGATAAAATTATGACTCTTAGTCCAATGTTTATCTATTAGATTCCTTTCAACTTTATTTCAAACTCCTTACACCCTTTAATACTTGGATAACCTTTAAATTTGTCCATATGATGTTAGTGGAAAATTTGCATTTATTAGATCTTTTGAGAGTATGACTGATGGGACTTCAGTTATAGAAACTTCAGAGACACCTCTATCTGGTGCTTTGCTCATATTTCCTCTATTTGATATATTTCCTTTATTGGATATCTTTGAAAAGATATACTTAGTACCCTTAAATTGGTTATGTAAATTACAATTGAACTTTACACAACTCTTTTCATACCTTTATATAGGAAACTTAACCATTTTTACTTTTCCCATTATCCATTTGATGTAGCTTCATAACATTACTTTAACCATCTAAAAATTCTCCAATTTCTCTTCCCAATCATTCTACATTATAACTTTGTAAATAAATATTTGTAAGGACACAACTACATAGATCAATATTTATACAAACAATTCTTAAAATTTTATATCTCAGATCTCTCTCTGATAATAAATTCTCTACCAAGTCAATTCGGTAACATTATTCTATCCATCCGATCAAATTATGAAAATTCATACAAACAATCTATCTGATAATTCCAAGTTAAAATTCATAAAAATATTTTTTTCAATAACTCAAAGTTGAATTTTTTATTTTTTGCAGATATAAGACTTCTATCACTTTATAAAAATCCTTATTTTAACTTTTAAAAACTTTGTACTAAGGCATAAAAAATTGGATTTAATCATGATAAGCTTCATAATGTTAGGAAGATGAAGATTTAATTATAATCTTATGAATGTGTAATAAAATTTTATTAATGTAGTCAAGTAAACTTTCTTACACACCTTAATGAAATTTAATTAATTATATTCTAAAAAATTAAAGGTTATAGGCATAGTGGAAGTTCCTTAGTGGGCATAAAACAAACAAAATATTTTTGATTTTGTGGATCATTCAAAATATTTTCAACTACATGAATTCCAGAAACAACAAAATTATTTTCACCAAATATTGAAATATATAAAAATCAGAACCCAGAGAGGATATTTTTCATGTTAAATCTATAATTAATTTATTTAATATCAAAAGAAAAGGTTACCTCATCTTAAGAACTTTATTTGAGGAAGATATCATTGATCATCCAAAAACCCTTCTCAGATTACCTTCATTACATTAGAAAGATCTAGGTGTAGAATCCCTCTATTGGTGATCCAGATTTTATTCTTTTATATCTAAGTTACTATCACAACCCCTTCCTCCAAAGATACCCCTCCTAGGATGTTAATGAATAAAGGGAGATAATGACCCCCTGAGTCCCGTCTCCGATAGGACCCGGATTAGTGACTAGCACCTAGGGTATACAAATCTCACAAAATGGGAGGCATTTCCTTTTATAGGAAACAATATCTGGAGATAAGATGAATTATCCACAAAAAACTCCAAGTCATATATAAATAAATCCAAAAACCACCCCACATGGATACATAAAATAGAACTGGTACAAAAACAAAAGTCTACAAAGTAAAGTACCCAAAAAAAATATAAAGCAATGACTCTGCAACTATCCCAAAGCTTGAGCTAGTATCACCCATCATGTTCCATGTAATCTTCTTGGAAACCTGAAAGTAATTTTTATATACGTAGGGTGAGCATACAGATATAATCACTTAGAAAAACCAATGTCTCTCATGCATATGTGAAAGAGGCATACTAATGCACCTGTGAGAAAACAACAGAACCAAAAAACACCTAAAAAAGTATACTAACCACCCAAACTCACCAAGGAATGATCACAAAATAACACAAGGAAGGTAATATAATATTAATCACATCAATTATAGGGTACCCTATACCAATTTACCACTGATTAGCCACTCTTACACCCCAATGATAAATTTCCCGACAGTCTCATCTCTTCTGAATATATCACGTCACAACCTACCCGCACACACCTGGGCCTCTAAACCACATCCAACCCACAAAAACATGGTCCAAAACCACATCACATCTCACTCACAGACACATGGGCTACAACCAAATCACATCCCACCCACAGACAACTGGGCCCCATGAACCACAACCTCATCTCGAAGACACCTAGGAAATAACAACACATCTCATCCTGAAGA
Source organism: Viscum album (assembly GCA_963277665.1). NCBI lineage: Eukaryota > Viridiplantae > Streptophyta > Magnoliopsida > Santalales > Viscaceae > Viscum > Viscum album. Next base: position 95,529,205 of record OY728142.1, on the reverse strand, counting down.
CACATGAGAAAGCACAACTCTCCCACACACACTTGGGCCTCATGAACGATAACCTACCTAAAGAATCTTGGGTATCACCGTCCGGAAGAAGGATAAGGGAAGAGTGGGTGGCCATTCATCCATCCTACCACTAGGATGTTTTGGAAAGACACCCTCACCATGAAAATGGGGGTGTTCGGAACACAGTGCTCAACTAGGGTGGGGTGCGTATAGAAATCACAAGGATATATATATATATATATATGGTACCAAACACTCATGCCTAACCTATGGGTTCTCAAACAAGAAACCAGCTGAAAACACTACCACCTTTTCTACAACCTATAAATGAACAACACTACACATCAATCCATAAACCCAATTCATATTCCCAAACAATTTTATTAACCATTTCCATTCTTTATTAAATAGTTCATTTATCCGTTCCATCACTACCCGAGAAACTACTAAGAACAACACAATCACATCCTTGGTAAATTAACCCACTTCACATTAAAGACATATCATACCACGACCTCCATTTATGGGGCAAGACATTTTATTTGTTATAAATGGTGAAGAACCCATACCAACCACTACCATAAATCTTAAAACAATTTCTTATAATACATCATCTCAACCAAAGAAATTCTTAACTCATAACCAGATCTAAAGCCCCACTGCATAAACATACCACACCCAGATTACCACACTCACATAACTAACCCCCTGTACAAAACAATACCCATGAACACATCACCACACGAACCAAGGAAAAATATATTCAAATTTAACAAGGAATTCCTTCTTTTAATTATACTTGTTAATTAAGGGGTAACCACATAAACAACAAGATCATGGGGCATCTATTTACAAGCAGAATATACATGGTTAAAAATTTTCATATATAATTGTTCAATGAAAAATAAACGTCATGCATCCCATAATCTATTCTATACACAAACAAGGACCCCCCAACAACTATGATTCTTAGTGGATATTTAGTCCATAAAATTCACCATAATAACCAAAAAAAAGCAGGTCATACTTCACTTTCCCCCAGACCCCATATAATGATCTTAAACCGGTTCAATTATCTTTATTTAATGTGGATTCAATTATCTTCACAAAATAAAATTTTTTACACCGACACCGCATGTTACACAAATTATAGGGATGAAGGTAAAACAACCTGGAAGAAAAGAAAACAACACTTTCTGATTTCACCAAGATAGGGGTGAGCATGAAACATGAAAAAAACCTGGGAAACATGATAAAAAATCCACAACATGATCACAAGAATTCTATAGGAGTAAGGGTTTGGGGTGTCTCACACCAAGGGAAATCAAGAAAAAAGAATATGGTAGAAAGGTATCTCTTCCTTTGGAATATATAAATAGAGCATCGGTTTAGATATGTTTTTGATTTTCCATTAAAGGAGGATTTGGTCGAGATAACACATTTTGACCAAGTAAAATTCTTGGGACCCTTAGAAAAATTAAGATAGGATTTATGGGATTTAAATCAGTATCAAATCTCTTAAAAGTATTTAAAAGTGTTTTACATCAAAGAAAACATAAAAAGGGGAAAACTGTAGGAATCTAGAAACACTGTTCATGACCAACTATTAGAAAAGGCACCGCTCGATGATTTACTATTTGGTAAGAAACTGTTTGGTGAGTCACCGCTTGATGAGATACCATTTGGAAAGTCACTATTCTATGATCCACCATTTGGCGAGTCACCATTTTGAAAGGCACTTCTCATGAGATACCATCAGATGAAATGCCTACCACTGTTAGTGAGTCACCGTTTGACGAGACACCATGGGCAAGCCACCACTGGTCGAGCAATATCTAGCAAGCAACCTTCAGTGTGCCATCGCCAGTGAGTTACTGCTAGTGATTCACTACCAGTGGGTTGCCCCTATCGAGTCACCGCCAGAAAACAACCTCCAGGGTGATCCACCATTAGAAAACTTGAAAAATATAGAATCTTAAAAAGTGTTGAATAGATCCACCTTGACCTCCCAAAACACCTCAAACACCATATTATCACAAAGTAATGGACTGAATAGGTTTGGACCATTACATTAGATACCTCTCAAACTATTCTCACCCTCAAGAATTTAAAACCATCCTAGAAGGAAAAGTAAAGAAGGGTCCTAACAACCATCCCTCAAGATACTTCTCAAGGATCACGCTACACTTGAAACAACACTAAACACACCAATGATCAATAAAAAACCACCCCATGTTTTCTGAAAGCTGGAGTGAAGACCCCCACATCCAAGAACACTTCCTTTGGCATCTGCAAACCAGGCCTCATAACATCAACCCAAATGACCACAACCGCAATATACAAGAACAACAATCACTCTATCCCGAACACACAAATTAGGGAATCCCATCATACATGTCAAGATACTATTTGCTATAGGTGGCACTGACTCACCCACATGGGTTTCATTGCATCACAGTTAATGTGTCTCGATTAGGAATTAGATCCTCACCTTTTTACATATCAAGACATTATCATACATCACACCACACACATCACTAATCAATGGAAAAAAGTCAACTAATAAAAAAATAAGGTTCAAACATCTCATTAAAAAGAAAAACAGGGAAAAAAAACTCAAAATAACTTAGGGTACTGGGAACGCATCAGCACCTCTTACTCCCATGTACTCTCCTCCTAGACACCATGCCTCTATAGCACACATACCAAAGGAATGGTCTACCCACATAGTGCCTTCTCTCGACAATATTAGATTTATACTGGCCACTCCATAAATATCATGTTGTCCTCAATATCCAAATCTCCCCAATCAATGACATGGGAGTCATCATGAAGATACCGACAAAACTAAGAGATGTGGAAGATGTCGTGGATCCTATCCAACCATGTTTAAAATGACAACTGGTACGCCACTTCACCAACTCATCCCAACACCTCAAAGGGCCTAAAAACCCTAGGAGAAAGATTACTACCCCTACCAAAACTCCACTGGCCACGTCGAGGGGTGACCTTCAAGAACACGTTCTCCCTAACCTCAAACTCTAAAGGACTACTCCTATATCCAACATTAAAATTATTCTAGTCTTGCACTGTTTTCATCCTCTCACAAACAAGAAAAACTTTATCTGTAGTGATATTCACTACATCATGACAAAGAACAACTATCTCCCTAACCTCCATCCAACACAATAGAGAATGACATAGTATTCCGTACAAAGATTCAAATAGATCCATGCCAATGGAATAATGATATCTATTATTGTAAGCGAACTCCACCAAAGGAAAGTGTCATACCCAAGATCCACCAAAGTCTAAGATGCATGATCTTAGAATATCCTCCTACATTTGGATAGTACGCCCTATTTTCCCATTCGTATAAGGGTGGAAGGTAGTGGTAAAGCATAACTCGGTGCTAAAAGAATGCTGAAATACCCTCCAGAATCGTGAGTTAAACCATGCATCTCGATCTGAGGTGATGGACCTCAAAACTCCATGAATCCACAACACCTCATCCACACATCTTTTTTTCCAAGGCATCCATTTTTCCCGACTCCTTGATCACTATGAAGTGTTCTGATACATGATCACCAAGATAACATCACAAACTCCATGATCTTTGGGTAGCCCCATGAAAAAATACATTGATATTTCATACCATTTCCACTCAAGAACATACAAGGGCTGAAACAAACCACTAGGAACATGGTACACAAATTTCACCTGTTGAAAAACCAAGCACTTTTCCATAAACTCCACCACTGCCCACTTCATCTCAAGCCACCAAAAATCTATCCTCAAGACACATTACATCTTAGAAACTCATGGATGTACCACCAAGGGTGTTCTATGATAAACACAAAGGAATCCACCATGCATCCCCATCATATTAAACAACTTTCCATAGAACAACATTCAGTTCTGAATATCCTATGACCACCACTCTGGAGCATCACCATGGTCAACACGATCATGCATCACCTATGCCTCTAAGTCCCCCACTAATAATTTTCCACCTACTACATTAGAGAATACTACACCATCATCATAAAAAAACACCCTTTTACACCCTCCAATATTGCATCTAAGTATAAGTCTTCTAGATCCTCTATCACTATCCAAGCATCCACAGATTCTTGAAAAACCTCCTTCTTCAAATTTTTTCTCAAGGCATCAGCCATGCCACTCCTCTTTCTTGAGGTGTAGAGGATCTCAAATTCATAGTCTGGAAGAAAATCCATCCACATACACTATCGCATATTTATATCATGTTGGGAAAATATATACCTCAAGATATTGTGACTTGTGAAGACCACAAAGGGCTCCCCAATTAGGTAATTAAACCAAAACTTCAGTGCTAACACAACTATTTCTTACTCCATATCATGGGTGAAATACTTACGTTCATGAGGATGTAATTTCCTAGAACCATAAGAGATCAATTCTCACTACTGCATTTTAATTCATCCCAAACCCAGATGGGAAGCGCTACAAAGCACCTCAAACATCACCCCTTCCTCTAGAAACTGAAGCACTGGAGCACTAACCAACTTCCCCTTCAGGTAACCAAATGATACCTAACAATACACACTCCACACAAAATCTTGGTCCTTTATATCCAATCCTATCAATAGAGATTAAAATTTAGAGAAATTGGGTAAAAACCTTGGATAGTAGCTTGTAAGACCAAGGAAAATACAAATTTCCATGATGTTCATGGGTTCTTCCCAAGAAACAACTACTTCAACCTTCAATGTGTCAACTAATAAACCCTGCTAACGAATCACATTCCCAAGTAAATAAAACTATAATGTCCAAAAAATTTACTTGGACAACTTTCTATATATCTGGTGGCATCAAAGAACCTACAAGATAGTTCTGAGATGATCGACATGTTCCTCCTCTGATTTTGAGTAAAACGAAATGTCATCAATGAAAACAACAAAAAAATGGTCCAAGAACTCATGGAAGATAGAGTTCATAATCCCCATGAACATTCTTGGTATGTTCGTAACACTGAACGACATGAATACGAACTCGAAGTGCCCATACCTACATCGGAAGACAGTCTTTGGGATATCACCCTCCTTCACCCTCAACTGGGGATATTCAGATAACATATTGATCTTAGAAAACTAACTTTCCCCTATAAATTGGTCAAAAAGATCATCTATTCTTAGGAGAGGCTAACATTTTTTGACTATTACTAGATTCAACCTCCATTAGTCTATGAACAAACTCATAACACTATTTGTATTCTCTACAAACAAAATTGGAACACCCCACAGTGACATATTGGGTTGGATAAATCCATTCTTCATAAAATCATATATCTGAATACTAAACTCCTACAACTCAGAAGGTTACATCTGTTAGGGATCCATCAAAATTAGAGAAGCACCGAGTTGTAAGTCTATCCCAAACTCAAAGTCACATAGAGGGTGTATAGTCACAACCTCCTTAGGTAAAACATCTAGGAACTCCTTGATGACTTGGGGAAATTCCACCATGTTAGTGTCTAATAATTCTACCAACAACATAACCAACAAAAAATAAGGGGTTCCATATGATGACTTCCCATCTGACAACCTCACTCACCAACGAAAGCTGAATGTTGTCCATCCACATATGAAAACACAACTCTCCTCTGGAATCATTCAATTATGAAACATATATAATACAACCAGTTGATTCTAAGGATGTCATAATATGGATACATCTATATTAAGAAGAGATCCCCATGGGACTGATGTAGTCCCATCACCAGTCTATAATCTCAACACACATCAAACAAAATGGTCTGGCCTCCAACCAACATACTCAACACTAGGGGAACATGAAGCCTCTCTAAGTCCATTCCTAGAGCATGGGATAGAGTGGGTACAAAAAATGAGTGATAATATCCTGAATCAAATAAAGAACAAAAAAGGGTACTAAACAATCCGATCATACCTCTGATTATCTATGTCCTTACTCGAACTACTGTATCTACTGCGTGAAACTGACCACACCTAGCTCCTTTTCCTCCCTACTGAAGACCACCTCCACGAACACACTTAGGTCATGGTCCCTAAGAAAAAGGAGCATCTTGAGGTTGAACTCTACTTTCTCTATCTCCCCTTGGTGGAGAAAAAACATGTTGTCCCTACTATTGAAACTATTTCATCGGAAACTACTGCTAAGGATGAAGATAAGCCTTCCCACCTCCATCGAACTGAGCTCATGTAGTCACTGGGCACTGGTTATGAATATAGACACAAACCCCACAAAAAAAAACACATCGACCCAAGGATCACGGGAAAGGCACAGAGATCACCGACACCAGAAGGCCGGTAAGGAAGCGGATGAGGTCATCTCCCTACCGGTCAAAACCTTGAAGGTCTTGAAACCTGAGATCTTCTACTAACAACCTTGCATCTCAAAGAACTCTATTGGCTCCACTCTTGTGGTAGAACTCCTCATGAGTGCACATGCTCGATAAAATCATCCTTCTTCTAAACAAAAAATACATTTGAAAAGTAAAAGGGGTAATAACATACTTGATAAAAGGGTGGAGTTACTCCTAAATACACCTTGTACGAGACTCCTCATTTAGAAAAAGTTTAGGGGAAAAGCGAATAAGATCCTTGAACTTGATCGCAAGCTCCTGCATTGAAATACTTCCCTATTGAAGGGAGAATAACTCCTGCATCTTCTCTTCCTTCATAGTCGATGAAAGGAACTCCACTCAAAATTCCTTATAGAAGTAAACCCATAATACATATGCCTCCTTCCACTCCCAAAAAGATAGTATCCACCACTGACGCATAGCTCCCTGCATCTGACTGACCGAAAAAGGGACCTAACATCTTGTTCGGGCCTAGATCAAGCCGAAGGCAATCTCAAGTTCCTCAAGATAACTCTCTATCTCCACATCCGAAACACTGATATCGTACTTTCCCAAAGCCTATATCTAGAAATAATAATAAATCCTCTACCACTGATCATACTCCTTAGCTGGATCAACCCAATGGCGATCAACTGGATCAGCCTGCTGAGCCCCTAGTGCCTGATCCACACATAGATGACATCCAGAAGCCATAACTGAAAGGAAAACAAAGATTTCCTATCCTTGAGTAGTATGGAATTTTTATTAAAGTTTATTTTCAATTCATATAATTTTATTCATTTTAACCTTATTAAAACAACCCAATTCAAACAATTACACAAGTAATTATGATGCATGGAAATTTCCTTGGTCTCTACCCTGCAAACAGGTCCATCTTTATTAGTAATTAAATAGGCTTAGAGTCTGTACACTGGATCATGGGGGACTTAAAATAACACATACTATCCAATTTCCCTCACCTATGTCACACAATAAGGTAAACTGAAACCATTTCCATACCATCCCATGCAATCCTCACTATTCCTAACTCCAAACTCCTTGCTATCTCTCAACCATCAGCTATAATACCGTTCTTTCATGACCCCTCCCTCCAAAGATACCCATACTGGGATGGAAATGAATAAAGGGAGATAATGAATCCTGAGTCCCACCTCTGATAGGCCCCAAGTTGGAAACTAGCACCAAGGGTATACAAATATTACAAAATGGGAGACATTAACCTTTATAGGAAATATGATCTAGATATAAGATGAATCATCCAAAAAATAAATCCAAGTAATATACAAAAGAAATCCAAAAACCATCCCATATGCATGTATAAAATATAACTGGTACAAAAACAAAAGTCTTCAAAGCAAAGTACCTAAAAGTAAAGCTAAAGCAATGACTCAGAAAATATCCCAAAGATCAAGCTAGTATCACCTAGTATAGTCCACATAATCCTCCTGGAAACTTGAAAGTAGTTTTTATATACATAGGGTGATTATATAGGTATAATCAGTAGGAAAAACTAAAGTCTCTCATGCACATGTGAAAGAGACATACTAATGCACCCATAAGAAAACAATAGAACCAAACAATACCTAAACAGGTATACTAACCATCTCAAAATCACTAATGAATAGTCACCAAATAATATATGAAAAGTAATATAATATAAATAACATTGATGATAGGGTACCCCGCACCACCTTAACACTGATTATCCTCTCTCACGCCCTAACAGAAAACATCCTAGAACTCCCACCACTTCTGAATATACCACATCACAACACACTCCTACACACTTGGGCCTCTCAACCACATCCAACTCACATAAACCTGGGACACAACCACATCACATTTTAACCACAGACACCTAGGCCTCACAAACCACAACCTCATCCCGAAGACACCTGGGAAATCACAACACATCTCATCCAGAAGACACCTCAGAAATCAAAACTTGTTCACACACACCTAGGCCTCACCAACCACAACCAGCCCAAAGAATCTTAGGCTATCACTACTTGGAAGAAGGATTAGGGAAGAGAGAGTGACCAACAATCCATTCTACCACTAGGATGTTTGGGAAAGACAACCTCCCCCATGACAATGGGGGTGTTCGACACATAGTTCTCAACTAGGGTAGGGTACGTATAGAAATCATAAGGGAAAATACAAATATATACATATATGGTACCCAAAACTCATGCATAACCTATGGGTTCTCAAACAAGAAACCAACTCACAACACTAACACCTTTATGACTACCTCCAAATGCACAACATGATACATAAATTCACAAAGCAAATTCATTTTCACATCCAATTTAATTAACAATTTTCATTATTTAGTGAACAATTCATTTATCCATTCCATCACTGCCTATGAAACCACTAAGCACAACACAGTTGTATCCATGAAAAATCAACCCACTTCACATTAAATACACATCATACCATGACCTCCAACCACTAAGTGAAGATTTTTACATGTTATTAATGTTAAATCACTCATGAAAACCACTTCCATCATTCTTCAAAGTTAGCCCTCCTAATCCATAATTCCAACCACAACAATCCCCATCTCACAACTACATCTGAAGCCCTGCAGCATAAACATACCATGCCTAGATTACCACACTCACAGAACCAACCCCCTATGTACAAAAGTACCCATGACCACATCACCACACGAACCAAGGAAAATCATATTCAAATTTAACAAGTCATTCTTTCTTTTAAGTTCAATTGTTAATTCAGGGGTTATCACATAGAAAACATGATCCTGGGGTGTCCATTTATTAGCCGAATATATATGGTTTACAATTTTTATATATAATTATTCAATGAAAAACAAACATCATGAATCACATATACCATTATGTGTAAAAATAAGGACCTCCAATGACCATGATTTTCAGTGGGTAGTTTTCCCATACAATTCACCATAACAACAACAAAAAACAAGCAGATCGTACATCACTTTTCCCCATCCACCATATATTGATCTTAAACTGGTTCAATTATCTTTATTTAATTTGGATTCAACTATTTTTATAAAATAAATTTTCATACACCCACCCATCATGTTACACAAATAAGAAGGAGAAGGAAAACCTACTTAGAAGAAAAGAAAATGACACTTCCTGATTGCAGCAAGATAGGAGTGGGAATGCAACATTAAACACAAATGGGAAACAAGATCCAAAATCCACAACATAATCGCATGAATTCTATGAGAGGAAGGGTTCAGGGTGTGTCACACCAAGGGAAAGCAAGAAGTAAGAATAAGGGGAAAGGTATCTCGGCCTTTGAAAGATCTAAATAGAGCAACGATTTAGATAAGTTTTTGATTTTCCATTAAAAGCAGATCTGGTCAAGATAACACATTTTGACCAAGAAAAATCCTTGGGAACCTTAGGGAAATTAAGATAGGATTTATGGGATTTGAGTTAGTCTCAAATCCCTTAAAACAAGGCTTTAAGTGTTTTACACCAAACAAAATGTCAAAAGGGAGAAATCGTAGGAAGCTGGAAACATTGTTCTTGACTCGCCGTTAGATGAGGCACCGCTCAGCAAGTCACCGTTCGGTGAGTCACCGCTCAATGAGACATTTTTTGGTGAGTCACTGATCAGTGAGACACTATTCAACAAGTGATCATCCTGCGAGTCACCCACTATGCCAAAATTGGTGTTTAGCGGCAGTTTAAATCGCCGCCAAATCATTCTGTGATGGTTTTGGAAAACTGACACTAAATTGTGCGTTAGAAATGAATTAGTAGTGGGTTTTCAAAACCTTCAAGAAACAATTTAACGACGATTTTTAATTTTTTTAATTAATTAATTAATTAATTTCCATAATTTATTTGTTTATTTGTTTATTTTCATAATTTAATATTTATCATTTATCATTTATTTATTTATTTTCATTATTTATTATTATTTATTAATGATTATTATATATTATTATATATTGTTTTATTATAATTATTTATTATTACTTATTATTTATTATTACATATTATTTATTATTACTTATTATTATTTATTATCACTTATTATTATTTATTATTATTTTTTATTTATTATTATATATTATATATTATTATATATTATTATTTAAATATTATTAATTATTATTATTTATTACCATGCTCATGCCCATATCTATGGATAAGCCCATTCCATTATTTCCATGCTCATACACATGCCCATGCCATATATAGAAATTATTTGTTGGGTGAGATTTGAACCCCTTACCACTTGCTTATTCTCCAAAGAGTTTACCACTCCAGCATGCACTTCATGTGGTGAATAAATAGAATTTAATATACTTATATATATATATATTAATTGATAAAAAATAATACATAACAAATTCATACAAACTAAATAATTATCAATCAATAATTATTATCCAATAACTATTAATCAATAATCAATAATAAATAATCAAAAATTAACAATTAACAATTAATAATTATTTAAAATAAATATTAAATATTAAATATTAAATATTAATTAATTAATTAATTAATTAACTGTGAAAATAAATAAATAAATAAATTACAAAAATAAATAAGAAATAAGAAATAAGAAATAAGAAATAAGAAATAAGGAATAAGAAATAAGAAACAATAAATAAGAAATAATAAATAAGAAATAAGAAATAATAAATAAGAAATAAGAAATAAGAAATAAGAAATAATAAATAAGAAACAAGAAATAATAAATAAGAAATAAGAAAAATAGAAATAAGCAATAAGAAATAAGAAATAAGAAAGAATAATAATAAGAAATAAGAAATAAGAAATAAATAACAATAAATAATAAATGGATGTAAATATCTATTAATATATATACATATAAAAAAATTTACATAGATATATATAAAGACACATTTATGTTACATAAATATATATAAACACACTCAGATATATAATTGTAAATTGATATAAATATATATAAACAGAAGTAAATAAATAAATAAATAAATAAATAAATAAATATATATATATTTACTCACATATGACATAAAAATATATAAACATAAATATGTATAAATATTTACAAAAAATATTTATAAATTAATATAAATAGATATATATAATTAATAATAAATTACTAAAAGAAGAGAAAGAACAATAATTTCAACACCATAAAATCAATAGGAATGTAAATCAATGGAATAAAATCATAAATTATATAAAAATCACATGAAGACACTCTTAAACGAAGATAAAATCTCATCAAATGTGTAATATATATATATATATATACACTTAAATTTATTTAAATATATTATATATTAAAAGTCATTTACATATATTAGAATATAAATATAAATATATATCCATTTCTCAATACACACACACACATATAAAAATTATTTATATATATGTGTATATATATATATTCATATAGTTTTTGTATAAATTCATTTATATACTATATTTACTGATAATGATATATTTATATAAAAATACATTTATATATTATTTATACACAAAAATATTTACATATATATTTATTTATTTACATATATTAAAATATACACATAAATATAATTTTTTTTATTAAACCACACATATTTATATATATAAAAAAATGTATACCCTCATGCTTTTTTAGTAAGTTCAATGTAATTTTTTAATTTTTTTCTTTTTATAATCATTAAAAAGTGTCATATTAATGATTTTTTTTCCTTAACTAACAAGAAAAAAGTATATCTCATGAGGATATCTAATAAAAAAATGTATACCCTCATGCTTTATCTTGTGGAGGGTATAAATTTTTGGAAGAACAAATGATGGTTGGAAAAATAAAAAAAATTGAGAGTTGGGTCATCAGGATCCATAGAGACTACCCCTCCTTCCCCTTACCAATACATGAAAAATGAAAAAGGGATCATATGTCAAGAAAGGGAATATATCTTACATATGAGGTGAAGGATGTAGCTGAAAATATTTTAAGAAATTATTTAAATTGTTTTTAACACTTTATGTTTTGTAGTTCAATAATAAATTTTACAAATATTCTATATAGGATTCCCTTTAAGAGTAGTGTATATAGGGGACCTTTATACCCAAGGGTAGGATTGATATTTTTTGTGCTAAATTAGGTAAGCCCAAAAACCTAGGATATGTATGAGGATACATGACAGGTGTATCAATTTAAAAAGTGTTTGTTCATTCTAGAACTTATTCAAGGGATGATGATTATAATGGGAAAATATAAGTTTTAAAAGTTAAGGTTATGGATATGGGTAAGATGATGAAAGATAGGATTATATCATTAGTACAATTGATGTTTTTAGATATGAAGAGACAATTTTAGGCTATATATCCCACTCCACCTCTTCCAAAATAGTCCACTCTTCCACCTACACCTTAATATACCACTCCTCCTCCTCCACAATATCCTATATACTATGAGTTATATGTTGAGGATCCCTAGTATCATATTTTATCACATGAGATCATATATTATATTGATGATACCCTATATCATTAGAAGATAGAGATGGATTGACTTAGGGTAAAAATATAGCATATTATAGATGCATTAGCTATAATACAATTTCATAATGATAAGGTTTCTAAAGTTAGACAAAGTGCCAGACATTTTTTTTACTTTGGCTATCTTGAATTATCCTACAACTTTCCACCGAGGTATAAAAAGTATATATCTTTTATTTCATTTTTTCATTTAGTTTTTTTAATATTTTAATATATATATATATATATATAATAGTAATAGACTAAATGTAGAGACATGTTTCATAGAAAGAAAAAATAGGTTGAGACCCCATCGTCTTCACTTCATATTCTTGAAAGACTTTCTAGATTATCATTATATGAATTTATATTGAGTGATTCTTTTGATGTGCCTATGACTACTTCCATTTTTAGGCATGATTATATGGTGAAAATTTATAAGAGATATATCATAATTCTTCCAACTGTCGATATGTTGGGTCTCATAATGATTCAAATATTTTTATATAAGTCGATTGTTATATTTATTTAAATTATATCAACATGATATAACTTCAGAACTCCATTTTTTATCAGGTATATTCACACATTTTTTATTCAGTATAAAATGAAATTAGTGTATTAATTCATAGACATAATATATTTCTTCTATAACTTGGGTAATTCAAGATGATGAAAGAAAAAATTATATATCTTAAGGATTTGAGAATGATGAAATAAACTGTTGAATGATTCCTTATCTCAAAATTTATGAAACATATTTTTCATAAAGTGTTATTTTTATTTATTAAATAACCAATCATATTATATTTTTGTATATCAATGGCTATTGGATATTGGGTGTTTTATATCCACATGAAAGGAAAACTTACTATTTTTATCCACACACAGGGCATGTGAGAAAACATTAAAGAAGCATTATAGTGGTAAGTTTGATTATTTTAATAATTATATATTATAATAGCATTATATTTTATTTCATACTTATAATTTTTAAATTGGGAATGAGATCAATATAATAAGACATTAAAGAAGAGGAAAACAAAGATCAATTATGTACACAATTTAGAAAACACTTAAAATCTTATTTCTGATTAGTAACTTATTTTAAAATCGAAATTTTATCAACAAAAAGGAGTCATCAAATGTGGATTTTATATTTTAATATTTATGTATGAAATGATAACAACCAAAACATTTACAAAGTTCCATAAGGGTAGATTTTATTATAACATTTCCTTTATTTATATTGACATTATATTAAAAATAAATATTGAATAATTTATTTTGTAATTTATAATGTTTGTATGATGCTTGAACTCATGATGAAAATAGTTGAATCATATTTGGGGTTCATGTGAAAATTAATTTTAAGTTGTAATTCGGTCTAATTTTATATAGATTTTGAAATTTAACTTCAATTGAAAATTATTTGTAATATGAAACAATTTATGATGTAAATATTTTTTATAAAATTTTACATTGGTGTTGTTTTATAATAGTATTTATGATTTTAGGATCTTCTAGTTTTCCTGTATATAGGTTTGGTAAGTGTATGTTTATAATATATTTTTTAAAAATAATTTATTTTTTTACATTTTTTATTTAATAAAAGATGTTATTTAAAACACTTAACATAAGTTATTTCATAACCAACATGAAAAAATTATGAATTTTTAATCTCTTGAGGTAATTTATACATCATTTTTTAAATTAATCAATATGAAATGTTTTTAACAATGGTTATAAAAAACTAAATAAAAAGTTATTTTTTATGTCACTTACACTAACATCTCTCATTAAACAATTTTAAAAACAAAAAAAAAACAACATTAAAAACTAGTATTTGCACTTGTGTTGGGAAATATTCTCATTTTGACTTAATATGTGATGTAATCAAGGGAGACAAGCAAAAATATTGGATTTTTTGGACCCATGAGATTCAATGCAAGGGATCTAAGTCGACTAAACCAACTAAAAAAAATGATGCTTCTTATAGGTTAGATACCTAGGAGAGGAACATAAATTATACATGTTTGCACTTGTGTTCGAATTGGGGGGGTTTTTTAGGAAATTAAAATGAAACTAATTAAATAAATCTTAAATAGATTCTATGTTACTATACCTAGGAGTTGTTTACGTGTTTTCAGAAATGCCAGATAGTCATCATTTGTGTGTGGTTCAGGATGATGAGGTGCAGTAGGATGATCTAGTTGACTGCTAGAGGATCAACCCAACTAAGGAGGTAGATATTTAGAGGAATATGTTACATGAGTTCTATCACCAAGACTTGGATATTTATGAGGGAAGTGTCTTTGATTTATATAATGAGCATTAGTTGGAAGAGCTCTATATTTTCTTTAGTTTGATCTAATATAGGGAAGTGTATTGTGTTTTTCAAACTGCAAGATAAATACACGGGGAAACATGCCGAAGGTGGTTTTTGTATCTTGGGGAGTGGAAAAAGGTAGATGTTTCATGTGATGATTTTCATAGGTAGTTTCATGCTGAGTTTCTATCATCGACCATGAGGGTAGTGAAGAGGTAGGAGATAACCTACCTTCTTCATGGGAGACTGAGCATGTGTGAGTTCAAGATCAGTTTTAAGGACTTCCTCCACCTTTTCCCTAATCTTTTTCTAGATGATTATTTTAGAGCATGATTTCAAGAGGAGTAAATTCACCCATTTATTCAATATACAATCACCCCATTTATGCTTCCTACATATTTAGAAGTGAATAATAAGGTTGATGAGATTAAGAGGATGCACGTGTAGCTGAGAGAATCTTGAGAGGGGATTTCTCAAATGCTCTCAAAGAGCATGGATATTGGTGGTGGATGTCAGGTATCCGAGATATCAAGGTTTTGACTATTAGTGAATTGGACTTGAAAATTTTCGTCCCATTTTTCTAGAGTTTATGGTTCCCTTGTATCCATTGTGGGGCTCTACTCCTATATGTTTTTATATCAACCCAAGATTTTAGTATGTGTTTTCCTTTAAATAAAACTTTGTTGAGTAGATTATATCACACATAACACAAAACTAAAATGAACTTATATATACCTTATTATAATGAATAGTAATTATTAATAAATTATGAGAATATAATGTGGAATATCATTAATAAAATTATAATAATAATAAAACCTCAAGTAAATAACAAGATATGAAAATGATTTATTATAAAAAATTATATTATATTTTTTCACATATTATTATTATTATTATTATTATTATTATTATTATTATTATTATGTTACAATGTATTGATGTAATTCAAGTAATGATAAATTAATAACATCAAATAAATAATTAAGCAACTATAAGGAATGTTAATTTATGATTTTTGGATAAATTTAAATGTTTTGTTTAAAAGTATTGATTTTATTGTATATTGTATATGTTTTATTTGAAAGCTAAATTTAAAAAATTTAGAATTTTAATATGTTAAAATTAACTTCATTTTTGAATTAAATATATAAAAAATATTTTGGGGTGAAGTTTTTTGGGATTTTTTTTTCTGAAATACTTTATTTTTAAGTGAATCGTGAAAAATACAATTTTTATAAATACTGCAACTTTCATAATATCATTGTAATATAAAAAAGAATTAAAAATATTTAAAACCATTTAATCTTAAAAATATGAATTTGTGGAGTAAAATAAATAATTTAATATATTATGTTGAATTTAGAAACCAATGCTTTACTTTTTGGAACATAAGTTATATTTTATTCTAATAAATAATATATTGCTCATTTTCATTTAATTTGGTATTCACAATGATCCATTAATTTTTTTATTGATTTTAAAGTCATAAAACTATTATTTTTTATCCATAAACCAATAAATTATATGAGAATCAATTCTATACATGATTTTGGTGTAAATTCATTTTTATTCTTAAAAAGACATTTTTCTAAAAATTGTTTTTCATTATGTATTGCATAAATATATTAAAAGTATTTTTTACCACATATATAAATTGAATATTTTAAAATTTATTAAATATTTGGAATCAAAATATTTTTTTTAATAAGTTCAATTTTATTTTTATTCAAAAAATTGGTTACCTAGGTAAAAACAATTAGTCACCATCATTAAGGTTAAATATGGTAAATGATTAAACTAAGAGATAAGGACAAAAATATCACTAAAATTTTTAAATTTTTATTAGATGAGTAATTTATACCCTAAATTATGCTATATTTAATTTTTTCCATTTGGTTCCACTTTCCATTGAAAATTACTTTATATTATTTTAATGTTATGGGTATTTACAAGGGTTCCACTCCCCTCACTTATAAAAGGGCACCTCCACTCATCATTTCTATACAAACCTTGAGAACCTTATGTAAACAAATTTATTCCAAAATAACTTTCCATTACCCTTTCCCATGACCTATAGGTTCTAGTATCACTAAAATACTAACTCAATAAGGCTCAAAGAGAGACCCAAAGGAGGGTACCCAAGGAAGTGGCAATCGACTTAACCAAGTTTCTTTACATTTCTTTCCTCCTATATCAACTCCAAATATTATATAAACACATAAAAAATAAGTAAATTATTATCATTAGTATAATAAATTTTTATTATGTTTTTCTAAAAAAACATTATTTATCTCTTTTCAATCTAATGTAAAATGGAAATGTCGCTCATGCATACATGTAGACTACCACCTCCACGGAGTGATGTATTTCATATTTCACCACTTCTTCTCATGGATGGTTATAAATATGTATTTAATAAATAAATAAAATATATATGGAATAATTATTATTTCTTAATGATAAATAATTATATACCTTCCTTTCTTTCAATAACGTCCTGACCTAGGTTCCACATACCTATGCCCCGAGCTGGTCGATTACATGTCCTCAAGTGTGCCTCCCCATATGAAATAGACTAATGACTAATAGAAAGGGTCTGAGATATCAACATGGGGAGACTATAACCTATTTATCAAAGTAGAACCACAATGGAAATAACTAAGAAATAACCAATAGACAATAACCAACAACCATAAAAATACAATAACTGAAACAAACTAGTATCACATGATTAACGAGAACTGAAAACAATATCCATAACTAAATAGTAGATATGTCATTCCAAATAAGTGTCATGTGTCAAAATTAAAACCCAAAATAAAGACATTTAAAACTCCTCCAAGTAGGTTTCAACAACAATTCCAGTTCCTGTATCCATGCTCCATCCTAACCAAGCCATCTAACATAGGGATCTTATCACTATCCTATCTAACAAACATGAAGTCTATTTAGGTACTGATCAGGTAGCCCAAGTAGGGTGTGAGTAAAACTCTGTAGGCCACCACCAATGACATCTAAAAAATATATATTCAATAATAGTGTATGTAGATGTATAAATAATAAATTACAATGCATAAAGTAAAAAGTTATAATATATAAATATTCTTTAATTAAAGACATAATTTTTCAGGATTCATGATGACAACCAACCCAACAATACATGCTTCATCATGTACTAGAGTCTAAACCATATCACATAGGGGTTTAAAATTCATTATCACATGAAATTTCATTATCCATTTAATTTCAATTCATATCATAGCTAATTTTAACCATTGTCCAATGCCAACAATTTTGGGCCTAGAATCTCATGTCTAGCACCCTATGATTATTTAGAGCATCAGTCCCCATATCACACCTTGCTTATCATTAAATCACGTATTGGTATTTGGAGCATCAGTACATGTCCCACACTCATATACTAATCAATCACATATGGGTATTTGGAGCATCACTATGTGTCCTACACTCATATATCAATCAAACACACATATATAACATATATCACATCAATCAAGTTTAATCAACATCAACCCACTTTTTATCATTACACGTCATGGATACCAATTTAATTATAAAAAATAATCATAGTTAAATAGTATAATAACATGAAATAATATGATAAAATCACTATTAAACCAGTTAAAAAAATTTATCCATATAATTCATTAACCCTTCAAGGTTAATCTAAACATTTCTTTTATTCCCATTAATCATCCAACTCATCATTCAATTAATAAATCAATTCCAAAATCCCATTAATTGACCAAATTATAAAATACCATTATTCAATCAATTTAATTTCCCAATATTCACCAGTTTCATAATCACAATTACAAAATTTGATTTTCCCAAGTTTAACTCATTTTGTAATCACATGAAAAATCAATTAATCAATTCCATAATTACATAAATTAATAAATCAATTAATTTTTTCAATTAAAGATTTAATTTCTAAATGTTCTAATTGAAATTTCACTATGTATACATGCAATTAGAATTTAGGACTATGAGAATTGAATTTAGACCACCTACCTCCAGATCGATGATAGATGCTCACCAACGGAAATCCCCAATTGAAGAAGAACACCTAGATCACAATAAATAATGAGATATAGATCCAAAACCTAGATCCAAGATCAAATATATTAAATCCATGAAAACCTAGATCTATATCCATTAACGATGAAGAAAAATATCCAGATAAAGGATGATAAAAATATGGGAGAGAGGGGGAAAACATATCTAGATGAGATATATTATCATGGGATCTTTAAATTCTTCAATCCAGTCTTCAATTCATTAATAACAGAGGATATAATGACTTTGAACTTGCCGAGGAGCCTCTAAAATTTGTAAGAATAAGTTTAGGTCTGAGTGGGGATGATTAGGGATTTATACTAAGGTTTTTTAGATTTTATTTTAATTTTTCAGGGGTTTAAATTTCTGTGTGCATGGTTTTTTACGGGGTGCACACTTTTCCCTAACAATGTGCCTAACTATGCACCTCCTCCCAAGGTATACACAATTAATTCTAGGAGGGAACACAGTTTAAAAAACCATGCACCAACTATGAAAATACCCTCTATTTGTTTTCACATGGTTTTCTGTCCTAGGTGAAGGGTTTGGGAAAACCGTGCACCAACCATGTACTGTCCCTATTCCTTCCAAAATTCTACAATTTATTCCCAAAAATCCCCAAGGTAAAACCCTACCAAGATACACTAAAATAAAGGTAAAAGAGTACCTGTAATAGAGATCAAGACAACACTAGAAAAGTTCAGGATCTTACAATCCCCCCACCTTATAAAATCTCTCCCTCAAGCTATACTCTCAAGTATCTCTAAGATTCTAAGATAAAAATATTAGGCTACTGATCCCACATATATGATTCTTTGTCCCATGTTCCCTTCTAAAAATAGACATATTTCCACAATAATTTAATTATTAGCATGGTATTTCCCCACAACACTTTCTCACTACAATCCAAAACACATGTATCAGATACTCCTCAAAGGATGCATCGGTCTCAAGATCAACATTATCCACATCGATCACATGAGAAGGGTTGGGTTGATACCGCCAAAGATGTGACACATGAAAAATATCATGCATAGAACTATACCACTATGGAAGAGCCAATCGGTATTCCAGCAACCTGATTCTCTCTATATGTAATGCCGTGACCCCAGAATCCAGGAGATGGTGCATTATTTTAATACATTGGAATGATTACAAGGAATCAAGTCCCGAAGGACCGATCAGTTTAGTAGTCTTGGAAACAAGATACATACTTAAGTTCAAAATTACAACTTGAAAAGAAAAACAACACTAATTTATTCCATTAGATACATCCAAGCTTCCAAGATTGTTCCTTCAAGTCACCCATAACTAACTTCTTCATATCCTGGGAAAATTAAACATGAAAAGGGGTGAGCTCAGATTCTTAGTAAGAGTAAGAAATACATCGGAAGATAACATAAACATTAGGCATGGTGAATAATTGAAAACACAAGCCTTAATGAATAATAAACATGAGCACTTTATTGCAGGAATATGAGATGAGTAAATAATGCCATGATAAAACATAGTCATGGGTATTCTACTAGCCGAATAACCACATGAAATATCAATATCTAATCTCATAATGATGGAATGCATAATTTCATACATCATAACCACATAGTCAAGGACTCATGCCAATACTACAAATAAGATTTTTTCAAGGCCTTGTGCCAAGACACTAGTTTGTCTCATGAGACCTACCGATGCATCGAGGAGCTATAGCGGGCTCCACCCATCAATTACTAATTCCAATGCATTCCTCATATGAAAAGTTTGAAACATAACATAAACATTAATATTAAAAATAGCATATGAAATGTCAATACTTTATCCACAAATCATGAATGGTATAAAAATAGCACATCCACAGTCAAACATAACCCATTCAATACAATATGGAAGATTTTATTGTAACAGATTAACCTCAATTGAGAATAATGAAGGATATTTACATAGATGAAAATAATCATTAAAACTATTTGAGAGAAATATCCCCCCTTTTCTTGAAAACATTTAAAATTCACACTATATGTCATGAAGCCATTTAAAAATATATTTTTGAATCAAAGTTTCCCATACCACTTTGAAACTTTTAAAAGGAATTTTAATTTTAAAAAATTAATGTACATATAAATAAATCCTTTAAACCATTTTTAAAACATGGACATTAATGAGAAAGATTTATAAGAATACAATTTTAAAACTTTTAAAATGATATTTTAGTTAGAGTTCCTAACCAAATGAGAGATGCTTGAATACAAATAATTGAGGTAATAAAAACTTTATAATATATTTAGAATAAATAATTTCATTATATACTATGTCAAAGGACATTATATACACCATATATAAGAGAATTGGGGAATAATCAACAAATAAGTCTCCAAGGAATATAAATTGAGATGAAATCTCTTATAAAGATAGTATCCTTAAGTAAAGGATAAATCAATGAAATAACTATGTGTGACAAATATAAATACACTCAATATGATTTGATATTCACTGTAAATCAATCAGAGGACATTCACACATATTCTTGTAAAAACAATACCAATGACTTGGATGTTTAACTCAATGAATGGAAGTTAAGTTAAGAACAAGTTTATATCAATGACTTGAGAAATTTTCAATGGAGTGATTATGTGTATCAAAAGTATATCCACACAAAGGGGAGTGGAAATTACTACATAAATAATAAATAGTGATTCCACACATAATCTTGGAGTAAAATAATTAATGAATTATGTGTAAATCCCACTGAGTGGAAATTGAAATTTGAAATTCCCTTATCAATTTGATAACTTATGAAACATAAAACCCATGAAAGAAAGATCATACAATGAAGATGTAAATACCCATAAATTAAAGTATATTACACCAAGAATACAATCATGTACAGAACATATTCCACACAAAAGGAAATAGTGGCCAATATAGCATGAATCTCATGAGAATAAAAAGTGATATGAAAAACGCATACTTCGTTGTAATCAATCGATTCGTATGACCAAAAGTTAATAACCACCAAATGAATCACTGAATTCCATTAATATAAAGATAATCATGATAATATATATCAAATGGTAGCACACAATACACCACATGAAATAAATAAGTGGAAAACAATGGAAATCTCACAGAATTAAAAGTGAGATAAGAAATCCCTTACCTCAAGTCCGACTTTTCTTGTACGTTCCTTGTTCATCCTGAATAATAAACTTAAGTTAAATTCTACTTGATTAAGAACATTTTTCAAGTTTATTATTCCTTTTATATCACTTATTACCTTGCTATTTTTTAAGGTAAAGGGGACACGCCCCCATTTATTGAACAAGAAAAAAATCTCCTTTTAAAGGGAAGAAGGAGGAACTCGATACAACGACAGATGAAAAAACATCATGAAGAATAGGCCACGCAGCTAACAAGGATCCAAAAGTCAAAAGGAGACAAAAATCAAAGCAAGAACAAGCCAAAAGGTCTCATCACCCCCCTAAACAAATGATATTAATGATTTAGATATCATATATATATTATATATCCAGTATATATATATATATCTATTTATAACAGTACATAAAATTTGGTGATAAGAAATGAAATGTACTGTTCATGGAGACGGTAAGTCATACGTACGCATGAACGCTACTTTCATTTCTATTTTGTATTTTAATGGAATTAAAACATAATTATACAAAGTTATATTATAAATCCAGTATAATATAATATATAATACCATTAATTCCATCCTTTATACATCCCAAATAAGGCATTAACAAGTCATATCATTTTGAGGGGGCAGTAGTACGCACTTCCTCAAATGAAATTATCACGTTTTACCCATAATGGAAACCATAAAATAATGATATAAATGGAAAATACAGAAGAATAAAGAAAACATAAACATAATATATATATATATATCATATATATATATACATTTCCATCTTAATGGACACCATGAGAGGTGGTAGGAGATAATCAAACAATCATTGTTTCGTGAGGCGTTAGTTTTCTATCCACAGAAATAGTATGTTCTTCACCCATTAGATGGAGGTGTGTGTAAGTGTAGTTATAATACTTATCATAAAAACATCCTAGTATATTTAGGATACTGGTTTTTTTATAAAATAAAATAATAAAAAGTGTTTAGGGGGTTGGAAAAGTAAAATAAAACAAAATAAAACAAAAGAATTTAAGAGAAATCATTACCTTTAATTTGGGTAACTTCCTTTGGTTTGAACCAAAATGACTTTTTGAAGTGCCTTCTGCCTAAGGTGAGGCTTCTAGAAGGCATACAGGGATCTTGAGAGATTATTTTGGTAGGGGTTGGACAAGACAAGGGGCTTGAGAGGTGTGCGGAATGGGTTAGAAGTGGTGTCCTTTTATAAGGGGGAGGGGGGGCTCTTTAGGAAAGTGTGAAAATATTATTTTATTATATAGTGATATTCGGTTTATAAAGGTCAAAAACTAATTAAAGTCGAAGATAAGATGACTCATGGTCGAAATAAAATCATCCAATAAGAATTGGACAGGTTTTGGATATTATTTTAATATTAAAAATCATATTTATTTAAATCATTTATTAATGAGGTAAATACTACATCATTATTGTGTCATAAATAATTTATTTTATTTGGTGTATAAAAATTATAAAAAAATTACCATAATGTAGGAAATATTTTTAGATTTCGAATGATTATTTATAGTAGAAAATATGACTTATATTACCCCATGTAAAAATTGATATACTAAATGATATTTGTTAATGTCATTTTTTGTCTTTACATTAAGTTAAATAAAATAAAGTGTCATTATCATTCTTAAGTGGCTCCATGGACTCTCAAAATTGACCTAAGGATTCCCATGGCCATCCATGACTCATCCAATAAGTTTAGGACAAGTTTTAAGGTAATTTTATATTATTATAATATTCTTTTTACCTTGAATTACCCTATTTACCTTTAACCACGGAAAATAAGTCAAAAGTTACTATTCACTAAAAAATATTTTCATCTTATTGAACCAAATTTTACTTAATAATAACAACCATGTATCTCGGATTTTTGAAATTTAATTCACAGAAGTGGTAAAAGTTCATTTAAAAGAAAAAGTTGGATTTTAACTACCACTTAGTGGTTTCACTATTCATCAAAAAGTGAAGTTTTTTAGAAAAATACCAAAAATTCATCCTAAGATATATTTGATATTACAAATTCAAAAATGATTTCTATTTTACCAAATTTAAAACAAAGAATTTGGATTAATTAATTTAAAATTAATTCCCGTTGTCAAAACAAATAGTGTGCTTTTAAGAAACATTAACCATCAAAAGACTGACACTTGTTTATGTATAATTTCAAAGTGAAATTAATTCCAATGAACAAAATTAGATTAAAAGGTAAAAATATAATCTAATTAAACTTCAAAACCAATTTAAAATATAATCTAACCATATAAATAAATTATATTAAATGGCAGTTTTGAATTAACATACAATATTTATCACTATTCATAAAAAATGAATATTATTTGAAAAATACCAAAATTTCATCCAAAGTAAATTTTGATGTCCATATTATAAATAAGAATTTTAGTTTGTCAAATTGAATATGTAAAAGGGTCAAATATTGTATTTAAAAAGGGTTCTCCATTAAAATGTGGTAAAATTGATTTTTTTTGAAAAATACATTTCTATCTGAAAAATTGAATTTTTCTTATAATATTTCTAAAAAACACATAATATATAAAATAAAATTATATAGAGTATATAAAATTCAAAATCCAGTTAATACTATTCATAACCGCTTTTGAACGGCTAGTTTGGTAAGCCGTGGTGTGCTCAAACTCGGTGTTGCGTGTAGCGCAAGCTATTGAATTTAAAGAAAATAACTTACTATGAAATCTAGGGGTGTTACAATATAACCTAAAACGGTGAAAAAAACCTGGGAACCAAATTTCCCTACCTCAAAATTCTATGGTGACCTAATCTAGGTGACACCCAAAGGAAGAAACGATCACCCTCTATAAACTCTAGGGGTCATTGATGTCTATCGACATACGAATTATATTTTCTATGATCTATATCCATATACTTCTAAATCAAAAAAAACATTATTTTATGTATCTTTTATGAGAGTCAGTCCCAACAACTCAAACTCACTTGCCTCCATCCAACATAGAGGTGACATGCATGGACTACTATAAAGATCCTTATATGGATCCATCTTTATAATTTCATGATAACTATTGTTAAAGGTGAAATCCATAAGTGCTAGATTTTTCTCCCAAGACCCACCAAAGTCTTTAACACACACTCATAGCATATCTTCAAGAACCTATATAGTACATTTCGACTGCCCATCTATCTATGGGTGGAAAGCCATACTCATAAAAACCTATGTACCAAGAGCCTTCTACAAAAACTATTATAAGAATGAAGTAAAATGCGAGTCACCATCTAAAAAAATACTACATGGAACCCTGTGTAGACATAATATCACCCAAACATACAAAACTCCCAATTGGTCTATTGATAAAGTCTCCCATATAAGCAATAAATTATCTATTTTCACCAGTTAGCCCATAAACACCCAAATAGAATCATTATTCCAAGGTTTCCATGAGAGACCCACCAAAAAGTACATAGTAATGTTGTACCACTTCCATTATAGAATGGTAAACTCTAGAAGTAAACCACCGTGTCATTGATGCTCAACCTTCACCTATTGATAGGCGTAGCATCGTGTTAGGAACCCTGAAATCTCCTTTTTCATGCCCAACCACCAATACTTCCATCATATATCACAATATATTTTGGTCAAACACAGATGAACCACCCACTTTGAGGCATAAAATTCATGAATCATATCCTCCTACATACTTGTAGGAATAATAAATCAATTCCTGACATAGATGATCTCATCCTCATCTATAGTCTAATCAGAAGGATAATCCCCACCTTCAAGGATTTCCCTCAAGGACAGACATTCTGTATCCTCATACTACCTATTCCCAACCTAGCTCAAAAGTGTGAACTCCAATAAAACTAATATGAGATTCATATTATCCTGATCCTCTTGAGCCACAACATGCTTCTCAGTCAGAAAAATCATTATATTCCACTAAGAGATAGACTCATGAACTGCCTGAGTCTGTGTTTTCCTACTTAGAGAATCAATAACATTTTTTCCCTTCTCAGGTGTAAATGATAGCTCAAAATCAAATGATTTCATATACTTAGCCCATATCCACTATTGAAGATTCAAGTATTATTTCAAAAAGATGTACTTTAATATCTTATAATCAGTATACACAAAAAACTTTTCACCTAACAGATAACGCCGCCAACACTTCAAAGCATAAACCGCTATAGAAAGTTTGGGGTCATGCGTAGGGTAGTTTCATTCATGAGGCCTCAACTTCCATGACCCATACACCACTACTTGATCCTGCCGCATCAAAACTTATCCAAGAACAATCCCAGATGCACCAAAAAACACTTTATATCTCTCCCCTAGCTCACATAGGTTCAAGATCGGTGTGGTAGTCAAATTCTTCTTCAACTCATGGAAAGAATTCTCACATGATACAGACCATTAAAACTCAACCCCCTTCTTGGTAAATCTTGAAAGTGGTTCTTCAAAGTGGGAAAAGTCCTGGATGAAACTATGATAAATATTTCTAAACCTAGAAAACTATGGATATCAAAAAAAAATCTTGGGATGCTCCTAAGAAATAACAACTTGCACATTCTCTGGTTCCATTGACACAACTTCCTATGAGATGATTTGATCCAAGAAATGTACCTAATAAATCCAAAACTAGAAGTTAGATAGCTTGTAATATAACTGATGCTCTCTTAGTGTACTATGAATTATGTCAAGATGTTGGGAATGATCATCACAAGTCTTGGATTACACCAAGATGCCATCCAAAAAAACTACCACAAAAAGATCTAGGTATGGGTGGAAGATTCAGTTCATCAAGGCCATAAACACTACTGGAGCATTCATTAGCCCCAATTACATTAAAAAGAACTCATATAGGTCATACATGATTTTGAAATCAGTATGAGGTATATTAAAAGGTTTAACTCTCAATGGATGACACCCCATTATCAATTTGACCTTATAGAAAAAAAAATCTCCTCTCAACTGGTAAAATAGGTCGTTGATACATGAAAGAGGATACTGATTTTTTTACAATCATCTAGTTCAACTTATGGTAATCAAAACATAAGCGCAAGGTCCCACCATCATTCTTTTCAAATAGGACTGGAGAACCCCAAGGCAATGTAATTGTATGGATAAATACCTTATCCATAAACTCTTCCAGCTGAGTCTTGAGTTCTTGAAGCTCTATTGGTGCCATTATTTAAGGTGGAATAGAAACTGGATCAACCCCCATCATGAGCTCAATCATAAACTCAATTTCTTTCTTCGGTGGCATCCTAGAGAAGTCCTCAGGAATCATTTCATGGAACCTGTCAACTATGGGTGGAAATAAATCATTCTTTACACCCCCATCATCAAGAAATAGACTAGAAACTTGGGTGGTAATCTCCTTTAGTTGCTGATGAAGTGGACCTACATAGCTCACATAGATATCCCACTTTCCATGATGAAAATATTTTTCAACTTCAGGTGATTTAAAATCCACTCTCATGTGGTAATAATATATATGGGATTGGTATTCCACAAACCAGTCCATACCCATAGTTAGGTCAAATCTTGACAAATCTAGAATATAAAGATACCATAGAAAATGATATTCCTTAACCTTGAGAGAACACCCCTTACATTAACATATGTCCCTTGAATATACTCCCAATGGTATATCAATTTTCATATCCCCACTCACAAACTCTACTACCAAACTTAACCTATTGAAAAGGTGTACAAATATAAAAGAATGAGAGGAACAAATATCAAATAAGTCACGAGATATCATAGAAGCTATAAGAATAGTACCTCTAACTATCAATGGTCCAGCCTTGCTATCCACCAGTGTAGGCTGAATGACATGAAGCTATCCTTCCCCCTCTTCCATGTGATGCAGTTTGAGTCTCCTAAGTTGCACCATTCTGCTAATATGGGAACTCTTTCCTTGAAGTATCTCATCCACTTCCTCTACCACCACATCCAGTAGAACTCCAATTACCAGACTAATATAGTGTAGAATAACCCCTTCCCATACTTCAATTGTTTTTTCTACCCACCCCATCACTAACCATATATTCTAGGTTCCATCAAAACCACTATAGATGTCCCATACTGTTGCTGCCTCGACACTCTACCGGTGGCTAGGGGTACTATCTACAAAAGTGACCCAAACTAGCACATTGATGATAGATCACTCTATTAAGATTCTAAGTAACTGATCCCTCCCCTGGCCACTCTAATTTCCACTACTCTAAACATCATTATCATAATAATGATTCCTACTCTCATATGTTGTACCTTCTCATCATCCAGAATAAACCACATGTACTTCACTAGAATATTCTTTCAGGTTCCCCTCAGAAATGAGAGCCTAATTCACCATTTTATAAATCTTTTTCAGTCAAAATATATTCACTTGGACTTAATCTCACATTCAAGCCCATCCTAAATCCATTTCACCACATTCACCTAATATCCTTCCAATGCTGGAGCAAAGAGCTATGAATCATTAAATAATCCAAAATAATCCATCATAGAAATGATTCTTTAAGTCAACATCATAAACTATGCTACCCTCTCCAGTATGAGAATCTTAGGGTTAAAGTGCTCCAAGAACTTCTCCTGAAATTCCTTTAACTCAATACTGTATAGCTGCCCATAATGAGTCTAGATGTCCCACCAATGCTACACTAATTATCATAAAATATTAGTAGACAACTTGAACCACTTCTCAGTAGGAGTCTCTAAATGGTCAAGAATTATCTGGATGGACTCCATCCATAACTCAGTTTCCTCAGGTCCACCATCTCCGATGAAAGTCAGAGGGCACTGTAATTGAAACTCCTATGTTAGGCCACACACACTCTTCATAACCCATTTTGGGTCTCTCTTCATAAACTACATGAAGCGTGCAAAGTTCTCAAGGAACTGCTCTCTCACTCCTTCACCTTGAACTATCAATGCCTCAGGTTCCACTCTTGGAGGATCATTTATAGTCATATCCTCATGTTATTATATCAACAAAAAACATCATTTAGGTATATCTCTATAATTAAAAATGAACACCTTAGGACACATTTCACAACATTAACACAATTAATAAGAGGGATTAACACACATCCATAATAAGTCATCCCCACTTTCCCACCACACGGTCAAAACTGAGACACTATCACTAACCTTAAAAATTCTTCCTCTAGGCAATGGTTAACAAAGGTAAACACATTCTCTTTAGCCCAGTTTCTCATTAGACACCCATTTTACATGTTTTACATCATTTTAAAATGTTCAACTCATATTAGGCACCATTTTTAGTTCAATTACACAAGAAAAGAAAAAAATTTCAATTCCATCAACTTACCTAAAAACCTGTTCTTCCCGTGCATGCTTAAAATGATGCATGTCACAATAATTCTTGAGTGCCTATAATGATGTATCCTCCCTCAAATCTCGTGCCATTTTGGCCCATGAGTCAAATCTTATAAAATATCAAAAACAATAATCACATCACACAACAAGTGCATCACTCTAGGTGAAATAACATTCAACTATAACATCAAACATCAATAAAAAAATCCCACCCTGGTTGCTTGGGGTTTTCCCCATGCATGGGTTAGCTACTCCCATGCACAATCTCATGTCCAAGGCCAAACTAATCTTAATCTTCTTCCTAAATAGTAAAAAAAAAAGAAAATAAAATAAAACCCTCTCTGATACCACTTTGTAATGTCCTGATTCAGGTGCCACATACCAGATCCATAACACTACACTAATATTATCATTTAGCAGAGGTTTTTTTTTTCATTTAGCGGTGGTTTGAACCACCGCTAAATCATTCTATGATGGTTTTAGAAAATTGTCGCTAAATCGTGTGTCAACAATCAATTAGCGACAGTTTTTCAAAACCGTCGCACAATGATTTATTATTAGTTATTATTTATTATTATTTATTATCATTTATTATTTATTATTTTTTATTACCATGCTCATGCCCATATCCATGCACAAGACCATGCCATTATTACCATGCTCATGCACATTCCCATGTCCATGCACATACCCATGCAATATATATAAATTCAATGTTGGGGGAGATTTGAACCCCTTACCTTTTGCTTATTCTCAAATAATTTACCACTCCAGTAGGCTCTACATGTGGTGAATAAATAGAATTTAATATACTTATATATATATTAATTTAAAAAACAAATAATATATAACAAATAGATACAAACTAAAAAATTAATAATTAATAATTATTATTCAATAACGATTAATCAATAATCAATAATCAATAATTAATAATTAATAGTTAATAATAATAAATAAATAAATAAGTAAATTACGAAAATAAATAAATAAATAAATAAATTACAATAAATAAATAAATAAATAAAGAAAGAAAATAAATAATAAATAATAAATAGTAAATAGTAAATAGTAAATAATAAATAATATTAATAAATAATAAATAATAATAAATAATAAATAATAAAAAAAAAAAAATTAATTATGAAAATGAATAAATGAATAAATAAATAAATAAATTAATTCTGAAAATAATTAAATAAATAAATGAATTAAGAAGATTAATTAATTAACTAATTAATAAATCATAAAAAAAATTAATTATGAAAATAGAAAAAGAAAAAAAGAAAAAATATAAAAAGTAAATAATAAATAATAAATAATAAATAATAAATAATAAATAAAAATAATAAATAAATAATAATAATAAATAATAAAAAATAAAAAATAAAAAATAAAAAAGAAATAATATATAATAAATAATAACTGATAATAATATATAATATATAATAAATAATAAATAATAAATAATAAACAAGAAATAATAAATAACAAATAACAAATAATAAATAATAAATAATAAATAATAAATAATAAATAATAAATAATAAATAGATACAAATATCTATAAATATATATAGATATAACAAAATTTACATAGATATATATAATGACAGATTTATGTTACATAAATATATATAAACACACTCAGATCTATAATTATATATTAATATAAATATATATGCAAATAGATGTAAATATAAATATATATATATCTTTACTCATATACAATATAAAAATATATAAACATAAATATGTATAAATATTTACAAAAATATTCATAAATTTATATAAACATATATATATATATAATTAATAATAAATTACCAAAATAGGAGAAAACACAATAATTGTAACACCATCAAATCAATAGGAATTTAAATCAGTGGAATAAAATCATAAATGACAAGACATGCATATGAAGACACTCTTAAATGAAGATGAAATCTCATCAAATGTGTATTATATAATATATATTTAAATTTATTTAAATATATTATATATTAATATTCATTTATATATATTAGAATATAAATATAAAAATATATCTGTTTATCACTACACATGCAGATGTATATATAAACATTATTTGTATATGTGTATATATATATTCATATAGTTTTTGTGTAAATTTATTTATATACTATATTTAATTATAATGATATATTTATGTAAAAATACATTTATATATTATTTATACACAAAAAATATTTTCATATATATGTATTTATTTACATATATTATAATATACACATAAATATATATTCTTTTATTGATCCACACATATTTATATATATGCATTACATTTATAGGTATATATATACATATTAATGCATTTTTATAAGGTAAATAAAATAAAAAATTATTTATTTTAAATGAAATGAATAATAAATATTTATTCCAATATTATTTATATGTTGGAAAACACATTTCTATGTAAATATGTATTTATACAAGTGATTTATTATATGTAAATATAAGAAAATTTTCATATATTTAATTATAAATAAAACTACATTGTGAAAACTAATAAAATTTCAAAACCATAATTTCAATATGAATGAAATCCTTGGAAATAAATTTATTCCCCACTGAAAAGGTCAAAAATACCCCCTTAAATGAGGCTTAAAATCCATCGAATTTTAAAACATTTGGGTATCCCAACTAAAACTCAATTTTGGAGGATCTTATGTATAATTCTACTGATAATCCCCATCATTCTTCTACATAGGATCCTTCTAATTCTAATAGGAAAGATAAAGCTTCTAGTGTTGGTAAATTCAGTAGCGCATGTTTACCTAAATTATCAGTTCCTCATAGCCTATACCAAAGGATAGTTATAGAGTTTGATGAAAATGGTAATCTATAAGTACAAATTAAAAACATTTTAGAACTTTGATATCTTTTAAATATTGAGAAAAAGTAAACATTTTGATTGATACTTGGAGAATTTTGACCATATTAAACTATCTCAACTATGGGATACCATTTTCATAAATAATATTTATTTTATTTTATTTATCATGATATGTTTTTACTAATTTAGATTATTTTTCCTTTCTCATCAAATAAAACATGATATACCTGAAATTAGAGAGGTGAGGAGGAAATTTTTAACTTTTTATTATAGGAGTTGGAGATATTTAAAATCAATTCTAACTATGGATTTTATTTTTGGTAAATGGAAAAATAAAAATCCATGTAATTTATAAGGTTTTAATATGAAGATACGTGGATTTTTTTATTAAAAGTAGACAATGGGATGTTTTTTAGTAAGTTCAATTTAAATTATTTAATTTTTTTATTTGTATAATCATTAAGAATTATCATATTAATGATTTTTTTTGTTCTTAAATAACAATAAAAAATAAGATCTAATAAAAAATGTATACCCTCATGATTTATCTTGTGAAGGGTATAAATTGATGGAAGAAAAAAATGATGGTTGAAAAAATAAAAAAATTGAGAGTTGGGTCATCGGGATCTATAGAGACTATCCTTCCTTCCCCTTACCTAGACATGAAAAATGAAAAAGGGATCAAATGTCCAAAAATGGAATATATCTTGCAGATGAGGTGAAGGTTGTAGCTGAAAAGTTTTTAAGAAATTATTTCAATTATTTTTTTAACACTCTATGTTTTTTAGTTCACAAATAAATTTTTGAAATATTCTATACAGGATTTCCTTGAGGAGTAGTGTATGTAGAGGGACTTTATAACTGAGGGTAGGATTGATATTTTTAGTGCTGAATTAGGGAAGCCCGAACACCTGGGACACATATCAGGATACACGACGAGTGTATAAATTTAAAAAGTGTATATTCATTCTAGAAATTCTTCATGGGATGATGGTTATAATGGGAAAATATATGTTTTAAAAGTTAAGTTTAAGGATATGGGTAATATGATGAAATATAGGATTATATCATCAGTATAGTTGATATTTTTCAACATGAAGAGATAGTTTCAGGCTATATATCCCACTCCACCTCTGCCAAAATATCCCACTCCTCCACCTCCACCTGAATATCCCACTCCTCCTCCCCATCCTTCACAATATCCTATCTAATATGAGTTATATGTTGAGGATCCTCAATATAATATTTGATCATATATTATATTTAGTATACCCTACATCATTATTATATGGAGATAGATCGACTTAGGGTAACAATACAGGATATTATAGATGCATTAGCTAGGGTACAATTTCCTGCTGATGAGGTTTCTAAAGTTGAAAAAAGTGCCAATTTTTTTTTTTTACTTTGGCTATCTTGACTTATCCTACAAATTTCCACTAAGGTATACATATATTATATATTTTATTTCATTTTTGTGTTTAGTTTTTTAAATATTTTAACATATATATATTATAGTAATACATTAAAGGTAAAGACATGTTGAATAGAAATCAAAAATAGGTTGAAATCCCATCGACTTTACTTCATTTTATTGAATGAATTTCTAGATTATCATTATATGAATTTATGTTGAGTGATTATTTTGAAGTTCCTATAACTAATGACATTTTTGGGCATGATTATATAGTGAAAATTTGTAAGAGTGATATCATAAAGCTTCTAGATATAGATATGTTGGGTCTCACAATGATTCAAATATTTCCTATATAAGTCGATTGTTATATTTATTTCAATTATATCAACTTGATATAACTTCATAAATCTATTTTTTATTAGTTATATTCATAAAATTTTTATTCAGTATGAAATGAAACTAGTGTGTGAATTAATGTATACAATTTATTTCTCCTATAACTTGATTAATTCAATAGGATGAAAGAAAAAATTATATATATGAAGGATTTGAGAATGATGAAATAAATTGTTGGATGATTCCTTATCTCAAAATTTATGAATCATATTTTTCATAAAGTTTTTTTTTCATTATTAAATAACCAATCATATTATATTTTTGTATATAAATGGACATTGGATATTGGGTGTTTTTTATCCACATTAAAGGAAAACTTACAAGTTTAATCCATACATGGGGGCATGTGAGAAAACATTAAAGAAGTATTAGAGAGATAAGTTTGATTATTTTAATACTTATATATTATAATAAAATTATATTTTATTTCATACTTATCATTTTTAATTTTGTAACGAGATAATTATAATGATACATGAAAGAAGAGGAAAACAAAGATCAAATATGTGCACAATTTAGAAAACACTTAAAATGTTATTTTTGATTGGGAACTTCTTTTAAAACAGAAATTTTATTGACATAAAGGAGTCATAAAATGAGGATATTATATTTTAAGATTTATGTATGAAATAATAACAACCATAATAGTTACAAAGTTCCATAAGGTTAGATTTTATTATAACACCTCCTTTTATTTATATTGATATTATTTTAAAAATAAATATTGAATACTTTATTTTGTAATTTAAAATTTTTGGATGATTCTTAACCTCATGATGAAAATAAATGAATTATATTTGGGGAGCATGTGAAAAATAATTTTCATATTTAATTACATCTAATTTTATATTGATTTTTAAATTTAAATTTAATTGAAAAGTAGTTGTAATTTGAAACAATTTACGATGTTAATATTTTTTATAAAATTTTACTTTGGTGTTGTTTTCTTTTTGTATTTATACTTTTATGATTTTATAGTTTTTCTGTATACAGTTTTTTTAAGTGTATGTTTATAATATTTTTTTTAAAAATAATTTACTTTTTTACATCATTTACTTAATAATTACTATAATTTAAAACATTTAACTTTAGTTATTTCATAACCAACCAGAAATTTTTTTGAATTTTTAATCTCTTGAGGTAATTTATACATTTTTTTTAAAATTAATTGATATGACATGTTTTTTTAACAAGGGTTATAAAGAACTACATACAAAAGTTATTTTTTATGTCACTTACACTGACATCTCTCATTAACCAATTTTATAAACTAAAAAAAGACATTAAAAACCAGTTTTTGCGCTTGTGTAGGGAAATAGTATCATTTTGACTTAATATGTGATGTAATCAAGGTATACCAGCAAGGAAATTAGATTTTTGGTACCCATTTGATTCAACATAAGGACTCTAAGACAACTAAACCAACTATGAAAAGTGATTCTTCTTATAGGGTAGAGACCTAGGAGAGAAACATGCATTATACAAGTTTGTGATTGTGTTTGAATTGTGGTGGGTTTTTACAAAATTAAAATGAAACTAATTAAATGAATCTTAAATAGATTCTATGTTACTAGACGTAGGAGCTGTTTCCATGTTTTCATAGGTGTAAGATAGTTATCGTCTGTGTGTGGTTCAGGTTAATGAGGTGTAGTAGGATGATTCAGTTGACTGCTAGAGGATCAAACCAGCTAAGGAGGTTGATATTTAGAGGAATATTTTGAATGAGTTCTAGAACAGAGACTTGTATATTCATGGGGTTAGTGTCTTAAATTTAGATAATGAGAACTAGTTGAAAGAGCTCTAGATTTCCTTTAGTTTTATTTAAGCTAGGTAAGTGCATTGGTTTTTTCAAACTGCTAGTTAGATGCATGGGGAAACATGCAAAAGGTGGTTTTTGTATCTTGGGGAGTGGAAGGAGGTAGATGTTTCATGTGATGATTTTCATAGGAAGTTTTTTGCTGAGTTTTTGTCATCGATCATGAGGGTAGTGAAGAGGTAGGATATGATATCCCTTTAGTAGGGGATACTGATAATGTGTGAGTTCAAGATCAGTTTTAAGGGCCTCCTACACCTTTTCCTTGATTTTTTCAAGATGATGATTGTATAGCATAGTGCCAGGAAGAGGAACTTCAACCAGTTATTCAATATACAGTCACCCCATTTATGCTTTTTATATATTTAGAACTAAAGAATAAGGCCGATAAGATTAAGAGGATGCATGTGTATTTGAGAACATCTTGATAGGGGAGTTCTCAAATGTTCTCAAGAAGCAGGGATATTAGTGGTGGATGTTAGGTATCTGAGCTATTGAGGTTTTGATTTGGTGGGGATTAGGCCTTGAAATTTTTTTTCTCATTTTTCTAGAGTTGTTAGTTCCCATGTATCCATCAGGGGCTCTACTTCTATATGTTTTTATAACAACCCAATATTTCAGTATGTGTTTTCCTTTAAATAAATACTTTGTTGAGTATCCTGTATCACACATAACAAAAAACTAAAATTAAATAAAATACACCTTATTAAAATTAAATGTAAGAATTATTAAATTATGAGAATATAATGTGAAATATCATTAATAAAATTATAATAAGAATAAAACCTAAAGTAAATAACAAGATATCAAAATGATTTATTATAAAAACTTATATTATAATTTTTCACATATTATAATTATTATTATTACCATATCATGTATTAATTTAATTAAAGTGGTGATAAATTAATAACATCCAAGAAACAATTATGAAACTATAATGAATGTTAATTTATGATTCATTGATAAATCAAATTGTTTTGTTTAAAAGAATTGATTTTATTTTATATTGTATATGTTTTATTTGAAAGCTAAATTTATAAATTTTAGAATTTTAATATTTTAAAATTAACTTCATTTTTGGATTAAATATATAAAAATATAATAGTGTGATGTTTTTGGGAATTTTTCTAAAATAGTTCATTTTTAGGTGAATCGTGAAAAATACCATTTTTATAAATACAATAACTTTCATGATATAATTGTGATATAAACAAGAATTAAAAATATGTAAAACCTTTGAATATAGAAAATATGAATTTATGGATTAAAATAAAGAATTTAAGATTTTATGTTGAATTTAGAAATGAGTGCTTGACTTTTTAGAACTTAAGTTATATTTTTTCTAATAAAAAAATATTTTGGTCCTTTTCGTTTAATTTTTTATTCACAATGATCCATTCGGTTTTGGATTGATTTTAAAGTAATAAAAATATTATTTTTTATCCATAAACTAATAAATTCTATGAGAATAAATTCTATACATTATTTTGGTGTAAATTCATTTTTATTCTTAAAAAGACATTTTTCTAAAAAGTTTTTTTCATTACATCTTGCATAAATATATTAAAAGTATTTTTTTACCACATATATAAATTGAATATTTTAAAATTTATTAAATATTTTGAATCAGAATATTTAAATTTTGTAATAAGGTCAATTTCATTTTTATTCAAAAAATTGGTTACTTAAGTAAAAAAATTAGTCACCAACATTAAGGTTAAATATATTAAATGATTAAACTAAGAGATAAGGCCAAAAATATCACTAAAACTTGTAAAAATGAGTGATTTATACCCAAAATTATCCTATATTCAATATATTTTTTCCATTTGGTGCCACTTTCCTTTGAAAATTACTTTATATTATTTTAATGTTATGGGTATTTATAAGGGTGCCACTCCCCTTACTTATAAAAGGGAAAATCCTCTCATAATTTCTTGAAAGACCTTAAGAACCTTATTTAAACCATGTTCTTCCAAAATCACTTCCCATCAACCTTTCCCGTGATCTATAGGTTCTAGTTTCACCAAAATACTAACTCAAGAAGGTTTAAGGATAGATCCAAAGGAGGATACCCAAGGAAGTAGAAATCGACTTAACTGAGTTATTTTACATTTATTTCCTCTAAAATAACCTTGAAATCTTCTATAACCACATAAAAATAAGGGAATTATTATCATTATTATAATAAATATTTATTATGGTTTTCTAAAAATCATTATCTATCTCTTTTCCATCTAATGTAAAATGGAAATGTCGCTCCTGCATATGTGTAGACTACCTCTTCCACGGAGCGATGTATTTCATTTCTCATCACTTTATCTCATGGATAGTTCTAAATACAGATTTAATTAATAAATAAGATATATATATAATTATTATTATTTTTTAATGATAAATCTTTATATACCTCCATTTCTTTCTGTAACATACCGACCTAGGTGCCACATACTGGTACCCCGAGCTGGTCAGTTACGTGGCCTCAAGCGTGCCTCCCCATATGACATAGACTACTTACTAACAATGAGGGTTTGAGATATCAATATTGGGATAATATACCTTCTTTATCAAAGTAGCACCACAATGGAAATAACTAATCAATAACTAATAGATAATAACTAATAACCAGGATAATACAATAACCAGAACAAACCAGTATCACATGATAAAACATAATTGAAAACTATATCCTTAACTAAATAATAAATATGTCATTCTAAATAAGTGTCATGTGTCAAAATTAAAATCCAAAATAAAGACATTGAAAACTCCCCCAAGTAGGTTCCAACACTAATTCTGGTTCCCGCTTCCATGCTTCATCCCAACACAGTCTTCTAACATAGGGATATTGTCCTTATCCTATCTATAAAACATGAAGTCTATTCAGGTATCCATCAGGTAGCCCAAGTAGGGTGTGAGTACAACTCTGTATCTAATGAAATCTAAAAAATATCTATTCAATAATAGTGTATGTAGTTATATAAAGAACAATTCATAAAGTGAACATTCCATGTACCACACTCATATATGAGTTAATAACATATGGTTATTTGGAGCATCACTCTGTGTCCCACACTCATATATCAATCAAACACACATATATCACATATATCACATATATCACATATATCACATATATCACATCAATCATGGTTAATCAACAGTAACATGTTTTTATCATTACACATCATGGATACCATTTTAATTATAAAAAATAATCATGGTTCAACACTCTAATCACATGAAATAATATGAGAAAATCACTATTAAACCAATTAACAACATTTATCCATATAATTCATTAACCCTTCAAGGTTAAGTTAAACATACATTTTATTCCCATTAATCATCCAATTCAACATTCAATTAATTAATCATTTACACAATCCCATTAATTGACCAAATTATACAATCCCATTAATCAATCAATTTAATTTTCAATTATTCACTAGTTTCATAATCATAATTACCGAATTCGATTTTCCCAAGTTCAAATCATTTTTAATCACTTGGAAAATCAATTAATAAATTCCATAATTCCATAAATTAATAAATAAATTATTTTTTTAATTAAATATTCAATTTCTCAATGCTTCAATTGAAATATCACAATGAAAACACACAATTGGAATTAATGACTATGTGAATTGAATTTAGATCATCTATAGTAAGATTGTTAATGGACGCTTGCCAATAGAAATCCCTAATTGAAGCAGAATAACCAAGATCACGATGAATAATGAGATCTAGATAAAAAACCTATATCTAAGATCAAATATATTAGATCCATTAAAAACTAGATCTAGATCCATAACTAGTGGAGGGAAATATCCCTTCAAAGTTTGAGAGAAATATGGGAGAGAGGGAGGAAACTAATCTAGATGAGATCTATTACTGGGGGTGCTTGAGATATTTCAATCAAGTATTTAATTTATTAATAATTAATGTTGTAATGCCTTATAACTCGTCTAGGAGCCTCTACAATTTGTAGAAACAAGTTTAGGTCTGAGTGGGGATGATTATGGATTAATATCATGAGGTTTGGGATTTTATTTTAATTTTTTGGGGGTTAAAATTTCCATGCACACGGTTTCCTATAAGGGGTACACAATTTCCCCTAATAATGTGCCTAACTGTGCACCTCCTCGCAGGGGTCACACAATTACTTCTAGAAGGGAAAAAGTTTAAAAAACTATGAAAAAATGTGAAAATTACCTCTATTTGGATTTATAAGGTTTTCTAGCCTAGGTGCAAGGTTTGGGAAAACCGTGCACCAACCATGTACCAACCCTATTCCTTCCAAAATTATCCAATTTATCCCCAAAAATACCTAAGGTAAAACCCAACAAAGATACACTAAAACAAAGGTAAAAGAGTACCTGTAATCGAGATCAAGACTTCACTATAAAATTTTAAGATCTTACAATATCCCCATAATATAAAAGCTCCTCTCAAGCTGTACACTCAAGCATCTCTAAGATTCTGAGGCAAAAAGGCTAGGCCACTAAACCCACATATATGATTCTCTTTCCCGTGTTTCCTCTTGAAAATGGACATGTTGCCATAATACTTGACCTATCATCATGGTATTTTCCCACAACACTTTATCACTACAATTCAACACACATGTATCAGATTCTCCTCAAAGGACACATTAGTCTCAAGCTCAACATCATCCACATTGATCACATGAGAAGGGTTGGGATGATGCTAAAAAGTTATGACACATGAAAAATCTCTTTTATAGAACTATACCTCTATGGAAGATCTAATTAGTATGCCACTAACCCAATTATCCCCATATCCCCAAATGGTGAAACAAACCTGGGCGCCAACTTTACCTACCTCAAAATCCTATGGTGACCCAATCTAGGTGGCACCCAAATGAAAACACAAACAACCTCTATAAAATCTAGGGGTCATTAACATATATCTACATTTGAATTCTGTTTACTATGATCTGTATCCATATTCTTCCAAATCAATTTTCTTTGATGTATCCTATACGAGACTCAGTCCCAACAACTTTGACTCTCCTTCCTCTATCCAATATAGAGGTGATCTGCATGGCCTACTATAAATTTTCTCATATGAATCCATCTATATAATTCCATGATAACTATTATTATAGTTGAACTCCACAAGTTCTATATTCTTCTCCCAATACCCACAGAAGTATAGAAAACATTCTTATAGCATATCCTCAAGCACCTGTATAGTATGTTTTGATTGCTAATCTATCTATGGGTGTAAATCCATACATAGAAAAACCTGTGTACCAAGATACTTCTACAAACCCTACTAGAAGAGTGAAGTAAAAAGTTATTCATGATTTGAAACAATAATACATGGCACCCTGTATATATATACAATCACCCAAACATACAAAAATCACAACTGGTCCACTAAGAAAGTATTCTGTATAGGTAAGAAATGCGCTACTTTCATCTGTTGTTCCACAACCACCCAAATAGAATCATTCTTCCAAGGTTTCCATGGTAGACCCACCAAAAATTATATTATAAAATTTTCCCACTTCCATTTTGGAATGGGAAATGCCTGTAGTAAACCACTGTGTCATTTATGTTGAGGCTTTATCTGTTGATAGGTGTTGCATCATGTCACAAACCCTGAAATCTCGTTTTTCATGCCCAACTACCAATAATTCAATCATAGTTTATGATATATTTTGGTCCAACCATGATGAACCTCCTACTTGGAGGCATGAAATTCACACATCATCTCCTCCTACATACTCATAGTGACAACAACCCGATTCCTGATATAGATTGTCTCATCCTCATCTATAGTCTAATAGTATGGTGAATCCCCACCTTTAAGGATTTCCCTCAAGGACAAACATTATGTATCATTATACTACCTCTCCCTAACCTAGATCAAAAGAATAAACTCCATTGAAACTGATATGATATTCATCTTATCCCAACCCTCTTGATCCATAACATGATTACCAGCTAATAAAGTCATTATATTCCACTTATAGCTAGGCTCATGAACTACCCAAGTCCTTATTTCCATGCTTAGAGAATCAGTAAAACTATTTCCATTCATGGGTGTACATGATGGATCAAAATCAAATGACTGCATATACTCAACCCATATTCGCTTTTGAAGATTCAAGTCTTGTTTCAAGAAGATTTAATTTAATCCCTTATAATCAGTATACACAAAAAAATTCACCCAACAGATAACGCCACCAAAAATTTAAAGTATAAAAAACAATAACTAATTAGGGTTCATGCATAGGGTAGTTTCATTCATGTGGACTCAACATTCATGACCCATACTCCACCAATAAATCACTCTAAATTAACACTTCTTTAAGGACGATCCCATATGCATCTCAAAACACTGTATATTCCTCCCCTGGATCATGTAGGATCAAGATTAGTGAGGTAGTCAAATGCTTCTTCAACTCATGGAAAGAATTATCACATGCTTTTGACCATTCAAACTTAACCCCCTTCTTGGTCAAGTTCGA
Source organism: Viscum album (assembly GCA_963277665.1). Lineage (NCBI taxonomy): Eukaryota > Viridiplantae > Streptophyta > Magnoliopsida > Santalales > Viscaceae > Viscum > Viscum album. The sequence continues at coordinate 95,486,424 of OY728142.1, read as the reverse complement.
AAGTGGTGCTTCTAAGTGAGAAACGTCTTTGATGAATCTATGATAATATATTTCTAAACCTAGAAAACTATGGATATCAAAAATATTATGGTTCTGCTTCCAAGAAATAACTACCTACACATTCTTTGGTTCCACTGAAACAACTTCTTATGAGATGATATGACCCATGAAATATACCTGATCAATCCAAATCTGACACTTAGATAGCTTTGCATACAAGTGATTCTCTCTTAGTGTACTCTGGATGATATCAAGATGTTGGGAATGATCATCAGGAGTCTTGGAGTACACCAATATTCCATCCACAAACACTAACACAAACAGATCTAGGTATGGGTGGAATATTCGGTTCATCAAGGCCATCAACACTGATATAGCATTTATCATCCCATATGACATTATAAAGAACTCATATAGGTCATACCTTCTTCTAAAAGTAGTCTGAGGTATATTAAATGGTCAAAATATCAACTGATTATACCATATTCTCAAGTTGATCTTAGAGAAAACACAAGCTCGCCTCAACTAGTCTAATAGGTTATTGATACATGGAAGAGGATACCAGTTCTTCACAATCATCTAGTTCAAATTATGATAATCAACACACAAGTTCAAGGTCCTACCAACCTTATTTTCTAACAGGACTGTATAAACCCATGGAAATGTACTTGGATGGATAAATACCTTATCTATAAACTCTTCTAGATGATTCTTCAGTTCCAGAATCTCTGTTGGTTCAATTATTTAAGATGTAATAGAAACTGTCTCAACCCCCAACATGAGCTCAATTGTGAACTCTATGTATCTCTTAGGTGGAATCCCTGAGAAATCCTATAAAAACATATTGTGGAAACTATCCACTATGGGTGGAAAGTCATCATTATTTACAACCCAATCATTAGGAAATAGAATAGAATCTTGGGAGGTGATATCCCCCAGTTTCTAATGAATTGGATCTACATGGATCACATGGATATCCCACTCTCTGTGATGAACATATTTGTCACCTTTAGGTGATGTAAAAGTCACTTTTTTTGTGGTAATAATATATGGTGGATCGATAAGCCAAAAACTATTCCATACCCATAATTATTTCAAATCTTGAAGAATATAGAATGTAAATATCCCATAGAAAATGATACTCCCTAACCATGAGAGAACACCCATTACATTAATACATTCCCCTCAATTGTACTCCCAATGGTGTATCGATCATTATAACCCTGATCACATACTCCAATTCCAAACTCAACCCATTCACAAGTTGTAAATATATAAAGTAATTAGAGGTATCAATATCAAATAAGGCACTAGATATCATAGAATCTACAATAATAGTACCTTTAATTGTCAATGGTCCAACCTTGCCATCCACCAGTATAGGCTGAATGACATGAAACTGTCCTTCCCCTCTTCCTTGTGATGCAGTTTGAGACTCTTGAGATACACCATTCTACTGATATGGGAACTCTTTCCCTAAAGTACCTCATCCACTACCTATACCACCATGACCAGTAGAAATCCAACTATGATTATAGATCACTCAAGTAAGATCCTGAGTAACTGATCCCTCCGCCTAGTCACTCTACTTTCCACTACTTTGGCCAAAATTCTCATAAAAATGATTCCTAATATCATAATTTGTACCTCCTGATCATCCAGCAGAAACCACATGTCCTATACTGGAATATTTTTTCAGGTTCCAGTCAGAAATGAGAGCCAAATTTACCACTTTAGAATTTTTTTGCCAAAAGATATTCACTTGGGACTTAGTCTCACATTTAAGACCACCCTAAAACCATTTCACCATGGCCACCTTATCTCCTACCAATTCTAGATCAAATCACTGAAAATCCATGAAGCATCCAACATAGTCCATCATGAACATTCTCCTCCGATTCATCCTCATAAACTCTTCTACCCTCTCCAGCCTGAGCATATTAGGGTAAACATGCTCAAATAACTTCTCTTGAAAGTCCTTCCACTATATATTATCTATCTTCCCATACCGATTCTTTATTTCTAACTAATGATACTCTGATTCTCATAACATATTAGTAGCTAGCTTGACCCTATTCTTAGTAGGAGTCTCTAAATGGTCAAGAATCATCTGGATAGATTCAATCCAGAACTCAGTTGCCTCATGTCCATCATCTCCGGTGAAATTTTGAGGATGCTGTAATTCAGAATCTCTTGTCAGGTTAGACATACACTTGAAAAAACCCTCTAGTTCTCTCTCCATAAACTATATGAATCAAGCATATTTAATAGGGAACATCTCTTTGAATCCTTCAACTTGCACTATCAATGCCTCAAGTTCCACTGTTGGAGGATCATTTCCAGCCATATCCTCCTATCATCCTATCAACAAACATTGTTATGGTAGCATATATCTAAAATAAAAAACACAAAACATAGGATACATTTCTCAAAATTAACACATTTAAAAAGAGTTATTCACATTTATCCATAACAATTCATCCCCCCTTTCCATTTACATAGTCAAAACCATGGCACTATCACTACCCTTAACTATCCTTCCTCTAGTTTATGGTTAAAAAAGGTAAACATGTTCTATTTATCCTAGTTTCTCATTAGACGTAAATTTTCCACATTTTACACCATCTTAAAATTTTCAACTCATATTAGTAATCTTTTTTAGTTCAATTACATAAGAAAATAAAAAAACATTTCAATTACATCAACTTACCTAGACAACTATTTTCCCCATGCATGCCAAAAATGATGCATGTCACAATAATTATTGAGTGCCTATAATGATGTATTCTCACTAAACTATCATGAAATACTAGCCCATGATTCAAATATTAGTAAATATCATAAAAAATAATCTCATAACACAACAAGTGCATTACTCTAGGTGAAACAATATTAAACTATAACATCAAACATCAGTAACAAAAATCCCACCCCAGGTGCTTGGGTTTTCCCCCATACATGGGTTAGCTATTCCCATGCATGATCTCATGTACAAGGAAAAACTCATCCTAATCTCATGTCTACCTTTCATAAATATCAATAAAAAAATAAAATAAAAAAATACCCTCTCGATACCACTTTGTAATGTCCTAACTTGGGTGCCACATACCAGTTCCCTAAGACGGTTGGTTATGTGACCTTAAGCATGCCTCCTTATATTCCAAAGGTTATCGAATATCAGTGAGGGTATGAGATATCAATATAGGGAGACTATAATCTCTATATAAAAGTAACACCACAACATAAATAACCAATAAATAAGAAATATACAATAACCATCAACCAGGATAATACAATAACCAGAAAAAACTAGTATCACATGATAAACCAAAATTGAAAACAATTTCCATAACTAAAAATTAGATTTTTCTAGAAAAATTAGTGTCAAGTTTCCAAATGAAAAACCAAAATAAAGACACTAAAAAATACCACAATTTGGGTTTTACACAAATTATGTTTCCCTCATCTATGCTTCATTCCAACTCAGCCATCTAACATAGGGCTCTTGCCCTTATCATGTCCTACAAACATAAAGTATATTTGGGTACCGATTAGGTAGCCCAAGTAGGGTCTGAGTAAAACATAGTAAACCACCACCAATGACATCTAAAATAATATATAATCTATAAAAAATTTATGAAGTTTTATAAAAATAAATTACAATGCATAAAGTAAATAGTTATCAGATTTTAATATTCTTTAATTAACCACATAATTTTCTTGGGTTCATGATGACATTCAAGCCATAAATACCTTATTTGGACCGTACTAGAGTATGGACCATATCACATAGGGGTTTAAAATTCACTATCTCATGAACTTTAATTATATATTCAATTTCAATTCATATCATGACTAATTGGAACCACAATCCAATTCCAATAATTTTGGGCCTAGAACGTCATGTCGATCACCCTGTGAGTATTTAGCGCATCAGTACCTATCACAAACCCTATTTATTAGTAAATCACATATGGGTATTTGGAGCATCATTCCATGTCCCACACTCATATATAAATCAATAAAATATGGTATTTGGAGCATCATCTCGTGTCCCACACTCATATATCAATAAAAAACACACATATCACATATATCACATCAATCAAGGTTAATCAACATTGACCCCCTTTTTATTGTTTAAAATCATGAATACCATTTAAATTATCAAAAAATCATGTTTCAACACTATAATCACATGAAATAATATGATAAAATTACTATTAAACCAATTAATAACATTTTTCCATATATTTCATTAACCCTTCAAGATTAAGCCAAAAATACCTTTTATTCCTATTAATCAACCAATTAAATATTCAACTAATAAATCTATTATAAAATCCTATCAATTTACCAAATTATACAATCCAATTGATAAATAAATTTAATTTACAATTATTTACTAATTTTATAATCACAATTACCAAATTCATTTTTCCTAAGTTCAACTCATTTTGTAATCACATGGAAAATAAGTTAATCAATTCCATAATTACAGAAATTAATTAATCAAAAAAATTCAATTCAATATTAAATTTTAAAACATTCTAATTTATATCTAACAAAACATACATTCAATTAGAAATTAGTACCATAGGAAATTAATTTAGACCACCCACCTAAAGATCGTTAATAGATGCTCGCCAATGGAAATCCCCAATTGAAGTGGAACAACCAAGATAACGATGAAGAACAAGATCTAGATCTAAAACCCAGATCTTAGATCAAATTGATTATATCTATGAAAACCTATATCTATATCCCTTAACAAATAAGAAAAACATCCCTTCAAAGGATATGAGAAACACACAAGAGAAGGAGGAACCAATCAGGATGAGATATCTTACCGGGGGAGGTGAAAATTCTTCAATCTAGTATTCAATTCATCAAAAAAAGAAGTTTTAATTCCTTGTAACATTTATGTAAGACTCTAAAATTCATATTAATCAGTTTAGGTACGAGTGTGGGTGATTAGGTATTAATACTGGGAGGTTCAAGATTTTATTTTAATTTTTTGGCCGTTTAAATTTCTACACATACAGTTTTTGGTATGGGGTACACGATTTTCCTTAACCATACACCTAACTGTGAACATACTAACAGAGGTCACAACATTAATTCTTGGAGGTTTCATGGTTTGAAAAACCTCATGGGTTGAAAAACAATTAACTAACCATGCAAATCCTCTATGTTTGGGTTCACATGGTTTGCAGGTCTAGGCGCACAATTTGGGAAAATCGTGCGCCAACCAAAAAGGGTAAAATGATGAAACCAATAAAAAAGGGTAAAATGAAACCAAGATTAAATAAAAAATGGTAAAATAGTACCAATAAATGATCTTGATAGATCACCAAAAAAGGTTGGGATCTTATACTATCCATCAATTTAAAAATAAAAACACCGCCAATGTGTACATGTGGACTACTGCCTCCATGAATGCTGCATTTCAATTTTTTATAACATCATATAATAGATGGTTATAAAAGGATATTTAATATATAGATATTATATTTAGTACATTATTATGATTATTTAAAATTGATATAATAATTATTATATTTTATGCACTTATGAATTTAATTGTTATATCACACTCTTGTTTGGGTTGATTTTATGATCTATATGAATAATGATATAATGTTTATAACATAAATGATTAAGGAATGTTAAATAATGATTATATCATGTAATAATAATAAATTTAAGATAAATTTATAATTATTTAAAGTTTATATACAAATTTTTATTCACTAATAAAATTAATTCTTCTTATGGAATCGAAACTTCTAAAATAGGATTTTTAAGATTTCTGTGAGAATCATCACCATAAGATCCATGAAATATCCATGGAACTCTAGAAAAATATAAAATAAATATATAAAATCATAAATATAATTCTTTATATTATTAAATCATAACCAAGGTTCTTATAATGGAACTTTCAAATCATAACATGCATTGAAAACTGAATTATTAAAACAAAATTGTTGATTTTAACAAATAATTATTACTTAAAGGGAAATAAGTAATTTTAAGTGAATGGTATTTAGTAAAAAAATATTTATGATATATTTTTATAATAAATCTAAATTTATTATATAGGATGTTAGATCATGTTTCTCCAAGTAGAAGTCTCAGGTAAGGATATTTTTAAATCAAATTTCTTTCATTGGGTTATATTACGTCTCCATTGACTATGTTATTCCAAGAATATGTGTGCTATGACCCATGATTGTTTTATATGATATTTAAAATTTATTTATTTTAATTTAAATTTGTTTCACATAATTACTTCATTCATTTATTCTAACTTCAATCGTTATAAGATACATAAGAGTTTTTTATCTTAATTTCAATTTCTTGAGATATGTTTCATGTTGTGCACCATGATTTATTTTATATGGTATAAATAATTCCCAATAAACATATTTTGAATTATTATTTCATTAAATTTATTGTATTTATAGAATCATATAATTTTTCAACTTTTGATGGATTTTGATTCGAAAGTTACCAAATTCATAAGGGTTTATGCTGCAATTTCACTTTTAATTTGGATTGTTCATGTATAAGTTTACATTAGGGAAATAATATGATACGTATCTCCTAAACCCCATGAATTTTATTCTCATATGGTTAATCTTGGGGTTTATATGGATTATAATTATTTTCTTTTCATTTTCTTCAACAAACAGCTGAAATGAAAGCTTATAAGAGAAAACGAACTTCTCTTCTGTTATGTCGACAATTTTTTTCTTCCACATCATCATTATTTATATATATTAAAAATGTTAGTATTTTTTATATAATTTTTGAGGTCATTTTAAAATATATTTTACATTATTTTAAATGTTTTAAAAATGAGTCTTTTTCTTTATTTTTTAGTATAATTTATTTTTACCCTCTTTGCAAAGGTGAAAAAGGATGTTTTATTAATGTTTACCACTTGACCATATTTTACCACTGTCACGATCATTATTTTTAATAAATATTCCTTTACAATTTTTAATGTTTTTTAAAATGAAATATTATTCCCAATGTCCTATAATTTTTAAGTTTTTAATAGTTACTAAAAGAAAAATATTTTTTATTCTTGATTTTCAAATAATATTTTTAATAAATTTATAAAAGTATTTTTATTGATATAAACTACCATTAATAAAAATTATGCTTTACTAGGGATATTTTATAATGATACCATCTACATTCTTTCTCATGTGGCATAAATATTTATAGTTTATAAATTAGATATGGAAGGGTTTATTCTAGAAATCCGGATAGCTCTATCAATAACTAGAAGAATATTTGGTTGGAATTAGATTCTACATTTATTAATCATTTGATAAAGTTTCACTAATACTCTCCTTCATAAAGACTTGTGGTGGATTGGATTGATTTCACATAAAATTGCAAGAATATTAACATTTTGGTGTTACATATTTTTAGGGAAAGAAATTTCATTGAAAATTTTCTTACTATTATGGTAGTTGGATCTAGGAAATGTAACTGGTATTTGGATATTCTAGATTCAATTGAGAGTATGATATTTTTTTACATTTTAAAACTATTTATTATCATTTTTATAAATTTTGGGTCTTAGAGTTTTACTATAGAGAAGAATCATATTATTACTATCAGGGTGTGTATTCTTGAAATATGTTTTCTTATACTTATTTATATGCCACACTTTTATTACATGTTATTATACATTTGATTTTCTCTCAGCCTCATAGTTTACGATTATCTTAGGATTAATTTCTTATGTTATACCAAATAATTATGAATTGACTCATAGTTTATGATCTATGTTTTTTGGGGTATGAATCTATTATGTAATTACTATGAACTTTGATTATGTTCTTGTACCCATATTATTATATTATTATCACTTATGATATTCAATTTTTAATACCTATGTTTACCCTTATAGAGTGTTTGAGCTAAGCCTTCTTATGTTTTGATTTGTCCAGGTTGTAAATATTTATGTTATATAAGATATTTCTAATAAGGGTATCATGTGTGGATAATTTTATTATAGTTGTTAAATAATCTATATAAAATAATAAATTATTGGTATAGTTAGAAAATTTACTATTTTGATAGAAAGGCATAGATTTTATTACGTAAATGGTTTTTCCTAATTCACTAAAACTCTAAACCTAAAATTATTTGGTATGTAAGTGACTCAATGATAGTTATTGATAATGTAATTATGGATGGTAAAATTTGGGTCTCTATAGTTAGAATAAAATCCTATATTTATAGAATATGTTTTTAGAACTTGATCTAAGTGTATTAGTTAGTGTAAGTCTCAATTAGTATCAGAGAAAATTTTAGTTGACATTAGAGGTTAGGAAGTTATCATATGAGAATAATTTAATAATTTTTTATACTATTATAGGTTGATAATTTTAAGATTTATTATAAGTTCACAGGCATATATACCCATTTTTAGGTGATATTTCAGAATAATTTTATTGGGTCCTAGGGAGAATATATAAATTAGGTTTAGATAACCCTTTGTTTTACTATATGATTTTATGTTAAAGTAAATATGGTTAATTTGTGAAATGGGTTTATTGATATTAGTAATATAACTTGAGTAGTACAGATTACCTTGGGGGTTGGAAATTTATACGGTGATAAGAAGATTCATGTTATTTTGGGAAATGATTAATGTAATTTGGGGAGTATTTATGATTAAGGTATATGTTGAATGGTGTGTAATTTTTGAGTGATTAGTGTTGTTTATGGATAAAGGTTATATTGAATTTTGGTTGCATATCTTTCCCTCATATTTGGGTTTAGAATATATTAAGAAATATAATGATGATTTTTGGTTAGTTATTTTTGGGGATTAGGTTATTGATATTAAGAATATGGAACTTAAAGTAATATGGGTTAAATTAAAATTTATAGTTTGAATTTATTATTGAACTGAATGTTTCTTGGGTTGAAATAAAGGTTTTATAAGATAAGACATATTATGATTGATTTTACTTATTATATGATAACTTAATTTGATTATTTATTAATGCTCACACTGGCCTTTTTGGTTTTAGTTAATAGATGGAACCAGGGGAATTTTGTTAATAAAAAATGTGATGGAAAATGCATTAGATATCCTCATAAGAAACAGATGGCATGGGAGTTGGAATGCCAAATATTATGGTCGTGTCTAAATTTATATATTGAGTTATTATTAACAACTTAAACCATGTAAATCCTAAAAAACATCATATAAGAGAAAAATAGAGACTCAAAGAAGTTTATATGATAAAACCTATGGAGGAAAGAAAATTCATCATACTATATATAAAAAATATGGGAAAACATAGGGGAAACTGTTTCCATAGAGCAAGTAAATGATTTAAGTATGGAAGAGAAGGTCATAAAGCACATTAATACTGATGATATATAAAGATACCGACTAATGAAATTGAAGTAGTAAATTTAGACCCTAATGTTCCACCTATACTCTAATGCTTTAATTATAAAAAGTATGGATATTATACCAAAAAGTGTACTAAACTAAGCGTTAATGAAGATAATAAATGCCAGTAACCCCCTAAAAATATAAATTAAGGGAAGGTTTATAAAATCACAATTACTGAAGTTGTTTAAGATAATGATATTATATAAGGTATACTCACCATCCACTCAAGAATTAAAAAATTCCTATTTTATTCAAGATCTACCCACTTTTTTATATATGGAAAATTTTCCAAGTGCATAAAATATCCATACAAATGATTAGATAACTAATTATTGGTTCAAGATTCCTATGGTATAATGATTGTATCTCATGATTATAATCCCTTTCTAATATATGTTTATGGTAATTAAGTTCCTATAAATATTATTATTCTCCCTTTAGTAAAATTCATTGTGGATTTAGGAATGGATTGGATCTCTCTACATAGAGTTCATATTAATTTCTTAGGTAGAAAAGTCACATTTCATACCATGAATAAACCTATGATTGTTATTGGTGTAAGGATGACTATGAACTACTAATAGAAAATACTTCAATTTTATGATTCTTAATACATTATTAAGAGGGATATTCACCTCTAATGGTTTGGGAGAAACTCAATATATGGGATATGTGTATTTTAAGAGGAAAATATGAGTTTACTAATCTTACCTAAGATAGCAAGGTTGATATATTAGTATAAATTATATATTTATCATTTATTATCTTATGGATACCATTTTATATTTTCATTTGTATTTTATAATTAAAATTTTGAGGGAGAAATTTATTTTGGGGGGAAGGAGAATGTAACACCCTAATATTTTAGTATGTTTTAGTATGTTTTTTCTTTAAATAAATACTTTGTTGAGTAGATTTTATCACAAATAACACCAAACTAAAAATAACCTCAATATACCTAATTATAATGAAATGTGGAAATTAATAAATTATGAGAATACAATATGGAACATCATTATGAAAATTAAAATAAAAAAACCTCAAGTAAATAAAAATATATTAAAATGATTTATTATAAAAATATTTGTTATAAAAATTCACATATTATTATTATCATTATATAATGTATTGATTAAATTTATAGTATGATAAATTAATAATATTTAATAAATTATTAAAAAACTATAATTAATTTTAATTTGATGTTTCATGTCTAAATGAAATTTTTTTGTTTAAAAACATTATTTTTATTTTATATTATATATAGATATTTTATTTGAAAGATAAATTTTTAAATTTTTAAATTTTAATATGATAAAATTAACTTATTTTTTGGAATCATAATATCAAAATTATATTACGGTGAATTTTTGGTATTTTTTCGGATGCATGATTTTTAGGTGAATAGTGTAAAATACAATTTTTAAAAATACCGTAACTTTTATGACATCATTATGATATAAACATGAATTATAAATATATGAAATTTTTTTATCAATAAAATTTGTATCTAAGGATTAAAATTAAAAATTAAAAAATATTATGTTGAATTTGAAAACTCATTATTGAGTTTTTGGAACCTAAGTTATATTTTTTTCTAAAAAAAACTATTTTGGTCATTTTAATTTAATTAAGTATTCATAATGATCATTTCAGTTTTTTATTTAATTTAAGGCCATAAAACTCTTATTTATTTATCCATAAACCAATAAATTCCATGATAATCAATTCTATACATGATTTTGGTGTAAATTCATTTTTATGCTTAAAAAAGAACTATTTGAAATATGGTTTATACTAATAAACCTATATTAATGGTTTGGAAAACCATTATTATATGGGGGATACACTAATGGTTTTAAAAAAACATTGGTATAAGTTCCCAATAATGACCTATACCTTTGGTTTTTTAAAACCATTGGTATATGTTCCAATAATTTTTAGGACCTATACAAATATTTTTGAAGAACTGTTGGTATAGGTATCATTTGGGTGTCTATAATAATGATTTTCCAAAACCATTGGTATAGGTCCGAAAAATTACTTTAACATATACCAATAGTTTTATAAAAACTTTGGTATAGGTAAGACCCCTTTTTTGTATATTTATGTATAAAAAAAATTAATTTCTTCAAAAATTATAATTTTATTTATTCACACACACACAGATTTATTTAATTATATACACAAAAGTGGTCATGTGTTAGTGGTTAAGTAGTTCAATTTTGCGAGAGAGGTCCTAGGTTAAATACTTACCAATATTTATTTTTTCACAAAAACTATACCAATGGTTTTCCAAAATCATCGGTATAAGTATTTATTATGAAATTATCTATACCAATGGTTTGATAATTGTTAGTCTAGACTACCTATACCAATGATTCATAAAAACCATTATTATAGGTCTATACTAATAGAAAATAACCCAAAATTCCATCAATACATTGGTATAGTCTATATTAATGGTTTTAGGGACTATACCAATGGTTCCAAACCATCGGTATAAACTTTTTTTTCTAGTAGTGAAATATTTTTCTAAAAACTATTTTTCATTGTGTCTTGCGTACATATATTAAAAGTGATTTTTACCACATATATAAATTGAATATTTTAAAATTAATTCAATATTTTTAATTTGAATATTCAAATTTGGTAACAAGTTAATTTAATTTTTATTCATAAAAGTATTTTGGGTGAAAAAAATTAGTTATCGTGGTTAAGGTTAAATGTGGTAAATGGTTAAACTAGTGATATGGACACAAATATCACTAAAAGTTGTTTAAAATTGGTTGGATGAGTGTATTTATACCCTCCATTATTATATATTTTAATTTTTTTCCATTTTATTCCACCACTTCCCTTTTAAAATGACTTTATATTATTTGAAAGTAAAGGGTATTTACAATGGTTCCACTCCCCTGACTTATAAAAGGGCACCACATATCTTCACTTATCCACACACTTTGAGAACCTTATCTCAACTTATTTATTCCACAATAACTTCCCAACACCACTTACCATGACCTATAGGTTATTTTCTCACCAAAAGTATAATCCAAGAAGGCTTAAGAAAATATAAAAAGGAGGATACCCAAGGAAGAGTTAATTAACTTAACCGTGTTGTTTTAAGTTTCTTTCTTTATACACCTCCTAAGAATCTTCTATAACCAAAAAAACATAAGGAATTCAGTATAATAAGTATACTAAAATGTTATTATGTTGATGGAATAATTATTATCTGCCTCCTTTCTATGTAATGGAAAATGAAATCATCACTCATGCGTATGTGAGAAATACTACCTCCATGAAATGATGCATTTCATTTTTCATCACTACCTCTTATGGATGGTTATAAATTTATATTTAATGAATAAATATGATATATATATGTTATAATTATGATTGTAGAATGAAAAATATTAATCTTCCTTCCTTTATTTTCATATTTTGAATAATGAAAACATCATCAGTGCATACGTATGGACTAAAAACTCCATGAACAATGCATTTAATTAATGATAAATTACTAATATAGTTGGTTATATGAATTTTTTTAATATATAAATAGTATATTTATGATTTAAAACCATGAATCCACATTACTATAATATAGTATGAATAAACACCTTCTTTACATACCATCTTTGAAATAAACCAAAGTGAACCAAAGTGAACCAATTTTAACCAGAAATAATTACAATATCACTAACAAATATTGATTCACTTACATTTGAAAGAATTTTTAGGTTAAAGTTTTATAAATTTGGTAAAAAAATTAACTAAAAAATACTATGTCTTTCTTATCAAATGGACATTTTTTACACTGTATAAGAAACTTCTTAATCCATAATAAGTATTCAACATATCCTAAAAAATTCTCCACAAAAGATACTCTTATAGACATATCCTATATAATACTTGTAGTTGAAATAAATTAATATAGGATAACTGAGGGGGGGGGGGGGTTAGTGATCATTTTTAGTCTTTATTTTAGAGGAAAGTTTCTTAACATCCTAAGGGAACTTTTCCTAGACTCTGAAATCTTTTTAGAGTTATGATCCACTCAAATATAAATCTCAACCTCACATTTCCTATGCAACAAATATAAAGTGATATAAGAACATGATATTCATAAGGTTTGATAAAAATACCCAATCCTTTCCATGTCGGTTATTCCCCCAATATGGATTCTTTTACTAATATTCACAATTTTACAAAGTCACAGACAACAAATTGTTATATCCCCAATAATAATTCCTCTAGCTAAACCTGGTTATATCCCCATACAATCATCTCTTATTCTATAGTTTGTTATAACCCTCATTTTTCCTAACTGTATCCTCTTTCTTTACAGTTGGTTATACCCCCTGCTAACAAGCCTTTTCATTAACTATTTATACCCCAACTATAAGTACTTTTCTCATTTTTTCTTATCCACTGTAGAAATATATTCTCTTCCTCCATAAGAAATTTGGACCACCTTTACCTATGTATAATATTTTAGATCTTAAAAAATATATTAAGATTATGTTGTCCTAGAAACTTCTTCTTGATATTTAGATGAACTAGATATACTGATTCATAAATTTCTCATAACTTCATAAAAAACTATCTTTGCAATTGTTTTTATGATTGAATCTGTTCGGTATGCCCTCAATCCAATGAATCCATCTAGTTTGTCTCCATTAGATGCTTCTAACTACTCTTCAGTCTGACATGATTTGTTAGATGAACCTCTATCCGATGTTCTTGGTTTGATGGTTCTTTGTTTTATGAGGCAAGTTTGGTTTGATGCACTTCCTACTTATTCAACAATGTAAGAACTCAATTAACTACTCTACCTTTTCTTCCACTTCATACAATGATTCATGGTCCGTCGCAAGTTATTCTTCTTCCAATAAAACTCATTATGATGGAACTCTTGTTAAATTTGGTTAGAAAATTGGTTGTAAACTCATGGAACAATATCTTCAGAAATTTATCTCCTCATCATGTGAAAATCTATATTCTTCATATTTTTATGCCACATTATATAGGTGTAATTTCATGATTTTTGGTGAAAACTCAAATACATTTTCCTAATCACTGAAACTTAGTATCTCAAAGCTTCTAATCCATTGAATTTCATGGGATGATTCTAAAATCTTCTAGAACATTATCAAATAATCATAAAGTTTATTTAAATATCCCCATTTATTTAAAATTCCTTAAACTTGATGCTAAGGGACTTATGTAAACTTAATTAACCTCAAAAATATAAAAAAATGATGATTATCTCAACATCATTATGTTAAATTACATTACATTGTTTATATAAAGTTCTTTAGATCTTCTTTTTCCAGTGTATGAATATTCATTTCCTTTATTAGGATATCTCTGTATGATGTTATACCTTCAACACTATATGTACAATGGGATAAAAAACATTCATTATTCAATACACCTTATTTTAGTTTAACTTTTTTTATGAAATATACATCTGATGTACTCAACATATCTTTGTCTGATGACATATCATATATCTATTCAATGGATCTTCATAGGAAATCTATGAGTGATGATCATCCTCCCAATAACATCACATCTCTTAGTCCAATGTTCATCCATTATATCACTTTCAAAATTATTTCAAACTCCTTACACACTTTACTACTTAGAGAACCTTCACATTTATCCATTCGGTTTTAGGAGAAAATCTCTATCCATTGGGTCTTTTGACGGTATGACCAATGGAAATTCAGTCATAGAAACTTCATATAAACCTCTATCTAGTTTTTTGCTCAGATTTTCTCTATCTAATATCTTTAAATTATTTGATATATTTGACAATATATCCTTATTACCCTTACATTGTTCATGTAAATTATAGCTAACCTTTACAAAACTCTTGTGACACCTTTATGTAGGTAAATTCACCCCTTTGTAATTTTCCCATTCTCCATCTGATGTAGCTTCATAATATTAATTCAACCATTCGAAACTTATCCTATTTCTCTTCCCAATAATTCTACATTAAAAATTTGTAACTCAATATTTATAAGGCTACAACTACATATATCAATCTCTATACAACCAATTTTTTAAAATTTATAACTTAGATCTCTCTCTGATAATAAATTCTCTCCCAGGTAAATATGGTAACATTATTTTTTCGATCTGGTCACATTATGAAACTTCATACAAACAATCTATTTGATAATTCTAAGTTAAAATTCATACAAATATTTTTTCTGATAACCCCAAGTTAAATTTTTTATTTTTCACAGATCTTGGTCTTATCTCACTTTAAAGAACTCTTTCTTAAAACTTCTATCAGTTTTTACAAAGGTATAAAAAATTGTCTTGAATAATGATAAGATTCATGATGTTAGGAACTTGAATATTTAATTAGAATCATTTGAATGTGTAATAAAATTTTCCAAATATAGTCAAGTAAACTTTCTTACACATCTTAAGGAAAGTTCCTTAATTATCTTCTCAAAAATTGAAGGTTCTGGGAATAGTTGAAGAGCCTTATTGGGCATAAAAAAATAATTTTTTGTTGATTATGTGGATCATTCACAATATTTTAAATGACATGAATCCCATAACTAACAACCTTATTTTCAACAAATACTGACATATATAAAAATTAGAATCCATAGAGGATATTTTCTTTTGTAAATTTATAATTAATTTATTTAATATCAAAAGAAAAGGTTACGTCATCTTAGGAACTTTAATCTATGAAGATATTATTGATCATCCAAAAACCCTTCTCAGATTAACTTAATTAAATTAGGAGGATCTTGGTGTAGAATCCCTCTAATGGTTATCCATATTTTCTTCTTTGATATCTAAGTGACTTTAAATACCCCATCCCTCCAAAGATATCTCTCCTAGGATGGCAATAAATAAATGGAGATAATGACCCCTTGAGTCCTGCCTTCTATAGGCTCTGACTTGGTGACTAGTACCAGGGGTATAAAAATCACACAAAATGGGAAGCATTACTATTTATAGGAAATGATATAGGGAGATAAGATAAATCATCCAAAAAAAACTCCAATTCATATATAAAAGAAATCCAAAAACCATCCCACGTGAATTTATAAAATAGAACTGGTACAAAAAAAGTCTCCAAAGTAAAGTACCCAAAATAAACAGCAAAGAAGTGGCTCAACAAATGTCCCAAAGCTCAAGATAGTATCACCCAACATAGTCCACGTAATCCTCCTGGAAAACTAAAAACAATTTTTATATATGTTGGGTGAGCATACAGGTATACTCAGTAGAAAAAACTGAAGTCTCTCATGCACATGTGAAAGAGGAATACTAATGCACCCATGAGAAAACAATAGAACCAAACAAAACCTAAGCAGGTAAACTAACCATCCCAACCTCACCAAGTTACACTCCCCAAATAACATAAGGCAAGTAATATAATATAAATAAAATCAATGATAGGGTACCTCACACCACTTTCCCAATGATTAGCCACTCTCACACCCTAATAAAAAATGTCCTGGAGATCCTACCTCTTTTGAATATATCACGTCACAACCCACCCTCACACACATGGTCCTCTCAACCACATCCATTTTGCAGACAATTGGGCCACAAACACATCATATCCCACCCACAGACACATGGGACGTAACCACATCACATCCCTCCGAAAGACACCTAGGCCTCACAAACCACAACCTCATCTCGAATACACATGGGAAAGAAAAATACATCACATCCTGAAGACACCTGGGAAAGCACAACTCACCTGCACACACCTAGGCCTCATGAACCACAACCTACCTAAATATTCTTGGGCTATCACTGCCTAGAGGGAGCAGAGAATAGTGGGTTTCCATCCATCCATCCTCCCACCAAGATGTTTGAGACCCCCCCCCCCGCACCATGACAATGGGGGTGTTAAGAACATAATGCTCAACTAGGGTGGGGTGCGTATATAAATCACACGGAAAAATAAAAATATATACATATATGGTACCAAAAACTCATGCCCAACCTATAGGTTCTCAAAAAATAAACCATCTCACAACAATACCACCTTTGCTGCTACCTCTAAATGTACAACACCGCACATCAAGCCTCAAACCCAATTAATATTCCAAAATAATTTAATTAACCATTTATATTATTTATTAAAAAGTTTATTTACCCATTCTATCACTTCTAAGGAAACTACTAAGTAAAACATAGCCAAATCCATGGTAAATTAACCCACTTCACATTATAAACACATCATACCACAACCTCCAGTTATGAGGTGAAGCTTCTTTCATGTTATTAATGGTGAAGCACCCATACCAACCACTACTATCATTCTTCAAAGTCATACCTCCTAATATATTATCAAAACCACGATAATCGCCAACTCACAACAAGATCTACGGCCCTGATGCATAAACATACCACGCCAAGAATACCAAACTCACATAAGAAACCCCCTGTGTACAAAAATACCCATGACCACATCACCGCACCAAGCAAGGAAAACATATTTAGATTTAACAAGGCATTCCTTCTTTTAATTCCACTTGTTAATTTTGGGGTTATCACATAAACAACATGATCCTAGGGAATCCATTTATTAGCTGAATATACATGGTTAATAATTTTCATATATAATTATTCAATGAAAAAAACATCATGCATCCCATAAAGCATTATATGTGCAAACATGGCCCCCCAATGACCATGATTTTTAGTAGGTAGTTATCCCATACAATTCACCATAACAAAAAACAAGAAGATCATACGTCACTTTTCCCCAGCCCCCATATATTGATATTAAACTGGTTCAATTATCTTTATTTAATTTGGATTCAACTATCTTTACAAAATAAACTTTCACACATCTACCCCGTATGATACATAAATAATATGGATGAATGGAAATCTACATGGATGAAAAGAAAACAAAACTTCCTGATTACAACAAGATAGGGGAAGGCATGAAAAATAAAAAACACCTAGGAAACACAATACAAAAGATACAACATGATTACATGACTCCCACAGGAGAAAGGTTTATAGGTGTCTCATACCAAGGTAAAGCAATAAGGAAGAAAAAGGTGGAATGGTATCTCAACCTTGTTTAGATCTTATAAAGGTCGGGATACCATCCCCCCTTGTTTTTCAATGTATTTTTTATTATATAGAATTATGAAGAGTCTGTGAAAATTGATGGCGTGTGATTCTGAGGCCCGGTGTGCCCGAAATGAATTTCTAAAATTTTTTTCGGGTAAGTTCAATAAACGCATGATCGACGTTTTGTAACTTTTGAACCGGTGTTTGGAATTGAAATTTGAGGACACCGCTGAACTCAAAGTGCCAATATTCTCTTAAGGATACGTTCACCTAGACCGCAGTAGGTCGAGGGTGGAAGTTAGTTTTTTCAGATTTTCATGGGAGAGTTAAAAGGAAAATGATAAAAATAAAAAAATAACTTTTATTTTTATTTGAAAACTCCTTTTTGAATCTTGGTGGTGGGGACCACCTGAACCCCTCTTTTAATGGGAGGAAACTTTTGGTTTTCCCCTAATTTAATGAGCCAACTTTAATTATATAATTAATAAACTTAATTTATTAAGTTGGCTCCTCACCTTTATTGAGGTTGGGGGGAAATAATTGGCAAAGGAGAGCCTTGGAGAAATATCCTCCAAACGAAGAACCTCTCCAATGAAGAACATTCTTCATATCAAGAAAGTGGAACCAACCTTAGAGTGATTTGTGGGAGCAATGGGCATCGAAATCTTCATCATCATCATTTTTTCATCACGACACCTCCAACAGACGATCGAGGTAGGGGTGTGTTTATGTTTTTTCTTCATGGTTTTATGTTGAAACTTTCTTCTCGAAGCTGTATGATATCAGTATAACGCGGAGGGTGCGGGCCAAACAAACATGGCCCGATACCTTTTCATCTTTATTATTGACATGTTCTTCGTAGGCTGTGATGATGGTGATGGAACAACCGCACCGCCGAAGGAGTCCAAAGCCCGTCGGCCGCAGCAGAGGAAGGTGGAAGCCAACACCCGACCGACCGCATGAAACTAGGGAAACGTGCATCCATGTATCCGGTAGCAATGGAGGTCGTGGCACATCGACCTCGACTGTGGGAGGATAACGGCCGTCACGACGGCCGACTGCGTGGAGGTAAGGTGGAATGCATTTGCACCAATGGTTAAGAAGAAGGCCGCGACTCATTGGCCACGGTGGAGCAGGGTGGCGGCCGGCACACCGGTTGGCCGTATGGTGAAGCGGCGACCTGTGTACGCGCCGATGGAGTTGGAGACCACAACCTCTTGGCTGTAGCGGAGGTTGAAGGGCACCTGAAATTCGGATGGCCTCGGTGGAGTAGCGGCGCACGTCCGCGCAGCTAGAAGGAGGGCTGGCCATTACGGCAGGCCGCGTCACGCCGAGCAGGACCCCTATAGTGGGTCCTGTATGCCAGTCAATAACACTACATGGAACCGCTTGGTTAGCCAAAACCGAACAACCTATGGGCTATTCGGGTGACCTGGGGGAGCACCTCCCCTTCCTGGTGGTGGCTAGGGTGAACCCCACCACGAGGGACCACCCCGGTCATAGGCTGCACTACGGTCTAGGCCGGGCCTGACCCGGAGCGGGTCAAGTCAACCCGAACTGGGTTGGGTCGGCCCATGCTGGGTTGGTTCGGGTGGTCCGACTGGGTCAGACCGGACCCGAGCCCATCTGGACCCTGATACGTATTTGTGGCCATATCTTGAGAACTAGGTGTCCGTTTGATGAACCATCTATGGCACCAGAATCCTTGGATCAAGACGGTCCTTTTGGTATACTCAAATTGAGTTTTGGATAAATTTGGATGTGGCCAGGTTAGATCGAACCCGAATCCAACCAGGCCCTTGGGACGGAAACGATAATAACTTACAGACCAGGCATTCGATTGATATTTATTCTATCATGTTGGGTCCCTTATGATGTAGAAGTCCTTTGGGAAACTTCTTCATGGGACTTCGTGGAAGTTAAAGTATCGATTGATGTATTGATTAGCAGAACCTCCTGGAATCAAGCATGCTTAGTGCAGGAACCCTATGGTTGGAAATACTTGAAAAGTATTCAGATCCTATGTGGATCATCTCCAGATCCTATGTGGGTCATATTCGGATCTTGTGTGGGTTAGAATCTTCAAATCCTATGTGGGTAATCTCCAGATCCTGTGTGGGTCGTCTTTAGATCCTGTGTAGGTCATCTTCGATCCTATGTGGGTTAACAATAGAGATTATCGATGAAGTAATATGATCTATTAATACAACTAATCATCTATACTGATGTACTTAAGTTATACCTGGTGTGAGCTGAGTCTTTACCCTTGTGGTATGCTTCTTTTTGGTGATACCTTTGTGGTAATCTTCTATGTGGTGATACATTTTTGGTAATCTTCTGTGTTGCATTGCTTTTGTGGTACTTACCTTCGTGGTGATACCTATGTGGTATTATTCTCTGTGGAATTACCTTTTTGGTACTTACCATTATGGTGTTACCTTCATAGTATTCATTCCATCACGGAACAATTGTTCTTTTGATTAAGGAATTGTACCTTGTTTTCCTCATGAACGTGATGGGTATACTTGAAAACTTAGGTTTATGTATGAGAATATACCCAAGTAGGGTTTACAGTTGTTTTCGTGATTTGTGGTTTATCCTTTTTGGATTCTAAGAGACATTAGGGGGTCTCAGGTTCCCTACTAAGTATCGTTATACACACCCCTGCACGGGCTACGCCCGCACCATGTTGTGTCTTGTGAAGACGATAGACAACGCTGATCAAGGTCGAGGGTACTAGGACTGGAGGCTGCTCGGAGGTGGACATTAGACGAGACGATCCACAGAGATGACCATTTGAGAGTTGTACCTACCCTTCAGGTAGGATCCTTGGTGGGTGTTCGTTGGGGCTATTTCCAGTTTTACTTTTAATTTCTTGTTGGTATTATATTCTATCTATTTACTTACTATACATACCCTGTTTAATATATATTTTAACTTGTTATTATATCTCTCTATGTGCATGGTTTATGTGGGATTATAGGTTTAATGGCAATGCCTTCCCAGTTTTAGGGATATGCCTTTCTGATGCTAGTTTCTAGCCCCTAGACTATAGAAGGCAGGCTTGGGGTAGTCACAACATGGGCCCTGGGGGACAATTTGTGACAAATTGGTATCAAAGGAGTTCGGTTCTATTGAAGAACTATGACTCTGATCTTTTCTCTAAAGAAATAGTGTTAAGTGTTATGAGTGTGATTTTCAATTCAGAGATTCTTGTGTTGGTGCGGCGGCTGATGTATCCATACACTAGGACCCTAAATTCTTATTTCTGGCTCAACGCATGAAAACACTGATTGCATGTGTTTTGGAAAAGTTTTTCTTTTGATTTATTTATATTCATCTCACCAGGTATAACTTAATAACCATGACACACTTGTTCCTTATTAGTATGCTGCTACAAAGACAACCAACCATGTTTCCTGAGAGAGTACATGATGACGGCCCACCGAGTGATGATGCTCTAGTGTAGGGCCCTCTTACTGCTTTGGCACCTTTGGGTGGTGTACCAGTAGTACCACCAACCATTTGGCAGCAGTTACAACCGGCAATAGCGGTATAACACACATTTAGGCTTAGTGCCTTATATGAGTTTCAACATCAGATACCCCTCAGGTTTTGAGGTGAGCCCGACTCACAGTAAACTGAGGACTAGCTTGAGGAGGTGGTTGAGAGTTCTCTAGAACTTCTATAGCTTTGGCAGGATGACATGTCAGTAGTTGAGTATTCATCAAGGCATAATGACCATTCCAGGTACTTGATGAATATGATACGATCAGTGCTTCAGGGCTCGGACTTCTAAGCGTGGTGTGTTTAAGGACGTTCGAGCCATCACTATTCCTCTATGCATTCCTACCTATCTTAGGGTGCTAGAGAGAACATTTGTAGTTGAATGTTCTTTGGATGAGAGGATACAACCAGTGAATGTTAGTAGTGGGAAAGTAGGAAACTGGCACCAGTCACAGAGACTTGGGTGTGTAAAAATGTTTCAGGAAGAAGAAGTGTTAGGGACAGATGAATCTTCAGGGCTGTAGACGTGGAAGTAGAGTTAGGAGAGAAACATGAGGTGGTGTACATTTCGACATGTTATAACCACCCCCCTTTTTGGTCCCCACCAGGCTTAGGGAGCTAGAGGACAGGGGAAGGGAGTAGCTACACATAGTCAAGGAGTGTGACCCAAGGGCGCTAGGAATGAATCGATGAAACTTCTGCGTCTACTACTAGTTACTGTATTAATAGACATAGGTACCAATCATTCTTTCCTTCCCCAAATCTTTTCCAAAACCTAGAGTTTTCGGTTAAGCCATTGACTTGAACCTCACGTATGGAGGTATCTTTGGGAGGATACTCGATAATCACACTTATGCCGATGGTGTAATTTGACCCTTGAGGTGAGAGTTTCGGTTGGAACCTCTTAGTGGTAGCTTCGAGGCCTTACGACGTTAGTTTAGGTATGGAATGGACATACACAGTTCATACTCAGATTGACTGTATTAGGAAAAATGGTTGTGGTTTACCTACAACGTTGGAATGATATTTTCCTTGGTCGACGAAAAAGGAAACCCATGCACCATAGGACAAACTCATGCAAAGGAGGGTGCAACTGATCACACTTGAGTCAGCCATCCCTACCCTTGTGGAAGTGGGAGTTTTGAGTTTTTGGTTCCCAACAAAAGTGGAAAAGTGTGGGGGAAATCCTTTAAAAAGATGTTTCCAGGTTTACCTCCCTGAAGGGGGAGGGACTTCTACATTAGCTGGGTACTACCAGAGTTTTGGAATATACTTCTCCAGGGTAGCGACACCCTTTTTAGTTTTGAGGGAAAAGGGGGAGCCTTTATTATGTACGGAGAAGTGTCAACAGAGATTTATGGAGCTAAGATAGATACTGACAAGTAGAACTATGCTACCCATGACATGGAGTTAGCAGTAGTGGTCTTTACGCTAAATATGTGTCATCACTAATTGATGGGAGAACATTTTACAGTCTACTCTGATCACAAGAGTCTCAGGTATATCTTCTCTCAGAAAGACCTGAACCTGATATAGCAGTGATGGCTAGAGTTCCTCCAGGACTATGAATTTGAGATAGTCTATACTCCTGGGATGGGAAATGTAGTATCAGATTCACTCAGCAGGAGATCTGGTGTACAGTTACTGAGTGAGGCGACGAAGTAACTAGCTGCTTTGCGGATATCCTAAATGGATCGAGATGAAGTGACTTATCTTCAGTCTCTGATAGTCACTTCCCTTCTCCTTCAGTGATTCAAGGAGGTGCAGCTTGGGGACACTAACTACGAGGCTCGACATGCTTAGATATCCACATGATAGGCACCTAAAGGATTTTATGAAGTTGGAAAGCACGTCATTCTCTTCAGAGGATGTACTATGGTATCAGTGGTGATATGGGAGGAAGTGTTGAGGGAGTTCCATACGTCCCCTCTAGTGGTACATCTAGAAGTGGTGAAGATGTACCAGGACCTTCGGCGTTAGCACTGGTGGCCGGGGATGAAGAAAGAAGTAGCAGAGTTTGTCTCTCGGTGCCTCACTTTTCAGCAAGTGAAGGCAGAGCATTAGGCTCCAGCGGGCTTAGTTCAGCCACTAGAGGTGCCAGAGTGGAAGTGGGATGGAATTTCCATGGATTTCATGATAGGACTTCCATGCACGTCCAAGGGGCATGATTCCATCTGTGTGATCGTTGACCGACTCACCAAGTCATGCCACTTCCTACCTATCAGAGAGCAGGGATCAGTAGAGGGCTTGGGATGTGTCTACATGTAGGAGATTGTGTGGTTTCATGAGGTGCCATCTATGATTGTCTTTGATCGGGATGCACGTTTTACTTCCCAGCTATGGAAGGGGTTGAAGGAGGAGTTCGGGACACAACTTCAGCTTATCACCGCCTTCTATTCTCAGATGGATGGTCAGACAGAGCGGACCATTCAGACCCTTGAGGACATGCTGCATTCTTGCATCCTAGATTTTAGCCATAGCTGGGAGGATCACTTGCCGTTGGTGGAGTTCTCATACAACAACAGCTATCACTCCACCATTGGTTTGGAACCATTTGAGGAATTGTATGGTCGACCTTTCCGATCACCTCTGTGCTAGATTGACCCTGGGGAATCATTACTCATGGGACTGGAGATGGTACAGGTTACCACAGAGAAGGTGCAGATCATCTAGGAGCGAATGAAGACTGCACAGAGTAGGCATAATTCTTATGCTAACAGGAGACGAAGACCTCTTGAGTTTGAAGATGGTGACCATGTCTTTCTACAGGTCTCACCCCGACAAGGTTTGTGGAGATTTGTCTAGGGAAGAAAGGGTTCATTGGACCCTTTCAAGTCCTCAGTAGAGTTGGTGAGGTGGAATACCTCTTAGATCTTCCCCCTCAGTTGCACAAGGTGAACGATGTTTTCCACGTATCCCAGCTAAGGAGATACGTACATGATCCTTCACACATCATTGACTGGGGCGAGCTTGACATCGAAGATGGGGTGAAGTTTTTGGAGGTTCCAATAATGATTGAGGATCAACAGGAGTGGGTCCTTCATGCGCAGTTGATACCACTTATGCGTGTTAGTTGATAGTACGAGAACCTCCAGGAGAGCACATGGGTGCGGGAGGCCTAGATTCATGCCCAGTACCCCCACTTGTTTCCCTAGTTTGTGATGTGGATTTCAGGGATGCAAAGCCATGAGGTGGTAATAATGTAAAGACCCTGATTTTTCATGTAAATTTTTTTATCATATGGAATTATTACGAGTCCGAAAAAATTGACGGCGCGTGATTCCAAGGCCCGGTGTACCCATAATGAATTTCTGAACTTTTTTTCAGGTACGTTGAGTAAATGCATGAGCGGCATTTTGTAACTTTTGAACCGATGCTCAAAATTAAAATCCGAGGATACCATTGAACTCGCAGTGCTGATATTTGCTTAAAGAGACCTTCACCTCAACTGTAATAGGTAAAGGGTGGAAGTTAGTTTTTTTAGATTTTCATGGGAGAGTTAAAATAAAAAAAAATAACTTTTATTTTTATTTGAAAAATAGTTTTTGAATCTTGGGGGTGGGGACCACCCAAAAACCTCTTTTAATGGGAGTAAAATTATGGTTTTCCCCCAATTTAATGAGCCAACATTAATTGTATAATTAATAAACTTAATTTATTAAGTTGGCTCCTCACCTTTCTTGAGGTTTGGGGGAAATCGTTGGCAAAGGAGAGCCTTGAAGAAATATCCTCTAAATGAAGAACCTCTCAAACGAAGAACATTATTTAGATCAAGATTGTGGAATTGACCTTCGATCGAGTTGCGGGAGCAATGAGCATTGGCATCTTCATCATCATCATCTTCTTCCTCACGACACCTCAAATGGACGATCGAGGTAGGGGTGTGTTTATGTTTGTTATTTGTGGTTTTATGTTGAAATTTTCTTTTCAAAGCCGCATTATATTAGTATAACATGGAGGGTTCGAGCCAAATAAACATGGCCTGATCCCTCTGCGTCTATATTATTGACATGTTCTTCACGGGCCGTGATGACAGCGGTGGTGAAACCGCGCTGCCGAAGGAGACCACGGCCCGTCGGCCGCGATGGTGGAAGGTGGCAGCCGGCACCTGGCCGGCCGTGTGGAACTAGGGCGGCATGCATCCGCGTCACTGGTAGTGAAGGAGGCCGCAGCCCATCGGCTACAGCGGTGGGAGGACAGTGGTCAGAATGCCGACCGACCGCATGGAGGTAGGGTGGCGTGCGTCCGTAACACTAGTTAAGTAGGAAGCCGCGACCCGTCAGCCACAACAAAGCAGGGCGGAGGCTGGTATTCAGGCCGGCTACGTGGGAAAGCGGCTGCGCGCGTCCGCACCACCGGAGTTGGAGACTGCGACTTCTTGTCCTTGGCGGAGGTTGGAGGATGGCCTTCATCTGACCGGCCGAGGTGGAGTAGTGGCGTGCGTCCGCACCACTAGAAGGAGGGCCAGCCGTTATGGCCTGCCGCGTCAGGCCGAGCGGGACCCCTCCGGCGGGTCCCACATGCCAGCCGGTGGTGCCACGTGGTGCTGCCTGGTTGGCCAAAACCGAACAGTCTATGGGACATTCGGCTGACCTAGGGAGAGGGCCTCCCCTCCCAGGTGGCGACTAGGGCAGACCCTACCACAAGGGGCCACCCTGGCCACAGGCGGCACCGTGGGCCGCCCCCTCTGCAGGTCAGGCCGGGCCATGGTCCAACGGGATGGGCCTACCATGGCCTAGGCCAACCGGGCTGGACCTGGATTAGGTCGGGTTGGCCCAGGACGGGTCGGTCCGATGGGGTCAGACCGGACCTGGGCCCATCTTGACCCATATACGCCTTTGTGGCCATATCTTGAGAACCAGGCATCCGTTTGACAAACCGTCTATGGAACCAGAATCCTGGAATTGAGGCAGTCTTTTTGGTATACTCCAGTTGAGTTTTGTATAATGTTGGGGTACGTTTGAGTTGGATCAAACCTGAATCCAACCGGGCCCTCGGAACTGAAACGCTAATAACTTACATGTCGGGCACCCGATTGACGCACTGTCTGTCACGTTGGGTCCCTTATGAGGTGGCAGACCTTTGGGATAATTTTTCATGGGACTTCATGGTAGTTTTAGTATCAAACAATGGTTTGAGGAGCGAAACCTTCTAGAATTAAGAATTCTTAGTGTGGGAACCCTGTGACTGGATGTACTTGAGAAGTCTATATATCCTGTGTGGGTCATCTCCAGATCATGTGTGGGTCATCTTCGGATCTTGTGTGGGTCAGCATCTTCAGATCCTGTGTGGGTCATATTTAGATCTTGTGTGGGTCGTCTTCGGATCCTATGTGGGTCAACTTTGGTCCTGTGTGGGTCAATAGCAGAGCTTCTCAATGAAGTAAGATGGTCTAGCAATATATCTAATCATCTATAATACATTACTTAAGTTATACATGGTGTGAGAAGAGTCTTTAACCTTATGGTATGCTTTTGTGTGGTGATACCTTTGTGGTAATCTTTTGTGTGGTGATACCTTTATGGTAATCATCTATGTGGCGTTACCTTTTTGGTACTTACCTTCATGGTGATACCTGTGTGGTATTCTTCTATGTGGCATTACCTTTGTGGTACTTAACTTTGTGGTGTTACATTCATGGTATTCATTCTTTCGTGGAACAATTGTTCTTTTGGTTAAATAATTGGGCCTTGTTTTCCTCATGAATGTGATGGTTATACTTGACATCTTAGGTATATGTATGGGCATATACCTAAGTAGGGTTGACTCTTGTTTTCGTGCTTTGTGGTTTATCCTTTGTGGATTCTTAGAGACCTTAGGGGGTCTCGGGGTCCCTACTGAGTATCGTTATACTCACCCCTGCACGGGCTACACCCGCACCTTGCTCTATCTTATGCAGACAACAAACAACGTTGATCGAGGTTGAGGGTACTAGGACTAGAGGCTGCTCGTAGGTGGACATTAGATGAGACAATCTACAGAGAAGACTGTTCTAGAGCTGTACCTACCCTTCAGGTAGGACCCTTGGTGGGTGTTTGAAGGATATGTTTTTAGTTTTACTTGTACTTTCTTGTTGGGCTTGTATTCTGGCCCTTTAATTACTGTACACACCCTATTTACTATATAGTTTACCTTGTGCTTTTATCTTTCGGTGTGCTTGGTTTGTGTGGGATTATATGTTTAAATACAATTGCTTCCCAGTTTTAGGGATATGACTTTCCGGTGCTAGTCGTTCGCCCCTGGCCTATGGAAGGTGGGATTGGAGTAGTCATGAAATGGGCCTCAGGGGATGGTTCCTGACATGAAGCACCACGAAACACACCTAAAATCAACAAAAAACCACTACGCGTTGTTTGAAATCAAGAGTGGAAACCCACAAATCCAAGAACACCTATTATGAAATATGTAAACGAGGCCTCATCACGACAACCAAAACAACCAAAAAATCACTATACAAGCACAAAAATCACGTTGTCCCGAACACAAAAACCAGGTAATCCCATCCTCCATGTCAAGACAATATCCACTTTGGGCGGAACTAACTCTCCCACATGGGTTTAATCACAACACAGTTAATTCATCTCGATTAAGAGTCAAGTCCTACCTTTTTTTATTATCAATACATTATCACACATCACACCACACACATCAAAAATCAAGGGAAAATAACTCATATAATAAAACAACAAGGTTCAAATATATCATTATAATGAAAAAAAGGAAAATAAGAACTCAAAACAACTCTAGGTACTGGGCACACAACAATACCTCTCACTCCCAAGTACTCTCAACATAGCCACCATGCCTCCACAACACATGAACCAAAGGAATGGTCCACCCACACAACACCTTTTCCCAATGATCTTGGATTTCTACTATCTACTCCACAAACATCGTATCGTCCTCAATATCCAAGTCTCCCTAGTCAATGAAATGAGATTCATCATGAAGATACCGATGAAGTTGAGAGACTTGGAAGAAGACATGGATCCTCTCCAACCACGGTGGAAATTCCAACTGGTACACCACTTCACTAACTCATCTGAACACCTCAAAGGTCCCAAAAAACCTAGGAGAAATCTTACTCCCCCTACCAAACCTTCACTGCCCAATTAAAGGGGAAAAATTCAAGAACATGTGGTCCCCATCCTAAAACTACAGGGGCCTCTTCCTGTGATCGTCATATGATTTTTTCTAGTCTTGTGATATTTTCATCCTCTCATGAAGAAGATGAACTTTCTCTATCGTGCTCTGCACCACATCGAGACCAAAAGCAGCTGTCTCCCCAACCTCCATCCATCAAAATAAAGAACAACATAGTCTTCTATAAAAATATTCAAACATAGCCATTATAATAGAATAATGATAACTATTATTATAAGAGAACTCCACTAAAGGAAAGTGTCATACCCAAGATCCCCCAAAGTCCAATATGTATGCTTGAAACATATCGTCTAATCTTTGGATAGTCCACTCTGTCTGCCCATACGTCTGAGGGTGGAAGGTAGTGGTAAGGCATAAATCAGTATCAAAAGCATGCTGAAATCCCCAAGAGACAATTTTGGTAAACCGTGCATCTCGATCTGAGGTGATGGAACTCAGAACTCCATGAAGCCACACCACCTCATCCTTATATCTCTTTGTTAAGAAATACACTACACCCAACTCCTTCATCGCTAGGAAGTGGGATGCTTCTGTCAACTGATCCATGATCACTCAGATAACATCATAACCACCTTGTGATTTGGGTAACCCTATGAGGGAATCCATTGATATATCATCCCAATTATACACAGTAACATCCAAGGGCTACTGAAAACCTTTAGGAACATAGTGCTCAGGTTTCACTTGCTTGAAAATCAAGCAGTTGCCACAAACTCCACCACTACCTTCTTCATCTTGGGACATCAAAATTGTATCCTCAAGCCATGATACATCCTAGAAACTACTAAACTTACCATCAAGGGTGATCTATGATACTCATGAAGGAATCCACCACACATCACCACTATATTAGAAAAATTTCCATAGAACAACATTCGGTTTTAACCATCCTCTGACTACCCCTCTGGAGCATCACCATGGTTAATATTATCACGCATCACCTATGCCTCTGAGTCCCCCCAATAAGACTCATCCACCTACCATGTTAGAGAAGAATACACCATCATCTAAAACTAATAGTCTTTACCACCTTGCACTCTTATATCTATGTGAAAGGCAATCAACTCCTCCATCCCTCTCCAAGTATCCACAGATTCCCAAACAAACTCCTTTGAATTTCTACTCAATTCATTATCCATGAAATTACCCTTTACCAAGGTCTAAGAGATATAAAAGTAATAGTCATGAAGAAACTCCATCCACATATGCTATCATAGAAATAGATCACACTGTGAAAAGATATACCTCAATCTCTTATGATCTGTGAAGACCAATAAGCGCTCCCCAATGAGGTAATTACACCACAAATTTAGTACGAACACAACTGATAGTAACTCTAGATCATGGGTGGAATAGTTACATTCATGATGGAGTAAATTACTAGACCCATAATAGGTCACTTCTCACTGATACATTAGCACAATACCAAACACATATGAGAAGTGTCACAAAAAACCTCAAACATAACCCCTTCCACTAGAAACCGGAGCACTGGAGAACTAGAAAAATTCCCCTTTAGGTAACAGAATGTTGTTTGGAATTGTTCAATCCACACAAAATCTTAGTCCTTTCTAGTCAGGGCTATCAATGAATATGAAAATCAAGATAAATTGAGTATAAACCCTTGATAGTGGACTAAAAACCAAGGAAACCATGAATTTATATAACGTTCTTGGGTGATGACCAAGAAAAAACTACTTAAACCTTAGATAGGTAAACTTCCACACCCTACTCAGATACCACATTCTTGAGGAAATGAACCTCTAATGTCCAGATCTTGTACCTGGAAAACTTTCCATAGATATGGTGGCATTGAAGAGCCCACATGACAGTTTTGAGATGCTCGTCATGTTCCTCCTCTAACTTTGAGTAAACTAAAATGCCATCAATGAACACTCTGAAAAACTGGTCCAGGAACTCATGGAATATTGAGTTCATAATCCTCATGAACATGGATGGTTCATTCGTAACAACAAACAACATAACTATAAACTCAAAGTGCCGATAACTTCATCTGAAGGCAGTCTTTAGGACATCGACCTCCTTCACCATCAATTGATGATATCATGACCACATATCAATCTTAGAAAAACAACTTTCCCCTATCAGTTGATCAAAAATATTGTCTATTCTTAGGAGAGGGTAATGGTTCTTGACCGTCACCTGATTCAACCTTTAGTAGTCTGTGAACAACCTTATACCACCATCCTTTTTATTTGAAAGCAACAATGGAGCACCCCACGATGAAATAATGGGTTGGATAAATCCCTTCTTCATCATATAATCTATCTAAATTCTCAACTCTTGCAACTCAGAAGGTGTCATCTGATAGGGAGCCACTGAAATCAGAGAAGCACTGGGCTGCAAGTCTATCCCAAACTCAACATAACATCAAGGGGGTATAGTCACAACCTTCTAAAGGAAAACATCTAGAAACTCACTGATGACCTAGGGAACTACCACCATATCATTGTCTACTTATTCCACCAACAATTCATCCAACAAGGAAAGAATGGGCTCCACATGCCGACTGCCCATCTGACAACCCCGCTCACCAACTAAAGTCGAACATTTTCAATCCACATCTGAAAACACAACTCTCCTCTAGAAGCTGTTGATGATGGAACGTACAGAATTCAAAAATTTGATACTGAGTATGAAATCATATGGTTGCATCTATAGAAAGAAGAGTTCCCCACGAAACTAATACAGTCCCATCATCATTCTATGCCCTTGGCACACATCAAACAAACTGGTCTGGCTTCTGACCGGCATACTCAACACCATGGGCATGGGAAACCCCTATATGTCTAGTCAAAGAGCATGAGATAAAGTGGGTACAACAAAAAAGTGTGAAGCTTCTGAATCAAACAAAGCACAATCAAGGGTACTAAATAAGAAAATCATACCTATAATGAACTTTGGACCTATTAGAACTGCTACCACTACTGTGTGCAACTGACCACACCCAACTCCTTTGCCTCACTTCTAATGACCACCTCCTTGGCCATGCTCAAGTTGAGGTCTCTGAACATGAGGAGAATTCGAGGTCGACCTCTACCTACTCTATCTCCCCTCGGTAAATCAAAACCCTGCTATCTATGCTACCTGAATTGTCTCATCAGCAACTACTGCAAAGGATGATGTTGAGCCTACTCACCTTTGCAAAAATGGTCTTGGGAATCCCCTGAGCACTATTTCTAAAGATAGATGCGAACCCCACAGAAGAATCACATTGTCCTAAGGCCCATGGGAAAGGCATAGAGACCACTGAAACTAGAAGGATATTAAGGAAGCTACTAAGGTATTATCCCCACTGGTCAAAACTTTGAAGGTCATAGTGCCTCAGATCCTCGACTGACAACTATGCCTCTCAAGGAACTTTGCTGGATCCCCTCTCACGATAGATCTCTTAGTGAGTGAATTTTTTCTATCACCTTAACCTTCTTCTAAACCTCCAAATATGTTTGAAATCTAAAAGAAGTTACAACGTACTAGATAAAAGAGTGGAGTGCCTCATTGAGATGTCTTGCATGAGATTCCTCATCAAGAAAAAGGTCCGGGGAAAAGAGAAGAAGATCCTTGAACTTGATCCCAAGATCCTGCACTGACATACTCTCCTACTGAAGGGAGAGTAGATATTTATTCTTCTTAGGATTCAAAGTCTAATAAAGTAACTCCACCCAAAATTACTTTTGGAACTCAACCCATAAGGCATATGCCTCCTTCCACTCCCCCAGAAACAGTGTCCTCCATTAACGTGTAGCTCCCCACATCTGACTGACCGACAAGGGACCCAGTATCCCATCAGGGCCTGGATAAATCCAAAGAATATCTCAAGCTCCTCAAGACAATTGTCTGTCTTCACATCCAAAACACTTTTATCATACTTTCCCAAAGCCTGCTGCTAGAAAGAACACAACATCCTCAGCCACCAATCCTCCTATTTATCTGGATCAACCCAACGATGATCAAACAGATCAGCCTTCTGGACCTCTACTTTCTAAGCCACACATAGATTAAATCCAAGATCGAAAACAGAATTTTAAACTAAGATTTCCTAAGCTTGGTTAGTATTAAATTTTATTAAAGTTTATTTTCAATTCGTCTCATTTTATTCATTTTAACCTTCCCAAAACTACCCAATTAAAACAATAACACAAGTCATTATGATGCATGAACCTTTCATAAGTCTCTATCCTACGAAAAGGTCTATCTTTCTTGGTCATTCAATAGGCTCAGAGTCCATGCACTAGATCACTGGGGCCCTAAAATCTCGTGTTATAGCTGGTTTCCCTATATTTTTTCACACACCAAGGTTAACTGGAACCGTTTCCATACCATCCTATGTAATCCTTACTGTACCTTACTCAAAACTCCATCCTATGACTCAATTATAAGCTCTAGTATAATTCTTTCATGATCCCCTCCCTCCAAATATACCCCTCCTAGGTTGGCAATGAAGAAAGGGAGGTAATGACCCTGAGTCTCGCCTCTAACAGGCCCCAGGTTAGCGACTATCACCAAGGGTATACAAATATCACAAAATGGGAGGCATTAAGATTTAGAGAAAACAAGATAAGGAGATAAGATGAATCATCCAAAAAATAACTCCAAGTCATATATAAAAGAAAGCAAAAAAACATCCCACATTCAAGCATAAACTAAAGTGTCTTGTGCATATGTGAAAGAGGAAAACTAATGCACCTATGAGAAAATAGCAGAACCAAAAAACATTTAAGCAGATATACTGACCACCCCAACCTCACCAAGGAATGCACAACAAATAAAAAAAGGAAAGTAATATAATATAAATCACATCGATGATAGGGTATGCCACACCAATTTCCCATTGATTATCCAATCTCACACTCTAACGAAAAACATGTTGGTGGTCCCACCTCTTCTGAATATACCACTTCACAACCCACCCACACACACTTGGGGATATCAACCACATCCTTACCATAGACACCCATGCCATAACTACATCACATACCTCCCACATACACATGGGACACAACCACATCACATCCCACCCACAGACACCTAGGCCTCACAAACCACAAACTCATTATGAAGACACTTGGGAACGCACACCACATCTCATCCCGAAGACACTTGGGAAAGAAAAACTCACCCACACACACCTGGGCCTCATGAACCACAAACTTACCAAATAATCTTGGGTTATCACTTCTTGGAAGAAGGAACATGGAAGAGTAGGTGGCCATCCATCCATCCTCTCACAAGGATGTCTGGGAAAGGCACCCCCCATGATAATCGAGGTGTTCGACACATAGTGATCAACTAGGGTGGGGTGCATATAGAAATTGAAAGAAAAAAAATACAAATATATACATATATGGTACCAAACACTCATGCCCAACCTATGGGTTCTCAAACAAGCAAATGACTCACAACACTACCACCTTTTTTGCTACCTCTAAAAGAAAAACACCACACATCAAGGCAAAAACCCAATTCATATTCCCAACAAATTTAATTAACAATTTCCATTCCTTATTAAATAGTTTATTTATCCATTCCATCACTTATCGGGAAAATACTAAGCAAAAACAGTCACATCCATTGTAAATTAACCCACTTCACATTAAAGACACATCAAACCACAACCTCCAGCTACGAGGTGAATCTTACTACATGTTATTAAGGGAAAATCACCCATACCAACCATTACCATCATTATTCATAGTCATCCTTCCTAATCCATCATCTCAACCACAACAATCCCAAACTCACAACCAAATATGTTGCCCTACTACATAAACATACCACGCCCAGATTACCACATTCATAGAACCGAACCCATGTGAATAACAGTACCCATGACCACATCACCACACAAACCAAGGCAAAAAATATTCAAATTTAACAAGGTGTGCCTTCTTATAATTCCAATTGTTAATTCAGGGGTTATCACATAAACAACATGATCTCGGGGCATCCATTAATTATTCAAATATATATGGTTAAAAATTTTCATATAAAATTGTTCACCAAAAAAAAATCACACATCCCATAAACCATTCTGTGCGCAAATAAGGACCCCCAACAACCATGATTTTCAGTGGATAGTTAGACCATACAATTCTCCATAACAACCCCAAAAAAAACAAGCAGATCATACGTCACTTTTTCCCAGCCCTCGTATATTGATCTTAAACTGGTTCAATTATCTCTATTTAATTTGGATTCAACTATCTTCACAAAAGAAACATTCATAAAACCACTCCTCATGTGATAAAAATAAGAGGGATGAAGGGAATCCTACTTGGAAGAAAAGAAAACAACACTTCCTGATTGCACCAAGACAGGGGCGGGAATGCAACATGAAAAACACCTAGGAAAAAAGATCCAAAATACACCACACGATCGCACGAATCCAGCGGCAACAAGGATTTGAGGTGTCACACACCAAGGGAAAGTAAGAAGGAAGAATTAAGGGGAAAGGTATCTTGAACTTCGGAAGATCTAAACAGAGCAGCGGTTTAGATGTATTTTTTATTTTCCATTAAAGGTGGATCTGGTTAAGATAACATGTTTTGACCAAGTAAAAGCCCAAGTACCCTTATGAAAATTAAGATAGGATTTATGGCCTTTGAATTGGTCTCAAATACCTTAAAACAAGGCTTTAAAAGTGTTTTATGTCAAAGAAAATGTCAAAAGGGCGAAACTGTAGGAAGATTGAAACACTGTTCATGACCTACTGTTAGATGAGACACTGCTTGGAGAATCACCATTTGACAAGTCATAGCTCAGCGAGACACCGCTCGATGAGTCACCGCTCAACGAGACACCATTCGGTGAGTCACCCACTACGTTAAAATTTGCATTTAGCGGTGGTTTAAACTGTCACAAAATCGTTCTACGATGGTTTTGGAAAACTGCTGCTAAATCGTTTATTGGAAATCAATTCGCAGTGGTTTTTCAAAACTGTCACAGAACGATTTAGCGGTGGTTTTTATTTTTTTAATTAATTAATTATTTTTAGTATTTATTTATTTTATTTATTTATTTTCGTAATTAATTAATTATTTTTTAAATTTATTATTTATTATTATTTATTATTATTCTCATGCCCATGTCCATGCACAAGCCCATGCCATTATTATCATGCTTATGCACATGCCCATGTCCATGCACATACCCATGCTATATATAGAAATTCTACATTTGATGAGATTAAAATCTCTTACCTCTTACTTATTCTTCAAAGAATTTACCACTAACGAATAAATAGAATTTAATACACACACACACACACACACATATATATTAATTAAAAAAAACAATACATAACAAATGGATACAAACTAAATAATTATTAATCAATAATGATTAATAAATAATAAATAATAAATAATAAATAATAAATAATAAATAATAAATAATAAATAATTAATAATTAATAATTAATAACTAATAATTAATAATAATAATTAATAATATTAAATAAGTAAATAAATAAGATAAATAAATAAATAAATAAATAAATTATGAAAATAAATAATAAATAATAAATAAATAATAATAATAATAATAAAAATAATAAATAATAATAAATAATAAATAATAAATAATAAATAATAAATAATAAATAATACACAAAAAAAATAAAGTAATTAATTAAGAAAATAAATAAATAAATAAATAAATAAATTATGAAAATAAATAAATAAATAATTATATTATGAAAATAAAAAAATTAATTAATTAATTAATTACAAAAAAATAGTAAATAAAAAATAAAAAATAAAAAATAAAAAATAAAAAATAAAAATAAAAAATAAATAAAAATAAAAATAAATAAATAATAAAAATAAATAAATAAATAATAAAAATTAAAAATAATAAATAATAAATAATAAATGTATATTAATATCTATAAATATATATACATATAATAAAATTTACATAGATATATATATGTAAAGAAACATTTATGTTACATAAATATATATAACCACACTCAGATATATAATTGTATATTAATATAAATACATAAATATATATATATATATATAAACAGAAGCAAATATAAATGTCTCTCTCTCTATATATTTACTCATATATGATATAAAAATATATAAACACAAATATGTATAAATATTTACAAAAATATTCATAAATTAATATATATAGATATATATAATTAATAATAAATTACCAAAATAAGAGAAAGCTCAATAATTGCAACACCATCAAATCAATATGAATGTAAATCAATGGAATAACATCATAAAGTACATAAAAAGCACATGAAGGCACACTTGAACAAAGATGAAATCTCATTGAATGTGTACAATATATATAAGTTTATTTTAATATATTATATATTAATCTTCATTTACATATATTAGAATATAAATATTAATATATATCTGTTTATCAATACCCATGCATATGTATATATAAACATTATTTATATATGTGTATATATATATATTCATATAGTTTTAGTGTAAATTCATTTATATACTTTATTTAATGATAATGATATATTTATATAAAAAACATTTATATATTATTTATACACACAAATATTTACATATATATGTATTTATTTACATATATTAGAATATACAAATATTTATAATTTTTTTGATACAAACATATTTATATATAAACATTACATATATAGATATATATATATATATACATATTAATGCATTTTTATAAGGTAAATTAAGTAAAAAATTATTTATTTTTAATGAAATGAATAACAAATATTTATTTCCATATTATTTATATGTTAAAAAATACATTTCTATGTAAATATGTATTTATAAAAGTTATTTATTATTAGTAAATAGAAGAAAATCTACATATATTTAATTATAAATAAAACTACATTATGAAAACTGGTAAAATTTCAAAACCATAATGTCAATATGAATGTAATCCCTAGGAATAAATTTAGTCTTCACTAAAAAAGGGAAAAAAGACACCCTTAAACTAGGCTGAAAATCCATCGAATGTTAAAAAATTTGGGTACCCCGACTAAAAACCTAGTTTTGGAGGTCTTATGAGCCTTTTTGGGCCTAAAAAATGTGGTAGAGATTTACCTTTGTGGGACTCCTCATGTATTAATCATGTTTTAATGATCAAAAATCATATATATTCTGTAAATCCTGGTAATCCTATGTAATCTGTCTTAAATTATGTACAAATGATTAGTATCCTTATGCTTTAAGTAAAGATATCCAAGATCTTAATTGCTATACATTATGTCTGATTATTGTACTCCATATTTGATTTACTTTAAAATGTTTTCTTTGATGAATGATTAAGTCTAATTCATTCTATGAATATCACTACTTAAGTCTGAATAAAAATATTTGGCTAAGTCTGAGACACTGTGAGTCTGCCACCGATTATGTTTTTTCTAGCAAATGACCTTTACACCATGACTAGACACCGTGACCAGACATCGTGGCCATCCAGACATCATGACAATCCATACACCATGACCATCCAAACACCATGACCATCCAGACACTGTGACCATCCAGAAACTGTGACCATCCAGACACTGTGACCATCAATACACTATGACCATTCAAACACCATTTCAAGGAGACACTGTTTCATGGAGACACCGTTTACAGACAAATTGTGACACCATTTTTAAATATGTTTTGTCATTTTTTCATTTAATTTATAACAGTTATATTTGAAACTTTTAAATGTGATAACATAATTAATGTTTCTTTGTAGATATATTATCTGATAATACAAGGTATGAGGTGCAGAATAAATACAACCTATTGGCTCCAACACATGCACTTGAAGAATAAAAGAGAAGTGTGACCCAGAAAATATCGCGCGACACAGAGAGCGTAACAACAAAGAACACATGATCTTTCCTGAGAAAATAACTGACACATGCAACTCAACATTCCTAAAGAGCACATGAAGGATTCTTGAATCAACAAGATGGACACCATAGATCAGAATCGTTGAGAACATCTTTCCATTGTCAATACCACGAAGAACACAAGCCAGATCTTGCTAACTTATGATACTCTATTTTCCATGAGAGGACTCGATTTCTGTATTTGTTTCATCTCATAAGTCCAAAGTTACATAGAATAACACTCAGAGCACTTGTAAACTTATCTCTATACTTCTGCTCTGTTGTGTACTTTTTTTATCTTTCGAGAAGTGTGCGTGTGTCTTTATAAAAACACACACTATATCTTGCATTGAACTAAAGGATAAAAGATATCCTCTCTCAAGAACCTTTTTACACTAGTGTATACCCACAGATAAGTGTGTAAGAGGTTTATATGCAACCTGTTGTTCATACCCATGAAGAACTGTGGAAGAGGTCGTGTGACCTGGACAGTGTTGTGTACTGTTGTAAAGCCCAATACAGGCAGTGTATCAACTTTATTGATATATACTTCTTAGTGGAAGGTGATCACCAAGTGTAGTGTATTATGTATCTACTTGAGACTGAACCACTTGTTTTATATCTGTTGTGCTGTCTATTTTAGTTCACTTTGTTTTACTATTTAATTCAGAATTCACTAAATTTACTTTGATAGTTAATCTTGGAAAGAAGTTATAATTATATTGCCTTATTATAATAGCTTCAAAAGTAATGTTAATATACAATATTTAGATTACTGAGAATTAATCAATCTTCTAAGAAGTTATTTAAATAGTAAAACATTCAAAATAGTATAACCTTGATTAACTGGGATATATTTAACTATTGGAGAAACTTTTAAGAATACCTTTTTAATTAGAAATTTTTAATAGATACTCAATTCACCCCCTCTTAATTACACTACTTCGACCAACATTTGGTATTAGATAAGTGTTTGTTAATCTTATTAAGACTCTATTTTTAACCTTATTCAATAGTGATTGTAGTTGTACTTTAAAGATCTATAAATTTCTGTCAATTCTAAATTTCTAGCTCTTTTATGTTATTTCTTTATCATGGATAATATATTGGAAGGTGAAGTAATAAACAGACCACCATTCTTTAATGGAACCAATTATGCTCAATGGAAAATTAAAATGAAAATGCATTTAGAAAGTATGAGCTTTGAAATCTGGTCTTCAATCATAGTTTAATATAAGATTCCAGCTACTGATAGAATCACTTGGGATGGACCTACCAAAACTGCCTATAATAACAATTAAAAATCTATGAATTCTTTATAGTTCTCTTTAGGAGATAAGGAATTTAATAGAATATCTTCTTGTAAAAATTCCCATGAAATTTGGGATACCTTATCTATTTCACATGAAGCAACATCTAGTGTGAAAGAAATGAGATTTAATACCTATACTATTAAATATGATAACTTTAAAATGAAACCTGATGAGCCTATTTCTGACATGTATCTCAAGTTCAACGAAATTGTCAACACAATGATTTCTCTTGGAAGAGAAGTCACTACTAAGGAACATATCATGAGAATTCTCATATGCCCACCTAATATAAGGAGAGGAACCTCTATCTCTATTAGAGAACCATGTCATTTCAGCAAGCTACCTGTAAAAGAACTCATAGGGAAACTGATGATGTATGAAGAGGAGTTGAAAGTCAACAAGGAAGAGGAGGATGAACCAAAAAGAAAATTTGTTGCATTCAAGACCATCACCTCTAAACAAAAAGACAAAGGGAAATTGTAAGTTTCTGTAGAAAGTTACAAAAGTTAATAATAATCACTTGACAGTGATGAGGAGATGACTCAATTAGAAAAAAGGTCCAAGAGATTTTACAAGAAGAAGAAATTTTTCCAAAATCCTAACATCAAGGGAAAATATGATCACAAAGGAATTTGGAAGAAAGATTGGAAAAGAAGTAATAATTCTGATGAGATTTTCTTCTATGAATGTAAGAAAAAAGGACATATCAAGGATGACTGTCCAAATCTCAAGTACAAAAAGAAATATGAGGACAAATATAGAAAGTATAAAAAGGAAATGAAAGAAACGTGGAGTGCTTATGAGGACAATTCAAGTGACTCAGGATCATCACATGATGAACATGCTAACAAATCCAATATGTGTTTTATGATAAACACATCTTAGGTAACATTGGAATCTTTTGTACACAATTCATACTATTCTAGAGATGAGAGTTACTCTAAAAATATTTCCAATAAAGAAATGTTTGAATACTGTAATATTCTTGAAGAGACATGCAATGAACTAAAAGATAAATAAAAATATTTTAAGAAACAACATGCTCTTACCTCAATTGTTAAAACTGAACTCACTATAGAAAGGTAGATAAATGATCAACTACTAAAAGAGAACAATGAACTAAAACTATCTAATGAGAAATTGAATAAAGACTTAGAAATTTTTACTAATGGGAAAAATAACCTTACTCAAATTCAAGGTAAAAAAGTTTCTCCTAAATATACTAATGGAATTGGCTATCAACCTGGTAAAAGAAAATTTTGAAGAAATAATTTTGTTTCAAAATCTAGGACATACATCTTTACTCCCAGTTCTGGAAAATATTCAACTAGTTCAAGTTATGATACACTTTCTACTATTTCAATCTTTTCTAGACCAAATAGAGTTTATTTTTTCAAATACTTTACATAATTCTTATAGGAAACCTATGAGGCATATATGGGTTCCTAAATCACTTATCACAAATATTACTGGACCCAAACAAGTGTGGGTACCAAAATCTATTTTTATTTGACTATTTTGTAGGAAATATGCTTAAAGAGTTCCTGTAAGAGAATATAGTACTTGGATAGTGGGTGTTCAAGACACATGATAGGAGATTACTCACGCTTCAAGAAGTTAATAAAAATTTATGGAGGACATGTCTTCTTTTGCGATAATGCCAAAGGAAATATTATTGGCCTTGGCCAAATCGGTAACTCTCACTCAGTTTTGATTTATAAAGTATTTTTTGTTAATGGATTGAAATATAATATTCTTAGTATCTCACAGTTATGTGATGATGGATTTCATGTTAAATTCGAAACTGATGCTTGAAATGTTTTTAATTATAAAGATGAATTAGTGTTTTCTACATTAATAAATGAAAATGTTTATTCTATTAACTTATATTCTTTAGATTCTCAAAATGATTAATGTTTAAGTGTGTTTCACAAAGAGTCCTGGCTTTGGCATAGGAGACTAGGACACTGTAACACTAACTCCCTTAGAAAAGTAACTAGAAAAAGCTTAGTCAAAGACTTTCCCAAGCTTGAGTTTCCAAATGGTAAAGTGTGTAATCCTTGTTAAAAGGGAAAGCAACACAAAATTTCCTTCAAACTAAAGAAAGAAGTGTTAAGTTCTCAACCTCTCGAATTGGTTCACATGGGTTTTTTGGACCATATAGAGTTTCTAGATTAAATGGGAGGCACCATGTTTATGTTCTTGTAGATGACTTTTCTAGATATACGTGGACTTTATTTTTGGCACACAAAAGTGAAGCCTGCTCTTATTTTATCAAATATTCCAAAACTGTTGAAAATATTAGTGGGCATAAAATTAAATCCTTAAGAAGTGATCAAGGCTTTTAGTTTGAAAATTAAGATTTTGAATCATTTTTCTCACAAAATGGCTATAGTCACAATTTCTCCACCCCTAGAACACCTCAACAGAATGGAGTTGTAGAAAGAAGAAATAGAACCCTGTAATAGATTTCTAGAACCATGCTTAGTGAATATGACCTACCTATTTATTTTTGGGATAAATTTGTAAATATAGCATGCTACATAATCAATAGAGTGTTGATTAGACCTATTCTTAAAAGGACTCCTTATAAGTTATGGAACAATAGAAAACCCAAAGTTAGCTACTTCAAATTTTTTAGTTGCAAAGTATATATCCTTAATACTAAGGACAATATTGAAAAAATTTCATCCAAGAGTGATGAAGGAATATTTTTAAGATATTCAATTTCTAGTAAATCCTATAGAGTGTTTAATAAATGTACTAAATGTGTGGAAGAATTTGTCCATGTAAAATTTGATGAAACAGATCCACATGAGCTTAAGACCAATCTAGAGAACCTGGAGGATGATGTATCAAATCTGGACATTAATTAAAAATCCCCTAACCATCATGTGAAAGAATGTGTGAAAACTTCTAGTTCTGGAAATTCCATAGACTCAAGTCACAATCAGCTTGAACCTGATGATGAACCTAAAATCACTAGTACTTCTTTTTCTAGAGCCATTAGAACTCTTAAGAACCATCCTTTAGATGCTGTTGTAGGAGAATTTGATAAGGGAACTCAAACTAGAGCTTCACTTAGGAATCAGTTTGAACATCAAGTCTTCTTGTCATAACTTGAACTTAAAAACATTAATGATGCTATCAATGATGAATTTTGGGAGATGTCTATACAAGAAGAACTTAATCAGTTTGAAAGGAACAAAGTTTATAAACTTATTAAAAGACACAAAAACACATTCACCATAGGCACTAAGTGAGTGTTTAGAAATAAGGTAGATGAATCTGGTAATATAGTTAGAAACAAGGCTAGATTAGTTTCACAAGGCTATAGTCAAGAAAAAGGAATTGACTATGAAGAGACCATTTCACCAGTAGCCAGATTTAAAGCTATCAGAATTCTGCTTGCTTATACTACACACATGGATTTCAAACTATATCAAATGGATGTCAAAAGTGCATTTATAAATGGGTATATAGCTAATGATGTCTTTTTTGAGCAACCCTTGGTTTTACAAACCTTCATTTTCCAAATCATATTTTTAAGTTATCAAAATCTTTGTATGGTTTAAAACAAT
Organism: Viscum album; assembly: GCA_963277665.1. Classification (NCBI taxonomy): domain Eukaryota; kingdom Viridiplantae; phylum Streptophyta; class Magnoliopsida; order Santalales; family Viscaceae; genus Viscum; species Viscum album. The sequence continues at coordinate 95,442,450 of OY728142.1, read as the reverse complement.
CTCCAAGAGCTTGGTATGATAGATTAAGTACTTTTCTTATTTCCAAATATTTTAAAAAAGAAATAGATGATCCTACCCTTTATATAAAACAAATTTCTGATGATGTTTTATTTGTTAAAATCTATATAGATTATATTATTTTTGGATCTTCAATTTTTTTTATGTATTGATTTTTCTAAAATGATGCAAAACGAATTTGAAATGAGTTTAATGGGTAAACAAAAATTATTTATTCGATTTGAAATCTTTGAAAATAATGATGGTATTATTTTAAATCAAATTAAATATACTAGAGACCTTCTAAAAAGTTTTGGTTTAAATAATACTAAAATTAGTGACAGTCCAATGAGTACCACTTGTAAGTTAGATCTTGATGAAAATGGAAAATCTGTTGATCAAACCACTTACAGAGGAATGATTGGAAATTTACTCAACTTAACTGCTAGCCGACCTGATATTATGTTTAGTGTGTGTATGTGTGCTCATTTTCAAGAAAATCCTAAGGAATCTCATTTAAATACTGTTAAGATAATTTTCAAATACCTTAATAATACACCCAATCTAGGAATGTTCTATCCCAGAGGACAACCATTTGAATTAGTTAGTTATTCTGATGCTGAATTTGGTGGTTGTAAGTTGAATAGAAAAAGAATCTCTAGAACATGTCACTTTTTAGTAAAGTCCCTAGTATCATGGTGTAGTAAGAAATAAAATTCTGTTACATTATCTACTATAGAAGCTGAATACATAGCTGCTGGTAGTTATGCACAAATATTGTGGATGAAACACACATTACTAGATATGGATATCAATTCAGACATGTACCTATATATTATGATAATACAAGTGCTATTAACATCTTGAAAAATCCCATTTCACACTCTAGGACAAAACATATTGATGTAAGACATCAATTTTTGAGAGATCATTATCAAAAAGGTGACATCACTTTGGAATTCATTGGAACTAAATATCATCTTGCTGATATATTCACCAAACCACTAAATTCCGAAAGAATAGATTACATCATACATGAATTGGGTATGATAAATCTTAAGTAGTTATATTACTATTTCATATCTTAATGTTTCATATATTACTGTTTCATTTCTTACTGTTTCATATCTTACTTTTTCATATCTTACTATTTCATATATTACTGTTTCATATCTTATTGTTTCACACTTTACAGTTTCACAAATAACTATCTTGAGATTACTATTTAACTCTAATAGTGTTATAGTTTTACTATCTTAAAACTTACTATTTCATGTTTACGATCTCATAGTTACTATTTATTTCTTACTGTCTGACACTTACTGTCTCAAACAATACAATCACATAGTTTATAAATCACATAGCTATGGTCTCACCGTGAACTCATGTTATGGTCTCACTGTGAACGCTTGTTACTGTCTCACCGTGAGAGTTAGTTACTATCTCACCGTAAATATGCCTTATTGTTTTATTTATAAATTATATATTATATCACTTTAATTACTTATTTTAACCTTTCAATTTCCTGCACTTTTGTTTTTGCGATGATTGGTATTCCTAAATGATAAAATAAATGAAGTTTCACTCATTCTTCACTCGAGATCTATTCTATTTTCTCAAACCATAACCCTTATTTAACCCTTCTATCTCTCAAACCTTTAGTGAATTCCCAAGATGAAATGACCATCGTCATCAACTCCTAAGAAATGTAGTTCAATGAAGAAGAGGAAAATTGCGCTGAAGATAACACCCAAGGTCCCTCTGAATCTGAACCTAGTGAACAGAGTAGTGGTACCTGAAAAGGAGATTTTCACTAAGTGTATTCTATCGAGTAAGTTTCTGGTTTTGAAAGTTTTAAAAGATCAAGGATTATTATATTCGTTTGAAAAGGAGGATAGGACTATTTACCTGATTTTAGTTACACAATTTTACCAGCATGTTCAGTTTTCTTTTGATAAGGAAGATGGCTATGTTGTGAGAAGCTGGATAAATGGGAAAATATGCATTTTTTTCTCGATGTTATAGACTGGATTCATTAAAATAACTCATGAGGGTATTTGTGAGGACTATTAGAGAGGTCATCCACCTCCAAGTGAGATTTTGTCTTGGAAGAAGCTTTGAGAAGTTTAACTGGAAATGGATCCAAGAGGAGATCCATAACTGCAGAGCTAGATGGAGAAACCTGACTCCTATTTAAATTTATTTAGAATCTGATTATCCCTAGAAAAGGTGATTTTTTTGTATTCAAGTATCATGATGTATTTTTGATACATCTAATGAAAAATGGACATAATATCAAACTTTGAAAATATATTATACACCATATGTGTGAGTTGATCAAAACAACCTCTAAGTCAACCTCCCTGTTTTATTCTAGGATTATCTTAGCCATTCTTCATACCAAAGGATTGGTTGGACCAAATAAATAAGTTATAAAGGAATATGAGTTTTGTCTCCCAAATTTTTCATTAAAGAGAATGAAAATAAATTGGAATCCTTGGATAAAAGAATGGGTGGAAGACAATGATAAGATTTATGAAAAGTTCAATCCATTGGAACACTATTCAAGACCTAAAGATGTTTTTGATCTTGGTTTATAACTAGATGAATTTTTTTAGTATCCTGAAGAAGAAGAAGAAGAAAAAGATAAAGAAGAAGAGGTTGTTTCACCTGCAATAGAAATTGTCCTGAATGAGGTGGACAATGAACCTGTTCTTCAAGACTTAGCTGAGAAAGAATTGCTTGTTCCTAAAAAGGTAGTTGATTTGGAAGAAAAAACTTCCCCAAAAGAAGATTATGTTGCTGTTGAATGAGAAAAGGAAGTCATAGAAGAGCATATAGAAGTGTATCTGTCTCTTATGCAATAATCTGCTGGTGAGGAACATGTAGAGGAACACACTATTCCTGAAGTTATTCTTTCTGCTGAAGAGAGAATGGAGCTAACCATTCAGTTGGATAGACAAGAAATGGATGAGGAAATGAGGGATGAAATTGTGGAAATATATCAAGGATATAAATCTCTCAATCCTGAGAAGGATCCAGTTGTTGAGGGGGATCATACCCCCAGTTTGGAATCTGTTAAAGTGCTTAATCTACTTGATTCTAGTTCACTGAATACATGGTATAAATTTACCAATTATTTTGATGTGAATGATTCACAGGAAGTTATAGTCAAAGGTCTTGATCTATCTACTATGTTTCTGTTGAAAACGAAATCTTCTCCTAAAGTTATCTCTACCAAAGAACCTGGTCCTATCTTAGCTTCTATCTTTGAGCCTTCACCAGAACCTTCACACTTGGTGAATAAAGATGATCTGAAAGAATTTAAAGATACCCTATTGGCTGGGTTTTAAAAGCTTATGAATAATAAAACGGCTCTTGTAACCAATCTGAGTGAGAGAGATACTTCACTATTATTAGAAAAAGTCATATGGTAGATTCAACCCAAAATGATTCATGAGATTAAAGAAGTCAGAATTGAGAATAAACTGCTTAGTGATAAAGTAAAGACTCTTAGAGGTCTGGTTGAAGATATACAGGGAGTGATGAACTCGAGACTAGAACCCGTTTCTCATCCTACTGAGAATATTGTTACTCAGACCCCATAGGAAGTAGCCTCACAAATTCAACATCATCTAACCTACTTAGCTGACAAAGTAGCAAAAAGAAACAATAATATTGTTCAAGAGATGCGTGAACTTGTTATTGGACTTAACAAGTCAACTGATGAGTATAAGGAGTTTCTTTAGAAATTTCTAAATCAACTAAAATCTCTTACGTTGGCTGTCACTACTTCTAATGCTTCTGGACAATCTTTTCAACGTACTTTAGACAGTGATCTGTGAGAACAAATGTCAAAGCGGAACTTCAAGCTGTGCTTTGTGATTTTAATAAAGAATATCTATCTAAAGTTATAAAGAACAGTGACAGATTCTTTATTTGGTGTGAATCCATTCTAAGATTTTAAATGATGCTCAACAAGAAATTTCCAAGAAAGTGGACTTCTACTTTAATTGAATCTTCTATAAGAATGACATGACCAAAACTTCAAATATCTTGTGGAAAATCTAAGGATTACTCCTGTTACTCAATATTTCAAAACTCAAGTCCAAAAGCTCACAAATTTCACTCGTTTGTTGGACAAGTTTATAGAGAACAAGGATGACTTTGAAAAATCCATGCAGTATGGTGGAGAGATCATTTATGATTTTATCAAGATTTTAAAACCTTATCTTCATGTTTAGAGTACTTCCATTTTTGCTCCTATAGTTGCACTTATGAGATATGGTTTTTCTACTTTCACTACTACCCTAGCCTCCATATCCATGTCTGTCAGTTAGGCCCTGAGTTAGATCAGGCTTGTAATCCTTGATCAACAGTTTCCTCAATCTTCTACTACCCCTACCTTGGCCCCTTCTGTTTTTGAAGGTCTTTCTTTACCTTCTCTGTCAACCAGTTCACTCCCATCTTCTACTTCAACCTATGATCCTATGGATTCTTCTTCTGATGCTGCTACCAAGGGAAAAAAAAGACCATCCAGTGATGAAGAACAATGATTACTATCTTTTGATAGAGATGATGTTGAATTTGTTTTACTGTATACTATTTGTAATGACACTCTTTTTATATGATGCATTGTGATCTTTTCTTGACCATTTCATATTCACTCTTTTTGATAATCCCAAAATGGGGAGAAAATATGCCCATTAAAGAATGAATATAGGAATATGTATTTTATATGTACACTAGGGACATATGTATTCTCTCACTCACATGATTTGTGATCATCAAAAAGGGGGATATTGTTGGACTACTCATGTATTAATCATGTTTTAATGATCATAAATCATATATATTCTGTAAATCCCGGTAATCCTATGTAATATATCATAAATCATGTACAAATGATTAGTATCCTTATGATTTAAGTAAAGCTCTCCAAGATCTTAATTGCTATACATTAAGTCTGATTACTATACAATATATTTGATTTACTTTAAAATGATTTCTTTGATTAATGATTAAGTCTAATCCATTCTATGAATATCACTGCTTAAGTCTGAATATAGATATTAGGCTAAGTCTGAGACACTGTGAGTCTGCCACCGATTATGTTTTTTTGGAAAAGGACCCAGACACCGTGACTAGACACCGTGACCAGACACCATGACCAGACACTGTGACCAGACACCGTGACCAGACACCATGACAAGACACCGTGGCCAGACACCGTGACCAGACACCAAGACCATCCAGACACCGTGACTATCCAGACACCGTGACCATCCAGACACCATGACTATCCAGACATTGTGACCGTCCAGACACCTTGACTATCCAGACACCATGACCATCTGGACACCGTGACCATCCAAACACCATGACCATTCAAACACCATTTCAAGGAGACACTATTTCATAGAGACACCATTTACATACAAACTGTGACACCGTTTCTAAATCTATTTTATCATTATTTTCATTTAATTTTTTACGGTCATATTTGAAGCTTTTAAATGTGCTGACATAATTAATGTTTCTTTGTAGACATATCATATAAAAGTACAAGGTACGAGGTCTAGAATACATGAAAACTGTCAGCTCCAACACATGAACTAGAAGAATAAAAGAGAAGTGCGGCCCAGAAAATAAAGCGTGACAGAGAGAGTGTAACAATGAAGAACACATGAGATTTCCTAAGAAAATAACAAACACATGCAACTCAACATTATTAAAGAACACATGAAGGATTCTTGAATCAACAAGCTAGACACCATAGATCATAACCATTAAACACATCTCTACATTTTGAATACCACGAAGAACACGATCCAGATCTAGCTAACTTACGATACTCTGTTTTCCACGAGAGGACTCTATTTATGCATCTGTTTCATCTCAGAAGTCCAGAGATACATAGACTAACACTCAGAGCACTTCTTACCATATCTTTATACTTCTTCTATGTTGTGTACTATTTTTATCTTTCGAGAATTGTGTGTGTCTGTATAAAAACACACACTATCTCCTGCATTTATTTGAAGGATACAAGATATCCTTTCTCAAACACCTTTTTACACTTGTGTATACCCATGGATACGTGTGGAAGAGGTGTTATGTAACATGTTGTTCATACCCACGAAGAACTGTGGAAGAGGTTGTGTGACCTAGACAGTCTTGTGTACTATTGTAAAGCCCGATACAGGTTGTGTATCAAGTTTATTTATATAAAATGCTTGGTGGCAGGTGATCACCAAGTGAAGTGAATTAGGTATCATCTTGAGAATGAACCACTTGTTTTATATCCGTTGTGATGTCTATTTTAGTTCACTATGTTTTACTATTTAATTTATAATTCACTAAATTTACTTTGATAGTTAATCCTGGAAAGACGTTATAATTGTATTGCCTTATTAGAATATCTTCAAAAGTAATGCTAATAACCAAAATTAAGATTACTGAGAATTAATCAATCTTTTAAGAAGTTATTTAAATAATCAAACTTTCATAACATTATAACCTTGATTAATTGGGCTATATTTAACTATTGGGGAACCTTTTAAGAATAAATTTTTAATCAGAAATTTTTAATAAATACTCAATTAACCCCCCCTCTTGAGTACTCTACTCCAACCAACAACCTATTCCACCAAGGGCATAGAGATCATCACAAACTTTGATTTGATATGTGGTGGAGCCCAAATGGAAACCCAGATCAAAAATTATTTCTGTTTGAAGTTCGAGTTCGATTTCTAACTTTTATTGAAACTATAATAAATTATATTCTTTTAATTATTACAAAATTTAAATCAAATATGGTTTTAGATCATTTTATAAGCTTTTATTTGACTATATATGGAGTAAAAACTTACTCTTGGATCAAAAGTTATGGCAATTTTATACAAAATTCTGATTTTTAACTTATTTGAGATTTATTTTCACTTAAAAATTATTATTAACTAATAATTATAAAAATTTATTAATTTACACATTATAAATAAATAAAATTATAAATAATAATATATATATGATATTAGATAATAAATAATAATTAATAGTTAATAAATAAATACATATTTTTGATTTTTTCCCTTTCAATTTTGCGGCGATTTTTTTTAAAAAACTGCCGCAAAAAATAACTCTATTTTTTATGAAAAAAATAAAAAATAAAAAATGAAAACATTTAGCATCATTTTTTAAAAACACCACTGAAAAAACTCGATGAGAAAACCACTTCTAAAATACTGTTTTCCTATAGTGAACATTCAACGAGTCACTATTCAACGATTCCCCAATCATGAGCTACCGTTAGATGAAACACCTACCATCGTTAGCGAGTCACCATTTAGTGAGACACCATGGGACAAGGAACCATAGGTTGATGATTTTCATAGATCCACCACTAGTGAGCCACTTCTATTGAGCGACGACCAGGGGGAGACACTGTTTGAAAACATTAAAAATTGGAAAATTTTCAAAGTGTTGAAAGGAGCCATCTTGACCTTCCAGAACACCTCAAACACCAGATTATCACAAAGTAATAGAACAGAGAGGTCCGACCCATTAAATTGAGGCCAATTTATTTCTAGGTTCTAGCATGATGAATCAATTATCTTTCAATACTCATCTTGATTGCTTTATGGTCCTTCAATCTTGAAGGATTTATTTTCATTCTTGAGAAGAGGGAGGAGGAATTCAAGAGGTAAGTACATTGTGCACAAGGACTCTTTATTCTCAATTAACCCTACACAATAGACATAATTGTCTATTTATAAAGTTAGGGTTTAGGTTAAAATATTATTTAATTATATACCGACCCTTTAATAATATAATAATCACTATTAAAACCCAAGCCATATAATAATAATAATATTACTATTATTTTATGGCTTGTGCTAACTTTCACAATGATAAATATTATGTATCGGCTTTCAAATAATATATATCATCACATGTATTCTTGGTCCACTCAAACTTATATATATTTATTGAATATTCTAATAAATATTTATTTAAATATTTCATTCATGAATAACTAAAATAAATATTTTATTCATGATCTATCAAATAAAAATTTATTAAATATTAACATAAATAAATAAATAATTTATTAATGAATAAATAATTATTTTATTACCTTAATAATATTAGCAATAAATAAAACATGAAAAAAATTATTCCTTGGTCATGAGAATAATATTTATTCCAATAATTAAATTCAAACAGAATTTAATCAAGATTAATAGAAACACTTAGTGTGTGACCCTCTATGATTCTTTCTCATTGGAATCAGGTGGGCTTGCCTAAAGTCCAAGATTAATGTCTAGAAATGGGTCACATCCAAGAGAAATAATTTGATTCCACAAATACAAAAACCACACACTTGTTCTCACTATGTAATATAATTCAGTTTTTACAATATCACACCAAGTAGGTTTTACATATGTGTCATCAACCTATATGTTCGATACATCTTTATTTTACTATCTGAAATAAACATGCCAATACACCATGACAATGTAATTTATGGAATTGGTTCTATTTCAATAAAATGGATTAGATATCAACTTCTATAAAGATGGAAGGGATAAATCCTTCCTTGAATTATCATTAACAATATATCACTCATGATGCACCCAACGTATCTAATTTCACCATGATCTGTATCATCATGGTCAATGAAATACATATAAGTATTCCTGTTGTAATATGCACTAATAGTAATATTTATGTCCAAGGACCACTAAACATGATCATATATAGGAATATTTGATGTCACAAAAACATGAAAAATACCTACCAGTAGGTTTGTTATCATATTCTGCCATCTTGGAGATTATCAAGTGTGAACTTCATGAGAATAAGCCTCATCCGATTACAAGTAATCACACTTAAAAATGTTCATACTATGTGCCCTATCATAGTAAATCATCTAATTATAGAAATATATTTAATAATATCTTCATAAAATTTCAAGGTTCTCTTAATAGCGAGAATCTTCTAAAACCTTATCAATGTGACATATACCCTAGGAAATTATCACACAAATTTTATGTAGAATAATAATAAAATGTGATACGATATTTAAATTATTATTCTCTTCTTTGAATATACGTGTATTTTAAAGTACAAAGTAGTTGGTTTTAAGGAAACAACTCCAATAAAATCCCACTTTTATTAGAGACAACTGCTAATGACTGGTTATTCCTCATATGTTAAACATGATTATGCAAAGCATGGCTAAGCCTGATAGTCTTACCAAATTTACATGGCTTGGGTTGGTAAATTCACATGTCTATGTGGTGAATCTATTTACATAAACATTACCACCTTAATAAAATCCACCAAGTAGTGATAAAACTGAGTATCCACCATTTAAATATATTTCAAAATATTGATATACTGACTAAGACCATAGTCAAAGCTTATCATGATAATAATAAAAAAATTTATTTCATCATAAACAAAAATAAAAAATAAGATATTTCTAAACTGATTCTTAATCTCCATAAAAATTCACAATGTACTTGAATATTGTAGATATGGAAACCACTGGCTATAATAAGTTTTTTTTCATATTACCTTATGTTTTTCTATGATACTAGATCAAATTGAAAAAAATATATACAAGATTTCAATTCCCATTATTACTAGTTTTCCCACTTCTCCAAACCATATGACCTTATCTAGTTTTACTTTTCCAAGTATAGTTAAATATTTCTAATTTCAAGTCTATGTAGTTATGTTGGACCTTGTTTGATATTTACCATTTATTCATCATGGATGAATTATATCTAATGACATTATATATCTTATAATATAAGATAAATTCCTAGAACTTAATCTTGTTAAATTATTTTAATCTCTATAATATCTTCCTATGCCCATGCATATTCTACTATAAGTATTATATTCCAATAAAAAATTTGGTCTTGAATTGTTTAAAATTTTATTTTTTAATACTTGGTTAATATATATACTATGAATAGATTTATAAAACTCATGGATATATTTTTTATATCTTGTTCCCTAGAACATAGTTTCTAATTTAAGTTATACTTAGATAAATTTTATTCCTTAGTCTTAAAAAACTAGTAAGATACTATATTTTTTTCCATATGTTATCAACATATCTATCTTGAAAACTTATAGTGCTTCCACCAACCTTCTAGAGACACATGCCACTTATTCATTACAAATGAATATTCTGTGATCACTATGAATTATTTATTCATAAATTAATTTATGTAATATTCATATCTTAATGGCATTTATTGATGTCACCGACCATTTCTAGTTATACCTCATAGACATATACTATAGGGTATATTTTTCATACCTTCATATGGACAACTTCTATTAGGATTCCTCCAAATAAGGTGTCATTGAATATCAATATCACATTACAATGATCATATAAGTATGATTTGATAAGTATAATTTCAAAATTATCTTAGCCATGATGATTTGGGTATGGAATTTTTCATGGTCTAAACCTTTAAATAATAAATCTTTCTTTATTGGTATCATCTTGTACCATCCATGTCGAGTTTTTCTCAAATACTCACCAACAATACCAAGTCTTCAAAAAATCAAAATATGGAGTCCCTAAATATTGATACATGGAGTCCATTACTTTAATTTTTACATATTTATCAATCTTAGCACATTTCTATTTTCCACTTCTTTATAGGAATATTTATTCTTAAATAATTAAATATATACCATCCTTTTTAGTGAACATAAACCACCACTTTAGTATTTACTTCCTACACAATATTTGTCTCTAGAAATACTCCTCCCACTATGCTCAGTGGAGTCTAGTGCTCTTATTCCAACTGATGTGCATCCATATCCTAAAATCCTGGAAGTTGAGTATACTATCACTTTCTTTAAAGAGATAATATTCCTTTATGTAAATATAGTTGGTATTGACTATAATTTAATATCCTTAGTGCCTATAAGATCATTAACTCATATGCACTTTAGTGTTTGATTATTGGTTTGTGTCCAAACCCTTCATTTAACAAACATTTTCAACATACACTTGTGGTAGTTTATTGATTTATTGTTTTCATATCACATTTTATATGATATCTATTAGACAATATAGTTGAAATTTGGTTAGTTGTTACACTTCTATTTTCAAAACATGTATTGGAAGGAATGATAAAAATTTTCAATATATATATGACTAATAATTTATATTCCTTTCAATACCATAAAATAATTGATGTATATAAGTAAATTTGAGTTAGGGGTAACCTTTACTCTATAAAAATGTTCAATAATTACTTGTAGAAGATATTCTTTGACAAGTCAGCTCAAATATTCCCCAATCTTTCCAAGTGTACTCATTTAGTTCACTGATCATTACTATAATTTCTTAAAGTAATCTCATAATGTATATGAATTTACCTTTAGATTTAGAAAATTTCATATGAATTTTTTGAATTAACTCTAAATTTTTTGTAATGTAACATTATTTATAAGGTTTCTTTATCTAAAATATGATAAGTAGTTTGTTTGTATATCTAGTATCTTATCTCAATTGATACAAAAACACTTTTATGTGTATAAAAAGTTAACTAATATCAGTTTTATTTGAAAAAGAATTATTTTGAAACAATTAGGTAAGAGTCTTGGATTTTATATTAATCATTCATTGTAATGGATATTTTACATTCAAGAGTTATTGAACCATTAATTTAATATTAAAGTACCATAACAACATTTATTCAAAAAATTAAATAATATACTGTTGTGACAAGACAGAAACTAACATAAATGTTTTTGGTAACACTTATTACAAACTTTAATTAATCTATTTATTAATGAGAAGTAGGGATCTCTCCTTTCTAGACATAGAAATCTCCCTTTCTTAGCTCCTTTTTAGTTCACTCTATAACCTTTCTATTCTTTCTCATTTTCAGTATTTAAATACATGTATGTTGTTATCATATTTTTATAGATAAAAAATTGGTGAATATAAACTTAATGAATATAATTGAAGTGGATGGAACTTCTTTCTTCTTCAATTCATTGCAATTTCTTTTTAGTGTCCATTATTTCCACATAAGAAGAAAATGACCTCCTGTTTATTCTTCTACCTTTGAATATTTTTTTTCTTTTAAGGATATTGTACAAGATATTTTGTATTTATATTATCAATCAGATCTTTATACCTTTATTTCATACTTTTCATCATAAAGGCTGGAGAAATACGTTTCAACTAGTCCTTATCAGCTTGGTGAAGAATGGATAAAAGATTACTGAGTTACTTATTCATTCCATTTTTCTAGGATTTAAAAAATAAGGATAATATTTGAGGTAAGTATAATAAGATCATATTAATAGATAATTTATTAGCCAAGTGGAAGCCTAATTTTATTAATTTATCAATATATCCCATAATTTTGGTTGTATAATCAAAAGCTAGATTTCCTTCTTATAGTTTACACTAATATTGTGCATTGAAAATATTATTTATTTCACACCTTTAATTATATTTATCTAGAATATTAAGATGAGACATTATGGTTTAATAATCCATGTATTTATGTTTTATCATCAAATCTCTAGACATAGTTGATAAAATAATACAAAAAATATAGGATGCATCCTCGATATATCTCTAGTAGGCCTCCTTTACAACTTTACTCACTTGCTGGTGTGGAAGAACAAGAATAGGGTATTCCAACACATAACACAATATTTCGATAATAATGCATCACATAAACAATTTTACTATATCCAAAAATTTGTATTTTTAAGGACATACCTTGAGTTAATAAATGATTGCACTATTTTCATTTTTTTTCTTACCATAATTCTATAATTACACAAGAGTGTATTATTAGTAATTGAATTGATTAAATAATGTGAGAAAAAATAAAATTAATTTTATTAAGTCTCCATCTATTTTATCAAGTCTCAATATCCATCACCATTGAACTCAGAATGTCCCATAACTATAGAAATTACAGTGGAACAAATATATATTTCCCTTCTTTATGATCTAGAATTTGTCTATGAAAACCATAAGAATGTGTTTAGGTAGGTGGTCTTTCCAACTACGGGCTTGCATTTACCCAATCCATTGAGTGGAATCCCCAATCTAGAAATCCTAACTGGGATTTCCTCAACACTTTCCTTCAAATTTATATTGAACAAACTCTCTCCATTAAACTCAATACATGTTTGGTTAAGTCAACCCAAAACCCTCATGATACCTTGCCAATAAAAGTAAGTGTCCATACTTTTTCCATGTAAACACTTAGTTTTATGGTTTCATTCCAAATCGAGAAATGTAATGCATAATGAATTAATATTAACTTAATGGATTTTATATTATCATGAATAAATTTTATCTTGTTTTAACCTTTATATGTATTATTAATATTAATTGAATTTTACTTAATTAATTAACCATGTTGGATAAAAAATTTATACATAATCCATTTATTTAAATTTAATTTATGCATATTAATTAATTTATTTATGTGATCATGCTATTGCATCCAGAAAATAAATAATGCCTAAAAAAAGTAAATAAATAAATAAATAACCCGATCACGAGATTATGTAACAGTTGATTTATTGAGTAGATAATAATCAACCTATGACCTAGAGGAATAAATCCTTATTATAATCTAGGCACAAGTTGTACCATTCTATATGTCTACTTGTGGATCACCTGGGTTGAAATAATCTTGGTTCTTTCTTGAACTATCTCCACATTACTTGAGATACTCCATTAATTACATGTATTTATAACTCACAAATTGGTGAGGGGAACCAAATGATTATTTAATGGGAATTATATAAATAAAATTGGATGCACATATCCTACATAATAATTGAGGGATAGATAACTCATAGGCCATTATATTTAATTTAATAATAAATAATTTAAAACCCATACAGTAAATTAAATTAAATAAACCAACACACACACAAGTCTTGGTCAAGCTCATGAACGATCATACATATACAACAACTATGAAAAATAAAAACTAGTTAACATTAATTTATTATTTATTATTTATTATTATGATAAAAACAATTGTATTAATTAATTAATCAATTAATTATACTTTATCTTAATGAACATCCTAATTCCCTTGTAAATCCCCATTATAAATTCATCTATGACAAATAAACAACAATACCAATAATTAAAGATAATTACTATAAATTAATTGAGAATTTAATAATTCTATAAAACCATTATTACATTTTCAAACACAATAGGTGCCAATAAATATAATAAGGTTTTAATGCTAGAAATTTAAATTTAATGTAATTTAATTCTTCAATTAATTAAGAGACTACGTGGCATGGAATATCGAGATACATGCAATGTATGTTGTTTTTTGTTTACCCAAGTTACACATCTAGGGAATTTAACCTCATCTTAGATACACGGTGTGTATAATCCATCAATACATACTATGGTCCAAATGTTGTGTATCCATGTAAGCGGTTGAAGGACTCATCATGTTTTTCAGACATGATATTATACATTATGAATAAGCTAGTTACACACTAGGAATCTCACATGGAGTGTCTCCACATAACTCATAGAAAGGATCAATGTGTATTTTAGACATGATAAATAATTAAGTGCATGCCATGTTCACCAATTACACATCATGTATTTCCATTATTGCTATGGTCTACCAGTCTCACATAGTTTTGACCATGTACATGACCATGGTTTGCACAAATTTTTCTTTTAAACCTTGTAGACTATACGATGTGTATTCTAGATACCTTCCATGTAATTTTACATGCTGTGTACCAGGTTGGCATGACCTACATGCGGTGTGCAATAAATACACTGCGTGTAATTAATGCTCAACACACTGTGTATCCCGTGACACGACTAGGTGAAATGCACTTGGTTACATGACATGTAATACGAGTACATGGTTTGTAGTCCCATGTTATCCGAACAAAATCCTCAACAGTTTTCAATGGAATCTAAGTTCATTAATCATATGTTCTTAGTACTTTAAAAAATGAAATCATTAATGATTATAATTAAAATGTCTAAGGCATGTCAATTAAAATGGATTAAAGAATGAATAATTCTTGAAATGAAAATCTAACCACTATTGCGTATATTGATCAATAATCAAATAAATAATTATAAATTTGAAATGTGACCACTATAACACCACTTAAAGGTTTGGTGAATAGAATAAGTGCTGTGGTGAGCGTAAAACAAATAAAGTATTGTAAATTTGGTGGATCATTCACAATATTTTCAATGAAGTGAACTCCACAACTAACAAAACATTTTAATTGAATATTGAAATATCTAAAACCAAAAAACCATAAAGGATATTTTAATGTTAAATTAATAATTAATTTATTTAAGATCAAAAGAAAAGGTTACTTAATCTTATGAACTTTCTCCAATAAAGATAATTTTGATCATCTGAAAACCCTTCTTGGACTACCACAGTTTTGTTAGGAGGATCAAAGTGTAGAATCCCTCTAGAAATGATCTATACATGCTCCATTGATCTCAAAGTGACTCCAATTGATTTCTAGGTGATAGCGTGGAAAATCAATTATCTTGCATTACTCATCTTGATCACTTTATGATCCTTCGGGCTTAAAGGATTTCTTCTCATTCCTAAGAGAAGGAAGGATGAATTTGAGAGAGAATTCTATTGTGCAAAATGATTCTCTATTATCGATTAAACCTACACAGTAGACATAATCAATTATTTATAGAGTTGGGGTTTTTATTAAAATATTATTTAATTTCATACCATCCCTTAAATAATATAATAATCATTATTAGACCCCATTCCATATAATAATAATAATAATAATAATAATAATTATAATAATATTATTTTTCAAAGTATGATAACTCATGTGATGATAAATATTATTTACCAGCTTGCAACTAATATTCATCACCAGATGAAATCTTGGTCTACTTGAACTCATTAACATTTATTAAATAACAAGATAAATATTTAATTAAATATATCATTCATAAATAAATAAAATAAATATTTTATTCATGATTCAACAAATAAATATTTATTAAATATTGATGTAATTAAATAAATTATTTGTTAATGAATAAATAAATATTTTATTATTTTGTGTATATTAGAAATCAATAAAATTTGAATAAAATTATTCCATAGTCTTGAGAATAATATTTATTCTAATAATTAAATTCAAAAAAATTAATCAAAATTAACAGAAACACTTAGTGTGTGACACTCTAGGATTATTTCTCATAGGCATTAGGCATGCTTACCTAAAGTCCAAGATTATTATCTATAAATGGGTCAAGAAACCCAAGAGAAATAACTTAATTTTGTAATGATGATAACCACATATGAACATTCATGGTGTAATGTTATCTTTTTTTAACAAATTCCATCAAGTAGGTTTCAAATATTTGTCATCAACCTATATGCTCGATATGTATTTCTTTGATTATCTGAAATAAATACATCCTTACACCATATCCAGGGAATTTATGATGATTTTCATATTTCAATTATAAGTCTAAGATATCAAATTTCACAAATATGAAAGGGACAAATACTTCCTAGAATTATCATTAATAACACATCACTAATGATGCACCCGACTTATACATGTTCACTATGAATTGTATCATCATGGTTTATGAAATACATATAAGTGCATGAGTCTTAATATGAATTAATAATAATATTCAAGTATAAGGACCATTTCACATGCTCACAGATAGGAATATTCGATGAAACAGAAACACACATAATTCTTACTGGCATTCCTATTCTCATAATCACCCATATTAGAGGTTACGAAGTGAAAACTGCACAAAAAGAAGCCTTATCTATTACAAGTACTTTCACCAGTTAGTCTATATACTATGTTTCCTATCATAGTTTGTTATCTGATTGAATAAATATATTTAAGAATATCATCATAGAATTTCAAGGTTATCATCATATTATAAATATTCTATGACCATATCAATGCGATATATACCCTATGACATTATCACATTAATGTTATACAGAAGAATAATCAATATTTGATAATATATTTAAATTAATATTCACTTATTTTAATATAAATGTAATCTAAAGTAAAAAGTAGTTGGTTATAGGAAACCAAATCCAATAAAAAATTCTCCAACTTTCATAAGTAATTTTCACTACAAACACATATTGATATGTTGACAAAAAAATTAAACCAAACACACTTTGGAACAACAATATTCTTCTTTTTGTTTACTATCAATATCCAAATTAAAAAATTAAAACATATTCGAAGTCAACATGTGTGCTCAATACTGTAATGTCCCAGCCTGGATACCACTCATTCAGTTCCCCAAGTCACTTCGCCACAAAGCCTTAAGTGCGTCTCCCCGTATTCTAGAGGCTATCGACTACTATAGAGGTCCTATACTGTGATAGTGGAAAGACTATGACCTCTTACTAGAGTAAGAAAATAATAGAAACAACTAGATAACATCCATAGCAGTAAACAATAGAGTGAAGAAGAAATAAATAACCGAACCAGAGTATGCTGTAATAATAAATGGAATGTGATAAAGGCCAAAATGAAAATGTTATAAAAAGCAACACTGATCGCCAACTAGGCCGACCATACATATATAAGAGTAAATAAAAGGAATAGAAATAAAATCACATGGCTCTATAATATACATTGATCCATACAACATACCTGATCTCTACATACATATTTGATCCATCCTGCTCGATTAGTCCCTAGCCTCGACCCATCTTGTTCTCGTAAATAAGTGAATATCTTTTTGAGTACCCCAATGCAATGAAATCCCGAGCAAGGTGTTAGTATAAAAATTAGTAGGTCACCACCAAAACAGTCTGATACATAGTTAATAAAATTTATTTTATGTAAATGTGAGCTAATCATCAGGGTAACAGTAATAAATAAAACTAAAATAATAAAAATAAATAAAGATGAAAATAAAATAAAGCACATCTGGTCCTTGGGTTTGTGATCCAGATCAACCATACATTATTTTTCCTAATAAATAATTTATCTAAATAAGGTTTCATCACACACACACATGTGTGTGTGTGTGTGTGAATGTGTATATATATCCCTATAAATATATTTACATAGATTTATATATATGAGTAAAATGAAAAATAACATAAATAAAAACAACCCACATTAAATCCTTAGGTTTGTAATCCAGATCTAAAAATACTTACTTCAGAAAATGCTAAAAAGTCTATGATAAAGTTACCTAACCAAGGGAGATACATTTTCTAGACCTGGGATCACTCGTACTCACCTCCAATCACTATAATGAAGGATTTCATGTACCGATAGAAAATACTATAAAGATTGCGCTGCATCAACTGAATCCTATGATAAATATGTCAAGTATTAGACCTACAAGGGGCAAGAACCAGGTACATTGATCAAGACATCCTATTTGATTCCATGGATATCATCCATATAAAACTCAGTACAATATAGTCCTATTAGGTCCATGACCTAAGTCCATTGACTAAGGCATCCTCCTCGAGTCCATAGAGTGTATCCATAGTGAAATCGGTATAATATAGACCTATATGGTCCAAGAACCAATTCCACTAAAAAGGTTTCCTAGAATCCAAAAAGTTTATCCATAAAAAACTCAATAAAAATTACCATATCGTTAGTCATTTTTGATTCCATACCATAATGCCCCTCATCAGTGTTATATCATGATATATATATACATCAACAAGGCTCATAAGCAGGTTCCTGGGTTATACCTCTATGCATACCTATCATGTATATTATCATGTTAACCTCATTAGTAAAAATCCAAGAAGCACCTGTGGAAATTATAGCTACATAAATAATAATTGAGTGAAATAATAAGAAAAGAGTGAGGGTGGATGAACGCCCAACCCACCACTACTGCCACAACCTCACGGTATTACAAGATTTTTACAGGTTCTAGGTGAAACCTAATAACATCTCTACCCAAACACATGATGTATAAGCTTAGGGTCACTAAAAAATTGGGGAAACCATTGGGTCCCCTAGGTCAGTGCTTAGGAGAGGCATCCTACCAAGGATCCTCGAGGTATACATGTAAATAGAGGAATCCATCTTGGGATCCCTCAATGCATTTTAAGTACATGTAAAATTTATTATAATTTAAATATTATTTTATAGTCTAGATAAGAACCTATTTTGTCTCTCAAGGAGCATTTACAGGTTTAGAGTGTATATTTTTAATAAAAAGTACTAAAAGAGGGGATGGTTTTGAAAATAGTTTTTTTAAAAACTAAATGACTTAATTAAAGAGTTTAATAATCGATAAATAAGGGTGGTGTTTTAATAATTTTGAGAGAAAGAAGTCATTTATATTTCACTACACATCTTGGATAGTTCATTGTTCTAAAAGTTTTACTTGTTTTAATGTAATACTTTGGTTGAGAGTTTTCAAGATCTTGTCTTCCCTCTTGAATCTTAAAAATATACACAAAGAACCACCCCTTTAAACATCAATAATATTATCAAGTTTTGGATATAAATAATATAAAAATAGCTACCAAATAATTATTGAATCTTATGTATGTGTGATAAAAAAATGATTCTTGTGTTGTCCAATATGAACAAACCAAGATTCTCACTAAAAATATCAACCTAATCGGCGTTGAAATGAAATGGGTTTTACTTAGTTAAACCCAGAAAAAGCATTCATAAGAGAAGGGTGTTGAGATAAAACATAAGTGAAATATTTAACAAAACAATTATAGAAAATTAGTAGAAGAAAAAGTTCCAGAACTCCCTCCCAAGTATGTATAGCTCCCTCAAAATGACTGTCCACTGTTTAGCTCACCATCGAGAGGAGAAGGAGGTTTGGGTGGGACTTTGAATTCATACTTGATCCCCCTATGAGGATAGGTTCCTCTATAACTTCTTGGATGAGTATAATACACTTTGGGTCTCCATAAGGAAAGATATTTTCTCCATGTTCGAACTTTCAAATGGGGATCCCAAGGTGCCAATTTATAGGAAATGTAGAAGGTGGTTTTGGGCACATGATTTTGAAAAACCACTTGAAACATGGTTTTTGATGGAAAAAATGTCTTATATTTATTTAAAAAAACAAATTTTTTTTGTCCCCACCTATTTAATATCTTTACTAAAAATTTTGCACCATTTGGACAATAACATTAGAAGATATGGACTAAATACAGAACCTACTTTGTAACCTCAAGAAGATTCAATCCCCTAGATATATCGGTTTTCATAGACACCTTAATAGAATAATGGTTCTTAGGTGTCTTAATATGTAATGTATACCATTGAATTTTTTACCAATCCAAAAAATTCCATCCCTTTTGGATTCACTTTTTAGCAGTAGTGTGTGGTTGAGTCCACTGGTGTGCTTGGATCCTGCAGAGTTTGGCCCATTTTTCTTGAACTTCAACATGGGCCATCCAAATCACCCCCAAATACAATGTAATTATCAAAAAAAAACATTTCCCTTTTTAACAGTGATAAAAACAAAATAATTGTATCAAATATTAAGTTATTTTTTTACAATTTTCAATACAAAAAATAGTTTATCACAGTATTGTTCGGGTGAAAATGAAACAGTGAATCATAGTGTGATCAATCTCATAAGTTGAAACATAAGTAATGGGATACCACTTGGGATAATATAAGAAGTAATCAAAAGGAGGCATCCTATATGGGATTCTCTAGTTTAGATCATACGTGGAGGCATCCTATAGGAAATCCTAAACCTCAATGATAAGTCAAAGCATGAATCCTAATCAGAGGGATTTCTAGTGACCCCAATCATTCATCTATTTAATAACAAAATTAAATAATTTAATTTAATAGTTATTTGGGGTAAAACTAGATAGTGGCTATTACAATTAGGGGTAAATCCAATAATACACCTACTACATAAACATGCACAAATACTCTAAGGTAGGTATGATAAACCACCTACCTTTAGGAATATTTAACCAATTATTTTTTAAAGTTTATAAATAGTTGTCAAGGCCTCTATAAGATCAACAGAGTTGTTTTGGGTCCCATCTCACAATAAAACCACCATGAAAATTAATTATTACAATGTTATAATTAAATAATTAAAACTCAATAATTTAATTAAAATAAACACTTTATTTAAAATATACATAACTCCCAAAACCTCACTGTTCAACCACGTCACACTAGAATAATGTTCTAGTGCTCACTAAAATCCCATAAAATAAGACCAACCTCAATTAGGACATAATAACTAATAAAAAATATCAAAAAATATTAAAAAATTTAATTAAATATTAGAAGATTTAGAAATTCACCATGACGATGTGCCTTGATGAAATAATACAAAAATAAATGAATATTACCTCTAAGGTTATACTCTTCTTAGGTAGAGTGAAAACCCAACATTAGTATCTGATTCCACCATGCTTCGGTGGAATTGGGAACAAAATACCTATATAAAGAAACTAAGATTTAGAGGAAGCTGAAGAAAAACACTATGACAGCTAATGGAGTTGAAGGCTTACCTCAAGGATTCCAACACACCCAATAGAATCGAATTCTATCCAAGATCAAGGTAGAACTCCTATGGAGTAAGGGATAAATATGGATAGGTTTTCAAGAGATAATGGGGGAATAAAATAGGGTTAAATCCTTCAAGGATAATAGGGAAAATTTTCCCCTCTTTAATGAGCATCACCGTTTGGCCGCACAGTTTTCCAAATCATGTGATAACCATGCAATTGGAAGTATCTTGGACCATAATCTCAAAAATTTGAAGCATATAGTTTAATAGACCATGTGCCAACTATGAAACTCTACCATCTGAGACACACTCCACCTTGCATGTTTGCAACAAAGGGTTTGTCAAATTGTGTGATAACCATGTACCACATCTGTAATAAACTACATGACCCATACATAGTTTCCTTTAGCCTAATACATGGTTTCCCAAATCATTATTTAGTAAAAAATGTCCCTCATTGTTAGTCCACACAGTTAGTACTAACCATACACCATAAGTTGCACCTTTCCAACACATCAGTTTTGGGTGCCAAACCCCCAGGACTCTCTTGAAACCTCTGAGATACTAACCAAGTCTCCTACTATGTCTAAAAACATTATTTAGTGGCATTTTAACCTTTGGATTCCTATTTTTAATCTTCAGTTAATATTTGAACCATCTAATAATTAAAAATTCAAAGTCCTTTAGAAATTTGCAACTTGAAAAAACCTGGGACCTTACAAATTAATTCACACCATATAATGTTTTTATCTTCTTATCCCATTAATTTAATTATCCACTTTATTTAAAATCAAATTAAAAGGGTCAAGATTAAATTATCTTTAATTATCGTAGAATATTAAAAATTATTCTCATGTGAAAAATAACATCAAACCAGTTTCTTAACAAAGATCATTTAACTAAACAGCTATAATTATACATGGTCAAAATTTGTGTAAAAAGAAGATTATATAATCAAGCTAATTAGTGTTGTCTATAACACTTATTTGATACAGTAATTTCCTCAAACTAATTCCAAAAATATTTATAGCTATGGAAATTTGAGTATTTTTGTTAAGATAAAAATCTTGCACCCATCTCAATAAACATATCAAAATAGTTCAAGTTTATAAACACCACTTCCCCAAAATCTTATCCTTTTTAACATAATCACTTCTTTTTTAAGAAAAGTTTGATGCTCATACATCAGCTTAGGTTTCCCCCCCCTCAAGGGTAGCACTCCAATCCTAATCATGGTGGTAATAATATTCCATGATGGGTGTATCAAACATGTTGTAAAACATCTATAGAACTCAGCCATATTTATTACTTATTTTACTTAAATTCAATGTATGTTATTATAAATAAATAAGTATATTGGAAATAACGAGGAATGTTAGTGTTCCTTATAATCAACATTCAGTATGAGAATCTTCTCCGAGTCACAGATTACTTATTTTATTCTTCTTATATTTTTAATTATATGTGCTTTACTTCTTGTGATCATCCTCCATGGATTTTGTAACTGATTACTTATTATCTGCAAAATATTCAAATAAAGATTTCATATTCTCTTATGTTTTCATGAAATATTTATTAGATTTAATTTGTAACATTTTATTCATGTTTTATTCTTAGGATTTTAATATTATCAGAAAAAATTTAGTAACATGCCCATATTTATCACATCTCTTTCATTGTTTTTGAATATTTAAATCACCATCTATTGGGAATTTGTTATTAGATTTTTTATCATTTTCTTAAACCTATTTCTTTCCTTTTTCTTTAGCATACTTTTTCGCTTCATTAATATTTCTAGCCTTGATCATTTTTTATAGAAAAACTACTAAGAATTATTCCTTACCTTGCTAAACTATATTACTCTTCCCAACTTTCTTATTCTACTCAAATTTCATTAGCCTATCACATGTTTTTCTTGAGGCATTTAAATTCTTTACCTCATGAATTTTTTTTCAACTCATCATACCTTCTTGGAATTGTTTTTATTCTCCGATCATTATATCTCCCCATGATTCATACCTATTTCCTAGAAAGTAAATGTTGTAATAACATGATTATGTTATATTCCTAAAAACTCCATAACACTAGTAGTGGTCTCTGAATCTTGATCTTTCATATTTATAGTAGTACTTCTCTAAAATTTTATGTTTTTGTTTTTTTATAAATTGTGTTTGACTTTTTTAAGGAGATACTTTCTTGATGAATTACAGTCTTTATTAGTAAAAGACAATTTCTCAAAAATATTAACTTTTGAGCCTATATTTTTGTAGAAGAATATATACATTGAGATTGTTTATGTTAAGAAGAAACATTCTTATGTGAACCCTTCTTTCTACCCTATTAAGAAGTTTAACCATTAACCTCTACTTATTTAATGAAGTTTTATTTGATATTTCTTTTCACATTTTGTGTTTTAAGAAACATTTATTGAGTTTATGATAACTATTATTATTTATTAGATAAAATTTATTTAATAACATCCACCATCTTCTCAAGTTTGTATAGCTTCAACATGTTATGCTTACTTTATTCAACACATATAGTTTTTACCATGTTGAGAGATTCACCTTCTCGGTTGAAGTTTCATCATAGTTTTTTCAATTTTATTTCAATCTCACCAACTTTAAGTTTCTAATAACTAATCACATTTAGTTTTATCTACTCCTTTTTTATTCTCTCACCATTATCAAATGCTGTTTTCTTAACATCTTTTTTGAACTTCTTCGTTTTCTTTTTGAGTTGTGTATTTTTCTCAAGTGCTTTTTCTAAATTTTATTTTAGAATCCACTCAATTTTTGTTATCTATTTACCATAATTATAATTTTATAATGAAGAAATTACTCTTCTAACATGAGCAAAGAATTTGACATGAAATCAGATTCATTAGTGGATGAAGAATCAACCTGTTCTCTTCTTCTCAAAAAACTTTTCTTCTTATTGTAAGTAAATATTTTATTTTTTTTGTTCCAATTTTATTTTTGAGAATTATTATCTAATTAATCAAACTCAAAATCACTATAATTCTTCTTCATATAATTTTGTACAAAAAGGAATTTATCATTACAATTATAATATATAAGTTAAACTTTATATTTACACTATATCTTATTATATTTATTAGAAAGGAGATTGATAATTATGTTGAAGTCCACTTCATATTCCAATTCATCCGAATCATTTTATTCTTTAGAAATTTATTTATCTTAGAGATCCCCTTTTAACAAGGATTTGAAATCCATTTCTTATTTATAAATATTCTTAAATATGGTATCTTTTCTCATTTAATATTCCATGGGAATATTTTAAAGTTCATCTAGAAATAAATCTTCTCAATCTTCTAAAGCTGAAACCTTGACATGAAATCTATGTAAAAAGTTTCACATCAATTTTTTAATGATAGTAAAGTCTTCCAGATTCTCACCAAATACTATGATATTGATGATGATATCATTTAATTTTTTAAATTATTCATCAATAATTTTTTCATCAACAATTTTAATATATTCAAACTTTACTTTCCAAATTTGTAGCTTGGCTTCCTTAAATTTCTCATTTCCTTCACAGCTTCTTTTAAAATTATCTAACATCTGTTTATCTACTATAAGCCCCATAATTTTTTTATAATAATTCTATATGAGATCCATTGAAAAGTAATTATAATCTTTTTCATCAATTTAAAAATTTATTTTATCATAATTTATTATAAAAAAATCTTTAATGAGAGGAAATCACACTGTTGCAACATCTATAACTTCAAGGATAAGAGATAGAAGATAGGGTAACATCCAATTCTTAAAAAAATGACGATTTCTTCCATAAAAAATTCTAAAACCACAGTTTTTCACTAAATTAAAATTCTCTATCCTTAGTAGATGGTATGATCTTTCAAAGAGAACCACCTCTGATACCAATTATAGTTCCTTTAATCAATGTAGAATCACTAACATGGGTGTGGGGAGGGGGTGGGGTGAATTAGTGATCACTTTTACTTTTTATTATGTAGGAAATTTTCTTAAAATTTTAAGGAAACTTTTCTTAACCTCTGAAAACTTTTTAGTGTTACAATCCACTATTTTGATGATATTTACAAGGTTTGATACAAATACATGATCCTTTTCTTGTTGGTTATTCACCCGGTATAGATTTTGTTACTAATAATCAATGGATTAAAAATTAAAAAGAATGAACTAGTTATAACCCTAGTAATCATTCCTCTATCTAACCCTAGTTTTACCCCCAATGACCATCTATTCATCCAAAGTTGGTTATACCCTCCAATTTTTATAATTATACTCTCTTTCTTCATAGTTGGTTATACCCCCATATATTAATCCTAGTTATACCTACCATTATTGTAAACACCTTGATCAATGGAAATGAATCAATGAATATGGACAATTAGTAAAATTCTAGAACTAGAGTGATGGATCAGTACATATAATTTATCATTAATTTAAGCAATTAAATAATTACCTTGATAGATTTATTTCTAAATTGATGGATCTGAAAATTGATCTACATCATAACATCATTGAATTATTAGAATCAAGGGAAGACTCCCTCTATCTATGATCCACACATATTCCACAAATCATTGAATGTCACTGCAGGGATCTCTATGTGCTAGCATAACATATCCAAATATTGGCATCGTTCATCTGTATTTACCTTGAGAATAGCTTCCAAAGGATTCTTCTTGATATCTCTTGACTTGAGAGTGTAAGGTGTAAGAAGATCTCTCTCCATTATTCAGAGTGTTCTTGGAGAAGAGATCTATCTAGGGATTTGAGAGGATTCTCCAGATTTCATTTAAAAAATGAATTTTCTCTACTAAAAAATAATATATTTTTGTTTATATATTTATACGGTTAGAAATAAATAGTTTCAAAAGTTTCCTTTATTTTTTATTTAATCACTATAGAGCCCTATGTGTATAATAATAATAATATTATTATTATTTCATGAAAAGTGCTAAACTTAAGAAATACATTAAATATTATTTATTCAAATAATATAAAATATATATTATTTCTCACTAGACCAATAAACTCAGTCTTCCATTCCCCCACAATTTTTATCTGTCCTTGAATAATGTCAATTTATTTAATAAATAATTATTACTAAATTATTCACCAATAAATAATTAAATATTATATCCACCGAAGAGAGAATAAATATTTATTAAATATCTCTCTCACATAATATTATATCGAATAACTGGTGATAAAATATATGCGATAAAGAAACATGAATAATTATTAAACTTAAATTTGGAATAATATTTATTCAAATTGTTAAATAATAAATAATAATATATTATTTAACTGATATTCTGGATACACTTCATGTGTGACTCTTTAGGCCTCTTTCACAATGTCATTAGGTGAATTAGCCAAAAATTTTATAGATAGAAAATAGAAACACAACAAGGCACTCATAAAGAAATAATTTAATGCCATAATGACATAATACCTCATATTAATACTTACTATGTAATATAATCTCTTTATCATTATATCTTTAATCAAGAATGTTGCATGTTGGTGCTATCAACCAATGTGCTCGATGTCTCTTTCATTGAATATATGGAAATCAAACTTGTCTATATAATACCATGGCCGTGGATTTATTAGGCTATATCATTTACACCAAAGGACCTGAGATATCAACTCCCACTAAAGAAAATAATGGGGAAATCCTTTATCTCCTTAGTCAATAATGCAATATTATTTGTGACGCACCTAACATATCATACCTCACTATGAACATATGCCATCATGGTTTTCTTCAGTAAGTCAAAGTGAAAAACATATAATAATTATTAATAATAAACATAAAGTCTAAGAATCAATGCACATTTATGAAAATAGAAACATCTAATGAAACATGTAAATATGGATTCCCTATTCGAGAGTCTCATTCTCATAATATCCTACACTAGATATTACCAAGGGAATACACCATGATAAAGTGATTAAAATTACTATGAGTCTCAACCCCTAATAGTCTATATCATTTATGTCCCTAAAATTATTTCATCTGGATATAACAAATATATTTAATAATATTTTCATGGAACTTTTGGGTTCTCATAATAGTGGGGAACTACTATGGTCTTTCAATGAAATAATTACTCTTAGTACATTATCACATACTTTCTCAAATATAATTACAATCATAATGTGATAAGAATTTTATTAATATTCAAAAAAAATTATACATATTGTCATAAGTATATATAAGTTGGTTCTAGGTAACCAAATCCAATAGTTATTTGATTATAATAATTTAAAATATTTATAAAACATTAGGAGTTAATATGTTAAGGATAATTATGGTTATTTTTGGATGAATAAAAATATTTGAATAGAAAATGAAGTGAATAAGGATATCATAGTATTTATCCTCATTAGAATAATTTTTAATATGATTCTATTTGATATAATAACACTAACCATTTTTTGGTTTTATTAAAAGAATGGAACTAGTAAAAACCAAGTTAACAATGGCTGTGAAGGATAGTGTGGTGGTTATCTGGAATTAAAACCAAATAGGATAACTGTTGGATTTAAAACACTTGTGGTCATGGATAACTAATTTTTTAGATTTATGATTAATAACCTGAACCTAGGTGAGTTTCCTAACACAACAAATAAGAGAAAATGGTGTTTCATGGAAGTTCCAGTGATAAAGATCATGAACATAAAAAGATTAAATTTATTATGTGTCAAGAATATGGGGATAATCAACCATTTAAATGTCTGAAAGGAATGGAAAAGTGTATTATATGTGGTAAATTAAGGAATTGATTAATAAATTTATAGGTACAAATGATGAGTTCAGTTAACAAAATGGCGGGGAATAATGTTCTTCCTATGGTATCAATTGAATGCTTTAAATTATGGGGAGGGGGCATTTTAATTATGAAAATTGATACCCAAAGAGGAAATATCATAAATGTGATAAGTAAGATTATACGGATAAAGGTTTAGCATGGTCATATGCTGAAGATGAATAAACTATGAATAAAATTTAAAAGGTATGGATTATTTTAATAGTTTTTCTTATATTTAAATTATAAAGCATGGTTAGGTTGATATTAATGAATATTTGGATATTATTCAGGTTTTTTATTATAGGATAGATTTATTATGTAATAAGATGACAAACCATGGCTAAAGGTATATGATGGAAGTCGAATAATGCAGGTTTCTATATATAGGGTTCAAGGATTATAATGTAGTTTTATTTTATTTAAGTGTTTATAAATTTAATTATGATCATAAGATCAAATTTATACAAATCATTCTTAGGTATTATGTTATTTTTAGGCGATTAGTGATATTTTGAAAAAATTTATTGGGGTTTAATGGGTGATTGTGGTATATGTAACCCTTAGGTATATCATGTGATATACTGTAAAGGTTATTTGGGAAGAATGTTATTATTTAGGGGATAAAATATTTATTTTTTAGACAATTGTATGGATTAATATGATCATTTCTATTGAGTTAATTATGGTTAATTAGGATAAAGGGTTATTTTTTAGGAACATATGTTTAGTCATATATATCACTATGGGATTAAAAAAGTAATTTGGTGGTTAATTTGTTAAAATTATTTTGGAATAAGTTATCTATAATTTTAGAAAATTTATATGAATCAGGATGAATGGTATATTTTTTTACTAGTATTGGATTTTATGTCAAAGTGGTTGGAATTAATTATGGAATAAATATTGAGTTATCTTTTTAAATAATATATGATTTTATTATGCCTTTATAGTTATTTAGATTATTTATGGAAAATATTGGTATAATTTTAAAATTATATGACTATGGAATATACATTTTTGGTTTGTGACTTTATGAGTGATTGATTATTTTTTGAGATAAATGTTAAGTTGATTTTGGGTGTGTGATCAAATATTTATGATTTTTGAGTTTCAAATTTGGTCAAGTGTATTTTAAATAGATTTCGGTTTAGTTAATTATGTAATTATTTAATATGAACTTTGATTTTCATTGTTTAGGTTTTAAAGATTAATATATTATTTATTTATATAATTTTATATTCATATTGTATATTATCTCAACTGATGAAAAACCATTTTGGTTTTTGGTTAATGGATAAAAATAGGAGGAATAATTTTTCATCATTTTTTGGATATAATAATTTTTTAAAAGATAATTTTAGTGATTTAGGTTTGAAAAATTCATTATATTTCTTTATAATTTAGAATATGAGGTAAAAAAGTTATGTAAAACTATATTTTCTATTTTTTTTTATCTCAATGGTGAAATAATTCCTTAGAGTCAAGTAAGGGGAAGATAATTATACTAAGTCTTATATGAAAAATATTTCTCAACTATCAATGTATTATTTTTGTAATTCATTAAAAAGTATGATTATTATAATGGTAAATTAATAGTTTAAGAAATATTTAATAATTGATAATTTTCCTAATATTAACATAAACATTAAAGTTTTTTTCAAAAAAAATTAATCTTTTTAGATTAAAATGTATCTCTTTCTTTTTACATATATTTATATTCCACTAAACTTTTCTTATCATTTACTTTATTTTAAGGATTAATTATTTGGAATCCTTATAAATTAATGGTTTTTGAAGTCCAATTTCACCCCTTGAAATTTGTTTTGAAATTTTTTCAAACACTTGTTCTTTAGTCAAGATAAAAAATTGCGAGGATGTAATTTCATTAAGTGGAAGAGAATATAACACATCGAGACTTTATAATATAGTATCCTTTAAATAAAAATAAAATGTATCATTAACTTGTTTCACATGAAAAAATTAACTAAAATGAAAATAAATTTGTTTTCTTAGAAAAAATGTTACAATTCTAGATAAACATTAGAACATTATGAAGAGGTAACAATAATCAACAATAAGAAAAATACAATATGGATAAATGAAAGAATATATATATATATATATAATATGAACAAATAATAATTATAATCATGGTACAACATAAATACAATAACCCCAAACAAAACTAAAGATAATATTTTAAGTAGTAGAACTATTTTTGGCATGATAATGGATAATTGATGATTTTAGATATTTCTTTGAGATTTATATAGAATTCTGATATGATCATTGGGAATATATGGATATTGGGATTATACAACCATTGGTATTATATTTAATTGGGGATTATATGACCATTTTTTATATAAATTGTTTGGTAATATTACTAGTACATTATTTATATAAAGAAATGAGTTGATATGATTAAAATCATTCAATACTTAAAATGAGTATTTTTTTTCGATGAAGTATTTTTTTAAACTGTTGTGTATTTCATATTAATAAATTAACTCGATACATTTTAGAATATTATTATGATAATATGTAATATTTAAATGTTTTAACTAATATATTAACACTTAATTAATTATAAATAAATATGAAATAAGATTAAGAACACTTAAATTTAAAAGGGTCATTTTTATATAAAAACAATTTTAGTTATATTTTGTATCTTAATTTAAAAGATAAATTTATAAATTTTTTAATAACAATTAGATAAATTGGGATTAATTTTTTAAATCATAATATCAAAATAATATTCAGATGAATTTTGGGGGATTTTTCTAAAATAATTGATTTTTAGTTGAATAGTGAAAAATACTGATTTTAAAAATATGGTCACCTTTATGAAATTATATTGATATAAGAATGAATTGAATATTTATGAAAAAAAATTATATAAAAAGTATATATTTAATAAGTAAAATAAATTATTAAAAAAAATAATGTTGAACTTAGAAATCTATGTTTTACATTTTGAAAATATAAAGAATGCTTTTATTCAAATAGAAACTATTTTTGGTTCTTCTATTTTAATAAAAGTTTCATAATATTTACCTAGGTTTTGGTTTAGTTTAAAAGTAAATAGATATATTATTTTTTAACCTAATATAATTAATTCCATGGGAATAAAAATTGTACAATATTCTGGTATAGATTCATTTAATTATATAAAAGGCCAT
The DNA here is from genome assembly GCA_963277665.1 of Viscum album. NCBI lineage: Eukaryota > Viridiplantae > Streptophyta > Magnoliopsida > Santalales > Viscaceae > Viscum > Viscum album. The sequence continues at coordinate 95,410,877 of OY728142.1, read as the reverse complement.
TTTTCTAAAAATTGTTTTATTTGTGTGTTGTGATATTATATAAAAATTAATTTTATCTTAGTCTAGAAATTTAATGTTAAAAAATTTATTACATATTTTTAATATCCGTGTTAAAAAATTTAAATTATTTTGATTTCATTATTATTCATAATTAATAGTTACCATGGAAAATGTTAGTCACCCCGATAAAGGTTAAAAACGTTAATGATGGGGTTAAAATAAGAGTTGAGACATAAAATATCTCTAAGAATTGTGTATATGGGATTTTATGAGTGGATTTAGACCCTAAATTATCCTATATTAGAAATTGGATGAAATTGGATCTACATTTCCTAAGAAATACATTTATTATATTCTATAGTTCTTAATATTTACATTGGTGTAAACTATTCATTTATAAAAAGGAATCTCCTCTAGTTACTTCCTTACACATATTGAGAATCCTAGCCCGAACAATACCTACCCAAATCATTTTCCAACTCTCAAACCAACTTCCTAGAGGTCTTAATATTACTAAAAGACTAGTCCTAGAATTATTAATGTGTAAAACAAATAAAGGTATCCAAGGAGGTGGTATAGGCCTTAACTAATTTTTTTCATGTTTATTTATTCTTACACCTTAGTAAAATATATTTTAAAAGTTATAATATAATTAAATAATTATATTTATTGTACTTAAATCTTATTTTGTTGATTTAACACCTATTTTATACCTCTTTTACATCCTATGTATAATGAAAATATCACTTGTGCGTACGTGTGTGTGGACTACCACCTCCATGAAGTGATGTATTTTGATATTCATCACTACCTCATATGGTTAGTTATAAGGCTGAATTTAATTAACTTTTATGATATTTATGGAATAATTATAATTATTTAAGTATAAACTATTATCTATATTCCATATCTCCCAACCATTGGAAAATGGAAATGTCACCCTAGCGTACGTGATAACTTCCACCTCCTTGAAACAACGTATTTAATTTTACATTTCTTCCTTACATGGATCATTTTGAGAATGTAAGGAATAAAAAAATATGAAATTTTAACATGATTAATTTTTTAAGGTTAATGTTTTTATTCTATTAATATTATTACCAATAAATGATCATCCTAATGTTTAATGGCCAAAATTGAGTTTACCGAGACACTTTTAAGTAATTACCTCCTAACTATATTTGTAATTTTTATTCTTCATATAAACCATATTAAATAATTTAATAATTAAAAAAATTAAACCATTAAGATTCTGTAAAAGTTCTTATATCATTAAACAATAATATATCTGTACTAAGTAAATCGTCATAACATGTTCTTGTCTGGGTCGGCATTAAGAACATTTTTAATGATGTTATAATTTTTGTGCCATAAATTATTAAGTAATTATATTTCCTAGTAATATTGTGTAAAAATAATTAATTTATGATATTTTAAAAATTATAGAATAGTGATATATAGCTATATGTGTTAATAAAATCAATTCTTTATCTAAATTCAAAACTTCTAAAAAAGAATATTTTAAATGGTACATGAGACTAATCACCATAAGTTAGATGAAATATAAATGTAAGACCATATCATTTATAATACATATATAAAATCATCATTAATATTCTATATTTGATTAAACCATGATCATGGTGCAAGGATTGAAACCACTGAGTCAAAGAATCCTTATGAAACGGGCAAATGACATGTAAAAAATGATATTAAAAAATAATTGTTAATAAATTGGTAATAAGAAGTTATAATAAAGTGATATAAATTAATATAAATATAATTTTTTTACATGTATATTAAGTTTAAAATTAGTATAAATGAGGTTATAATGTATTTGACCGAGAGAAATTCTAAGGTAATGTGATTCTTAACTCAATTTCCTTTTATTCACTTCTTCATTGAATATTTAATCCAATATTATGTGTTTTATGACCTATAATTAGTTTATATATTATTAAAACTTGTTTTATGTGGATTTAAATTCCTTACATATAAGCAATTCATTGATTTATCCATACTACAAATGTTATGATCTTTGTAAGGGTTCTTAGTCTCAATTTTAATTCCTTAAGACATGTTTCATGTTGTGTTCCATGCTATCTTTTAGATGGTGTAATTAATTCCATATAAATTAAATTTTACATATTATTTTATTGTGATAATGGGTTTTAAATAATTATTTTATGTTCTTTCAATCAATGGATTTTGATTCAATCATTACTGAAGTTGTAAGGTTTTCTCATCTCAAACTTATTTCCCCGAGTCATGTTTTGATTGATACACCAATAATCACTTTTATGGTGTATATATTTCTTATTTGACATAAAAAATCATGAATATATTTATACTCATGGTATTTTAAGTACTTTATCAAGTTGTTTCTTTAAAACAAGTATTCTATTTTAAAATTTGTAAGAGATTTTTCATTAAAACTTTGTTTTAAATTATTTGAACTCTTTCTCTTCCTTGTTTGTGTTATTAAAACAAAATTATTGGAGTTTTTATCAATAATTAATGTTTTATTAAGGACTTTTATATTTTTTTTATAAATTATCAATAAGAATATTTTCAAAATATTTCCTGTATAACTCTTTCTTGACTTTCATTACAAAAAATTATGAATAAAATGTTTCTTAATGTGTATGACATGACTAGATTATCCTATAATAATTTCCAATTTTTATTATTAAGATTATTTTTCATGTTTCTATGTTTTTTCAATTAAAATAAATTATTTATTATTTGGTGAAGTTTTTTTAAGTTTCCAAAATGAAAGGATATTTTATCTTGTTTTTCAGTGTATATTTTAAATTTATTTTATAAAAGATATTTTCATCGATGTAAAATTATTTTAAATGATTATTATTATTATTGGAGAATATTTACTAATTATACCATCCATTATCTTTATTAGGATGGATTATGATGATGGTTTATATAAATTTTCATTCAACCTGTTTCTTTTCAATAGGTTAATCATACTATGAGGGAATATTGGATATTTCTATGAGTTTTATGATGAAATGAAAGATTTATGTGATTTTTTCATGTCATGGTTATTGGAAATTATTAATAATAATGCTTAAGCAGATGGTATATATCTCTAATACATTGGGTAATTATTTTATATTTGAATAGAAAATATGGAGATAGCTAATTGGATTAATCCTAATTGAATAAAAAGGTTATAAGTTATTCCAAAACTAGTTAAACATTAGTGAACAGATGTTATGAATGTAATGAACGAAGATACATACATAGTTTTTATTTGCTTAATATTATTTTTAATGGTTCCATTCAGAAAAGTTTTATTTCACATGGATCTTGATCATTAACTCACATGAATTTTGTCATATGTTATGCCAATGATTTATAACAAGACATAGTATTTATGAATCATGTTTTATTGGGTATGAATCTCTTATTCTATTCACATTAACTATTTTCTCAAACAATTATGCTCATATTATTATTACTTATGATTTTTGATTGTTAACTCATATGTTTAACCTTTTTGAGCATTTTATCTCTCCGTTATTATGTTTTCATTTCCTCAGGTTATGAAGAAGATAAATATATATGTTATATTTGGAAGTATATATTGTGTGTATATATTTTACAAAAGATATTAAAGTATCCTTATTGAAATATAAAATCTTGGTGTAATGGGAAAATATTTATTTGATGAGAAATACATAGGGTTTTTACGTAATGTATTTCCTAATTATCTAAAATTATAAACCTGAATATACTTGTGTATGTAATTGACTCATTTTTCTAGTGAAAGTCTATTATTGAACTTTAAATTTGTTTATCTTAAGTAGGTATGAAATCTATTATGTAAGGAGTATTTTTTTAGCACTGTATTTGGGTGTATAGTTTCAGGGTGTCATATTTTCTTTTAAAACTAAAGTTTGGATAACTTTATAGATTAGGATGTTATTTGATGATCATAATTTAAAATATTTAGAAAAATTGAAGGGTTAATATGATGGATTAGTATAATAAGTTAGATGTATTTTATATCCTTAAAGGATAATATGTTATGGATAATTATGGTTATTTTTTGTTGAATTGAAAGAGTTGAATATAAAATTAAATGGTGAAGTATATTTACTATTTAACCTATTTATAATATGTTTTGTTATGATTTTACTTTATATACTTACCCTAACTATTTTTTATTTTTAATAAATTAATGGAACTAGTAGGAACCAAGTTAAAAATGGATATAATGGATAATGTGGGGGTTTTATGGAGGATTAACCAAACAGGACAAAATTTTGTGTGAAAATTTTTATCATATTTTCTAACCAGCTATCTAGAGGTATGATTATCATCCAAAACCTAGGTGATTTTCTTAACAAACCAAATATGAGAAAAGGGAGTTTCAATTATTTCATGTGAAAAATATCATAAAGGTAAAAAGATTAAACTTTATACATGTCGAGAATCTAGGAATAACCACCCAAAGAAATTTCTCTAATGAACAAAAATATTTTTTTATGTGTTAAAGGAGGTAATATATAAATAAACTAATAAGTAGAAAAAATATTTCAAAAAACACAATGGAGGGGAATAATTTTCTCCCCAAGGTATTAAATAAATGATTTAAATTTTGGGATTATGGTAATTATAAAAATAAATTCTCAAGGATGAAATATCATGATGGGGATTAAAAATATCGCATGAATAAAGGTTTAGTAAGGAAATATGATGATGTTGAAGAAACTACCAATAACATATTAATGTTATGAATTATTTTAATTGTTTTTATAATAATTAAGGTAGGAAACATGGTTTTATTAAGATTAATGAATCTAAGGACATGATTCATATTATTTATTATAGAAATTAAGAATTATGTAATATGATAAAAATTAATGGGTAAATGTTTTTTAAGGAAGTTGAATAATTGAGAAGTCTTATTATAGGGTTTAAAAGTTAAAAAGTATTAGTATTTTATTTAAGAGTTGATAAATTTATGGATGATCATAAGTTAAAAGGTATATATACCATTTTGTAGTTTTTCCCATTTTTTAAAAATTAATGATATTTTGGAGGTGTTTATTGGGTTTTAATAGACGATTGAGGTATTTTTAACCCTTAGGTTCTGTAATTTTCTATGAAGGTTATTTGGAAAGAATATTTTTATTTTGGGGATAAAATATGTGAGTTTTAGATAACCATATAGATTAGTACGATCAATTATTTTGAGGTAATTATGGTTAATTAGGATAAAGGGTTATTATTATTTTGGAACATCTATTTTATCTCATATATAATCATGGGTTTAAAAGGGTGATTTGGTTTTTTTGTGGTTAAATTTATTTTGGAATAAGTTCACTATACTTTTAGGAACATTATATCAATCATGTTAAATGGTATATTTCTATTCAAGTATGGTTTTTTATGTAACAAATGTTGATATTAATTGATGAAAAAATATTGCAATAAATTTTAGAAGCACATATGATTTTATTGTTCCTTTATAGTGATTCATGTTATTTATGGAAAATATTAATATAATTTGAAGAATATATTACTAGGTAATATGCGCGTTTGGTATGTAACTTTATGAGTTATTGATGTTTTTTTGGAGATAAATATTAATTTGATTCTATAAGAATCTGTGATCAAATATTTTTTATTATTGAGTTACAAATTTGGGCTGTCATGTTTAAAATGGTTTTAGAGTTAGTTATTTATGGAATGATTTAAGATTAACATTGGTTTTTATTATTGTGGGTTTGTAAATTAATGTATTATTTCATTATATGAAGGATTATCCCTATTTAATATTATATTAACTTTTTATAACAATTTTGGTTTTGGTTAATGAATAGAAAAAATATGAATAACATGCCATCCTTTTTGGGAATATAATGATCCTTTGAAAGTTAATTTTAATGCTTCCAGTATGAAAAATTCATCATGGTTACTTATTATTAAAAAAATGAGGTGACATAGAGATGTGAAATTTCTAAAAACACAATCAATGGGTGGAACTATAGTTATGGTATGGAAATAAATCAAGTAATTATATTGTATCTTATTCAATATATTGGTGGTAAAATAATTCCTTAGGATCAAGTAAGAGGAAGATAAATATATCAAGAATTATATGAAATATATCACCCAAATATTAGTGTATTCTTTTGAAACTCATTCATAATTATAAGTCTCATAATGGTATGTTCATGTTTTAAGGAATATTTATGAAAAGATAAGTTTCCTAGTCTTAACATAGACAATAAAGTTTTTTAAAAAATAAATAAATTTAATCGATTTGGATTGAAATGTATTTCATACCACATATGAATATTTATAGTCTATACAACATGTCTTATAATTTACTCTATTTTAAGGTTCTATTATTTTTAATCCTCATAAATGAACAATTTTTTTGTCCTCTTTCACCACCATGATATTGATTTTAATTTCTAAACCCTTATTCATTGTACATGAGCTAAAATTGTGAGGGTGAAATTTATTTAAGTGGTATAGAATGAAACACACTAATAATTTAGTATATGGTACCTTTTAATTAAAAATACTATGTATTTATATATTTTTTTCATATTCAATGTTAAAGTAAAATGAAACATGATTTTTTTATTAAGATAAATTGTTAAAATGCAACATAAACATTAAAACATTATAAGGATGTAGCAGTAATAAAAAATAAGATAAATTAAATCATAATAAATATAAGTTTATATATAAATACCAAAAAAATATAATCTTTATCCTTGTGTTCTTACATCAATATCATAACCGTTATCACAAATATGTATATAAGGCTAAGTATTATAACTATTATTGGCATGATGATAGAGAAGTAATGATTTTACATATTTATATGAGATTTATATAGGAAGGTAATATGATTATTGGTAATATATAGTCATTGTACTTATATGTTCATTGGGGATATATGAATTTTGGTCATATATATTAATTGGGTACAGTACTAGTAAATATTTTATGAAAAAAATGATTTTCTAGGATTAAAGTCATTAAATATTTAAAATAGATATTTTTTCAGAGAAAATATTTTTTTAGTGTGTTGTGTATTTTATCATAATAAATTATGTATTTAAACTTTAAAATATGATTATGATAATATTTAATATTTAAATTTATTAACTAAAATATTAACACATAGTTAATTATAAATTGATATTAAATAATTTTAAGAACACTTAGAGTTTATAAATGCCATTTTTCTATAAAAGTAGTTTTTGTTATATTTTTATATTCATTTAAAGGATAAATTTATTAATTTTATATATTTAATTAGATAATATTGAATTAATTTTTTAATTCACAATATAAAAATAATATTAAGAGTAATTTTTTCTAATTTTTTGAAATAGTTTATTTTTGAGTGAATAGTGAAAAATACTGATTTTGAAAATATTTTCACCTTTATGAAAGTATAATGATATAAGAATGACTTGAATTTTTAAGAAACATTTTGATTTTTAAAATATATATATAATAATGAAAAGAAATAATTTTAAAATATAAATTTAAACATTTAAATCTATGTTTGACATTTTAGGAATCTAAGTAATGTTTTTATTCAAATAAAAACTATTTTTTTCTTTTATTTTAATAAAATTTTCAAAACTTTTCCTTATGTTTGATTTTGGTTTTAAAGTTAAATAACTATCCTTTTATCTAATAAGAAAAAATTAATCACTTTTTAATCAAAATTATACATGATTTATGTATAGAATCTTTTTAATGCATAAAAATGTCATTTTTCTAAAACAAGTTTTCATTGTATTTGGCAAACATATATTTAAATTAATTTTTAACATATAGAGACCTTAGCCTTTTAAATATAACATTACATGATTTTAATCATAATTATACATTAGATTACAAGCCAAGGATTGTGAAGTCTAGTGTCTTGGGAGACTAGGCACATAAAACTGAAAACACGGAACTAAACAGAACATTTCTTTATTTAGTATTCATAAAGAGCCCCTAACTTCCATTGTGATCATACATCTTCCTAGGATAATCTAGGGATAGCATGAATAATGGTATGAGATAAAATCCCAGTAAGGGAACAAGAATAAGAATAAATCCTTAGCACATGAGTTAGAAACCATGACATAAAGAAATAAAAAGGCATATAACATAAGGATTAATAACATACAAACATGGAATCATATAAACATGGAATCATAAAAATGTGGCATCAAATTAAAACATTACTTTAGTACGAGTCAAGGATAACCACCATTATCATTTCCCATAGTAGCACAAGCAAAGGCTAACAGCCAAGACCATCACACATAAAACCTCATGAGACTTAAATTTACCCAATTCATTGGAGCTCTATCTGGGTGCACCCATCTTAACCTGTTAATTAATATTCTTTCTACATAAATAATCATATATAATCAATCATACATAAATGTAATGGAACCCATGGAGAGAAATGGGTATCACATTCATGACATATAGCATAATGAATGGGAGTATCTTAAACGTGTCCATGAGAGAAATTTATTAAAACATACATGGAAATTAATAAGGTAAAATATGAATATATCATGGTGAGTTATGGAAATAAGAACTAAAAACATTTAAGAAGAGTATTTAGGAAATTCTTAGCATTAAAACATTTTAGTGCGGTTTTAAGGAAAACACTAAAGAGATATTAAAATATAAAAGGGAATAATATTTTATATAAAACCAAGAGTGTACCAAGAATGTTTTCATAATAAGAATAATTATTTTATAAAGATAATTTTGTCTTAAAATATAGGATATAGTGCACTTGAAATTGGGTAAAAATTTGGGAAGTTCCATTAAAAAGAGTTTGTTTACTGGGAAGTATTGAGGAGGTAATCACATAAAAACATGTATATCCCCAAAACAGACTAAGTTATGGATCTTGAAACATGATTTTTGAGAATATAAGTAGCATGTATAAGTTTTACATAAAAATAAAATACAAATTCATTTGGGTAATAAGAAATATAGAGCAGCCTGAAAGAATAAAGGCGGTTCAGGTAGAATTCTTTACGGATTATCAATACGGTATCAGGTGTACTTAAGAGGGATTCATGAAAGAGAAAGGGGTTTCTCATAACTTATAAATTATGAGGTAAGTATGGCTGAGGTTCAAAAATAGACCCCATTATTAGGTATTACACGTAAAATTCCATAGCATAGAAGAAATTCTTGAATAGAAATAAAATAGGGAGGATCGCTTACCTTAAATCCAATGGTGTTCTCTACTTGTTATTAATGTCCTGAATAAAAAAATAAGTTTTATTAATTAATAATTAAATAACCTCTTATATATATAATTGTTTTATTATAACCTTTATAAGTTCATTCAAGACATTTTTTATTGGTTATAAGGTTCAATTTCATTATTCGAGTCAGTTTTCTTCCATGGTTTTAATGATCGGTTCATGTTTGGATAAACATGTATGATTAAGGTGGTTGTATAGAATTGAAGTTATATTTTATTATTAAACAAACATAAGGTTACATGGTTGAAAACTTAATTTGGTTACCTTAAGTGAAGATGAATCGTTATATAAAACAATAATGATAAACACTTGAATTAATTTTAACGATTTTTCTCACAATTAACTTGTTTTGTATTATTATTTTACATCATGAGTTATTAAGGAATAAATAACATTAAATAAGATAAAAAAACATATAATAGTCTGGTTCAACCCTAAAAATAGTTTCATGACCATAATTGAAGATAGTAATAGAAATCGATAACCAGTCGTCCTTGATTGTGCTAAATTAACACATCTCAAATGGTGTTTTTATTTCAATCAAATAAAAGGTGGGGAAAGGAGAGATGATAATGAATTATCCAATTAGAATAATAGAATTCAATTACAAGAATTTTACTGTAGTTATAATACAATAGGGGTCAGGGGAGGTGAATAAAGAAACAATAAAAGAAAAGAACTTAAAAGAAATAAAAGAATTGGAAAGAGGAATTTACCTCTTGAGTTTATCTCCTTTGAGAGCCTATTAATGGGAGAGGATTTGGTATTTTGAAGAGACTAGGGGCTCTTGGAAGTGTGGAAGGATATTGGGAAGAAATTTTTGTAGAATATTGTAAATTAACAAGGATTTATAGGAGAAAAGAGAAGAGTTAAGAATGGGTGGTATTTATAGTGGAGGGGAGGAGAGTTTTCATAATATTATAATCATTAATTTATTATTTCTTCACAAGAAAATAAATAATGAGTATTTAATGAATTATAATAGTAATAAATTCATTTGAGTTTGATATTTGGGTTCTTACATCACTTTTGATGTTAGAAATAGTGGATTTGAATTATAATTTATATATATGATAAATTAATGTATTTTACTATTCCCCAAAATTAAAGTATTTTAGAAAATTCACTCTAACCATTTTACAACATGTAGAATCCAAAAATAAGATCAATTTTTCAAAAATAATTTTATAAATATGATTAATTTAATATTTAATTTAAATTATAATTTATTCTAAAAAAACAGTTTTAAAACATTTATTTACTTATTCCAAAATATAGGTACATCATACTTTCACATAAATCTTATTTATATAATTTCATAGGTAAGGTTACTATTCATTAGGATATGTTACAATTCATAAGTGTAAAATTAATATTCAGAAGGGTATGTTACCATTCACCAAAAATTAAGCTGGTCGTATTAGACTCCAAATAACTTACTGATCGCAACCGTGTATGTCAAATTTTAGAAATTCAAATCACAGAAGTGACAAAATTATGTTTAAAGGTTACATAGAACTTACTAGTTCATTATGTTGTGATTTCATGTGATTATATGAAATAATTATAAGAATTAAATTTCCAATGAAAAACATTGGGTCGTAACATTCTTACCCCCTTAAGAAATTTTTCCCTTGAAATTTCATTTTACATTCTAGGCTATAAACAGGTGCAGGTACTTTTCCTTCATTTCCTCCTCCAGTTCCAATGCTGTCTTTTCGTACTTAAGGTTACACCATAGTACATTGACTAGGTGAGTAGTCTTGTTACGTAGAACCTTATATTTATGATCCAAGATCTTCATTGGTTTCTCCTAGTAAGAGAGATCATTCTCCAATTGTGCCACCTCTGAAGAGAGTATATGTGAAGGGTCTAGTATATACTTTCTAAAGAGAGATACATTAAAGATATCATGTACTTTGTCTATGGTAGGTGTAAGTTCTAGTCGGTGGGCCACATCCCTGACACAATCAAGAATCTCGAAGGGGTCAATGTACTTGAGAATTAACTTCCCTTTCCTTCCAAACCTTATGACCTTATTCCACAGAGATATGTGTAGAAATACCATGTCTCTAACTTTGATCTCAAGGTCTCATCGACGATTGTCTGCATAACTCTTATGTCAAATTTGGGCTTCCTTGATATGCTGCTAAATGGTTTTCACATTCTCCACCATTTCTTTAGTTATTTTAGGTCTTACCAGTTTATGCTCACTGACTTCATCCAAACACGCCAGTGTTCTACACCTTTTCCCATTTATGGATTCATATGATGACATTCAGATTCTAGAGTGGAAACTGTTTTTGTAGGAGAATTAAACTAGTAGAAGATATTGGTCCCATCCTCCTTTAAATTCCATAAAACACTCACTCAACATGTCTTCCAGTGCCTTAATAGTCCACTCATATTGGATATTAGTTTGAGAATGATAGGTCGTACTGAAGTTTAGTTCAGTAATTAGAGCATATTGGAGACTATTTCAGAACTTTGAGGATAATCTCATATCACGATCAGATACAATAGATAGTGGTACTCCATGCATCATTACCACTTATTTAATGTAAATCCATGAAAGTTGATCCAATGATAAGTCCTCTCGAATTGAGATAAAGTGAGCTATCTTTGTAAGATGGTCCACAATGAACCATATATCATTTTTTACTCTGGATGTCCAAAGAAGTCCAGTGACAAAGTCCATGGTAATATCCCCCCACTTTCATAATTGTAATCCCACATGACGAGCATGTCTTCAAGCATGATTCTCTTTGTTTTCCTCAATCATTTGGTCTAGATATTCTTGCTCATTAGAAATCAATATCCACACCTGAGATGATGATTATAAAGGAGATTAATTATCCTCCTTATGCTTATAAAGAATTGGAGGATTCTTTGGGATGTAAAGATTGATCTCCCTTTCTCAACAGTTGATATTGGCTTTGTATAAATATAGCCAATACATGCCCAAGATAGCATCGAAATCCACTAAAGGAAGTATGAAAAGATTTTCTAGGAGGATCAGTCCACAAACATTAACTTGGGAGGAGTTATAAACTATGGATGAAATAATTTCCCTATTTTCTATTCACATATATAACTCATCCTCCAAATTTTTCGGTGGTGTTTAAATAGTTCTAATAAACTTTAAAGATATGAAAAAATGCGTAGAACCAGAATCAAATAGTATTTTCTCTATTCTTGAATGAATAAATAGTGTACCTATCACCACATCATTGTCCAGATCCACCTCAGAAGTAGTGATAGAATAATCCCTTATTTGTTTCCTTGGATGTTTTTTTGTTGATTTCCTCATAAAACCCTTGGATTAAGGAAATTGTTTGCATAATGCCCATGCTCCTTGTTGTTGTAACACTACACCACTAGCTAAGAATTGATCTGAACCTTCCTTCCTTCTTCAACATTAGCTGGATTTTTCGTATCCCTTTAGCATTTCTTGGCCAGATGTCCCAATGTTCCACATTTGAAGCAATTCCTGGTTCCCTTTAGACAGTTCCCAAGATTCTTCTTCCCACAATTTTTACAAGTGGGATATTCAATCTTCTTTACATCATCAGATTTGTTTGGTGAACCACCCATGTTATTCTCCATTTTTTCTTTTCTTATCACTGGGCCCACGAGACCCCATAGAGTCTCTAATCTCCATTTAAACCATGAGGGCACAATGGACAATCTCCTCATAACTGTCAATGTTTTAGATTGCCAACACCTTCCATAGACTCGGCTTTATCCTGGTAAAGAAGTGATCCACCTTGCTTTTGGTGTTCATGAAAAATCCAGAGGCGTAAATTGCTAGACTTGTAAATTTTTATTCATACACCTTGATGGACTCATCTTTCTTATGCTTGATACTGATGAACTCTCTTTTTATCTTGAGACGGAAGGTTTGAGGAAAATATTTATTGAAAAACATATTCTTGATTTCCTCTCAATCCATGGAATCAATTTCCTCTTAAGGCTTTGTATTCATGATTAGCATCCTCCACTGATCAGCTTCCCCATCAAAATGATAAACTGTCAGTACAAATTTATCTTTCTCTAAGAACTGGAGGAAGAATAATACATTTTCAATAGAGTTAATCCACTATTCTGTGAGGTGGGGATTAGATGATACGCTAAATAAGGGAGGCCTTTTTCACATAAATGATTATATGGAAACCTTACCTTTCCTTGTAGGATGAGGGTGTTACAAATAATTCAAGTTATTATTCATAACTTGATCCATCTAAGAAAGTACTGTCATGATGTTTTGAGCACCCATTCTAGTCATATCAGGCATATCATTAGGTAAGTATTTACATTTCTTATCACATTGATTGTTGGAACATGTTCTTATATTTCTCACCATTAACTAACAAAAATAATGTACAATTAGAGGTCTTGAATACTTTTTTATTGAACATAAAAAGGAAAATTTTGAACATAAAAGGTTAAAATTATAAAGGATAAATATATCCTAAATTGTGATTACTTAGTTTTAAATCTAGGTTATCCTCGTTCTATTAGTTAACTTATATTATTATGTGATTTTTTTTATTTTCTTAATAATGGTTTGTACTAAGCTCATGAATTTACCAAAGCATATCCCCTAGGATTTTCAATACTAAGAGTGCAGTAAGGCCCATTGCCATGTACCAGGATACCTTGGGTCAAGCCCAAAAATCCTTTTCATAGTTTTTACACCTAGTTATATCTATACCAGATCCACCTCTACCTGTTTGTATTTATACAAGGATGTGTTTTCTTAATAAACAACTTACTCTATACTTACCAAAATTTAAGTATGTCTTATTATACTTCATCTCATCCTTAAGGTTATAACTAAAGTTCTCTATTATTAATATCCAAAAATAACTAAACCATCATCTAATACCAACTATAGTGACCCTAGCCTTTTACATATAATAATAAATGATTTTAATCATAATTATACATCAGAGTACAAGCCAAAGATCATAAAGTCTAGTGTCTTGGAATACTAGGCACATAAAAATAAAAACATGGAACTAAATTGAAAATTTATTTATTTAGTCTTCATAAAGAGACTATAAATTTCATTGTGCTCATACATCTTTATAAGATAACCTGGTGACCACATGAACAAAGGGATGAGCTAAAAGTCCAGTAAAGTAACAATAATAAGAATAAGTCCTTAGCACTTGGGTTAGAAAACATGACATAAATAAATAAAATGAAATTTAACATAAGGAATCACAACATGAAAACATAGAGTCATATAAACATGGAATCAAAAAAATGTGGCAGCAACTTAAAACATGACTTTAGTACGAGTTAAGGCTAACTGCCAAGATCGTTTCTCATAGTATCATAAGACAAGGCTAACCACCAAGACCGTTGCACATTACATCTCATGAGACTTAACTTTAACCAACTTATTGGAGTTCTATCTAGTTGTACCCATCTTCATATGTTCATGAACATGCTTTCCACATAAATAATCATACATAAACGTAAGGGAACCCATGGAGAGAAATGGGTATCACATTCATGATATAAAGCATAATGAATGGAAGTATCTTAAAAGTGTATATGAGAGAAAGGAATTAAAACATAAATGAACATTAATAAGGTAAAATATTAATATATCATGGCATTTTATATAAAAAATAAGTGACAACATGTAAGAAGAGTATTTAGGGAATTCTTAGCATTAAAACATTTTAGTACGGTATTAAGGAAAACACTAAAGATATTTTAAAATAAAAAAGGAAAAATATTTTATATAAAACAATAAATGAACCATGAAGGTTTTTATAATAAAAATAATGATTTTATAAATACAATGGTGTCTTAAAACAGAGGATATATTTCACCTGAAATTGGGTAAAAATTTGGGAAGTTCCCTTAAAATGAGTTTGCATACTAGGAAGTATCGAAGAGGGAATCACATAAAAACACATATATCACCGAAATAGAATGAGGGATGGATCTTGAAACATGATTTTGGAGTATATTAACAGAATTTATAAGTTGTAAATAAAAATAAAATACAACTTCATTTGGGTAATAAGAAATATAGAGAAGCCCGAAGGAATAAATGCGGTTTAGGTAGAATTTCTTATGGATTATCGGCATGGTATCAGGTGTAATTAAGAGGGATTCATGAGAGATAAATGGTTTTATAATAACTTATAAATCAATAGATATGTGTTGTGGAGGTTAAGAAACATACCCCATTATTACATATTACACATAAAATGGCACAACATAAAGGAAATTCTTGAATAAAAGTGAAATGGAGAGGATCCCTTACCTTAAATCAGATGGTGTTATCCACTTGTTATTAATGACATGAATAAAAAAATTAGGTTTATTAATTAATAATTAAATAAACTCTTATATATGTAATTGTTTTATTATAACCTTTATAAGTTCATTCAAGACATTTTTTATTGGTTAAAAGGTTCAATTTCATTATTCGAATCAGTTTTCTTCCTTGGTTTTAATGATCGGTTCATGTTTGGATAAACATGTATGATTAAGGTGGTTGTATAGAATTGAAGTTATATTTTATTATTGATCATATAGAAGGTAACATGGTTTAAAACTTAATTTGGTTACTTTAAGTGAATTTTAATCATTATATAAGACATTAATGATAATCACTTGAATTAATTTTAATGATTTTTCTCACAATTAACTTGTTTGGTATTATTAGTTTAAATCATGATTCCTTAAGTAATACATAAAATTAAATAAGATAAAATACATATATAATAGTTTGGTTCAACCATCAAAAATTTTTCATGATCAAAATTGAGTATAGTAATAGAAATCGATAACCTGTCGTCCTTGATTGTTCTAAATTAACACATATCAAACAATGTTTTCATTTCTATCAAATAAAAGGTGGGGAAAAGAGAGATACTAATGAATTATCCAATTATCATAATATAATTCTAGTAAGTGTATTTAACTGTAGTTATCATACTATTTGGGTGAAGGTAGGTGAGGAAAGAAGCAAGATAAGAGAAGAAATTAAAAAGAAATAAAATAATTGGAAAGAGGAATTTGCCTCTTGATTTTATCTCCTTCGAGAACCTATTAAAGTGAGAAGATTTGATATTTTGAAGATACTATGGGATGTTGTACATGGGGGAGGATCTTGGGAAGATATTTAGAAAGAATATTGGCAAGGAACAAGTCCAGAGAGGAGTAAAGGGAAGAGATAAGAATGAGTGGTATTTATAGTAAAGGGGAACATCTGATAGATATCAACAACATTATGGAATGCCCGAACCCTTTGATGGATATCCTCTGTAGGTGATCATGGCAGTTGTCGTGCCGGCCCATCCACCTTTGATGGGGGAGGGAGAATCTTCATCCCTTGGGAGAGTGGGGATCTTCCATCATTTCTCTGACCCTGATTTCCTCCCTCCTTTCCCGAAAGTTTCTCAAAACCCTAAAGTCCCAGATCGGGTTGACGGGGTGCCAAATCTCCCCTTATCTTCAACTGAGTTTTTTGAATCCTATAACCTATTAAACCTCACTCTTGTAGCTCGATTCAAGGACAAGAGGCCTTCTGTGGATGAGTTTGACCGATTCATTTTCGGATCGCGGGATCTCCAAGAACGCGTGGTGGTAGGTTTACTCGACAATAGGTAGATAATGATTCTCTTTGAGCCGGAGGCTGATCTAATTAAAGCGTGGTCGAGGTCCCCTCGCTTCTACAAGGGATCTCATTTTCTGCTCCTTCAATGGTCCTTTGACCTTCACATGAAACGGGACTCCCCTTAAATTGTGGTTTGGGTAAGTTTACCTAAACTCCCCCTACTGTTTCAAAACCCTTCAATTATCAGGATGCTTGGCAATATGGTAGGCTGATATCTATGCTCTAATAGTCGAACTGAGGCACTTTTTCATCCAGTGAATCCTAGAGTGTGCGTTGAGATAGATGCATCTTGTACTCCTTTTGATTTTGTTTTTTTCACTATTAGTGAAGTGTACCTCTATATACAGCTAGTTGTTTACGAGTATTAGATATATTTTTGCAGTTCTTGAAGGAGGTTGGGGCATTCAGATGAGGTTTGCCGAAGGGGACTTCCTCCTAGGCCGAGGGAGGGAAACTGTAAAGGGAATTCTGTTCCTTTAAGTAGGGATATGGATTCTCATTCAGAGGCAGAGTTGGGTTCAGAACCGAGGCTGATGGAGTCTACTATCAGAGGAAGGTTCTCTGAGGTGGATAACTCGACTTTGGATGGTAAATCAAATAAGGATTGTAAGGTGACTTGTGAGAGTAATCTTGGTTCTAGAGCTTCGGTTCAGAATAAGCTTGAGACTATCTCAGAAATAGATAGTGCTAAGGAGTCCAGGGGTTTGGATCCTCTGGATCCTCCTTTTTTGTCTTTGAGTAATAGATTTGGTAGCTTGAATGATGTTGTAATGAGTGATTTCCTGGAATAGGATGGCATTTCCGGTGAGATGAATGGTGAGGAAGTCTCAGAGGCTCAACCGGTTGGATGTTTGGAGATCAGAGTTGTTTTGGTCAGAGAGGAGGCTATGGAGGCTCTTCAAGAGGGAGACAGAGTTCAAGGTCCCGCTGGCTTGTCCATGGCTGTCAACTGTCCTGAGGGCAGGAGCTCCACTCAGGTGGAATCTGTTAGGATACAAGAAGAGCAGGCTGATGGCGGCTTGATGGAGGTTCCTACGACGATTGTGGACAATGTTGTCTCTCTGGGGGTGTTGTGGCCTTTGATAGAGAACTCAACTCCTGTTTCGGTTTTGGGGGACCAGGCTAGAAAAGGAAGGGAGATCCCCGGGGGAAGAAAAGAGAATGTAAGTGGACTTTCTGGTCATTCTTTCAGCGATGTAGTTCAGAGTGGGAAGCAAAATCTGGTTGCTGTTGAAGGGCCTTTTCCTGCAACTCCAAGACGTCAGACAAGGAAAGATTAATCATGTATTTCACGACTGATGAAGACTCGTTCCGCCTCTAAGAGGAAAGATAAGGTGACTGGGTCTTTTGCAAAGAATATCGTGACTGAGAGGGCATCACCGGACCTTCTGGAGCAGCTCAGAAATTGGGTTCAAAGTGCTAACTACTGGAGGCCTTCAGGTTGGAAAACGGCCTCAGCCACTGGAGAAGATGAGTCCGGCTGGGGATGCAGAGAGGAGTTTAGATTTGAGGACATGTAATATATGTTTGTGGGTTGTTCTTGTCTGCATTTTTTTTGGTTTTTGTGGTTGTATGTTTGGGCACTGGAACCCATTAAACCGGCTTATGAAAATCAAAAAAGGATTGTGGATTATAGTGGAGGGGAGGAGGGATTTCATAATATTACAATCATTAATTTATTATTTCTTCACAAGATAAGAAATAGTGTGTATTTAGTGACCTATAATAGTAATAAATTTATGTGAGTTTGATATTTGGGTTCTTACATCACTTGTGATGTCAGGAATAGTGGATTTGAATTATAATATATTTATACAGTAAATTAATGCATTTTACTATTCACAAAAAATCAAGTATTTTAGAAAAATCCCAAAAAATTCACCCTAACCATTTTTCAACATGTAGAATCCAAAAAGGAAATTCATTTTTCAAAAATAATTTTCTAAATATGATTAAATTTAATATTTAATTAAAATCATAATTTATTCTAAAAAATTGTTTTAAAACATTTATTTACTTATTCCAAAATATAGGTACATCATACTTTCACATAAAACATATTTATATACTATCAAAGGTAAGGTTACTATTAATTAGGGTATGTTACTATTAATAAGGGTAAAATTACTATTCATAAGGGTATGTTACTATTCAAAAAAAATTAATTTGGTCATATTAGATTCCAAATAACTTATTGATCACATCCTTGTATGTCAGATTTTCGAAATTCAAATCACAGAAGTGACAAACTTACTTTTAAAGGTAACATAAAACTTAGTAGTTCATTATGTTGTGATTTCATGTGATTATCTGACATAATTATAAGAATGAAATTTCCATTGAAAAACATTGGGTCATTACATAACACTTATATAAATTGAATATTTTAAAATGGATAAAATATTTTTAAAAATCATGTTCAATTTATTTTAATTATTTAAATTTCATATTTATTCATAATAACTAGTTACCATGGAAAAACTTTTGTCACCGCAATAAAGAATGAATGGGTTAAAATGGGTTAAACTATGAGAAAAGGATTAGATATATCTCTAAAATTTGTCTAAATATAATTTTATGAGTGTATTTAAATCATACTATATTATAAATTGGATTAGATATATCTCTAAAATTTGTGTGAAAATTTTTATCATATTTTCTAACCATCTATCTAGAGGTACGATTATCATTCAAAGCCTAGGTGATTTTCTTAACACACCAAATATGAGAAAAGAGAGTTTCAATTATTTCATGTGAAAAATATCATAAAGGTAAAAAGATTAAACTTTATACATGTCGAGAATCTAGGAATAACCACCCAAAGAAATTTCTCTAATGAACAACAATATTTTTATGTGTTAAAGGAGGGAATATATAAATAAACTGATAAGTAGAAAAAATATTTCAAAAAACACAATGGAGGGGAATAATTTTCTCCCCAAGGTATTAAATAAATGATTTAAATTTTGGGATTATGGGAATTATAAAAATAAATTCTCAAGGATGAAATATCATGATGGGGATTAAAAATATCACATGAATAAACGTTTAGTAAGGAAATATGATGATGTTGAAGAAACTACCAATGACATATTAATGTTATGAATTATTTTAATTGTTTTTATAATACTTAAAGTAGGAAAAATGGTTATATTAAGATTAATGAATCTAAGGACATGATTCATATTATTTATTATAGAAATTAAGTATTATGTAATATGATAAAAATTAATGGGTAAATGTTTTTAAGGAAGTTGAATAATTGAGCAGTCTTATTATAGGGTTTAAAAGTTAAAAAGTATTAGTATTTTATTTAAGAGTTGATAAATTTATGGATGATCATAAGTTCAAAGGTATATATACCATTTTGTAGTTTTTCCCATTTTTAAAAATTAATGATATTTTGGAGGTGTTTATTGGGTTTTAATAGACGATTGAGGTATATTTAACCCTTAGGTTCTGTAATTTTCTATGAAGGTTATTTGGAAAGAATGTTTTTATTTTGGGGATAAAATCTGTGAGTTTTAGATAACCATATAGATTAGTTCAATCAATTATTTTGAGGTAATTATGGTTAATTAGGATAAAGGGTTATTATTATTTAGGAACATCTATTTTATCTCATATATAATCATGGGTTTAAAAGGGAGATTTGGTTTTTTTTGTCGTTAAATTTATTTTGGAATAAGTTCACTATACTTTTAAGAACGTTATATATATCATGTTAAATGGTATATTTCTATTCTAGTATGGTTTTTTATGTAACAAATGTTGATATTAATTGATGAAAAAATATTACAATAAATTTTAGAAGCACATATGATTTTATTGTTCCTTTATAGTGATTCATGTTATTTATGGAAAATATTAATATAATTTGAAGAATATATTACTAGGTAATATGTGTGTTTGGTATGTAACTTTATGAGTTATTGATGTTTTTTTGGAGATAAATATTAATTTGATTCTATAAGAATGTGTGATCAAATATTTTTGATTATTGAGTTACAAATTTGGGCTGTCATGTTTAAAATGGTTTTAGAGTTAGTTATTTATGGAATGATTTAAGATTAACATTGGTTTTTATTATTGCGGGTTTGGAAATTAATGTATTATTTCATTATATGAATGATTATCCCTATTTAATATTATATTAACTTTTTATAACAATTTTGGTTTTGTTTAATGAATAGAAAAAATATGAATAACATGCCATCCTTTTTAGGAATATAATGATCCTTTGAAAGTTAATTTTAATGCTACCAGTATGAAAAATTCATCATGGTTACTTATTATTAAAAAAATGAGGTGACATAGAGATGTGAAATTTCTAAAAACACAATAAATGGGTGGAACTATAGTTATGGTATGGAAATAAATCAAGTAATTATATTGTCTCTTATTCAATATATTGGTGGTAAAATAATTCCTTAGGATCAAGTAAGAGGAAGATAAATATATCAAGAATTATATGAAATATATCACCCAAATATTAGTGTATTCTTTTGAAACTCATTCATAATTATGAGTCTCATAATTGTATGTTCACGTTTTAAGGAATATTTATGAAATGATAAGTTTCCTAGTCTTAACATAGACAATAAAGTTTTTTAAAAAATAAATAAATTTAATCGATTTGGATTGAAATGTATTTCATCCCACATATGAATATTTATAATCTATACAACATGTCTTATAATTTACTCTATTTTAAGGTTCTATTATTTGTAATCCTCATAAATGAACAATTTTTTTGTCCTCTTTCACCACCATGATATTGATTGTAATTTCTTAACCCTTATTCATTGTACATGAGCTAAAATTGTGAGGGTGAAATTTCTTTAAGTGGTATAGAATGAAACACACTAATAATTTAGTATATGGTACCTTTTAATTAAAAATACTCTGTATTTATATATTTTTTTCATATTCAATGTTAAAGTAAAATGAAACATGATATTTTTTTTATTAAGATAAATTGTTAAAATGCAACATAAACATTAAAACATTATAAGGATGCAGCAGTAATAAAAAATAAGATAAATTAAATCATAATAAATATAAGTTTATATATAAATAACAAAAAAATATAATCTTTATCCTTGTGTTCTTACATAAATATCATAACCGTTATCACAAATATGTATATAAGGCTAAGTATAATAACTATTATTGGCATGATGATAGAGAAGTAATGATTTTACATATTTATATGGGATTTATATAGGAAGGTAATATGATTTTTGGTAATATATAGTCATTGTAATTATATGTTCATTGGGGATATATGAATTTTGGGCATATATATTAATTGGGTACAGTACTAGTAAATATTTAATGAAAACAATGATTTTATAGGATTAAAGTCATTAAATATTTAAAATAGATATTTTTTCAGAGAAAATATTTTTTTAGTGTGTTGTGTATTTTATCATAATAAATTATGTTTTTAAACTTTAAAATATGATTATGATAATATTTAATATTTAAATTTATTAACTAAAATATTAACACATAGTTAATTATAAATTGATATTAAATAATTTTAAGAACACTTAGAGTTTATAAATGCCATTTTTCTATAAAAGTAGTTTTTGTTATATTTTTATATTCATTTAAAGGATAAATTTATTAATTTTATATATTTAATTAGATAATATGGAATTAATTTTTTAATTCACAATATAAAAATAATAATAAGAGTAATTTTTTCTAATTTTTTGAAATAGTTTATTTTTGAGTGAATAGCGAAAAATACTGATTTTGAAAATATTTTCACCTTTAGGAAAGTATAATGATATAAGAATGACTTGAATTTTTAAGAAACATTTTTATATTTAATATATATATATAATAATTAAAATAAATAATTTTAAAATATAAATTTTAACATTTAAATCTATGTTTGACATTTTAGGAATCTAAGTAATGTTTTTATTCAAATAAAAACTATTTTTTTCTTTTATTTTAATAAACTTTTCAAAACTTTTCCTTATGTTTGATTTTGGTTTTAAATTAAAATAACTATCCTTTTATCTAACAAGAAAAAATTAATCACTTTTTAATCAAAATTATACATGATTTATGTATAGAATCCTTTTAATGCATAAAAATGTCATTTTTCTAAAACAAGTTTCCATTGTATTTGGCGAACATATATTTAAATTAATTTTTAACATATAGAGACCTTAGCCTTTTACATATAACATTACATGATTTTAATCATAATTATACATTAGAGTACAAGCCAAGGATTGTGAAGTCTAGTGTCTTGGGAGACTGGGCACATAAAACTGAAAACACGGAACTAAACATAACATTTCTTTATTTAGTATTCATAAAGAGCCCCTAACTTCCATTGTGATCATAAATCTTCCTAGGATAATCTAGGGATAACATGAATAATGGTATGAGATAAAATCCCAGTAAGGGAACAAGAATAAGAATAAATCCTTAGCACATGGGTTAGAAAGCATGACATAAAGAAATAAAAAGGAATATAACATAAGGATTAATAACATACAAACATGGAGTCATATAAACATGTAATCATAAAAATGTGGCATCAAATTAAAACATTACTTTAGTACGAGTCAAGGATAACCACCATTATCATTTCCCATAGTAGCACAAGCAAAGGCTAACAGCCAAGACCATCACACATAAAACCTCATGAGACTTAAATTTACCCAATTCATTGGAGCTCTATCTGGGTGCACCCATCTTAACCTGTTAATTAATATTCTTTCTACATAAATAATCATATATAATCAATCATACATAAATTTAATGGAACCCATGGAGAGAAATGGGTATCACATTCATGACATATAGCATAATGAATGGGAGTATCTTAAACGTGTCCATGAGAGAAATTTATTAAAACATACATGGAAATTAATAAGGTAAAATATGAATATATCATGGTGAGTTATGGAAATAAGAACTAACAACATTTAAGAAGAGTATTTAGGAAATTCTTAGCATTAAAACATTTTAGTGCGGTTTTAAGGAAAACACTAAAGAGATATTAAAATAGAAAAGGGAATAATATTTTATATAAAACCAGGAGTGTACCAAGAATGTTTTCATAATAAGAATAATTATTTTATAAAGATAATTTTGGCTTAAAATAGAGGATATAGTGCACTTGAAATTGGGTAAAAATTTGGGAAGTTCCATTAAAATGAGTTTGCTTACTGGGAAGTATTGAGGAGGTAATCACATAAAAACATGTATATACCCAAAACAGACTGAGGTATGGATCTTGAAACATGAGTTTTGAGAATATAAGTAGCATGTATAAGTTTTACATAAAAATAAAATACAAATTCATTTGGGTAATAAGAAATATAGATCAGCCCGAAAGAATAAAGGCGGTTCAGGTAGAATTCTTTACGGATTATCAATATGGTATCAGGTGTACTTAAGAGTGATTCATGAAAGAGAAAGGGTTTTCTCATAACTTATAAATTATGAGGTAAGTATGGTGGAGGTTCAAAAACAAACCCCATTATTAGGTATTACACATAAAATGCCATAGCATAGAAGAAATTCTTGAATAGAAATAAAATAGGGAGGATCTCTTACCTTAAATCCAATGGTGTTCTCTACTTGTTATTAATGACCTGGATAAAAAAATAAGTTTTATTAATTAATAATTAAATAACCTATTATATATATAATTGTTTTATTATAACCTTTATAAGTTCATTCAAGACATTTTTTATTGGTTATTAGGTTCAATTTCATTATTTGAGTCAGTTTTCTTCCTTGGTTTTAATGATCGGTTCATGTTTGGATAAACATGTATGATTAAGGTGGTTGTATAGAATTGAAGTTATATTTTATTATTAAACAAACATAAGGTTACATGGTTGAAAACTTAATTTGGTTACCTTAAGTGATGTTGAATCGTTATATAAAACAATAATGATAAACACTTGAATTAATTTTAACGATTTTTCTCACAATTAACTTGTTTTTTATTATTATTTTACATCATGAGTTATTAAGGAATAAATAACATTAAATAAGATAAAAAAACATATAATAGTCTGGTTCAACCCTAAAAGTAGTTTCATGACCATAATTGAAGATAGTAATAGAAATCGATAACTGGTCGTCCTTGATTGTGCTAAATTAACACATCTCAAATGGTGTTTTCATTTTTATCAAATAAAAGGTGGGGAAAGGAGAGATGATAATGAATTATCCAATTAGAATAATAGAATTCAATTACAAGAATTTTACTGGAGTTATAATACAATTTGGGTCAGGGGAGGTGAATAAAGAAACAATAAAAGAAAAGAACTTAAAAGAAATAAAAGAATTGGAAAGAGTAATTTACCTATTGAGTTTATCTCCTTTGAGAGCATATTAATGGGAGAGGATTTGGTATTTTGAAGAGACTAGGGGATCTTGGAAGTGTGGAAGGATATTGGGAAGATATTTTTTTAGAATATTGTAAATTAACAAGGATTTAGAGGAGCAAAGAGAAGAGTTAAGAATGAGTGGTATTTATAGTGGAGGGGAGGAGGGTTTTCATAATATTATAATCATTAATTTATTATTTCTTCACAAGAAAATAAATAATGAGTATTAAATGAACTATAATAGTAATAAATTCATTTGAGTTTGATATTTGGGTTCTTACATCCCTTTTGATGTTATAAATAGTGGATTTGAATTATAATTTATATATTTGATAAATTAATGTATTTTACTATTCCCCAAAATTAAAGTATTTTAGAAAATTCACTCTAACCATTTTACAAAATGTAGAATCCAAAAATAAGATCAATTTTTCAAAAATAATTTTATAAATATGATTAATTTAATATTTAATTTAAATTATAATTTATTCTAAAAAAACAGTTTTAAAACATTTATTTACTTATTCCAAAATATAGGTACATCATACATTCACATAAATCTTATTTATATAATTTCATAGGTAAGGTTACTATTCATTAGGATATGTTACAATTCATAAGTGTAAAATTAATATTCAGAAGGGTATGTTACCATTCACCAAAAATTAAGCTGGTCGTATTAGACTCCAAATAACTTACTGATCGCAACCGTGTATGCCAAATTTTAGAAATTCAAATCACAGAAGTGACAAAATTATGTTTAAAGGTTACATAACACTTACTAGTTCATTATGTTGTGATTTCATGTGATTATATGAAATAATTATAAGAATTAAATTTCCAATGAAAAACATTGGGTCGTAACATTCTTCCCCCCTTAAGAAATTTTTCCCTTGAAATTTCATTTTACATTCTAGGCTATAAACAGGTGCAGGTACTTTTCCATCATTTCCTCCTCCAGTTCCAATGTTGCCTTTTCGTACTTATGGTTACACCATAGTACATTGACTAGGTGAGTAGTCTTGTTACATAGAACCTTATATTTATGATCCAAGATCTTCATTGGTTTCTCCTAGTAAGAGAGATCATTCTCCAATTTTGCCACCTCTGAAGAGAGTACATGTGAAGGGTCTGGTATGTACTTTCTAAAGAGGGATACATGAAAGATATCATGTACTCTGTCTATGGTAGGTGGAAGTTCTAGTCGGTGGGCCACATCACTGACACAATCAAGAATCTCGAAGGGGTCAATGTACTTGAGACTTAACTTACCTTTCCTTCCAAACCTCATGACCTTCTTCCACAGAGATATGTGTAGAAATACCATGTCCCTAACTTTGATCTCAAGGTCTCATCGACGATTGTCTGCATAACTCTTATGTCAAATTTGGGCTTCCTTGATATGATGCTAAATGGTTTTAACATTGTCCACCATTTCTTTAGTCATTTTAGGTCTTACCAGTTTATGCTCACTGACTTCATCGAAACACGCTGGTGTTATACACCTTTTCCCATTTATGGATTCATATGATGACATTCAGATTCTAGAGTGGAAACTGTTTTTGTAGGAGAATTAAACTAGTAGAAGATATTGGTCGCATCCTCCTTTAAATTCCATAAAACACTCACTCAACATGTCTTCCAGTGTCTTAATAGTCCACTCATATTGGATATTAGTTTGAGAATGATAGGTCGTACTAAAGTTTAGTTCAGTAATTAGAGCATATTGGAGACTATTCCAGAACTTTGAGGATAATCTCATAACACGATCAGATACAATATATAGTGGTACTCCATGCATCATTATCACTTATTTAATGTAAATACACGCAAGTTGATCCAATGATAAGTCCTCTCTAATTGAGATAAAGTGAGCTATATTTGTAAGATGGTCCACAATGAACCATATATCATTTTTTACTCTGGATGTCCATAGAAGTCCAGTGACAAAGTCCATGGTAATATCCCCCCACTTTCATGTTGAAATGGGTAGTGGTTGCATCACCCCCTTAGAATTTTGCCTCTCAACCATAACTTGTTGACATACCATGAACTTTGATGTATATTCAGCAATCTTCTGTTTCATATTGTCCCAACAATAGTTTTCTCAGAGATCTCGATACATCTTTCTACTCCTTGGGTGAATAGAGAAGATTGAACTATGTGAATTATTCAGAATCTCCTTCTCTATCTCTAGATCAGATGGTACACATAATCATGACTCAAATCTTAAAACTCCTTCCTCAACAGTATTGAACTCAGAGGAATGACCATTTTTAATAGCTTCTACTCTTTTTATAATTTCCACATCTTTTCTTTGATCATCCTTTGTTTTCTTCACAAGGAATGGTTGAACAACCATTTGAGAAAGGATTGATGATGTTCCTCCCTTAATGATTCCCATGTCCATTCTCTAAAAATCTATGAAGATCAGATCCTTTTCAATTATCATCATTGATAAAGATGCATGATCCTTTCTACTTAGAGCATCTGGATCCTTATTTACCTTACTGGGATGGTAGTGGATTTAGTAGTCATAATCCTTGATAAGAACTATCCATATTCACTGGTTCATATTAAGCTCTTTCTTTGAATACATATTTGAGACTCCTGTGGATAGTATATATCTCACATTTCTTTCCATATAGATAATGCCACCAGATTTTCAACGCAAAGATCACAACCACCAACTTCAGATCTTGTATGGGATAGTTTTTCTCATGGATTTTCAGCTTCCTTGAGGTGTAGGCTATCACTTTATCATTTTACATTAGTATATAGACTAATACATTTTTTAAGTATCACTGTACACCACAAAGAGTTCTCCAGTTGTTGGGAGTGTGAGTATTGGCACAGTGACAAGCCTATTTTTCAACTCCTTGAAACAGTCTTCACATTCCTAAGTTAAGAAAAAAAATTACCCCCTTCCATGTCATCTTGGTCACTGGGTTTGATAGCCATGTAAAATTCTTCACAAATCATTGATAATATCCAACTAGACCCAAAAATCTACAGATCTCCATTAATGAAGTGGGTCTGGGACACTCTTCAATTGCCTTTATCTTGGAAGGGTCCACAGATATCCCTTTAATTGTGATTACATGCCCCAAGAATGATACTTCCTCCATCCAGAACTCACATTTTCTGTACATTGCGTATAGATTCTCCCTTTAGAAAGTTTTTAACACAATATTCAAATGATACTCATGTTCCTCCTTACTCTTAGATTATATAAAAATATCATTAATAAAGACTAGCACAAATTTGTTGAGTTAATCTATAAAGACTATATTCATTAAATCCATGAAAATTGATGGGGAATTAGTGAGTTCGAAGGACATCAGTATGAAATCATAGTTTCTATACATCATTCGAAAGGTATTCTTGGTAATATCTTCCTTCCTCACTTTTAATTGGTGATATCCCGACTGAAGGTCCACATTTGAGAAAGAACTGGCCCCACAATGCTGATCAAACAAGTTCTCTATCTGTGTTAGGGGATACTTTTTCTTTATAATGATTTTATTGAGCTCATTAAAAGCAATGAAGAGGTGCAGTGATCCATCCTTCTTCTTGAAAAAGAGGATTCGTGCTCCCTATAGTGAAGCACTCAGTCATATAAAACCCTTCTACAGAATCTCCTGTAACTGGGAAACTCTTTAGGGAATACATAATTGTAATCCCACATGATGGGCATGGAGGAAGACTGGGAAACTCTTTAGGGAATACACAATTGTAATCCCACATGATGGGCATGTCTTCAAGCATGATTCTCTTTTTTTCCTCAATCATTTGGTCTAGATATTCTTGCTCATTAGAAATCAATATCCACACCTGAGATGATGATTATAAAGGAGATTAATTATCCTCCTTATGCTTATAAAGAATTGGATGATTCTTTAGGATGTGAAGAGTGAACTCCCTTTCTCAACAGTTGATATTGGCTTTGTATAAATATATCCAATACATGCCCAAGATAGCATCGAAATCCACTAAAGGAAGTATGAAAAGATTTACTAGGAGGATCAGTCCACAAACATTAACTAGGGAGGAGTTATAAACTATGGATGAAATAATTTCCCTATTTTCTATTCACATATATAACTCATCCTCCAAATTTTTCGGTGGTGTTTAAATAGTTCTAATAAACTTTAAAGATATGAAAAAATGCGTAGAACCAGAATCAAATAGTATTTTCTCTATTCTTGAATGAATAAATAGTGTACCTGGCACCACATCGTTGTCCGGATCCACCTCAGCAGTAGTGATAGAATAATCCCTTATTTGTTTCCTTGGATGTTTTTTTTTGATTTCCTCATAAAACCCTTGGATTAAGTAAATTGTTTTCATAATGCCCATGCTCCTTGTTGTTTTAATACTACACCACTAGCTAAGCATTGATTTGAACCTTCCTTCCTTCTTCAACATTAGCTGGATTTTTCATATCCCTTTAGCATTTCTTGGACAGATGTCCCAATGTTCCACATTTAAAGAAATTCCTGGTTCCCTTTAGATAGTTCCCAAGATTCTTCTTCCCACAATTTTTACAAGTGGGATATTCAATCTTATTTACATCATCAGATTTGTTTGGTGCACCACCCATGTTATTCTCCATTTTTTCTTTTCTTATCACTGGGCCCACGAGACCCCATAGAGTCTCTAATCTCCATTTAAACCTTGAGGGCACAATAGACAATCTCCTCATAACTGTCAAAGTTTCAGATCGCCAACACCTTCCATAGACTCGGCTTTATCCTGGTAAAGAAGTGATCCACCTTGCTTTTGGTGTTCATGAAAAATCCAGAGGCGTAAATTTCAAGACTTGTAAATTTTTATTCATACACCTTGATGGACTCATCTTCTTTATGCTTGATACTGATGAAATCTCTTTTTATCTTGAGACGGAAGGTTTGAGGAAAATATTTATTGAAAAACATCTTCTTGATTTCCTCTCAATCCATGGAATCAATTTCCTCTTAAGGCTTTGTATTCATGATTAACATCCACCACTGATCAGCTTCCCCATCAAAATGATAAACTGTCAGTACAAATTTATCTTTCTCTAAGAACTGGAGGACGAATAATACATTTTCAACAGAGTTAATCCACTATTCTGTGAGGTGGGGATTAGATGATACGCTAAATAAGGGAGGCCTTTTTCACATAAAGGATTATATGGAAACCTTCCATTTCATTGGAGGATGAGGGTCTTATAAATAATTCAAGTTATTATTCATAACTTGATCCATCTAAGAAAGTACTGTCATGATGTTTTGAGCACCCATTCTAGTCATATCAGGTATATCATTATGGAAGTATTTACATTTCTTATCACATTGATTGTTGGAACATTTTCTTCTATTTCTCACCATTAACTAACAAAAATAATGTACAATTAGAGGTCTTGAATACTTTTTTATTGAACATAAAAAGGAAAATTTTGAACATAAAAGGTTAAAATTATAAAGGATAAATATATCGTAAATTGTGATTCCTTAGTTTTAAATCTAGGTTATCCTCGTTCTATTAGTTAACTTATATTATTATGTGATTTTTTTTATTTTCTTAATAATGGTTTGTACTAAGCTAATGAATTTACCAAAGCATATCCCATAGGATTTTCAATACTAAGAGTGCAGTAAGGCCCATTGTCATGTACTAGGATACCTCGGGTCAAGCCCAAAAATCCTTTTCAGAGTTTTTACTCCTAGTTATATCTATACCAGAGCCACCTCTGCCTGTTTGTATTCATACAAGGATTTATTTTCTTAATAAACAACTTACTCTATACTTACCAAAATTTAAGTATGTCTTATTATACTTCATCTCATCCTTAAGGTTACAACTAAATTTCTCTATTATTAATATCCAAAAATAACTAAACCATCATCTAATACCAACTATAGTGACCCTAGCCTTTTATATATAATAATAAATGATTTTAATCATAATTATACATCAGAGTACAAGCCAAAGATTATAAAGTCTAGTGTCTTGGAATACTAGGCACATAAAAATAAAAACATGGAACTAAATTGAAAATTTATTTATTTATTCTTCATAAAGAGCCTATAAATTTCATTGTGCTCATACATCTTTATAAGATAAGCTGGTGATAACATGAACAAAGGGATGAGCTAAAAGTCCAGTAAAGGAACAATAATAAGAATAAGTCCTTAGCACTTGGGTTAGAAAACATGAAATAAATAAATAAAATGAAATTTAACATAAGGAATCACAACATAAAAACATAGAGTCATATAAACATGGAATCAGAAAAATGTGGCAGCAACTTAAAACATGACTTTAGTACGAGTTAAGGCTAACCGCCAAGATCGTTTCTCTTAGTATCATAAGCTAAGGCTAACCGCCAAGACCGTTGCACATTACATCTCATGAGACTTAACTTTAAACAACTTATTGGAGCGCTATCTAGGTGTACCCATCTTCATATGTTCATGAACATGCTTTCCACATAAATAATCATACATAAACGTAAGAGAACCCGTGGAGAGAAATGGGTATCACATTCATGATATAAAGCATAATGAATGGAAGTATCTTAAAAGTGTCTATGAGAGAAAGTAATTAAAACATAAATGAACATTAATAAGGTAAAATAGTAATATATCATGGTATTTTATATAAAAAATAAGTGACAACATGTAAGAAGAGTATTTAGGAAATTCTTAGCATTAAAACATTTTAGTGCGGTATTAAGGAAAACACTAAAGATATTTTAAAATAAAAAAGGGAAAAATATTTTATATAAAACAAGAAATGAACCATGAATGTTTTTATAATAAAAATAATGATTTTATAAATACAATGGTGTCTTAAAATAGAGGATATATTTCACATGAAATTGGGTAAAAATTTGGGAAGTTCTCTTAAAATGAGTTTTCATACTAGGAAGTATCGAAGAGGGAATCACATAAAAACACATATATCACCAAAATAGAATGAGGTATGGATATTGAAACATGATTTTGGTGTATATTAACAGAATTTATAAGTTGTAAATAAAAATAAAATACAACTTCATTTGGGTAATAAGAAATATAGATAATCCCGAAGGAATAAATGCGGTTTAGGTAGAATTTCTTATGGATTATCGGCATGGTATCAGGTGTAATTAAGAGGGATTAATGAGAGATAAATGGTTTTATAAT
This sequence comes from Viscum album, assembly GCA_963277665.1. Taxonomy (NCBI): domain Eukaryota; kingdom Viridiplantae; phylum Streptophyta; class Magnoliopsida; order Santalales; family Viscaceae; genus Viscum; species Viscum album. The sequence goes on along the minus strand of OY728142.1, from coordinate 95,378,395 downwards.
CACTTATAAATCAATAGATATGTGTGGTGGAGGTTAAAAAACATAACCCATTATTACATATTACACATAAAATGGCACAACATAAAGGCAATTCTTGAATAAAAGTGAAATGGAGAGGATCCCTTACCTTAAATCAGATGGTGTTATCCACTTGTTATTAATGAAATGAATAAAAAATTAGGTTTATTAATTAATAATTAAATAAACTCTTATATATGTAATTGTTTTATTATAACCTTTATAAGTTCATTCAAGACATTTTTTATTGGTAAAAAGGTTCAATTTCATTATTCGAATCAGTTTTCTTCCTTGGTTTTAATGATTGGTTCATGTTTGGATAAAAATTTATGATTAAGGTGGTTGTATAGAATTGAAGTTATATTTTATTATTGATCATATAGAAGGTCACATGGTTTAAAACTTAATTTGGTTACTTTAAGTGAATTTGAATCATTATATAAAACATTAACGATAATCACTTGAATTAATTTTAATGATTTTTCGCACAATTAAGTTGTTTGGTATTATTAGTTTAAATCATGATTCCTTAAGTAATACATAAAATTAAATAAGATAAAATACATATATAATAGTTTGGTTAAACCATTAAAATTGTTTCATGATCAAAATTTAGTATAGTAATAGAAATCGATAACCCGTCGTCCTTGATTGTTCTAAATTAACACATATCAAACAATGTTTTCATTTCTCTCAAATAAAAGGTGGGGAAAAGAGAGATACCAATGAATTATCCAATTATCATAATAGAATTCTAGTAAGTGTATTTAACTGTAGTTATCATACCATTTGGGTGAAGGTAGTTGAGGAAAGAAGCAAGATAAGAGAAGAACTTAAAAAGAAATAAAATAATTGGAAAGAGGAATTTTCCTCTTGATTTTATCTACTTCGAGAACCTATTAAAGTGAGAAGATTTGGTATTTTGAAGATACTATGGGATGTTGGACATGGGGGGGGGGGATCTTGGGAAGAGATTTAGAAAGAATATTGGCAAGGAACAAGGCCAGAGAGGAGTGAAGGGAAGAGATAAGAATGAGTGGTATTTATAGTAGAGGGGAACATCTGATAGATATTAACAACATTATGGAATGCCCAAACCCTTTGATGGATCTCCTCTATAGGTGATGATGGCGGCCGTCGCGCCGGCCCATCCACCTTTGATGTGGGAGGTAGAATCTTCGTCCCTTGGGAGAGCGGGGATCTTCCATCATTTCTCCTACCCTGATTTCCTCCCTCCTTTCCTGAAAGTTTCTCTAAACCCTAAAGTCCCAAATCTGGTTGACGGGGTGCCGAATCTCCCCTTATCTTCAACTGAGTTTTTGGAATCCTCTAACCTATTAAACCTCACTCTTGTAGCTCGATTCAAGGACAAGAGGCCTTCTGTGGATGAGTTTGACTGATTCATTTTCGGATCGTGGGATCTCCAAGAATAAATGGTGGTAGGTTTACTCGACAATAGGCAGATAATGATTCGCTTTGAGCTAGAGGCTGATCTCATTCAAGTGTGGTCGAGGGCCCCTCTCTTCTACAAGGGATCTCGTTTTCTGCTCCTTCAATGGTCCTTTGACCTTCACATGAAACGAGACTCCCCTTAAATTGCGGTTTGGTTAAGTTTACCTAAACTCCCCCTACTGTTTCAAAACCCTTCAATTATCAGGATGCTTGGCAATATGGTAGGCTGATATCTATGCTCTAATAGTCGAACTGAGGAACTTTGTCATCCAGTGAATCCCAGAGTGTGCGTTGAGATAGATGCGTCTTGTACTCCTTTTGAATTTGTTTTTGTCACTATTGGTGAAGAGTACTGATATATACAGCTAGTTGTTTACGAGTATTAGATATATTTTTACAGTTCTTGAAGGAGGTTGGGGCATTCAAATGAGGTTTACCGAAGGGGAATTCCTCCTAGGCCGAGGGAGGGCAACTGTAAAGGGAATTATGTTCCTTTACGTAGGGATATGGATTCTCATTTAGAGGCAGAGTTGGGTTCAGAACCGAGGCTGCTGGAGTCTACTGTCAGAGGAAGGTTCTCTGAGGTGGATAAATCAACTTTGGATGGTAAATCAAATAAGGATTGTAAGGTGACTTTTGAGAGTAATCTTGGTGCTAGAGCTTCGGTTGAGAAGAAGCTTGAGACTATCTCGGAAATGGATAGTGCTAAGGAGTCCAGGGGTTTGGATCCTCTGGCTCCTCCTTTTCTATCTTTGAGTAATAGATTTGGTAGCTTGAATTATGTTGTAATGAGTGAGTTCCTGTAAGAGGACGACATTTTAGGTGAGATTAATGGTGAGGAAGTCTCAGAGGCTCAGCCGGTTGGATGTTTGGAGATCAGAGTTGTTTTGGTCAGAGAGGAGGTTATGGAGGCTCTTCAAGAGGGAGACAGAGTTCAAGGTCCCGCTGGCTTGTCCTTGGCTGTCAACTGTCCTGAGGGAAGGAGCTCCACTCAGGTGGAATCTGTTAGGAGACCAGAAGAGCAGGCTGATGGTGGCTTGATGGAGGTTCCTATGGCGATTGTGGACAATGTTGTCTCTGTGGGGGTGTTGCTGCCTTTGATGGAGAACTCAACTCCTATTTCGGTTTTGGGGGACCAGGCTGGAAAAGGAAGGGAGATCCCCGGGGGAGGAAAAGATAATGTAAGTGGACTTACTAGTCATTCTTTCAGCGATGTAGTTCAGAGTGGGAAGCAGAATATGGTTGCTGTTGAAGGGCCTTTTCCTGCAACTCCAAGACGTCAGACAAGGAAATATTACTCATGTCTTTCATGACTGATGAAGACTCGTTCCGCCTCTAAGAGGAAAGATAAGGTGACTGGGTCTTTTGCGAAGAATATCGTGACCGAGAGGGCATCACCGGACCTTCTGGAGCAGCTCAGAAATTGGGTTCAAAGTGCTAACTACTGGAGGCCTTCAGGTTGGGAAATCGGCCTCGGCCACTGGAGAAGATGAGTCCGGCTGGGGATGCGGAGAGGAGTTTGGATTTGAGGACATGTAATATATGTTTGTGGGTTGTTCTTGTCTGCATTTTTTTTGGTTTTTGTGGTTGTATGTTTGGGCACTGGAACCCATTAAACCAGCTTATGAAAATCAAAAAAGGATTGTGGATTATAGTGGAGGGGAGGAGAGCTTTCATAATATTACAATCATTAATTTATTATTTCTTCACAAGACAACAAATAGTGTGTATTTAGTGACCTATAATAGTAATAAATTTATGTGAGTTTGATATTTGGGTTCTTACATCACTTGTGATGTCAGGAATAGTGGATTTGAATTATAATATATTTATATAGTAAATTAATGCATTTTACTATTCACAAAAAAATCAAGTATTTTAGAAAAATCCCAAAAAATTCACCCTAACCATTTTTCAACATGTAGAATCCAAAAAGGAAATTCATTTTTCAAAAATAATTTTCTAAATATGATTAAATTTAATATTTAATTAAAATCATAATTTATTCTAAAAAATTGTTTTAAAACATTAATTTACTTATTCCAAAATATAGGTACATCATACTTTCACATAAAACATATTTATATACTATCAAAGGTAAGGTTACTAATAATTAGGGTATGTTACTATTAATAAGGGTAAAATTACTATTCATAAGGGTATGTTACTATTCACCAAAAATTAATTTGGTCATATTAGATTCCAAATAACTTATTGATCACAACCTTGTATGTCAGATTTTCGAAATTCAAATCACAGAAGTGTCAAACTTACTTTTAAAGGTAACATAAAACTTAGTAGTTCATTATGTTGTGATTTTATGTGATTATCTGACATAATTATAAGAATGAAATTTCCATTGAAAAACATTGGGTCATTACATAAAAATTATATAAATTGAATATTTTAAAATGGATAAAATATTTTTAAAAATCATGTTCAATTTATTTTAATTATTTAAATTTCATTTTTATTCATAATAACTAGTTACCATGGAAAAACGTTTGTCACCGCAATAAAGAATAAATGGGTTAAACTATGATAAAAGGATTAGATATATCTCTAAAATTTGTCTAAATATAATTTTATGAGTGAATTTAAATCATACTATATTATAAATTGGATTAGATATATCTCTAAAATTTGTGTGAAAATTTTTATCATATTTTCTAACCAGCTATCTAGAGGTATGATTATCATCCAAAACCTAGGTGATTTTCTTAACACACCAAATATGAGAAAAGAGAGTTTCAATTATTTCATGTGAAAAATATCATAAAGGTAAAAAGATTAAACTTTATACATGTCGAGAATCTAGGAATAACCACCCAAAGAAATTTCTCTAATGAACAACAATATTTTTTTATGTGTTAAAGGAGGGAATATATAAATAAACTGATAAGTAGAAAAAATATATCAAAAAACACAATGGAGGGGAATAATTTTCTCCCCAAGGTATTAAATAAATGATTTAAATTTTGGGATTATGGGAATTATAAAAGTAAATTCTCAAGGATGAAATATTATGATGGGGATTAAAAATATCGCATGAATAAAGGTTTAGTAAGGAAATATGATGATGTTGAAGAAACTACCAATAACATATTAATGTTATGAATTATTTTAATTGTATTTATAATACTTAAAGTAAGAAACATGGTTATATTAAGATTAATGAGTCTAAGGACATGATTCATATTATTTATTATAGAAATTAAGTATTATGTAATATGATAAAAATTAATGGGTAAATGTTTTTTAAGGAAGTTGAATAATTGAGTAGTCTTATTATAGGGTTTAAAAGTTAAAAAGTATTAGTATTTTATTTAATAGTTGATAAATTTATGGATGATCATAAGTTCAAAGGTATATATACCATTTTGTGGTTTTCCCATTTTTTAAAAATTAATGATATTTTGGAGGTGTTTATTGGGTTTTAATAGACGATTGAGGTATATTTAACCCTTAGGTTCTGTAATTTTCTATGAAGGTTATTTGGAAAGTGTAGAGACCCGAAGCTTAATGTACATGGACATTACATTACTTTTGTGGAATATGTAATGCATAAAAAAAACACACACACAAGGATCGTAATAGTTTAGTGTCTTTGGAAACTCGGAGTATAATCTTCTAATCCTGGTGAAAGATCTTTAACATCTCCCATAAATATCTTCCCTTCTTTTTATACCTAAAACCTTTCTTTATATCCTGGGGAAAAGTAAACATAAAAGGGTGAGCTCAAATGCTCAGTAAGGGTAAAAAAAAGAAATATCAATCACATCATATTCATAAGAACATAACATTTTGGAAATCTTAACCTGCAAAAGAGAGCATAATTTCATAACATGAGATAACTCATAGTAGTGAAATGAAATCCCAATAATCATAACTTAAAACATGAAACATTGTGGCATACACACATAATCATAGAGAATCATTTCTTGTTAGTCAAGACTCATTGCCAAGACTATCTTAGTGGACAAAGTCCCTTTCTGAACCGAGTCACCCTCATTTCAGTCCTGTTTCACTGAACCGGTATAACCTACCATTCCAGCCATGTCTATCTCATGAGATATAAAATATTTACCCAATGCATTGGAGGGAGATATAGGTCCCACCCATCTTATAATGAATCCTTTCTTATGTGTGCCACATAATCATAAATCATACATCATCTCATAACACATGTAACAAAAATGGGATTCTTGAAACATCATGACATCATAAAACAAATCATATAAGGTAAATGACTTCATAAAAATAATTCCCTCAAAACATAATCAAATCAATGTAATAATAGGGATAAAAACAGAACCCTATATTATCTTAGATGGAAAATAATTTTGATAAAACATTTGAACTCCATTCTTGAGGAAAATCTCCTTTCTACTTCAAAAACACTTTTCTTTTCTTAACATGTCATACAATTATAAACTAAAAGAAGTTGATTAAAAATAAAATTGAAAACTTATAAAGGAAGATTCTTGGAAATAATGTTTTAAAAATCCATTCTTGCCGTATAAGTTAAAAAAACATTCTTCTTGTACTTTTGTCAGAAAAGTCAAAAAAGTACCTCGTACGAAAAACGACAAAAGATTCCTTTCATATCTTTTACTAAAAACTCACTGAAGGGTAAAATAGGATTTAAACTATTTTAGAATGATGTAAATATTACATATTGAGGAAACATGGATGTGGATGATAAAATACACCCCAGTAAATACTAAAGTATAAACAATCTCGGATAAAAATGAGATTGTGATATTTCCCTTACCTTAGGTCCGATTTGCTTTGTAAGTATCCGAACCTCCTGTATAATGATTTAAATAATGTCATTGACTTATTACAGAATCATATTCATTGTTATGATATCATATATGGTTCACTTATGACTTTATATTACCCGTTCTTTTGTAAATTCCAGGTTAAAGGGCGTTTTGGGTAAAATTGTTTCATTTGTCGTCCGTGTTTTGACTTGTAATTATTCATATGATTACTTAGATCATGATTAATTAATTCCAGAATATAAAACATGATTTATATATATATATATATATATTCAGAATATACATATATATAATAAATCAGTAAATGGAAAGAAATACACCATTCATGGAGATGGTAGGCCGTACGTACGCATGAACGTTGTTTTCATTTCCTTATTGAGTTGAACGGAATTAAGTAGATGAAATACATATATATACACATAAATCCAGTATCATTATTATGTCATATATTTCATGATTACTTATTATATATACTTTATAATCATTCATGAATGGTTAAAGTGGAGAATGAATCTCATCGCGTCGTGGAGACGGTAGTCCGTACGTACGCACGAGCGATGATATCGTTCTCATGATCATGGGACTGTATTGGAGTGTATGTATAATATTTCAGAATAAATATCACTTTAAAATAATAATATATAGTTATTATTTACACCATTATACCCATCCAAGTAAGGTGGTGGTGGAAAATAGATTTCACCACGGCGTGGAGACGGTATTCCGTACGTACGCACGCGCGGTGATTTCGTTTTCCGTAGGATGGATAGATGTTGAAATAGGATTGTTTCATAATTATAATAACATATAAGTATATGAGTGATACTGATGTTATTACTTCATAATGAAACAACCTAAGAAGAAGAAGTGGAAGAAGAAATAAAGGTGAAAGAATCGGTAACGGAAATTACCTCTTCTTTGGAAGTGCTTCTTTGAGACCTCCTTTTAGGGCACTAAATGAGTCTTTGAAGAAGAACAGAACCTCTAGGATGTTTCTAGGGAAGTGTAGAAGAGAATTTGGAAGGGTTTGGCCGAGCCTGAAGGCTCAAAGTTGTGTGAGGAAGAGAGGGAGGAGGTTCCCTTTTATAAGGGAGGAGAGGGGCACCTTTGGAATAACTAAAAATATTATTTTATTATAAAGTCAAGTTCGGTTTTAAATAGCTCCAAATTGATTTATTTCGAGGCTAAGGTGGGGATGGGTCTAAATCCTCTCATCCAATAGAATTTAGACAAGTTTAGGTTCCTATTTTAACATTATCATTTAGATTTAACATTAAGTTAAATAATTTTACTTTTACCGTGTCTTCTTGTGTTCTTACACTATAAGGTTAATAAACTTACTATAAGAAGCCAAACGAACCCCAAATTGTTTATTATTAATATATATAACCTTATATAAGTCATTTTGCCGAACCTTATATTTTTAGGAAAAAAATAACAATTAATAATATAATATTTGTTTTAAAAACTATTTCATGTCAATTTTGACACTATTTAGTAATTGATTTTTGTGAAAATCATAACAGAATTATAAGTTCGCAAAAATTTCATTAAATCAATAATAACATGTCATATTAACCTAAAAAATTAGTGGAATTCATAAAAAGTCTCAAATTATATTTATTTGGGTATTTATAACATCAACTATGTCAATATTTCATTAATAAGATAATTACTGCATCATCGTTGTGTCATAAATAAATTAAATTATTTAATGTCTAAAAATTACAAATAAACTACCATTTTGTAGGAAATCTTTTTATCTTTCTAATGAATATTTAAAATCGAATTTATCTTATGTATAACCCAATATTAAAAATGTTTTAGTAAATAAACTTTGATTTTAACTCTTTTAACTCTTCTTTGAATTAAATAATAATAAATGTCCTAATCTAATCCAAGTGGGCCTAAATGGTCATATTTTATTCCTAAGCTTGTTTTTGGTCTAATTACACTTATCTAATAGAATTTGGACATGTTTTAGGGTAATAATAATATCATTTTTACCCTTAATTACCCTATTTACTTTTAACCGTGGTAAATAAAAGTAAAAAGTTACTATTCACCAAAAATTATTTTCATCTCATTGAACCAAATTTTACTTACTGAAATCAACCGTGTCTCTCGGATTTTTGAAATTCCACTCAAAGAAGTGGTAAAATTAAGTTTTATGAAAAATTCAGTTTTTTAACTACCACTTAGTGGTTTCACTATTCATCAAAAATTGAAAGTTTTCAGAAAAATACCAAAAATTAGGCCTAAGCTATATTTGATATTATGAAATAAAAAATGATTTCTATTTTACCAAATTCAAAACATATCAGTTTCATTAATTAATTTAAAAAATTAATTCCCGTCGTCAAAACAAAAGGCGTGTTTTTAAGAGATAATAACTATCAAAAGATTGACACTTGTTTATAACTGGTTTAAATGTGAAATTAAATCCAATGACCAAGATTGTATTAAATTGTAAAAATATATTCTAAATATACTTTAAAACCACTCAAATTAATAATTTATCACTATTAATTATTTCGATTGAAAAAGTTGTTTTTAATTAAAATTTAGTAATTTCCACTATTCATCAAAATATGAAAGTTATCCGAAAATTACCAAAATTTCACCCTAAGCTAATTTCGATATTCTGAATCCAAAAATGAAATCCATTTTGAAAAATAAAATTTACAAAATTTCAAAAAGTGGTTATTACTATTCATAACGGCTAGTTTTAGTAATATTTTAATAGCATATCGTTGTTTAGTGAAACTCGGTATTGCGTACTACACACGCTATCAAGGAAGGTCGCGATTGCGTGTAATTCAAGCCAGGTCAGAGATGTGTGTTGTGAAAGCTCCTTTTGGTGTAGCGTATAACACAAGACATTATTGAAATTAAAAAGAATATTTTTCATAAAATCTCGGGCTGTTACATTCTACCCCCCTTAAAATGAATTTCGCCCTCGAAATTCGTCGGGGTTATAAATGGTTTACTACTTGAAAGTTTCTTTAATAGAAACCCACATCGTAAAAAGGAATACCAAAACCAATCTTTAAAAACAAAAGTATGAAACGTAACGGTTACCCAAATAAACTAATCAATGGGTTTCCACATAGGTGAAAATATGGATATGGAAGAAAAATCTAACCATCATGTTCTGATTGAGAGTGGTAGAGAACATGGCTATGGAAAAGCTAGCAATCACAAAGCCATAAATTTGTGACGATCTAAGGTACCATCTAATTAATCATATATAAGAGCACTAGGACAACATTTTTGGTTTTCAAGATTGTTTCCCTAACGTTAAAGAATTTGAATTAGAATAAATACTTACTTTATTTTGGTACAATCTCACTATTGTTCGTGCTTTGAACAATTTCCACTTCATCTCTTAAATAAATGAAGTTGAATTTGTTATTCGTGAAGTGTTAGTAGATCATGTGATAGAATGACGAGTCATTCCATCTGTCTCAAAAGGTTAGCAAAAGTTATTAAATATACATAAGTCATTCTATAGTGAGATTAATCATATATGGTTCCTAAAATGGACTTATACATCATATATCATACTGCTTAATATAATAAAACAAGTTTCTACTAAACAGGGACTTCTTGTAGGCCAGTGGTAGGCGATAAAGGCCAGTCGCACTTCTGTTGTGGGTTCGATTTCCACAGCCTTGTCCGACGCGATGGGCTGTCGCCCGTCCTGCAGGTTGTCATTTTTCTAAAACTGTATTACTATAACATCCCATCAATAATATCGAAAAAACTTCTATCCTTAAACAATACTAACTTATGTCCAACATAGTCCATTCCAATCTTTATGCTTATCCAAAATACTGCAGTCCACTCTCATAATATAGTGAAAACAATTACCAGAGATTTAATACCATCATTGATCCCCATATATCATAAGATATGTCTTTTTGGTCACATTCCAAACATTCAAAGTCCTTAATCATGTATTCTCTTGAATACCTTAGTGAAAACATGAATGCAGTTAAAAGTTGACACCTTCCACAGACCAAAATCCGCAAAATTCTATATACTCAAACCATGATATCACTTAATCCTTATATCAATCATGAGCTCATGAATACTGTTAAACATTTAATTTTCTCTTTATCCCTTCATTATGGTCATATTATCTACTTTCCAAAATATTTGAATCACTTTTCATGGTTACCGGTACCTTAAAATTATTGAAAACCACAATAGACCAATACATAAATATTTCAATACACCATAAAAGTACCTCAACAAAATTATTCCTGAATACCAATACATAAACACTTCAGTCCATCCACTTCAATGATTGTCCTGGAAAAAGTCCCTCCTTGATTTAGAAGTAACTTTTTAGGTCAGGGCATTGAGTTGGGTAATGCCCATGTTCTCCACAAATAAGACATTGAACTCCATAACAGTCTGTCACTCTATGACCCTTTTCTCCACACAGATAACATCGGTCCCTCCATTTGAGCTATTCCTCAAGGTTCTTCTTCCCTTATTTAGAAATCTCAATCTTCCTTTCTTTATGCACCTCAACATGCGAACATGCATAATAGTCTATCTTCCTCTTCTTTGATGAATTAGGCATACCACTAAATTTCACCTTGTTAATCATATATCGCGATGATTGATTCGGCATAATCACAACATCCTTCTCTCTAGGAATTACACAATTTGGTTTCTCATAGTCACCAATTTGTCCATTGGATTTAATGTTAACCGAATTCCTTTTGGTTCCCTCCATTAACTAAAACACAAAAATAATTTTGTGAGAGGCAAAAATCATGCTAGAGAAAACAACATAGTAAAGGGGAAGTATCCTCAATATCTAACTTCTTAGGTTAAATTCTATGATCGTTACCGTAGTTCTAGGACTGTATCTTATACGTATACTTATCCTTAGGGACATCCCTAGACATACCTTAGAAATATCTCTAGGGATCTCACTAACGTTTTCGCATCCTAGTTTCTAAAGGTTGACTAAACCTTTCCTCTGATACCAACTGTAGAGTCCCGAAGCTTAATGTACATAGATATTACATTACTTTTGCGGAATACTTGGTACATAACAAAAACACACACACAAGGATCGTAATAGTTTAGTGTCTTTGGAAAATCAGAATATAATCTTCTAATCCTGGTGAAAGATCTTTAACATCTCCCATAAAGATCTTCCTTTTTCTTATACCTAAAACATTTATTTATATCCTGGGGAAAAGTAAACATAAAAGGGTGAGCTCAAATGCTCAGTAAGGGTAAAAAAAAGAAATATCAATCACATCATATTCATAAGAACATAACATTTTGGAAATCTTAACCTGCAAAAGAGAGCATAATTTCATAACATGGGATAAATCATAGTAGTGAAATGAAATCCCAATAATCATAACTTAAAACATGAAACATTGTGGCATAAACACATAATCATAGAGAATCATTTCTTGTTAGTCAAGACTCATTGCCAAGACTATCTTAGTGGACAAAGTCCCTTTCTGAACCGAGTCACCCTCGTTTCAGTTCTGTTTCACTGAACCGGTATAACCTACCATTCCATCCAGCTCTATCTCATGAGATATAAAATCTTTACCCAATGAATTGGAGGGAGATATAGGTCCCACCCATATTATAATGAATCCTTTCTTATGTATGCCACATAATCATAAGTCATACATCATCGCATAACACATGTAACAAAAATGGGATTCTTGAAACATCATGACATCATAAAACAAATCATATAAGGTAAATGACTTCATAAAAATAATTCCCTCAAAACATAATCAAATCAATGTAATAATAGGGATAAAAACAGAACCCTATATTATCTTAGATGGAAAATAATTTTGATAAAACATTTGAACTCCATTCTTGAGGAAAATCTCCTTTCTACTTCAAAAACAATTTTCTTTTCTTAACATGTCATACAATTATAAACTAAAAGAAGATGATTAAAAATAAACATGAAAAATTATAAAGGAATATTCTTGGAAATAATTTTTTTAAAATCCATTCTTTCCGTATAAGTTAAAAAAAACATTCTTCTTGTACTTTTGTCGAAAAAGTCAAAAAAGTACCTCATACGAAAAATGACAAAAGATTCCTTTCATATCTTTTACTAAAAACTCACTGAAGGGTAAAATAGTATTTAAACTATTTTAGAATGATGTAAATATTACATATTGAGGAAACATGGATGTGGATGATAAAATACACCCCAGTAAATACTAAAGTATAAACAACCTCGGATAAAAATGAGATTGTGATATTTCCCTTACCTTAGGTCCGATTTGCTTCGTAAGTGTCTGAACCTCCTGTATAATGATTTAAATAATGTCATTGACTTATTACAGAATCATATTCATTGTTATGATATCATATATGGTTCACTTATGACTTTATATTACCCGTTCTTTTGTAAATTCCATGTTAAAGGGCGTTTTGGGTAAAATTGTTTCATTTGTCATCCGTGTTTTGACTTGTAATTATTCATATGATTACTTAGATCATGATTAATTAATTCCAGAATATAAAACATGATTTATATATATATATATTCAGAATATACATATATATAATAAATCAGTAAATGGAAAGAAATACACCGTTCATGGAGACGGTAGGCCGTATGTACGCATGAACGCTGTTTTTGTTTCCTTATTGAGTTGAACGGAATTAAGTAGATGACATACATATATATAAACATAAATCCAGTATCATTATTATGTCATATATTTCATGATTACTTATTATATATACTTTATAATCATTCATGAATGGTTAAAGTGGAGAATGAATCTCATCGCGTCGTGGAGACGGTAGTCCGTACGTATGCACGAGCGATGATATCGTTCTCATGATCGTGGGACTATATTGGAGTGTATGTATACTATTTCAGAATCAATATCACTTTAAAATAATAATATATAGTTATTATTTACACCATTATACCCATCCAAGTAAGGTGGTGGTGGAAAATAGATTTCACCACGGCGTGGAGACGGTATTCCGTACGTACGCACGCGCGATGATTTCGTTTTCCGTAGGATGGATAGATGGTGAAATAGGATTGTTTCATAATTATAATAACATATCAGTATATTAGTGATACTGATGTTATTAATTCATAATGAAACAACCTAAGAAGAAGAAGTGGAAGAAGAAATAAAGGTGAAAGAATCGGTAACGGAAATTACCTCTTCTTTGGAAGTGCTTCTTTGAGACCTCCTTTTAGGGCACTAAAATGGGTCTTTGAAGAAGGAAAGAACCTCTAGGATGTTTCTAGGGAAGTGGATAAGAGAATTTTCTAGGGGTTGGCCGAGCCTGAAGGCTCAAAGTTGAGTGAGGAAGAGAGGGAGGAGGTTCCCTTTTATAAGGGAGGAGAGGGGCACCTTTGGAATAACTAAAAATATTATTTTATTATAAAGTCAAGTTCAGTTTTAAATATCTCCAAATTGATTTATTTCGAGGATAAGGTGGGGATGGGTCGAAATCCTATCATCCAATATAATTTAGACAAGTTTAGGTTCCTATTTTAACCTTATCATTTAGATTTAACATTAAGTTAAATAATTTTACTTTTACCGTGTCTTCTTGTGTTCTTACACTATATGGTTAATAAACTTACTATAAGAAGCCAAACGAACCCCAAATTGTTTATTATTAATATATATAGCCTTATCTAAGTCATTTTGACGAACCTTAGATTTTTAGGAAAAAAAATAACACTTAATAATATAATATTTGTTTTAAAAACTATTTCATGTCAATTTTGACACTATTTAGTAATTGATTTTTGTGAAAATCATAACAGAATTATAATTTCGAACAAAGTTTATTAAATAAATAATAACATGTCATATTAACCTATAAAATTAGTGTATTTCATAAAAAGTCTCAAATTATATTTATTTGGGTATTTATAACATCAATTATGTCAATATTTCATTAATAAGATAATTACTGCATCATCGTTGTGTCATAAATAAATTAAATTATTTAATGTATAAAAATTACAAATAAAATACCATTATGTATGAAATAATTTTATCTTTATAAAGAATATTTAAAATCGAATTTATCTTATGTATAACCCTATATTAAAAATGTTTTAGTAAATAAACTTTGATTTTAACTCTTTTAACTCTTCTTTGAATTAAATAATAATAAATGTCCTAATCTAATCCAAGTGGGCCTAAATGGTCATATTTTATTCCTAAGCTTGTTTTTGGTCGAATTACACTTATCCAATAGAATTTGGACATGTTTTAGGGTAATAATAATATCATTTTTACCCTTAATTACCCTATTTACTTTTAACCGTGGTAAATAAAAGTAAAAAGTTACTATTCACCAAAAATTATTTTCATCTCATTGAACCACATTTTACTTACTGAAATCAACCGTGTCTCTCGGATTTTTGAAATTCCACTCACAGAAGCGTTAAAATTAAGTTTTATGAAAAATTTAGTTTTTTTAACTACAACTTAGTGGTTTCACTATTCATCAAAAATTGAAAGTTTTCAGAAAAATACCAAAAATTAGGCCTAAGCTATATTTGATATTATGAACTCAAAAATGATTTCTATTTTACTAAATTCAAAACATATCAGTTTCATTAATTAATTAAAAAAATTAATTTCCATCGTCAAAACAAAAGGCGTGTTTTTAAGAGATAATAACTATCAAAAGATTGACACTTGTTTATAACTAGTTTAAATGTGAAATTACATCCAATGACCAACACTGTATTAAATTGTAAAAATATATTCTAAATATACTTTAAAACCACTCAAATTAATAATTTATCACTATTAATTATTTTGATTGAAAAAGTTGTTTTTAATTAAAATTTAGTAATTTCCACTATTAATCAAAATATGAATGTTATCCGAAAATTACCGAAATTTCACCCTAAGCTAATTTCGATATTCTGAATCCAAAAATGAAATCCATTTTGAAAAATAAAATTTACAAAATTTCAAAAAGTGGTTATTACTATTCATAACGGCTAGTTTTAATAATATTTTAATAGCATATCATTGTTTAGTGAAACTCGGTATTGCGTACTACACACCCTATCAAGGAAGGTCGCAATTGCGTGTAATTCAAGCCAGGTCAGAGATGTGTGTTGTGAAAGCTCCTTTTGGTGTAGCGTATAACACAAGACATTAATGAAATTAAAAAGAATATTTTTCATAAAATCTCGTGCTGTTATAGAAAGAATGTTTTTATTTTGGGGATAAAATCTGTGAGTTTTAGATAACCATATAGATTAGTACAATCAATTATTTTGAGGTAATTATGGTTAATTAGGATAAAGGGTTATTATTATTTAGGAACATCTATTTTATCTCATATATAATCATGGGTTTAAAAGGGTGATTTGGTTTTTTTTGTGGTTAAATTTATTTTGGAATAAGTTCACTATACTTTTAGGAACATTATATCAATCATGTTAAATGGTATATTTCTATTCTAGTATGGTTTTTTATGTAACAAATGTTGATATCAATTGATGAAAAAATATTCAATAAATTTTAGAAGCACATATGATTTTATTGTTCCTTTATAGTGATTCATGTTATTTATGGAAAATATTAACATAATTTGAAGAATATATTACTAGGTAATATGCGCGTTTGGTATGTAACTTTATGAGTTATTGATGTTTTTTTGGAGATAAATATTAATTTGATTCTATAAGAATGTGTGATCAAATATTTTTGATTATTGAGTTACAAATTTGGGCTGTCATGTTTAAAATGGTTTTAGAGTTAGTTATTTATGGAATGATTTAAGATTAACATTGGTTTTTATTATTGCGGGTTTGGAAATTAATGTATTATTTCATTATATGAAGGATTATCCCTATTTAATATTATATTAACTTTTTATAACAATTTTGGTTTTGGTTAATGAATAGAAAAAATATGAATAACATGCCATCCTTTTTGGGAATATAATGATCCTTTGAAAGTTAATTTTAATGCTTCCAGTATGAAAAATTCATCATGGTTACTTATTATTAAAAAAAATGAGGTGACATAGAGATGTGAAATTTCTAAAAACACAATCAATGGGTGGAACTATAGTTATGGTATGGAAATAAATCAAGTAATTATATTGTCTCTTATTCAATATATTGGTGGTAAAATAATTCCTTAGGATCAAGTAAGAGGAAGATAAATATATCAAGAATTATATGAAATATATCACCCAAATATTAGTGTATTCTTTTGAAACTCATTCATAATTATGAGTCTCATAATGGTATGTTCATGTTTTAAGGAATATTTATGAAATGATAAGTTTCCTAGTCTTAACATAGACAATAAAGTTTTTTAAAAAATAAATAAATTTAATCGATTTGGATTGAAATGTATTTCATCCCACATATAAATATTTATAGTCTATACAACATGTATTATAATTTACTCTATTTTAAGGTTCTATTATTTGTAATCCTCATAAATGAACAATTTTTTTGTCCTCTTTCACCACCATGATATTGATTGTAATTTCTTAACCCTTATTCATTGTACATGAGCTAAAATTGTGAGGATGAAATTTCTTTAAGTGGTATAGAATTAAACACACTAATAATTTAGTATATGGTACCTTTTAATTAAAAATACTATGTATTTATATATATTTTTCATATTCAAAAAGTAAAATGAAACATGATATTTTTTTATTAAGATAAATTGTTAAAATGAAACATAAACATTAAAACATTATAAGGATGCAGTAGTAATAAAAAATAAGATAAATTAAATCATAATAAATATAAGTTTATATATAAATACCAAAAAAATATAATCTTTATCCTTGTGTTCTTACATCAATATCATAACCGTTATCACAAATATGTATATAAGGCTAAGTATTATAACTATTATTGGCATGATGATAGAGAAGTAATGATTTTACATATTTATATGAGATTTATATAGGAAGGTAATATGATTATTGGTAATATATAGTCATTGTACTTATATGTTCATTGGGGATATATGAATTTTGGTCATATATATTAATTGGGTACAGTACTAGTAAATATTTTATGAAAACAATGATTTTATAGGATTAAAGTCATTAAATATTTAAAATAGATATTTTTTTAGAGAAAATATTTTTTTAGTGTGTTGTGTATTTTATCATAATAAATTATGTTTTTCAAATTTAAAATATTATTATGATAATATTTAATATTTAAATTTATTAAATAAAATATTAACACATAGTTAATTATAAATTGATATTAAATAACTTTAAGAACACTTAGAGTTTATAAATGCCATTTTTCTATAAAAGTAGTTTTTGTTATATTTTTATATTCATTTAAAGGATAAATTTATTAATTTTATATATTTAATTAGATAATATGGAATTAATTTTTTAATTCACAATATAAAAATAATATTAAGAGTAATTTTTTCTAATTTTTTGAAATAGTTTATTTTTGAGTGAATAGTGAAAAATACTGATTTTGAAAATATTTTCACCTTTAGGAAAGTATAATGATATAAGAATGACTTGAATTTTTAAGAAACATTTTTATATTTAAAATATATATATAATAATTAAAAGAAATAATTTTAAAATATAAATTTTAACATTTAAATCTATGTTTGACATTTTAGGAATCTAAGTAATGTTTTTATTCAAATAAAAACTATTTTTTTCTTTTATTTTAATAAACTTTTAAAAACTTTTCCTTATGTTTGATTTTGGTTTTAAAGTAAAATAACTATCCTTTTATCTAACAATAAAAAATTAATCACTTTTTAATCAAAATTATACATGATTTATGTATAGAATCCTTTTAATGCATAAAAATGTCATTTTTCTAAAACAAGTTTTCATTGTATTTGGCGAACATATATTTAAATTAATTTTTAACATATAGAGACATTATCCTTTTACATATAACATTACATGATTTTAATCATAATTATACATTAGAGTACAAGCCAAGGATTGGGAAGTCTAGTGTCTTGGGAGACTAGGCACATAAAACTGAAAACATGGAACTAAACAGAACATTTCTTTATTTAGTATTCATAAAGAGCCCCTAACTTCCATTGTGATCATACATCTTCATAGGATAATCTAGGGATAGCATGAATAATGGGATGAGATAAAATCCCAGTAAGGGAATAAGAATAAGAATAAATCCTTAGCACATGGGTTAGAAAGCATGACATAAAGAAATAAAAAGGCATATAACATAAGGATTAATAACATACAAACATGGAATCATAAAAATGTGGAATCAAATTAAAACATTACTTTAGTACGAGTCAAGGATAACCACCATTATCATTTCCCATAGTAGCACAAGCAAAAGATAACAGCCAAGACCATCACACATAAAACCTCATGAGACTTAAATTTACCCAATTCATTGGAGCTCTATCTGGGTGCACCCATCTTAACCTATTAATTAATATTCTTTCTACATAAATAATCATATATAATCAATCATACATAAATGTAATGGAACCCATGGAGAGAAATGGGTATCACATTCATGACATATAGCATAATGAATGGGAGTATCTTAAACGTGTCCATGAGAGAAATTTATTAAAACATACATGGAAATTAATAAGGTAAAATATGAATATATCATGGTGAGTTATGGAAATAAGAACTAAAAACATTTAAGAAGATTATTTAGGAAATTCTTATCATTAAAACATTTTAGTGCGGTTTTAAGGAAAACACTAAAGAGATATTAAAATAGAAAAGGGAATAATATTTTATATAAAACTAGGAGTGTACCAAGAATGTTTTCATAATAAGAATATTTATTTTATAAAGATAATTTTGTCTTAAAATAGAGGATATAGTGCACTTGAAATTGGGTAAAAATTTGGGAAGTTCCATTAAAATGAGTTTGCTTAATAGGAAGTATTGAGGAGGTAATCACATAAAAACATGTATATCCCCAAAACAGACTGAGGTATGGATCTTGAAACATGATTTTTGAGAATATAAGTAGCATGTATAAGTTTTACATAAAAATAAAATACAAATTCATTTGGGTAATAAGAAATATAGAGCAGCCCGAAAGAATAAAGGCAGTTTAGGTAGAATTCTTTACGGATTATCAATATGGTATCAGGTGTACTTAAGAGGGATTCATGAAAGAGAAAGGGGTTTCTCATAACTTATAAATTATGAGGTAAGTATGGAGGAGGTTCAAAAACAAACCCCATTATTAGGTATTACACATAAAATTCCATAGCATAGAAGAAATTCTTGAATAGAAATAAAATAGGGAGGATCTCTTACCTTAAATCCAATGGTGTTCTCTACTTGTTATTAATGACCTGAATAAAAAAAATAAGTTTTGTTAATTAATAATTAAATAACCTCTTATATATATAATTGTTTTATTATAACCTTTATAAGTTCATTCAAGACATTTTTTATTGGTTATAAGGTTCAATTTCATTATTCGAGTCAGTTTTCTTCCTTGGTTTTAATGATCGGTTCATGTTGGGATAAACATGTATGATTAAGGTGGCTGTATAGAATTGAAGTTATATTTTATTATTAAACAAACATAAGGTTACATGGTTGAAAACTTAATTTGGTTACCTGAAGTGAAGTTGAATTGTTATATAAAACAATAATGATAAACACTTGAATTAATTTTAACGATTTTTCTCACAATTAACTTGTTTTGTATTATTATTTTACATCATGAGTTATTAAGGAATAAATAACATTAAATAAGATAAAAAAACATATAATATTCTGGTTCAACCCTAAAAATAGTTTCATGACCATAATTGAAGATAGTAATAGAAATCGATAACCGGTCGTCCTTGATTGTGCTAAATTAACACATCTCAAATGGTGTTTTCATTTCTATAAAATAAAAGGTGGGGAAAGGAGAGATGATAATGAATTATCCAATTATAATAATAGAATTCAATTACAGGAATTTTACTGGAGTTATAAAACAATTTGGGTCAGGGGAGGTGAATAAAGAAACAATAAAAGAAAATAACTTAAAATAAATAAAAGAATTGGAAAGAGGAATTTACCTCTTGAGTTTATCTCCTTTGAGAGCCTATTAATGGGAGAGGATTTGGTATTTTTAAGAGATTAGGGGCTCTTGGAAGTGTGGAAGGATATTGGGAAGATATTTTTGTAGAATATTGTAAATTAACAAGGATTTAGAGGAGCAAAGAGAAGAGTTAAGAATGGGTGGTATTTATAGTGGAGGGGAGGAGGGTTTTCATAATATTATAATCATTAATTTATTATTTCTTCACAAGAAAATAATTAATGAGTATTCAATGAACTATAATAGTAATAAATTCAGTTGAGTTTGATATTTGGGTTCTTACATCACTTTTGATGTTAGAAATAGTGGATTTGAATTATAATTTATATATATGATAAATTAATGTATTTTAATATTCCCCAAAATTAAAGTATTTTAGAAAATTCACTCTAACCATTTTACAACATGTAGAATCCAAAAATAAGATCAATTTTTCAAAAATTATTTTATAAATATGATTAATTTAATATTTAATTTAAATTATAATTTATTCTAAAAAAATAGTTTTAAAACATTTATTTACTTATTCCAAAATATAGGTACATCATACTTTCACATAAATCTTATTTATATAATTTCATAGTTAAGGTTACTATTCATTAGGATATGTTACAATTAATAAGTGTAAAATTAATATTCAGAAGGGTATGTTACCATTCACCAAAAATTAAGCTGGTCGTATTAGACTCCAAATAACTTACTGATCGCAACCGTGTATGTCAAATTTTAGAAATTCAAATCACAGAAGTGACAAAATTATGTTTAAAGGTTACATATCACTTACTAGTTCATTATTTTGTGATTTCATGTGATTATATGAAATAATTATAAGAATTAAATTTCCAATGAAAAACATTGGGTTGTAACATTCTTCCCCCCTTAAGAAATTTTGCCCTTGAAATTTCATTTTACATTCTAGGCTATAAACAGGTGCAAGTACTTTTCCTTCATTTCCTCCTCCAGTTCCAATGTTGCCTTTTCGTACTTATGGATACACCATAGTACATTGACTAGGTGAGTTGTCTTGTTACGTAGAACCTTATATTTATGATCCAAGATCTTCATTGGTTTCTCATAGTAAGAGAGATCATTCTCCAATTGTGCCACCTCTGAAGAGAGTACATGTGAATGGTCTGGTATGTACATTCTAAAGAGGGATACATGAAAGATATCAGGTACTTTGTCTATGGTAGGTGGAATTTCTAGTTGGTGGGCCACATCCCTGACATAATCAAGAATCTCGAAGGGGTCAATGTACTTGAGACTTAACTTCCCTTTCCTTCCAAACCTCGTGACCTTCTTCCACAGAGATATGTGTAGAAATACCATGTCTCTAACTTTGATCTCAAGGTCTCATCGACGATCGTCTGCATAACTCTTATGTCAAATTTGGGCTTCCTTGATATGCTGCTAAATGGTTTTCATATTCTCTACCATTTCTTTAGTTATTTTAGGTCTTACCAGTTTATGCTCACTGACTTCATCTAAACACGCTGGTGTTCTACACCTTTTCCCATTTATGGATTCATATGATGACATTCAGATTCTAGAGTGGAAACTATTTTTGTAGGAGAATTAAACTAGTAGAAGATATTGGTCCCATCCTCCTTTAAATTCCATAAAAAACTCACTCAACATGTTTTACAGTGTCTTAATAGTCCACTCATATTGGATATTAGTTTGAGAATGATAGGTCGTACTGAAGTTTAGTTCAGTAATTAGAGCATATTGGAGACTATTCCAGAACATTGAGGATAATCTCATATCACGATCAGATACAATAAATAGTGGTACTCCATGCATCATTACCACTTATTTAATGTAAATCCATGCAAGTTGATCCAATGATAAGTCCTCTCGAATTGAGATAAAGGGAGCTATCTTTGTAAGATGGTCCACAATGAACCATATATCATTTTTTACTCTGGATGTCCATAGAAGTCCAGTGATGAAGTCCATGGTAATATCCCCCCACTTTCATGTTGAAATGGGTAGTGGTTGCATCACCCCCTTATAATTTTGCTTCTCAACCATCACTTATTGACATACCATGAACTTTTATGTATATTCAGCAATCTTCTGTTTCATATTGTCCCAATAAAAGTTTTCTCAGATATCTCGATACATCTTTGTGCTCATTGGGTGAATAGAGAAGGTTGAACTATGTGAATTATTCTGAATCTCCTTCTCTATCTCTAGATCAGATGGTACACATAATCATGACTCAAATCTTACAACTCCTTCCTCAACAGTCTTGAACTCATAGGAATGCCCATTTTTAACAGCCTCTACTCTTTTTATAATTTCCACATCTTTTCTTTGATCGTCCTTTATTTTCTTCACAAGGAATGGTTGAAAAACCATTTGAGAAAGGATTGATGATGTTCCTCCCTTAATGATTCCCATGTCCAGTCTCTAAAAATCTATGAGGATCAGATCCTTTTCAATTATCATAATTGATAAAGATGCAGGATTCTTTCTACTTAGAGCATCTGGATCATTATTTACCTTACTGGGATGGTAGTGGATTTAGTAGTCATAATCCTTGATAAGAACTATCCATATTCACTGGTTCATATTAAGCTCTTTCTTGGAATACATATTTGAGACTCCTGTGGATAGTATATATCTCACACTTCTTTCCATAGAGATAATGCCACCAGATTTTCAACACAAAGATCACAACCACCAACTTCAGATCTTGTATGGGATAGTTTTTATCATGGATTTTCAGCTTCCTTGAGGTGTAGGCTATCACTTTATCATTTTACATTAATATATAGACTAATTAATTTTTTAAGTATCACTGTACACCACAAAGAGTTCTCCAGTTGTTGGGAGTGTGAGTATTGGCACAGTGACAAGCCTATTTTTTAACTCCTTGAAACAGTCTTCACATTCCTAAGTTAATAAAAAAAATTACCCCCTTCCATGTCATCTTGATCACTGGGTTTGATAGCCATGTAAAATTCTTCACAAATCATTGATAATATCCAACTAGACCCAAAAAGCTACAGATCTCCATTAAAGAAGTGGGTCTAGGACACTCTTCAATTGCCTTTATCTTGGAAGGGTCCACAGATATCCCTTTAATTGTGATAACATGCCCCAAGAATGATACTTCCTCCATCCAGAACTCACATTTACTGTACATTGCGTATAGATTCTCCCTTTAGAAAGTTTTTAACACAATATTCAAATGATACTCATGTTCCAACTTACTCTTAGATTATATAAAAATATCATTAATAAAGACTAGAACAAATTTGTTGAGGTAATCTCTAAAGACTATATTCATTAAATCCATGAAAATTTATGGGGAATTAGTGAGTTCGAAGGACATCAGTATGAAATCATTGTTTCTATACATCATTCGAAAGGTATTCTTGGTAATATCTTCCTTCCTCACTTTTAATTGGTGATATCCCGACTGAAGGTCCACCTTTGAGAAAGAACTGGCCCCACAATGCTGATCAAACAAGTTCTCTATCTGTGTTAGGGGATACTTTTTCTTTATCATGATTTTATTGAGCTCATTAAAAGCAATGAAGAGGTGCAGTGATCCATCCTTCTTCTTGAAAAAGAGGATTCGTGCTCCCCATAGTGAATCACTCAGTCATATAAAACCCTTCTACAGAATCTCCTGTAACTGGGAAATTCTTTAGGGAATACATAATTGTAATCCCACATGATGGGCATGGAGGAAGACTGGGAAACTCTTTAGGTAATACATAATTGTAATCCCACATGATGGGCATGTCTTCAAGCATGATTCTCTTTTTTTCCTCAATCATTTGGTCTAGATATTCTTGCTCATTAGAAATCAATATCCACACCTGAGATGATGATTATAAAGGAGATTAATTATCCTCTTTATGCTTGTAAAGAATTGGAGGATTCTTTGGGATATGAATAGTGATCTCCCTTTCTCAACAGTTGATATTGGCTTTGTATAAATATAGCCAATACATGCCCAAGATAGCATCGAAATCCACTAAAGGAAGTATGAAAAGATTTTCTAGGAGGATCTGTCCACAAACATTAACTAGGGAGGAGTTATAAACTATGGATGAAATAATTTCCCTATTTTCTATTCACATATATAACTCATCCTCCAAATTTTTCGGTGGTGTTTAAATAGTTCTAATAAACTTTAAAGATTTGAAAAAATGCATAAAACCAGAATCAAATAGTATTTTCTCTATTCTTGAATGAATAAATAGTGTACCTGTCACCACATCGTTGTCCGGATCCACCTCAGCAGTAGTGATAGAATAATCCCTTATTTTTTTCCTTGGATATTTTTTTGTTGATTTCCTCATAAAACCCTTGGATTAAGGAAATTGTTTGCATAATGCCCATGCTCCTTGTTGTTGTAACACTACACCACTAGCTAAGCATTGATCTGAACCTTCCTTCCTTCTCCAACATTAGCTGGATTTTTCATATCCCTTTAGCATTTCTTGGCCAGATGTCCCAATGTTCCACATTTAAAGCAATTCTTGGTTCCCTTTAGACAGTTCCCAAGATTCTTATTCCCACAATTTTTACAAGTGGGATATTCAATCTTCTTTACATCATCAGATTTGTTTGGTGAACCACCCATGTTATTCTCCATTTTTTATTTTCTTATCACTGGGCCCAAGAGACCCCATAGAGAATCTAATCCCAATTTCAACCTTGAGGGCACAACGGACAATCTCCTCATAACTGTCAAAGTTTCAGATCGCTAACACATTCCATAGACTCGGCTTTATCCTGGTAAAGAATTGATCCACCATGCTTTTGGTGTTCATGAAAAATCCAGAGGCGTAAATTTCAAGACTTGTAATTTTTTATTCATACACCTTGATAGACTCATCTTCCTTATGCTTGATACTGATGAAATCTCTTTTTATCTTGAGACGGAAGGTTTGAGGAAAATATTTATTGAAAAAAATCTTTTTCATTTCCTCTCAATCCATGGAATCAATTTCCTCTTAAGGCTTTGTATTCATGATTAACATCAACCACTGATCAGCTTCCCCATCAAAATGATAAACTGTCAGTACAAATTTATCTTTCTCTAAGAACTGGAGGACGAATAATACATTTTCAATAGAGTTAATCCACTATTCTGTGAGGTGGGGATTAGATGATACGCTAAATAAGGGAGGCCATTTTCACATAAAGAATTATATGGAAACCTTACCTTTCCTTGGAGGATGAGGGTGTTATAAATAATTCAAGTTATTATTCATAACTTGATCCATCTAAGAAAGTACTGTCATGATGTTTTGAGCACCCATTCTAGTCATATCAGGCATATCATTAGGTAAGTATTTACATTTATTATCACATTGATTGTTGGAACATGTTATTCTATTTCTCACCAATAACTAACAAAAATAATGTACAATTAGAGGTCTTGAATACTTTTTTATTGAACATAAAAAGGAAAATTTTGAACATAAAAGGTTAAAATTATAAAGGAAAAATATATCCTAAATTGTGATTCCTTAGTTTTAAATCTAGGTTATCCTTGTTCTATTAGTTAACTTATATTATTATGTGATTTTTTTTATTTTCTTAATAATGGTTTGTACTAAGCTCATGAATTTACCAAAGCATATCCCCTAGGATTTTCAATACTAAGAGTGCAGTAAGGCCCATTGTCATGTACCAGGATACCTCAGGTCAAGCCCAAAAATCCTTTTCAGAGTTTTTAATCCTAGTTATATCTATACCAGAGCCACCTCTACCTATTTGTATTCATACAAGGATGTATTTTCTTAATAAACAACTTACTCTATACTTACCAAAATTTAAGTATGACTTATTATACTTCATCTCATCCTTAAGTTTCTAACTAAAGTTCTCTATTATTAATATCCAAAAATAACTAAACCATCATCTAATACCAACTATAGTGACCCTAGCCTTTTACATATAATAATAAATGATTTTAATCATAATTATACATCAGAGTACAAGACAAAGATCATAAAGTCTAGTGTCTTGGAATACTAGGCACATAAAAATAAAAACATGGAACTAAATTTAAAATTTATTTATTTAGTCTTCATAAAGTGCCTATAAATTTCATTATGCTCATACATCTTTATAAGATAACCTGGTGATAACATAAACAAAGGGATGAGCTAAAAGTCCAGTAAAGGAACAATAATAAGAATAAGTCCTTAGCACTTCGGTTAGAAAACATGACATAAATAAATAAAATTAAATTTAACATAAGGAATCACAACATAAAAACATAGAGTCATATAAACATAGAATCAAAAAAATGTGGCAGCTACTTAAAACATGACTTTAGTACGAGTTAAGGCTAACCGCCAAGATCGTTTCTCATAGTATCATAAGCCAATGCTAACCACCATGACCGTTGCACATTACATCTCATGAGACTTAACTTTAACCAACTTATTGGAGCGCTATCTAGGTGTACCCATCTTCATATGTTCATGAACATGCTTTCCACATAAATAATCATACATAAACGTAAGGGAACCCATGGAGAGAAATGGGTATCACATTCCTGATATAAAGCATAATGAATGGAAGTATCTTAAAAGTGTCTATGAGAGAAAGGAATTAAAACATAAATGAACATTAATAAGGTAAAATAGTAATATATCATGGTATTTTATATAAAAAATAAGTGACAACATGTAAGAAGAGTATTTAGGAAATTCTTAGCATTAAAACATTTTAGTGCGGTATTAAGGAAAACACTAAAGATATTTTAAAATAAAAAAGGGAAAAATATTTTATATAAAACAAGAAATGAACCAAGAAGGTTTTTATAATAAAATTAATGATTTTATAAATACAATTGTGTCTTAAAATAGAGGATATATTTCACATGAAATTGGGTAAAAATTTGGGAAGTTCCCTTAAAATGAGTTTGCATACTAGGAAGTATCGAAGAGGGAATCACATAAAAACACATATATCACCGAAATAAAATGAGGGATGGATCTTGAAACATGAGTTTGGAGTATATTAACATAATTTATAAGTTGTAAATAAAAATAAAATACAACTTCATTTGGGTAATAATAAATATAGAGAAGCCCAAAAGAATAAATGCGGTTTAGGTAGAATTTCTTATGGATTATCGGTATGGTATCAGGTGTAATTAAGAGGGATTCATGAGAGATAAATGGTTTTATAATCACTTATAAATAAATATATATGTGTGGTGGAGGTTAAAAAACATACCCCATTATTACATATTACACATAAAATGGCACAACATAAAGGAAATTCTTGAATAAAAGTGAAATGGAGAGGATCCCTTACCTTAAATCAGATGGTGTTATCCACTTGTTATTAATGACATGAATAAAAAAATTAGGTTTATTAATTAATAATTAAATGAACTCTTATATATGTAATTTTTTTATTATAACCTTTATAAGTTCATTCAAGACATTTTTTATTGGTTAAAAGGTTCAATTTCATTATTCGAATCAGTTTTCTTCTGTGGTTTTAATGATCGGTTCATGTTTGGATAAACATGTATGATTAAGGTGGTTGTATAGAATTGAATTTATATTTTATTATTGATCATATAGAAGGTCACATGGTTTAAAACTTAATTTGGTTACTTTAAGTGAATTTTAATCATTATATAAAACATTAATGATAATCAATTAAATTAATTTTAATGATTTTTCTCACAATTAACTTGTTTGGTATTATTAGTTTAAATCAAGATTCCTTAAGTAATACATAAAATTAAATAAGATAAAATACATATATAATATTTTGGTTCAACCATCAAAAAATTTTCATGATCAAAATTGAATATAGTAATAGAAATCGATAACCCGTTATCCTTGATTGTTCTAAATTAACACATATCAAACAATGTTTTCATTTATCTCAAAGAAAAGGTGGGGAAAAGAGAGATACTAATGAATTATCCAATTATCATAATAGAATTCTAGTAAGTGTATTTAACTGTAGTTATCATACCATTTGGGTGAAGTTAGGTGAGGAAAGAAGCAAGATAAGAGAAGAACTTAAAAAGAAATAAAATAATTGGAAAGAGGAATTTGCCTCTTGATTTTATCTCCTTATAGAACCTATTAAAGTGAGAAGATTTGGTATTTTGAAGATACTATGGGATGTTGGACATGGGGGAGGATCTTGGGAAGAGATTTAGAAATAATATTGGCAAGGAACAAGGCCGGAGAGGAGTGAAGGGAAGAGATAATAATGAGTGGTATTTATAGTGGAGAGGAACATCTGATAGATATCAACAACATTATGGAATGCCCGAACCCTTTGTTGTATCTCCTCTGTAGGTGATGATGGCGGCCGTCACGCCGTCCCATCCACCTTTGATGGGGGAGGGAGAATCTTCGTCCCTTGGGAGAGCAGAGATCTTCCATCATTTCTCCGACCCTGATTTCCTCCCTCCTTTCCCGAATGTTTCTCTAAACCCTAAAGTCCCAAATCTGGTTGACGGGGTGCCGAATCTCCCCTTATCTTCAACTGAGTTTTTGGATTCCTCTAACCTATTAAACCTCACTATTGTAGCTCGATTCAAGGACAAGAGGCCTTCTGTGGATGAGTTTGACTGATTCATTTTCGGATTTTGGGATCTCCAAGAACGCGTGGTGGTAGGTTTACTTGACATTAGGCAGATAATGATTCGCTTTGAGCCGGAGGCTAATCTCATTCAAGCGTGGTCGAGGGCCCCTCAATTCTACAAGGGATCTCGTTTTCTACTCCTTCAATGGTCCTTTGACCTTCACATGAAACGGGACTCCCCTTAAATTGTGGTTTGGATAAGTTTACCTAAACTCCCCCTACTGTTTCAAAACCCTTCAATTATCAGGATGCTTGGAAATATGGTAGGCTGATATCTGTGCTCTAATAGTCTAACTGAGGAACTTTGTCATCCAGTGAATCCCAGAGTGTGCGTTGAGATAGATGCGTCTTGTACTCCTTTTGATTTTGTTTTTGTCACTATTGGTGAAGAGTACCGCTATATACATCTAGTTGTTTATGAGTATTAGATATATTTTTGCAGTTCTTGAAGGAGGTTGGGGAATTCAGATGAGGTTTGCCGAAGGGGACTTCCTCCTAGGCCGAGGGAGGGCAACTATAAAGGTAATTCTATTCCTTTACGTAGGGATATGGATTCTCATTCAGAGGTAGAGTTGGGTTCAGAACCGAGGCTGATGGAGTCTACTGTCAGAGGAAGGTGCTCTGAGGTGGATAACTCGACTTTGGATGGTAAATAAAATAAGGCTTGTAAGGTGACTTGTGAGAGTAATCTTGGTGCTAGAGCTTTGGTTGAGAAGAAGCTTGAGACTATCTCGGAAATGGATAGTGCTAAGGAGTCTCGGGGTTTGGATCCTTTGGATCCTCCTTTTCTGTCTTTGAGTAATAGATTTGGTAGCTTGAATGATGTTGTAATGAGTGAGTTCCTGGAAGAGGATGGCATTTCAGGTGAGATGAATGGTGAGGAAGTCTCAGAGGCTCATCCGGTTGGATGTTTGGAGATCAGAGTTGTTTTGGTCAGAGAGGGGGCTATGGAGGCTCTTCAAGAGGGAGACAGAGTTCAAGGTCCCACTGGCTTGTCCTTGGCTGTCAACTGTCTTGAGGGCAGGAGCTCCACTCAGGTGGAATCTGTTAGGAGACAAGAAGAGCAGGCTGATGGTGGCTTGATGGAGGTTCCTACGGCGATTGTGGACAATGTTGTCTCTGTGGGGGTGTTGCTGCTTTTGATGGAGAACTCAACTCCTGTTTCGGTTTTGGGGGACCAGGCTGGAAAAGGAAGGGAGATCCCCGAGGGAGGAAAAGAGAATGTAAGTGGACTTACTGGTCATTCTTTCAGTGATGTAGTTCAGAGTGGGAAGTAGAATCTGGTTGCTGTTGATGGGCCTTTTCCTGCAACTCCAAGACGTCGGACAAGGAAAGATTACTCATGTCTTTCACGACCGATGAAGACTCGTTCCGCCTCTAAGAGGAAAGATAAGGTGACTGGGTCTTTTGCGAAGAATATCGTGACCAATAGGGCATCACCGGACCTTCTGGAGCAGCTCAGAAATTGGGTTCAAAGTGCTAACTACTGGAGGCCTTCAGGTTGGGAAACGGCCTCGGCCACTAGAGAAGATGAGTCCGGCTGGGGATGCGGAGAGGAGTTTGGATTTGAGGACATGTAATATATGTTTGTGGGTTGTTCTTTTCTACATTTGTTTTGGTTTTTTTGGTTGTATGTTTGGGCACTGTAACCCATTAAACCGACTTATGAAAATCAAAAAGGGTTGTGGATTATAGTAGAGGGGAGGAGGGCTTTCATAATATTACAATCATTAATTTATTATTTCTTCACAAGACAAGAAATAGTGTGTATTTAGTGACCTATAATAGTAATAAATTTATGTGAGTTTGATATTTGGGTTCTTACATCACTTGTGATGGCAGGAATAGTGGATTTGAATTATAATATATTTATACAGTAAATTAATGCATTTTACTATTCACAAAAAAATCAAGTATTTTAGAAAAATCCCAAAAAATTCACCCTAACCATTTTTCAACATGTAGAATCCAAAAAGGAAATTCATTTTTCAAAAATAATTTTCTAAATATGATTAAATTTAATATTTAATTAAAATCATAATTTATTCTAAAAAATTGTTTTAAAACATTTATTCACTTATTCTAAAATATAGGTACATCATACTTTCACATAAAACATATTTATATACTATCAAAGGTAAGGTTACTATTAATTAGGGTATGTTACTATTAATAAGGGCAAAATTACTATTCATAAGGGTATGTTACTATTCACCAAAAATTAATTTGGTCATATTAGATTCCAAATAACTTATTGATCACAACCTTGTATGTAAGATTTTTGAAATTCAAATCACAAAAGTGACAAACTTACATTTAAAGGTAACATAAAACTTAGTAGTTCATTATGTTGTGATTTCATGTGATTATCTGACATAATTATAAGAATGAAATTTCCATTTAAAAACATTGGGTCATTACATAACACTTATATAAATTGAATATTTTAAAATGGATAAAATATTTTTAAAAATCATGTTCAATTTATTTTAATTATTTAAATTTCATTTTTATTCATAATAACTAGTTACCATGGGAAAACGTTTGTCACCGCAATAAAGAATCAATGGGTTAAAATGGGTTAAACTATGAGAAAAGGATTAGATATATCTCTAAAATTTTTCTAAATATAATTTTTTGAGTGTATTTAAGTCATACTATATTATAAATTGGACTCAATTTTATCAACTTTCCATGATATATACAATTATTATATTTTCAATTTCTGAATACTTACAAGGGTGCCACTCCTATCATTTATAAAAAGGAACTTCCTCTTCTCTCTTCCTCACACACTTCAAGAATCCTAAATCAAAAAATCACTAACCAAATCACATTAAAACTATACTCCCCACATTATATAGATATTGGTATCTCCAAAATACCAATCCTAGAATACTTAAGGTATAAGCCAAAGGAAGATATCCAAGAGGAGGAATAAGTATTGACTAAATTATTTCATGTTTATTTATTCTTATACCTCTTCAAAATATATTCTAACCATCCTAATATAATTAAATAAGCATCTTAAATATAATTAAATTTTATTTTGTCGACATAAAAATTATTCTCTACCTCATTTCTATCCTATGTAAAATGAAAATGTTTCTAGTTTGTGTGTGTACTACCACCTCCACGAAGCAATGTATTTTGTTTTTCATCACTGCATAACTTTGTTGGTTATAAGGATGAATTTAAGAAATATATATCATATCTATGGCATAATTATAATTTTTTATAATAATATTTTATCTAATTTTCCCCTCTCAGCCATTGGAAAATAGAGACATTTCTCAGGTGTATGTGAAAACTACCTCCTCCTTAAAGCAACATATTTCATTTTTAATTTCCACCATATATGAATGGTTTTATGAATGGAATGAATAAAAAAATGTGAAATTTATAAAATTTTTAAGGTTATATAAATATAATTTTGGAATTCTATTAAAAATATTAATATTAAATTATCATCATAATGTTTAACAACCTAAAACATGTTTTCCAAGTCACTTTGAAGTATTAACCCCTTACCTTTATTTTTATTTTTTATTATTTATATACCTCTTCTTTAATTTGATTTATCACATTCAGGACATGTTTTTTGAAATCACTAATCTTATATAAAAGTGATAATATCATTAAATAGTAATATATCCTTGCTCATTCTGTTTTAATAACATGTTCTTTTTTGGGTTGTTTTTACCACCTACATTAATGATATTATAATGTTAATGTCATGAATGATAAATGAATGTTATGTAAAGGTCATATTATGTAAAAATAATTAATTTATGATATTTTAAAAATTATATAATATTAATATATATGTATATGTTCTAATAAAATCAATTCTTTCTATGAAGTCAAAACTTTTAAAAAATGAAAATTTTAAGATTTCCTTGAAACTTATTGTAGAGACCTGAAGCCTGACGTACATAGACTTTACATTACTTTTTCAGAAATACTTATTACATAACAAAAACACACACACAAGGATTGTAATAGTTTAGTGTCTTTGGAAACTCGGAACGTAATCTTCTAATCGTGGTGAAAGATCTTCAATATCTCCCATAAAGATCTTCCCCTTTTTTTTATTACCTAAAACCTTTCTTTATATCCTGGGGAAAATAAAAAATAAAAGGGTGAGCTAAAATGCTCATTAAGGGTAAAAAAAAGAAATATCAATCACATCATATACATAAGCACATAACTATTGGAAATCTTAACCTGCAAAAGAGATCATAATTTCATAACATGGGGTAAATCATGGCAGTGAAATGTAATCACAATAATCATAACATAAAACATGAAACTTTGTGGCATTCACACATAATCATAGAGAATCATTTCTTGTTAGTCAAGACTCATTTCCAAGACTATCTTAGTGGACAAAGTCCCTTTCTGAATCGAGTAACCCTCGTTTCAGTCCTGTTTCACTGAATCGGTATAACCTACCATTCCAGCCATGTCTATCTCATGAGATATAAAATCTTTACCTAATGCATTAGAGGGAGATATAGGTCCCACCCATCTTATAATGAATCCTTTCTTATGTGTGCCACATAATCATAAACCATACATCATAGCGTAACCCATGTAATAAAAAAGGGATTCTTAAACAACATGACATCATAAAACAATTCATATAAGATAAAGGAATTCATAAAAATATTTCCATCACAACATAATCAAATCCATGTAATAATAGGGATAAAAAAACAACCCTTTTATTATCTTAGATGGAAAATAATTTTGATAAAATACTTGAACTCTATTCTTGAGGAAAATATCCTTTCTTCTTCAAAACCATTTTCCTTTCTTAACATGTCTTACAATTTTAAACAAAAAGAAGTTGATTAAAAATAAACTTGAAAACTTTTAAAGGAATCTTCTTGGAAATCCATTCATGCCGTATAAGTTAAAAAAACATTCTTCGTACTTTTGTCGGAAAAGTCAAAAAGTACCTCGTACGAAAAATGACAAAAGATTCCTTTCATATATATTACTAAAAACTCACCGAAGGGTAAAAATGGATTTAAAAAATTTTAGGTGGATGGAAATAATATTACATATTGATGAAACATGGGTGTGGATGATAAAATTGTAACGACCCGAAATTTTTTTAAATAATTTTTTTTTTCCTAATTTTATGTGTTATTATTATACTCAAAAAAAATGTTTTATTTGATAAACATGATTATAATTAAAATGAGATCAGTGGGTTTTGACTATTATATAACCATCGGTCAACATGACCGCTGTGAACAAAATGTTTTGATTATTGTCTCTAAATATAAGTAATCTTGGTTAATTATTATAGAAAGAAGATTCGATGGCCTCACCTAGTAGTCTTGGACCGATCGAAGCCCATCTAACAGAGCTTGGGAAGGAGGTAGCACCACTGGGCTTTGCTCTGGATCAAATCCAAGCCGAACTTCATCATGTGAAGATGGAACGAAATCGCCTTCGTGAGAAGTTCAAACTGATAGAAATTACTACTCGGGCAATGTTGACTGAGCCGCCCCAAGCTTCTATCACCCTAGCACACCTTACTCTTAGGTCCTATGCTGGTATTATAAGGGGTTATGTAACGAGACCGTAACTACCTTGTGTAATCCTTGTTTTAAATAAAAATTGGGATTTCTTCTTATGATGAAGTTTATGAATTTTGAAATGACCGGATAAATATAGTATGCATATTTTTGATGAATTTTAGAAAAAGGATATTTTAGATATGTTTATGTAAACCCTAAATAATTAAAAATGTGTAATTATTTTCAAAAAATGGTCTTCTGGAATTATGTTCAGTACTAAATTTAGAGTCTAATAAGATCAACTTGATTTTTGATGAATAGTAAATTATGAATAGTGATTTTATGATTAGGATTAGTAAAATGACCATATGGATTAGTAATCTCACTTAAAGAAAGTTTTAAAATAATCTAGGTACCTTGATTAAGTAATGTGATTCAATAAAATAGTTAAATAACGGTTTCATTAATTATTATTCAAGTATTAGTTTTTTCGGGTGAATAGTGTTTTTTAATTAAAAATTTAATTAAAAATAATTAGAAAATTATTTTTATAAAAATGACTTTATTTTTGAACTCAGAGCATCGATATTATGTTATGGTAATTTTTGGGGTTTTTTCTGAAAAAAATGAATTTTCGATGAATAGTGTTTTTATTTAAAAATTAAATTAAAAATATTTAGAAAATTATTTTTATAAAATGGATTTCATTTTTGAAATCAGAGCATTGATATTTGGTTAATGTGAAATTTTGGGATTTTTCTGAGAAAGTTGAATTTTCAGTGAATAGTAAAAATACAGTTTTAGGGTTTCGGTATGTTTAATGACATCATAACGGTGTCATGATGATGTCATGAGATCTTTTGAGGGTTGGCCGGCCAAGGGTGATGAATTATTGTTTTGGGGGCCCCATGTGGCCTAACTCCATGATAAATGACAAGGGAGAGCACATGGGTTTGAGAAAAGCACATGTGAGTTGTCCCTTGGCCATTAATGCCTTGTCCCCTCACTTTCCCTATAAATACCAAGCCCTCCTCTCATCCATTCGACTCCCCACTCATTCCCAACGAATTTCTGGTCTCATTACCTCCCAAGGAGTCCTCCCAAGGTGCCCCCAAGCCCTCAAGGTCCCAACCTTTGAGGTTTAAGAGTTACATTTTAAGGTAAGGGATCTGACCCCTCTCTTTCTTTTCAAGTAATCTCTTTTATGTCTTTTCTTTTATACTCCATGTTATTATGTTGGAGGATGTTATTTTATATTCATCCTACTGCCTATTTCATGTTCATATGATGAGAGACCCCCCCTTTCTCTCATCAATTTTTTTTAAGAATGTTTAAGTGGCGCCGTTAGGCTGCCGAATTTTTAAGGGATTCTTTCACCTTCCTTGTTTTCAAGTTCTATTTTCATTCAAGTCTTTCATGTTCCTTTTTGTTATATTGGGGTATGATCTCTATATATATCATACTGGACTCTTATTTTCATATGATTGGAGACCCCATTTGATCTCTTCAATTCAGTATTTTGATGTTTTAAGTGGCGTCGTTAGGCTGCCGAATTTTTAAGTGGTTCTTCACCCTTCTCGTTTTGAAGTTCTACTTTCATGTCAATTATTTCAAGTTCCTTTTTGTTATATTGGGGTATGATCTCTATATATATCATACTGGACTCTTATGTTCATATGATGAGAGACCCCATTTGATCTCTTCAATTCAGTATTTTGATGTTTTAAGTGGCGCCGTTAGGCTGCCGAATTTTTAAGTGGTTCTTCACCCTTCTCATTTTGAAGTTCTACTTTCATGTCAATTCTTTCAAGTTCCTTTTTGTTATGTTGGGTAATTATATCTATATCTATCATACTGAACTATTATGTTCACATGACGAGAGATCCTATTTGATCTTTTCAAATCATTTTTGTTGAGGTTTAAGTAACGTCGTTAGGCTGCCGAACTTTCATAAGAGAAATCTTTTTTTTTCTTCCTTCCATGTTTTTCATTTCAAATGGTATGTCCTTGAAATCTCATTACCATGATCATGTATCCTTATTATTCTGTCCATGAACTATTTTATGGGTCATTTATGAATGTTTGACCCATTTTACCTCTCTTTTAATGTCTTCTAAAACCTCGGAACATTGCCGTTATGCTGCAGAATTTCTGTCTCAAAATGTCTATCTCTTTTTCTAAAGTCCTTTTATTTTATTAAGTGAATACTCAAAGATCTTTCTTCTAAAGGGGTATTCACATATATACCAAAATGTTCTATTTTAAATTCTGGGATTTACATACATGATACCCACCTTCCTTTTCTGTGGGTTTTAAAGTGATATAAAGATCATGTCTTTAAAGCAGTTTTTAAAAAGTTATGATTATGAAATGAAACCCATTTCCTTTATGCTATATGGGTTATTTATGAAATGTTTGATGATGATATATGTGGCTCACATGATAATAAAGGCAAATTTAAGGGTGCGCCCTGATAGCGCTCCAATGCATTGGGTAATGATGTAACCACTAGAGATTACAATTTTCACGATACCTTGGTGAATAACCTTGGTAATTTTAAAATGTCACCTTGGGGATGGACCTTGGTGATATGTTCATGATTGTCTATGTTAAATGATGTAGCCACATCTTAAAGTTATGAAAAAGTTTTATTTTTATTATGATATACCTCATGATTTCATTTTCATGCATTAAAGTTCTTTTCATGACTTTATTGATGTATCTCAAGTTCATATGTAAAATGTTTCACTTGTTTCCCTTGCTG
Organism: Viscum album; assembly: GCA_963277665.1. Lineage (NCBI taxonomy): Eukaryota > Viridiplantae > Streptophyta > Magnoliopsida > Santalales > Viscaceae > Viscum > Viscum album. The sequence continues at coordinate 95,341,150 of OY728142.1, read as the reverse complement.
GGCCTTCTGCTCACCCTTCCTTTTGATGTATGTCCCCAGGTTATGAGATGCAGTAATGAGCCTAGGGTGAACATGAGGATAATCCTTTCAAGTGTTTAATAAGAATGTTTTTTTTTGTTTCATGTTTTATGTTCCTTGTTTCCAAGACACTAAACCTTAAAGATCCTCAGTTCCGTGTATTGGAATGAAAAGTTATGTTATAAAAAGACGGGATGCTATAGTTGTTATCAAAGGATGGTTTAGTTATTTGTGGAAATTAGGATATGAAAACTCTAGGAGGAACCCTATAGAAAAGTTTAATATAGGAAATCTTCCTGGTATTTTGGTGAGTATTGAGTAAGGGGTTGCCAAGAAAATACATCCCTGTCTGGATACGAGCAGGTAGAGGTGGCTCTGGCACAGATGTACATAGGGGTAAAACCCGAAAACACCGCTTTGAGCTAGACTCGAACGGGAACTGGTACACGACAACGGGCCTTGCTGCACTCTTGGTTACGACACTCCCGGGGGATATGCTTTGGTAAATTCATAAGCTTGGTATGAACCATTGTTAAAGGAACAAAGATAAAATAAAACAAAGGTTCACATAAGAATATATGATCATTCATAACCTAGATGGGAACCTAGGAGATCACAAGTTAGGGTATACCTTTCATATACAAGTTATCCTTATATGATTTCAGTTCCTTTTCATGATTATTAGCTAAGTACTTAAGCCCCTAATTATGCTTTCTCTTCTTAGTTAATGGTGGGAAATGAAAGAACATGTTCCGACAACCAATGTGATAGGAAATGCGACGATTTTCGTATTAATATGACAGGGATGATTAGGGGATTAAAATATGATTATTATTTTGGAAGACGTTCATTATTTTGGGAACCATATTTGATCGAGGTAAATAGATTACTACGGTATTTTCATTGAGGAGTAAGGTTGACTTATATTTTGAAGAATCGATGAATTTAAGGTGAACATATAGTAATTTAGGTTACTTATGGGAATGACTAACCTGTCTTGGGTAAAATATGTTTAGGTTAGCTACTTTTTTATAAGATGTTAGGAGTGGTTGATGTTGTCTGGAGATGAACAATGAAGTTGTTTTGGAAGACTATGTTATCAAATCCTTATTGTATTTGGGTTTCAATATTAGTTTGGTTTGTTTTGAGGAATTTTAAGGACCGTTATTTATGGAATGGTCTATGATGAACTTTGGGTAGTACCATGGAACTTTGATGATTTAAAAGTAGTTTCCATTCCTATGGGATTCTTTCTTTTTGAAGAGTTGTTTTACCTTAACCTTTCTGTTTTTGGGATAATGTTTAAAGATAGAAGAAATAGATAGTTAATATTTTGTTGATTATGTGATTCTATAGAAGATGATTCTTGTGCTTTTATGAGACCAAGTGTTTTTGAATTCTCATCATTTGGAGAAAAGATTATTGTTGGTAGGGACTTGTTAAAGGATGAAACTCTACTTGAAGGTAGGTATATTTTCTTATGTTTTTGTTCTATGTAGTAAATGAAATCCTCAAAATTATGAAAAGAAACGTAAAACAAAAATGTTGTTGGTTTACGTTTCCTACTAGGTAATCAAAGACCGTTTACACACATCATAAGTTTGGGATTTTCTCATGGTTAACTTTCTCCTAATCATGTTCTCTATCACTCTCCCTCAGAAATTGACCCTTTGTTTTTCCTCGATGTCCATGTTTTCCTACATGGAACCCTAGTGTGGGTTAACTCGGGTGACCATTGTACTTCCCTTTCTTTATTTTAAAGTAATAGTTTTAGTGACTCCTTTTTCGATGTGGGACTTTCAATAAAATTTCAAAACCCAATTTTAAAATTGCGAGGACGCAATTTCTTAAGGGGGGAAGATTGTAACGACCCGAAATTTTTTTAAATAAATTTTTTTTTCCTAATTTTATGTGTTATTGTTATACTCAAAAAAAATGTTTTATTTGATAAACATGATTATAATTAAAATGAGATCAGTGGGTTTTGACTATTATATAACCATCGGTCAACATGACCGTTGTGAACAAAATGTTTTGATTATTGTCTCTAAATATAAGTAATCTTGGTTAATTATTATAGAAAGAAGATTCGATGGCCTCACCTAGTAGTCTTGGACCGATCGAAGCCCATCTAACAGAGCTTGGGAAGGAGGTAGCACCACTGGGCTTTGCTCTGGATCAAATCCAAGCCGAACTTCATCATGTGAAGATGGAACGAAATCGCCTTCGTGAGAAGTTCAAACTGATAGAAATTACTACTCGGGCAATGTTGACTGAGCCGCCCCAAGCTTCTATCACCCTAGCACACCTTACTCTTAGGTCCTATGCTGGTATTATAAGGGGTTATGTAACGAGACCGTAACTACCTTGTGTAATCCTTGTTTTAAATAAAAATTGGGATTTCTTCTTATGATGAAGTTTATGAATTTTGAAATGACCGGATAAATATAGTATGCATATTTTTGATGAATTTTAGAAAAAGGATATTTTAGATATGTTTATGTAAACCCTAAATAATTAAAAATGTGTAATTATTTTCAAAAAATGGTCTTCTGGAATTATGTTCAGTACTAAATTTAGAGTCTAATAAGATCAACTTGATTTTTGATGAATAGTAAATTATGAATAGTGATTTTATGATTAGGATTAGTAAAATGACCATATGGATTAGTAATCTCACTTAAAGAAAGTTTTAAAATAATCTAGGTACCTTGATTAAGTAATATGATTCAATAAAATAGTTAAATAACGGTTTCATTAATTATTATTCAAGTATTAGTTTTTTCGGGTGAATAGTGTTTTTTAATTAAAAATTTAATTAAAAATAATTAGAAAATTATTTTTATAAAAATGACTTTATTTTTGAACTCAGAGCATCGATATTATGTTATGGTAATTTTTGGGGTTTTTTCTGAAAAAAATGAATTTTCGATGAATAGTGTTTTTATTTAAAAATTAAATTAAAAATATTTAGAAAATTATTTTTATAAAATGGATTTCATTTTTGAAATCAGAGCATTGATATTTGGTTAATGTGAAATTTTGGGATTTTTCTGAGAAAGTTGAATTTTCAGTGAATAGTAAAAATACAGTTTTAGGGTTTCGGTATGTTTAATGACATCATAACGGTGTCATGATGATGTCATGAGATCTTTTGAGGGTTGGCCGGCCAAGGGTGATGAATTATTGTTTTGGGGGCCCCATGTGGCCTAACTCCATGATAAATGACAAGGGAGAGCACATGGGTTTGAGAAAAGCACATGTGAGTTGTCCCTTGGCCATTAATGCCTTGTCCCCTCACTTTCCCTATAAATACCAAGCCCTCCTCTCATCCATTCGACTCCCCACTCATTCCCAACGAATTTCTGGTCTCATTACCTCCCAAGGAGTCCTCCCAAGGTGCCCCCAAGCCCTCAAGGTCCCAACCTTTGAGGTTTAAGAGTTACATTTTAAGGTAAGGGATCTGACCCCTCTCTTTCTTTTCAAGTAATCTCTTTTATGTCTTTTCTTTTATACTCCATGTTCTTATGTTGGAGGATGTTCTTTTATATTCATCCTACTGCCTATTTCATGTTCATATGATGAGAGACCCCCCCTTTCTCTCATCAATTTCTTTTAAGAATGTTTACGTGGCGCCGTTAGGCTGCCGAATTTTTAAGGGATTCTTTCACCTTCCTTGTTTTCAAGTTCTATTTTCATTCAAGTCTTTCATGTTCCTTTCTGTTATATTGGGGTATGATCTCTATATATATCATACTGGACTCTTATGTTCATATGATGGGAGACCCCATTTGATCTCTTCAATTCAGTATTTTGATGTTTTAAGTGGCGTCGTTAGGCTGCCGAATTTTTAAGTGGTTCTTCACCCTTCTCGTTTTGAAGTTCTACTTTCATGTCAATTATTTCAAGTTCCTTTTTGTTATATTGGGGTATTATCTCTATATATATCATAATGGACTCTTATGTTCATATGATGAGAGACCCCATTTGATCTCTTCAATTCAGTATTTTGATGTTTTAAGTGGCGCCGTTAGGCTGCCGAATTTTTAAGTGGTTCTTCACCCTTCTCGTTTTGAAGTTCTACTTTCATGTCAATTATTTCAAGTTTCTTTTTGTTATATTGGGGTATGATCTCTATATATATCATACTGGACTCTTATGTTCATATGATGAGAGACCCCATTTGATCTCTTCAATTCAGTATTTTGATGTTTTAAGTGGCGCCGTTAGGCTGCCGAATTTTTAAGTGGTTCTTCACCCTTCTCATTTTGAAGTTCTACTTTCATGTCAATTCTTTCAAGTTCCTTTTTGTTATGTTGGGTAATTATATCTATATCTATCATACTGAACTCTTATGTTCACATGACGAGAGATCCTATTTGATCATTTCAAATCATTTTTGTTGAGGTTTAAGTAACGTCGTTAGGCTGCCGAACTTTCATAAGAGAAATCTTTTTTTTTCTTCCTTCCATGTTTTTCATTTCAAATGGTATGTCCTTGAAATCTCATTACCATGATCATGTATCCTTATTATTCTGTCCATGTACTATTTTATAGGTCATTTATGAATGTTTGACCCATTTTACCTCTCTTTTAATGTCTTCTAAAACCTCGGAACATTGCCGTTATGCTACAGAATTTCTGTCTCAAAATGTCTATCTCTTTTTCTAAAGTCCTTTTATTTTATTAAGTGAATACTCAAAGATCTTTCTTCTAAAGGGGTATTCACATATATACCAAAATGTTCTATTTTAAATTCTGGGATTTACATACATGAGACCCACCTTTTTTTTCTGTGGGTTTTAAAGTGATATAAAGATCATGTCTTTAAAGCAGTTTTTAAAAAGTTATGATTATGAAATGAAACCCATTTCCTTTATGCTATATGGGTTATTTATGAAATGTTTGATGATGATATATGTGGCTCAAATGATAATAAAGGCAAATTTAAGGGTGCGCCCTGATAGCGCTCCAATGCATTGGGTAATGATGTAACCACTAGAGATTACAATTTTCACGATACCTTGGTGAATAACCTTGGTAATTTTAAAATGACACCTTGGGGATGGACCTTGGTGATATGTTCATGATTGTCTATGTTAAATGATGTAGCCACATCTTAAAGTTATGAAAAAGTTTTATTTTTATTATGATATGCCTCATGATTTCATTTTCATGCATTAAAGTTATTTTCATGACTTTATTGATGTATCTCAAGTTCATATGTAAAATGTTTCACTTGTTTCCCTTGCTGGGCCTTCTGCTCACCCTTCCTTTTGATGTATGTCCCCAGGTTATGAGATGCAGTAATGAGCCTAGGGTGAACATGAGGATAATCCTTTCAAGTGTTTAATAAGAATGTTTTTTTTGTTTCATGTTTTATGTTCCTTGTTTCCAAGACACTAAACCTTAAAGATCCTCAGTTCCGTGTATTGGAATGAAAAGTTATGTTATAAAAAGACGGGATGCTATAAAAATACACCCCAGTAAATACTTACGAATAAACAATCTCGGATAAAAATGAGATTGTGATATTTCCCTTACCTTAGGTCCGACTTGCTTTATAAGTGTCCGAACCTCCTGTATAATGATTTAAATAATGTCATTTACTTATTACAGAATCATATTCATTGTTATGATATCATATATGGTTCACTTATGACTTTATATTACCCGTTCTTTTGTAAATTCCATGTTAAAGAGCGTTTTGGGTAAAATTGTTTCATTTGTCGTCCGTGTTTTGACTTGTAATTATTCATATGATTACTTAGATCATGATTACTTAATTCCAGAACATAAAAAATGATTTATATATATATATATTCAGGATATACATATATATAATAAATCATTAAAGTGAAAGAAATACACCGTTCATGGAGACGGTAGTCCGTACGTACGCATGAACGCTGTTTTCGTTTCCTTATTGAATTGAATGGAATTAAGTAGATGACATACATATAAATATATAAATAAATCCAGTATCATTATTATGTCATATATTTCATTAGAACATATTATATATGAATGGTTAATCATTGAGAATGAATCTCATCGCGTCGTGGAGACGGTAGTCCGTACGTACGCACGAGCGATGATATCGTTCCCATGGTCGAGTAATTGTGTTGAAGTGTATGTATAATATTTCAGTATCAATATCACTTTATAATAATCATATATAGTTACTCATTACACCTTTATATCCATCCAATTAAGGTGGTGGTGGAAAATAGATTACACCACGACGTGGAGACGGTATTCCGTACGTACGCACGCGCGGTGATTTCCTTTTTCCGTAGGATGGATAGAAGGTTAATTAGGGTTGTTTCATATTTATAATAACATATCAGTATGTAAGTAATACTGATGTTATTACTTTGTCATGAAACAACTAAATAAGAAGAAGTTGAAGAAGAAAGAAATTGAAAAGATCGGTAACGGATATTACCTCTTCTTTGGAACGCCTTTTCTTAGCCTCCACTTAAAGAACTAAGGATGGTCTTTGAAGAAGACCAGGACCTCTAGGATGATACTATGGAAGTGGAGAGGAGAAAATGGCAGGGTTTGGCCGAGCTTGAGTGCTCAAATTGGTGTGAGGAGGAGGGGGAGGAGGTGTCCTTTTATAAGGGAGGAGAGGGGCACCTTTGGAATAACTAAAACTATTATTTTATTATAAAGTCAAATTCGGTTTTAAATAGCTCCAAATTGATTTATTTCGAAGATAAAGTGGGGATGGGTTGAAATCCTCTCATACAATAGTATTTAGACAAGTTTAGGTTATTATTTTAATCTTATCAATTAGATTTAACTCTAAGTTAAATAATTTAACTTTTACTGTGTCTTTTTGTTTTCTTACACTATATGTTTAATAAACTTACCATAACAAGCCAAACGAACCCCAAGTTGTTTAGTATTAATATATATAACCTTATCTAAGTCATTTGGCCGAACCTTATATTTTTAGGAATAAAATAACAATTAATAATATAATATTTGATTTAAAAACTATTTTTGTGTCAATTTTGACACTATTTGATATATGATTTTTGTGAAAGTCATAACAGAATTATATGTTCGAAAAAAGTTGATTACATAAACACTAATATATCATAGTAACCTAGAAAATTAGTGAAATTCATAAAAAGTCTTAAATTACATTTATTTTGGTATTTATAATATCAATTATTTCAATATTTCATTAATAAGATAATTACTGCATAATCATTGTGTCATACATAAATTAAATTATTTGATGTCTAAAAATTAAAAATAAAATACCATTATGTAGGAAATCTTTTTAGCTTTCTAATGAATATTTACAATAGAATTTATCTTATGTATAACCCTATATTACAATTGTTTTAGTAAATAAACTTTGATTTTAACTCTTTTAACTCTTCTTTGAATTAAATAATAATAAATGTCCTAATCTAATCCAAGTGGGCCTAAATGATAATATTTTACACTTAAGGTTGTTTTTGGTCGAGATACACTTGTCCAATAGGATTAGGACATGTGTTAAGTTAATATTAATATCATTTTTACCCTTAATGACCCTATTTACTTTTAACCGTGGTAAATAAAAGTAAAAAGTTACTATTCACCAAAAATTATTTTCATCTCATTGAACCACATTTTACTTACTAACATCAACCGTGTCTCTCAGATTTTTGAAATTCCATTCACAAAAGCGGTAAAATTAAGTTTTATGAAAAATTCAGTTTTTTAACTACCACTTAGTAGTTTCACTATTCATCAAAAATTGATGTTTTTCAGAACAATGCCAAAATTTCATCCTAATCTATATTTCATATTCCGAATTCAAAAATGAAGTCTATTTTACCAAATTCATAACATAGAATTTGTATTAATTAATTTTATAATTAAATCTCGCTGTTAAAACAAATAGCGTGTTTTTAAGAAACAATATCTATCAAAAGATTGACACTTGATTATGTCTGGTTTAAATGTGAAATTACATTCAATGACCAACATTGTTTTAAATTGTAAAAATATATTCTAAATATACTTTAAAACCATTCAATATTATAATTTAACCACATAATATATTATGATGAAAAAAGTTGTTTTTAATTAAAATATAGCGTGTTTTTACTATTCATTAAAATATGAAAGTTATCGGAAAAATATCAAAACTTTATCTAATGTAAATTTTTACATCCTAATTCAAAATAAGAATTTTATTTTGTCAAATTGAACATATAAACGTGTCAAAAAGTAGATTTAATGTGGGTGCTCCATCAAAAGGCGGCAAAACTGCATTTTTTGAAAAATACTTATTTTACCCGAAAAATTTATTTTGTTCTTATACCATGTTCTAGAAAATGTGTAAGATGAATAATAATGTTATAAAATTAAAAATTTAGTTAATACTATTCATAACGGCTAGTTCATGACAATATTATAATAATATATCATTGTTTATTAAAACCCGGTATTGCGTACAACACACGCTATCGAGGAAGGTCGTGATTGCGTGTAATGCAAGCCAAGTCAGGGTTGCGTGTTGTGAAAGAATCCTTTGTTGTTTCTTATAACATAATCCAACCATATTTCATTTATACATTTAATATATATATATATATACTCAATGTTGCGTAGAATAACTATTATCAAAATTGTGTGTAACACAGTCCAAGAATAGTGTTGCGTATACTGCAAGCTAATACGGTGTTGCGTATAGCGCAAGGTAATCTTGGTGTAGAATACAACACAAGAAATTAATGAAATTAAAATAATATTTTTCATAAAATCTCGGGGTGTTACATTCTACCCCCCTTAAAATGAATTTCGCCCTCGAAATTCGTCGGGGTTATAAATGGTTTACTATTTGAAAGTTTCTTTGATAGAAACCCACATCGTAAAAAGAATACAAAAACATGGCTTTAAAAACTAAATTATGAAATGTAACGATTACCCAAATAAACTAATCACTGGGTTTCCACATAGGTGAAAATATGGATATGGAAGAAAAATCTAACCATCATGTTCTGATGGAGAGTGGTAGAGAACATGGATATGGAAAAGCCAACAATCACAAATCCATAAATTTGTGACGATCTAAGGTACCATCTAATTAATCATATATAAGAGCACTAGGACAACATTTTTGGTTTTCAAGATCGTTTCCCTAAAGTTTAAGAATTTGAATCAGAATAAATACTTACTTTATTTTGGTACTATCTCACTGTTGTTCGTGCCTTGAACAATTTCCACTTCATCTCTTAAATAAATGAAGTTTAATTTGTTATTCGTGAAGTGTTAGCAGATCATGTGATAGAATGACGGGTCATTCCATCTATCTCAAACAAAAGGTTAGCAAAAAAATTATATACATAAGTCGATCTGTAGTGAGATTAATCATATATGGTTCCTAAAATGGACTTATACATCATATGTCATACATCTTAATATAATAAAACTAGTTTCTACAAAACAGGGACTTCCTGTAGGCCAGTGGTAGGTGATAAAGGCCAGTCGCACTTCGGTTGTGGGTTCGATTCCCACGGCCTTGTCCGACGCGATGGGCTGTCGCCCGTCCTGCAGGTTGTCCTTTTTCTAAAACTATATTACTACAACATCCCATCAATAATATCGAATAACTTCTATCCTTAAACAATACTATCTTATGTCCAACATAATCCATTCCAATCTTTAGGCTTATCCATAATACTGCAGTCCACTCTCATAACATAGTGAAAATGATTACCAGAGATTTAACACCATCGTCGATCCCCATATATCATAAGATATGTTTTGTTGGTCACATTCCAAACATTCAAAGTCCTTAATCGTGTATTCTCTTGAATACCTTAGTGAAAACATGAATGCAGTTAAAAGTTAACACTTTCCACATACCAAAATCCTCAAAATTCTATATACTCAAACCATGATATCACTTAGTCCTTATATCAATCATGAGCTCATGAATACTGTTAAACATTTCATTTTCTCATTTTCCCTTTATTATGCGCATATCATCTTATTTCCAAAAATATCTCAATTACTTTGAATACCACATTAGACCAATACATAAATATTCCAATACTCCATGATACAATATTATTTTGGAATCCCATTACATAAACACTTAATCATTCCACCACATCGTTTTCATATTCAACATCGCCAGTAGTGATCACATGTGACTTCCCTTTGTCCTTTGCCTTCAGTGGTTGCTCATGTCGATCATCACTAACCCTTGGATTAGGGCATTTATTAGCATAATGCCCCATTTCCTTGCACTTGAAGCATTGAAGTGTTGGTGGTGCGTTCTCTGTAGTGTTTGCTTTATTCACATCATTAGAATCCCTTTTTCCATTACTTTGACACTCAGCTGCTCGATGACCTTCTTTTCCACACTTAAAACATTTTCTAGTCCCTTTAAGACAATCTCCACCATGCTTCTTTCCACACATTGTGCATAAGGAAACATTCATCTTCTTTTCACCATTATTCTGAGATTTCTCCTTGAACTCCATCTTTCGTTTCTTGTCAAAACCATGAGATGGATATGTAACACCAAATTCCATTTCTACCTTGATAGCACAACGCACAATTTCTTCATAGCTACTAAAGTCTCTTATAGCTAATGCCCTTCGAAGACTTGGTTTTAAGCCACTGAAAAATTGATCAACTTTACTTTCAGTTTGGATGATAATGCCAGATGCATACCTTGCAAGTCTTGTAAAATTTGCTTCGTATATACCAACAGATTCATCATCCTTCTGCTTCAGCTCAAGAAACTCCTTTTCCATCTTTGTTCAAAGAATACGAGGGAAGTACTTACTGAAAAACAAGTTCTTGAACTCGTCCCATTCCATGGACTCAATTTCATCTCTTTTCCTCGTATTCTTGATAAGATTCCACCATTGATCAGCTTCACCTTCCAAACGATATACTGCTAAGATCATGCTCAGAACATTGAAGAACTGAAAATATCTTTTCAGTGGTACTGATCCATTGTTCAGCTACAAGTGGATCAGAAGACCCACTGAAAGAAGGTGGACGTTGCCTCATGAAGGACTCAATAGAATATTGTTCCCTTCTCTGCTCATTTGGAAGTCCAGAATGATTCATAGCTTGTGTAAGTATAGCAATAAGATTTTTCACTCCATCTCCCATAACATTTGTTTGTTCAGGAGGGCAATCATTTCATTGTCCATTGCATTGATCAACACGGTTCCTTCGGGTTCCAGCCATCGTCTAAAACCCAAAAAGAATAGTGTGAGAGGCAAAAATCATGCTAGGGAAAACAACATAATAAAGGGGGAGTACCTTCAATACCAAACATCTTAGGTTTAATTCTATGATTGTTAGAGTAGTTCTAGTACTATAACCTATACGTATACTTAACCTTAGGGACATCCCTAGACATACCGTAGAAATATCTCTAGGGATCTCACTAACATTTTCGCATCCTAGTTTCCAAAGGTTGACTAAACCTTTCCTCTGATACCAACTGTAGATACCCGAAGCCTGACGTACATAGACTTTACATTACTTTTGCGTAAATACTTATTACACAACAACAACACACACACAAGGATCGTAATAGTTTAGTGTCTTTGGAAACTCGGAACGTAATCTTCTAATCGTGGTGAAAGATCTTCAATATCTCCCATAAAGATCTTCCCCTTTTTTTTCTTACCTAAAACCTTTCTTTATATCCTGGGGAAAAGAAAACATAAAAGGGTGAGCTCAAATTCTCAGTAAGGGTAAACAAAAGAAATATCAATCACATCATATACATAAGCACATAACTATTAGAAATCTTAACCTGCAAAAGAGATCATAATTTCATAACATGGGGTAAATCATGGCAGTGAAATGTAATCACAATAATCATAACATAAAACATGAAACTTTGTGGCATTCACACATAATCATAGAGAATCATTTCTTGTTAGTCAAGACTCATTGCCAAGACTATCTTAGTGGACAAAGTCCCTTTCTGAATCGAGTAACCCTCGTTTCAGTCCTGTTTCACTGAACCGGTATAACCTACCATTCCAGCCATGTCTATCTCATGAGATATAAAATCTTTACCCAATGAATTGGAGGGAGATATAGGTCCCACCCATCTTATAATGAATCCTTTCTTATGTGTGCCACATAATCATAAACCATACATCATAGCGTAACCCATGTAATAAAAAAGGGATTCTTAAACAACATGACAACATAAAAAAATTCATATAAGATAAAGGAATTCATAAAAATATTTCCATCACAACATAATCAAATCCATGTAATAATAGGGATAAAAACACAACCCTTTTATTATCTTAGATGGAAAATAATTTTGATAAAATACTTGAACTCTATTCTTGAGGAAAATATCCTTTCTTCTTCAAAACCATTTTCCTTTCTTAACATGTCTTACAATTTTAAACTAAAAGAAGTTGATTAAAAATAAACTTGAAAACTTTTAAAGGAAGCTTCTTGGAAATCCATTCATGTCGTATAAGTTAAAAAAAACATTCTTCGTACTTTTGTCAGAAAAGTCAAAAAGTACCTCGTACGAAAAACGACAAAAGATTCCTTTCATATATATTACTAAAAACTCACCGAAGGGTAAAAATGGATTTAAACAATTGTAGGTGGATGGAAATAATATTACATATTGATGAAACATGGATGGGGATGATAAAATACACCCCAGTAAATACTTACGAATAAACAATCTCGGATAAAAATGAGATTGTGATATTTCCCTTACCTTAGGTCTGACTTGCTTTGTAAGTGTCCGAACCTCCCGTATAATGATTTAAATAATGTCATTTACTTATTACAGAATCATATTCATTGTTATGATATCATATATGGTTCACTTATGACTTTATATTACCCGTTCTTTTGTAAATTCCATGTTAAAGAGCATTTTGGGTAAAATTGTTTCATTTGTCATCCGTGTTTTGACTTGTAATTATTCATATGATTACTTAGATCATGATTACTTAATTCCAGAACATAAAACATGATTTTTATATATATATATATTCAGGATATACATATATATAATAAATCATTAAAGTGAAAGAAATACACCGTTCATGGAGACGGTAGTCCGTACGTACGCATGAACGCTGTTTTCGTTTCCTTATTGAATTGAATGGAATTAAGTAGATGACATAAATATAAATATATAAATAAATCCAGTATCATTATTATGTCATATATTTCATTAGTACATATTATATATGAATGGTTAATCATTGAGAATGAATCTCATCGCGTCGTGGAGACGGTAGTCCGTACGTACGCACGAGCGATGATATCGTTCCCATGGTTGTGTAATTGTGTTGAAGTGTATGTATAATATTTCATTATCAATATCAATTTATAATAATCATATATAGTTACTCATTACACCTTTATATCCATCCAATTAAGGTGGTGGCGGAAAATAGATTACACCACGACGTGGAGACGGTATTCCGTACGTACGCACGCGCGGTGATTTCCTTTTTCCGTAGGATGGATAGAAGGTTAATTAGGGTTGTTTCATATTTATAATAACATATCAGTATGTAAGTAATACTGATGTTATTACTTTGTCATGAAACAACTAAATAAGAAGAAGTTGAAGAAGAAAGAAATTGAAAAGATCGGTAACGGATATTACCTCTTCTTTGGAACGCCTTTTATTAGCCTCCACTTAAAGAACTAAGGATGGTCTTTGAAGAAGACCAGGACCTCTAGGATGATACTAGGGAAGTGGAGAGGAGAAAATGGAAGGGGTTGGCCGAGCTTGAGTGCTCAAATTGGTGTGAGGAGGAGGGGGAGGAGGTGTCCTTTTATAAGGGAGGAGAGGGGCACCTTTGGAATAACTAAAACTATTATTTTATTATAAAGTCAAATTCGGTTTTAAATAGATCCAAATTGATTTATTTAGAAGCTAAGGTGGGGATGGGTTGAAATCCTTTCATACAATAGTATTTAGACAAGTTTAGGTTATTATTTTAACCTTATCAATTAGATTTAACTCTAAGTTAAATAATTTAACTTTTACCGTGTCTTTTTGTTTTCTTACAATATATGTTTAATAAACTTACCATAACAAGCCAAAAAAACCCCAAGTTGTTTATTATTAATATATATAACCTTATCTAAGTCATTTGGCCGAACCTTAGATTTTTAGGAATAAAATAACAATTAATAATATAATATTTTATTTAAAAACTATTTTGTGTCAATTTTGACACTATTTGATATATGATTTTTGTGAAAGTCATAACAGAATTACATGTTCGAACCAAGTTGATTATATAAACACTAATATATCATAGTAACCTAGAAAATTAGTGAAATTCATAAAAAGGCTTAAATTACATTTATTTTGGTATTTATAATATCAATTATTTCAATATTTCATTAATAAGATAATTACTTCATCATCTTTGTGTCATACATAAATTAAATTATTTGATGTCTAAAAATTAAAAATAAAATACAATTATGTAGGAAATATTTTTATATTTTTAATGAATATTTACAATCGAATTTATCTAATGTATAACCCTATATTACAATTGTTTTAGTAAATAAACTTTGATTTTAACTCTTTTAACTCTTCTTTGAATTAAATAATAATAAATGTCCTAATCTAATCCAAGTGGGCCTAAATGATAATATTTTACACTTAAGGTTGTTTTTGTTCGAGATACACTTGTCCAATAGGATTAGGACATGTGTTAGGTTAATATTAATATCCTTTTTACCCTTAATGACCCTATTTACTTCTAACCGTGGTAAATAAAAGTAAACAATTACTATTCACCAAAAATTATTTTCATCTCATTGAACCACATTTTACTTACTGACATCAACCGTGTCTCTCAGATTTTTGAAATTCCATTCACAAAAGCGGTAAAATTAAGTTTTATGAAAAATTCAGTTTTTTAACTACCACTTAGTAGTTTCACTATTCATCAAAAATTGATGTTTTTCAGAACAATGCCAAAATTTCATCCTAAGCTATATTTCATATTCTGAATTCAAAAATGAAGTCTATTTTACCAAATTCATAACATAGAAGTTGCATTAATTAATTTTATAATTAAATCCCGCTGTTAAAACAAATAGCGTGTTTTTAAGAAACAATATCTATCAAAAGATTGACACTTGATTATATCTGGTTTAAATGTGAAATTACATTCAATGACCAACATTGTTTTAAATTGTAAAAATATATTCTAAATATACTTTAAAACCATTCAATATTACAATTTAACCACATAATATATTATGATGAAAAAAGTTGTTTTTAATTAAAATATAGCGTGTTTTTACTATTCATTAAAATATGAAAGTTATCGGAAAAATATCAAAACTTTATCTAATGTAAATTTTTATATCTTAATTCAAAATAAGAATTTTATTTTGTCAAATTGAACATATAAACGTGTCAAAAATTAGATTTAATGTGGGTGCGCCATCAAAAGGCGGCAAAACTGCATTTTTTGAAAAATACTTATTTTACCCGAAAAATTTATTTTGTTCTTATACCATGTTCTAGAAAATGTGTAAGATGAATAATAATGTTATAAAATTAAAAATTTAGTTAATACTATTCATAACGGCTAGTTCATGACAATATTATAATAATATATCATTGTTTATTGAAACCCGATATTGCGTACAACACACGCTATCGAGGAAGGTCGCGATTGCGTGTAATGCAAGCCATGTCAGGGTTGCATGTTGTGAAAGAATCCTTTGTTGTTTCGTATAACAGAATCCAACCATATTTCATTTATACATTTAATATATATATATATATACTCAATGTTGCGTAGAATAACTATTATCAAAATTGTGTGTAACACAGTCCAAGAATAGTGTTGCGTATACTTCAAGCTAATACGGTGTTGCGTATAGCGCAAGGTAATCTTGGTGTAGAATACAACAGAAGAAATTAATGAAATTAAAATAATATTTTTCATAAAATCTCGGGGTGTTACACTTATCATCAGAAGTTCCATGAAATAAAAATTTAACTCTATAATCATAACAAATACATATATTAAATTATAATAAAAATTATAAAAGTGATTAAACAATGACCACGATGCAAGGACCAAATGCACTGAATCAAAACATACATGTGAATAAAGACAATTAACAAATAAACTTTGATTTTAACAAATAAGTTTTGGTAAATAGAAAATAATAAATTATAATATAATAATATAAGGTAATAAAAATAAAAATATAGTTCTCTTGAACATTACAATATGTCTAAATTTATTATACAAGAGGTTAGAATGTATTCGACCAAGAGAAAGTATGCGGTTTGGGGATTCTTAACTCAATTTCCTTTCATTCACTTATTTATTAAATTTGTTATTCTAAGGTTGTGTGTGTTATGAAATATAATTGTATTATGTATTATTTATATTTATTTTATTTGGATTTATATTTTTTACATAATTTCTTCTTTGATTTATTAAACTTCAAATTTTATGATCTTTATAAGGGTTATTGGTCTCAATTTCAATTCATTGAGACAAGATTCATGTTATGCACCCTGATTTATTTTATATGGTTTATTTAAAGCTACATTAATGATAATAGACATATTATTTCATGGATATGATGTTTTAAAATGAATTATATTATGTTTCTTTATTGAATGGATTTTGATTTAATCATTACAAAATTTGTAAGGTTTTCTCATCTCAAACTTCTTTCTTGCAACAAGTTTTGATTGATGAACTAATAATCATTTATATTGTGTCTATATTGCCTCTTGGAAATATAATTTCTTGAATCTATTTACAATCATAGTTTTTTAAATTACTTCTCACGTTATTTCATTAAAAAAGTTTTTCAATTTTAAAAATTGTAAGGGATTTTTTTTAAAACTATTTTAAATTAATTAAACTCTTAATCTTCCATATTAATTTTCTTAAAAAAATTAAGTAATTTTTTATCTTTAATTAATAGTTTTATAAACTTATTTTATACTACCTTTTACTTTCTTTAAAAAAATTAAAATGATTTTTTAGGTTTTTTCAATATGACTCAATTCTGAATTTCTTTATAAAGGTGTGAAAATAATGTTTCTTAATGTATACTATACAAATTTATTTTCCCATAATCCTGAAATTTCTTGATTATTAATATTATTTCCAATTTTTCCATTTTTTTCAATTAAAATAATTTATACATTATTCTGTGAATTTTTAGTTTTTTAAATTTTTTCAAAAATAAAGTATATTTCATCTTGTTTTCAAAGTATATTTCAAAATGCATTTATAAAAGGGTTTTTAATATATTTCAACTTATTTTAATTGATTCTTATAATTAACAGGGAATATTATTAAATTATACTATCAATATTTTTCTATATATAGATTGATATTTTGTTTTAAATAAATATTGTTGTTTCTTGTTTCTTTTTCATCAGTTTACTAAGCTATAATTGAATATTGGTTATTTCTATGATTTTTATTATAAAATAAAATCTATTTGTAATTTGTTCATATCATGGTTCTTATAAATTATTTATGATTATAGGTGATCATGTGATATTGTTTTTCAATGTATTGGGTAATTATTTAGTTTTTTAAGAAAAAATGTAGAGAAAACTAATTGGATGACACCCAATGGAATTAACTAGTTGTAAGTTATTCCAACATGGGTTAAACATGAGTGAACATGGGTCATGAAAATAATGTTCCAAAATAACTATAGAGTTTTTCTATGCTTGATATGAGTTCTAATAGTTCCCTTTAACAAATTTTTATTTCACATATATCCTTATCGGTGAATCATATGTCTTATTTCCAATGTTATTCCAAATATTGATGCCATGAAACATGATCTTTGGATCATTTTTTGTTGGGTATGAATATGTTATACTATTCAGTTTCATTATTTTTTCATATGCTTATGTGAATATTATAATCACTTATAATATTTGACTATTAATTCCTAAGTTTAATATTTTTAAATGTTTAAGATCACCCTTATTATGTTTCCATATCCCTAGTTTATGAATAAGAGTAATACATAGTTAATATCTAGAAGGATATCATGTGTGTATTTTGTTTATGAGAGGTGTTGAAGTCTTATTATAGAATAAATGTTTTAGGTTATAATAGGAATAATTCACACTTGATGAGATATACATGTGTTTTTTTATATAATAGTTTTCCTAAATCTCTAACACCATAAACCTAAAAGTACTTGGGTATATAAATGACTCTAGTTTTGATAATGAAATTTATATTATATAATTCCAAATTTGGGTCACCTCAGTTGGAATTAAATCCAGAATGTAAAGATTATGTTTTTAGCAGAATATCTGGGAGTACAGGCTTGGGAAATTATATAATTTTGGGACATTATAAGGTTTTAAAAAATCTTTTTAGTTTTCATACCTCCTACTACACTATAATTTCAATCATGAGGGTACAATAAGATGTTAAAATTGTGATATGTTGTTATAGATCTTCTATATTTTTTGGATGTTGGGAATGTGTGATTTCCAAATTTGGGTATAGTATGATTCAAATCCACCCACTAATAATATGGTATTCTCTCCATCTATACTAGTATGTATCTCCCTTTATGGATTCCATCAAGAAAACAAGGAATGTAATAGACTCAAAGAGCTCTGGAGGCACTATCTCCTAGGATGATTCCTGAGTAGATGTAATTGGAAGAGCCTTGTAATGTTGGTGTGTTTGTACCTATGATTGATAACAATATTCATTAAATTTAGGATAAATGGCCTTGATTGATGACATTTTTTATACTAATGAAATTAATTATTGATAATCTGTTGATGTTAGAGTTAGTTAGATTAGTTTCCTTATACCTAGGTTTATTAGATGACCTGAATACACCATTAATGGTTGATCAATTTAATCTTATTTGAGAAGCTTCACCAGAGGAGGCATGGACTTCTTGCCCTTAGAGATACACTTAGTATGAATATTAACTATGAGTAATTTAATGTTTATTTTCATTATCTTTTCCAACTTATATTTATATTGGGTATTATTTTCTCATTTTTAAAAAGTTTTAAATTGTTTGGGTAGTGGATCAGTTATATATATAGCTACAACATTAAATTTTACATACTTAAAGCTCATAGGTTTGGTAGGAAATAAATATTTATGGGATCTCCCAATTCATGAACCTATATTTGATTTCAAGTGTACACATCCTATTTGTTCAATTTTGTGTGAATCACATTCTAAACAGATACCTCCTTATTATGTTATCCTATACTAGTATCATGTTCCATATTATATGAAGCATTTACATTAACAATATTTACTTACACAAATCATGTGGTAAGAGTAAACTTCCCCTATATGTCAGGGTAATAGGGAGACTCATTATCTTCTATGTATCCTTTGATGTGTAAGTCAGAATAACCTTCTATTATTACCTTTTTGTGGGTTTATTAGGAATAAAAACCCTAAAAATATTTTCTTTTTTACTCCCGATGTTACTCTAGAAATGGTATGCTAATGGAAATCCTAAGTGAATCTATTATAATTTTCACTAAACTTGATCATGATGGGGGGGGGGGATGAATCCTAATATTTAATAAGATAAAACCTTGAATATTATTATTCTAGATCCACTCCAATTATATAAAAGACTAACTTAATCAGAATATGAGAAAATAAAAATTCCCTCAACCCTTTGGGTCAGGATAGACACCACTTAGAAAACGTCATTACTACATCCCATTGTGAGTTTAATGATTTGGGGGGTAGTAGTATTGGTAAAAATTCCCCCATCCCTATGGTCTTGATGTAACTCTATCCTACCACCCAATTGGTTTTTTCACTATTCTACTTTTAGGCTCACAATTTGGTATGATTTGGGTATAATTATCATTATAATAACCCTATATAAAATGACTTATCCATTAAAGTTGGTTTTACTTTCAAGAGACCAACTTTTAACAAATTGGATTTCTTTTTCACGTTTTTGGAATTTTGATTCAAGATCCTAGCAATAGTTAGTTCCCATTGAGTTTTTTTTGAACTTTTAGGATAATAGTATTTTGTTGGAATGAATAACTAGAAAATAAAAAACAAGGAAAAAATAGTTTTACTGAGTAAATTTCATAATAAGATTCCTTACAAGAATAACCTTGTAATCTTGTATGTGTAGTGAAATTCAAAGCTCTATATTTTTTCCAACCTCTAATGAATAATTTCGATGAAACATAGTCCATAATATGGTAGAGGTTCTTCAAACCATTGAGGTGGGATTATTGAAGGAACTCACACTATTTCCATAATTTTGGGTTGTAATCCACTGAGAGGGAAACATGATCTATATGGTGATAGTTATCATTCAATTCGTTAATATGGGTAGTGTATTCCCTATAGGTAGTATACCTATATTTTAGAAGATAAAGTGTCACAAATATGTTGAAATGAATATGAGGTATGTAATCCTATTTCAAGGTCTTAGAAACATAATAACAAGATTTGATTATGGAATTGAACATGATCAGTATATTTTATTAATCCAATTCCCCAAAAAGGATATAAGAATTTTCATTATCTTCACTGAGAGGTTCCTCCACCAAATCTTTCCATAAATGTCCCTTTCCCCCCATTTTATCAAGAAGATTGGGATAATTTTTTATATCATATGTCATATTCATGGTTTTTTAATATCAAAGATGGATTGACGATGATGGTCTTCTCAACATTACCATTGGATGTGGTAGAACACAACTAGATAAGGTTTGACCACCTAGAACATATGGATTTGTATTCTCCAATGCCTATCAATATAATGGAAGATTCATAATCATTATAATGTGAGGAAGACCTTTTTTCCAAGGATAAAAGTTATTATAAAGAGATCCTTTACAACAAGTTTCATGGGAAGTACCTCCATGATCATAAATTTCTTGTTTATTACTGTATGGAGGTCCTCCACTTTACTCAAATTTTTTTATAAATAAGAATTCTAAAATATATAACTTGGTGAGGAAATCTAGAACTATTTTATATAACACTATATGAAGTACCTTTATAGTTGTAACTTTTTTTATTACTTATATGGGGATGACCTCTATTTCTTATTTATTATGCTTTAACATTATGGGGAGCACCTCTCTGGTCACTAACTACAACTTGATTAATAGGGAAAGACCTCCCTGCATATTAAGTTTTATATTATGGAGAGGACCTTTGAAACTACAATCATAGGGTGGACCTCCAAGATCATTGTATAATATTCCACTGCGTGGGGATCCATGGATAGTCTTTAAGAAGACCTAACTATAACATGCATAAATATTACATAATTTTACATGAATATTCATTACATATTATAATAAGTCACACAAAAAAACCTATAGGATTAGTGTATTTATAAATTATACTTATAACTAGATTATTCTACAATCATTCTTTAATATTGTAACACCCCAAGATTTCATAGTATGTTATTTCTTCAAAATAATTCAATAACTTGCACTACACGCAACACCGAGTTCAATCACACCATGACTTACAAAAAAAAGCCATTCAAAAGAGGTTATGAATAGTATTATCTAAATTTTAAACTTTATATAATCCTTATAATTTTAGAATCCATATTATGAGTTTCTTAGATATAATGCAAGAACAAATTCATTTTCAGTATTGCACTTTTATCAACTTTTAATAGTGAACCCTTTTTAAATACAATATTTTAAGCTTTTTGACTATATGGGGACATCAAAAAATTTAAAATGAAACATCTCAAGCTTCCACGGTACGCTTTCCTTTGAATAATACAATAGCGTGTGTTGTATGCAACACCGAGTTCTAACAACCAATCAAACTAGCCGTTATGAATAGTAATACCTACTTTTTAAAATTATATAAATTTTATATTTCAAAACGGACTTCATTTTTGGATTCGGAATATCTAATTTAGCCTAAGGTGAAATTTTGGTACTTTTCTGATAACTTTCATATTTTGATGAATAGTGAAAATTACTAAATTTTAATTAAAAACAACTTTTTGAATCAAAATAATTAATAGTGATAAATTATGAATTTTAGTAGTTTTAAAGTATATTTAGAATATATTTTTACCATTTAATATAATGTTGGTCATTGGACATAATTTTACAATTAAACCGAACATAAACAAGTGTCAATCTTTTGATAGTTATTATCTCTTAAAAACACGCTTTTTGTTTTGACAGCGGGAATTAATTTTAAATTAATTTCTGCCACTTCTGTGTTTTGAATTTAGGAAAATGGATTCCATATTTGGAATCAGGATGTTCAAATTGTGTAAATAGGTAACTTTTATTTTTAGACATTTTGAATAATTACTGCGGTAAATATTTTATTTACCATGGTTAAGGGTAAATCCGGTAAATAAGGGTTAACAAATAATATTATAATAATACTAAATTACCCTAAAACGTGTCTTAACCCTATTGGTTGATACATGGTCGACCATGGGCATCTTTGGGTCGATTTTGGGACCCCATGGATCCACTTGTAAGTGATAATGACACTTTATTTTAATTAAGTTAAAATTAATACAAAAATGACACAAGCATATATCTTTTAGAAAAACAATTGTTACATAGGGTTATATATGTTGGATTTTAGATTATAAATATTCATTAGAAAGCTAAAAAGATTTAATACATAATTATAGTTTATTTATAATTTTTAGACATTAAATAATATATTTTATTTATGACACAATGATGATGCAGTAATTACTATAACAGTGAAAAATTAAAATAATTGATATTATAAATACCCAAATAAATATAATATGAAACTTTTAATGAATTAAACTAATTTTCTACGATAATATGATATATTAGTATTGATTTAATTGACTTTTTTCTAAGTAATCAATATTTTATGAGTTTCACAAAAATCAACTATTGAATAGTGTCAAAATTGACATAAAAGAGTTCTTAAAACAAATATTATATTATTAATTGATATTAAATTCCTAAAAATCTAAAGTTTGGCCAAGAGACTTATATCATGATAGGTTCATCATTAATGGACCACTTGGGGGTCTCTTGGATGTATTTAGTAAGGTTATTAACCATATTATATAAAAATACAAAGAGACATTGTAAAAGTGAAACTAATTAACTTAGAGTTAATACTTAAAGATAAGGTTAAAATAAGTACCCAAACCTGTATAAATTCTATTGGTTGAGTTTTTTTCGACCCATACCCACCTTAACCTTTGAATAATCAACATTGTATCCATTAGAAACCGAATATGAATTTATTATAAATTAATATTTCTAGCTTTTCCAAAGGTGCCCCTCACCCCTCTTATAAAAGGGCACTCCTCCTTCTCATTTCTTCACACCTTAAAAGCATTTTGGTTTGGCCAAACTCTGCCCAAATACTCTCCCAACTTCCCTCACTACAACCTAGGGGCCTTAGTTTGATCAGAAAGCCAACCTAAGGAGCCCTTTTGATCAAATCAAAAGGAAGAACCCGAAGAAGAGGTAATGATTTCACCACCCTTTTCTAAGTTCATTTCTTCTTCCACTTCTTATTCCTTTTTTGTTACCATTCTAAAATAATAAATCCAGTATCATATATATACTGTGATGTTATTATAAATATGGTACAACCATATTCAGTATTCTATCCACCCTTTGAATAACATGTCACCATACGTGCGTACGTACGGCTTACCGTCTCCACGTCGTGGTGTAATTGTTATTCAATATAATATTATTTGGATGAGTATAATAATGATGTGTAACTCATGTAAATAATAAATATAACATGTTAATGATTCTGTATATATGATATACCATCCATTTATATATTATTTTAATATCAAAAGAATGATATTGTCGCTCGTGCGTACGTACGGACTACCGTCTCCACGAACGCGATGAGATTCATTCTCCATCGTATCCATTCAAGTATAATTATCATTTGATGATTTAAAAAATTATTTTTAAGGACTTGATATCATTATGGATATGAATAATATAAAACCTATCCTTTACAAACATGTCTTACGTAACAAAACATATAAAAGAAAACAAGTAAGTTAACACCCGAAACAACGATAATACTAAGATATTATTATCAAATCAATATTAAAAGATCATATATGATATCATATTAATGTATATGATTATTGTATAATTTAATAACAATTATTTCACCATTATACAGGAGGTTAACCTACCCCAACCAAGGAAAAGTACAAGTTAAGGGTTATTTCACAATCTCTTCATTATCCGAGGTTGTTTATATGTAATAATCTACTGGGATCTCTTTATCATCCACATCCATGTTTTCTTAAAAATGTATTTCAAAACATTTTTTATTATTTACAATAATATGGGTTAAAGTCATTTATACCCTTGTTTGACTTGTTATAAGAGGTTTATAAAGGAATCTTTCCGTCGTTTTGAAGACAAGGTCCTTTTTAACCTTTTCGACAGAATTAAGGTAAGAATGTTTTTTTGACTTATACGGTGGGTGCGGCTATTTTCCGCCATTATAAAATCCTCAAAGCTTCCCTTACAAGCTTATAAGAATATTTTCAAAGAAAATGTTTTATTTTATATGGATCTTAAATGATTTCAAAATAAAAGGAGATATTTCTTTAAAAAGAATTTTGATTTCATCTATGTCAACATCCTTTGATGGATTTTAAGATTATTTGAAGTTGATTTATTATGATACAAAACTTCTATATTGTATTGAATGTTTTGTGATATGTTTGACTGTGGATGTGCTATTTTTATACCATTCATAGTTTATGGTGAAATTATTTACATTTCGTATGCTAGTTTTAATACAAATGTTTATGTTATGTTTAAACCTTTTCATATGGGAATGCATTCGACTTAGTAAGTGACGGGTGGAGCCCGCTATAGCTCCTCGATGCATCGGTAGGTCTCATGAGAAAAACTAGTGTCTTGGCACAAGGCCTTGACAAAATCTTATTTGTAGTCTTGGCACGAGGCCTTGACTATGTGGTTATGATAGTCTGGCATTATGCATTCCAACATTATGAAAGTGGTTATTGATTTTTTCATGTGATTATTCGATTAGTAGAATATCCATGTGAATAAGTAAATGGCATTATTTCATTTTATTTATTCCATACCATGTTGAAAGTTTATGTTTCAAAGGCTTTTGTTTTAGTTATACATTGCCTTAAATGTTTATTCTTATTTATGAAAGTTTCCGCTATATTTTTATCCTTACTGGGAATTTGAGCTCACCCCTTTTCTATGTTTTATTTTTCCCAGGAAGTGAAGAAGTAAATTATGAATGACCTATAGGGATATTATGTGGGGATATGAGTGTGGTTTGTGGAGACAATATGTTGTTGTTGTAGTTTTTCATTTTATGATGTAATGTAAGACTTATGAATATATCTAGTGTTTCCAAGGCTACTAAACCAATCGGTCTTTCGAGATTTGATCTTTCTTGTGATCATGCCAATGTTATGTAATAATGCACCGACTCTGGGTAACTAGGGTCGGGGCGTTACAGTTGGTATCATAGGAAGTTTAGTACAAACCTTGGAAGGTAGATTTAGATAAACTCTGATTAGAGCACGTAGACCTACGATGAACTTTGAGGATTAGTATAGAAGAACTTCCTAGAATTTTGGTATTGTAGAGATTTTGTGAGTTTTCCGAGCAATACATCCCTGTCTGGATACGAGCAGGTAGAGGTGGCTCTGGCACAGATGTACCTAGGGGTAAAACTCGAAAACACCGCTTTGAGCTAGACTCGAACGGGAACTGGTGCACGACAACGGGCCTTTCTGCACTCTTGGTTATGATACTCCTGGGGGATATGCTTAGGATAATTCTCATTTTCTTTACAAACCATTATGAAGGGTTTATGAGTATATACATCCTCAAATGAGACATTTTTATGATTATGGATTATATCCATAAATAGTTCAATTTATGTTAAGTGTTTTATAAGTATGGGATTATGTATTTTGATTCATAAACTGATCTAGTGTATGCCATTGTTTAGAAATGGCGCCCAGTAGAAGGAATGAGAACTCCAGAAATGCACATGATCCAAAGAGAAGGAAGGATCATATCTTTCATGGTCTTAAGCTAGAATTTATAATAGAAATAGTCTCCCATGTATTATCATCATATGAAGAAATAATATCATGTGTTGATAAGATAAGTAAAGAGTTTACTGAGTCCTATGGCTTTGAAGGGAAGCAAGAGAAGAAAAGGATGGAAGAGAGAAAGATGGATAAAGGGAAGAGGGAAAAGAACAATTTTCCTATATGTGGTAACTGTGGAAAGAAACACCCTGGAACTTGCCTGAAAGGAATGTGAGTTTGTTATAAGTGTGGAGGAAAAGGGCACAAAGTATGTGACTGCAAGGGTAAGAAAATGGTTTTAAATGTACAATGCTTCATTTGCAAGGAGTTTGGACACTACGCGAATCTATGTCCCAGTCATCAGACTATGCCGCAAATGATGTTATTGGATAATAATCAAGTTATGATACTACCACAGATGAAGAGGAATGATTAGAGTTCTTATGTTGATAATGTCAATTGAGTGTTGTATCAACAATGTACTTGTTATAATAATTATGGAGTATATAAGGATTGTACTGCAGTACTATTTCATTAAGGACTTGAGATTGTGTGGAACAAAGAAAAGTGACTCAATAGTATGATAAATTTTTGGAAAATATATGGTTGAGAGAATGATAAACCATAATATAGTTTTGATACCGAGGTAGTGATTTTGGAATAATACATGATTGCTTTGGATAAATTATATTGGATATTCATGACTACCTTGGAACTGATTAATGATTTGTATATTCCATCATTGTTGGGGTTTAAAACATTTTTGGATTGATGAAGTATATCCAGCATTCTATATGGAATAAGGGAGCATGAATGTAATCAATAAGGAATATGGTAATTTAGGATGTTTCAGTGTATTAAAAGAATACATGATGAAGGTATTCATATGCTATTACGGGGTAAAAAGGATCTACATTATGTTTACCTTCCTTATAAATGTTGTACTGTGAGTTTGGACAGAAGTATTTTGGATAGTTCTAGTTTGGATTATTTTGGATTGCCATAAAAGGACGACCCGGAGGTCGGGCGGCAACTTGTCGCGTCCGGCAAGGCTGCGAGACTTGAACCCGCAACCGAAGGGCGACAAGGGTGTATCACCTGCCACTGGCCCACGAGATATCCTGGATTAAATAATGTATTTTTATTAAAAGATCTTGTAGATGAATTATAAATTCGTTTATTTTGGAACCCTATACGAATAGTGTAAATAGAATTTTTTAGGTTCTATTATCTTTTAGAGTGAAAGATGAGTTTGTGGTAGAAATTTATTAATGGATAAAACTCTACTTATAAAGTAAGTATATCTCCTTATGATCTTATCCAATCTCATAAATAAATTCCTCAACATTAAGAAAAGGAACTTAGAACAAAAATGTTGTCCTAGATGGTACCTTAAATCATCACTAATTTATGGCTTTGGGATTGTTGGCCTTTTCATAGCCATGTTCTCTACCACTCTCCTTCAGATAATTGATGGTTAGATTTTTCTTCCATATCCATATTTTTTTACATGGAACCCTAGTATGTGTTATTTTCGGTAATCTTCATACTTTCCACTTTTTGTTTTAAATAGAGGCCTCATTAATTCATTTTTCGATGTGGGATTTCAACTAAGATATTTTGAAATGTCAAAAATGTGTTATCCCAATACCCTATGTGTTGTTGAACCGATGGTATTTCAAATCATCATAGATTGATGAGTTTAAGGACCTCAATTTTATACTTGTTTGTGATTGATGACCTCAATCACTACCTATAAATATTTCCGTTTTCCTCCAATTATATGTCTCTAATTGCCACCAATGTTCTCCTAATCGAGATCATAATTTGGTTGTGACCCTTTCATTTCTCTTTTCCTCATATTAAGACTAAATTTTAGTAACCCAATTTCTGATGTGGGTTTTCCCACAAATATATTTTCTACTTTAAACCGTTTATTTTCGAAGAACAATTTCAAATTGCGAGGACGCAATTTATTGAAGGAGGGGAGAATGTAACACCCCAAGATTTCATAGTGTGTTATTTCTTCAAAATAATTCAATAACTTGCACTACACGCAACACCGAGTTCAATCACACCATGACTTAAAACAAAAAGCCATTCAAAAGAGGTTATGAATAGTATTATCTAAATTTTAAACTTTATATAATCCTTATAATTTTAGAATCCATATTATGAGTTTCTTAGATATAATGCAAGAACAAATTCATTTTCAGTATTGCACTTTTATCAACTTTTAATAGTGAACCCTTTTTAAATACAATATTTTAAGCTTTTTGACTATATGGGGACATAAAAAAATTTAAAATGAAACATCTCAAGCTTCCACGGTACGCTTTCCTTTGAATAATACAATAGCGTGTGTTGTACGCAACACCGAGTTCTAACAACCAATCAAACTAGCCGTTATGAATAGTAATACTTACTTTTTAAAATTATATATATTTTATATTTCAAAATGGACTTCATTTTTGGATTCGGAATATCTAATTTATCCTAAGGTGAAATTTTGGTACTTTTCGGATAACTTTCATATTTTGATGAATAGTGAAAATTACTAAATTTTAATTAAAAACAACTTTTTTAATCAAAATAATTAAAAGTGATAAATTATGAATTTTAGTAGTTTTAAAGTATATTTAGAATATATTTTTACCATTTAATATAATGTTGGTCATTGGACATAATTTTACAATTAAACCGAACATAAACAAGTGTCAATCTTTTGATAGTTATTATCTCTTAAAAACACGCTTTTTGTTTTGACAGCGGGAATTAATTTTAAATTAATTTCTGCCACTTCTGTGTTTTGAATTTAGGAAAATGGATTCCATATTTGGAATCAGGATGTTCAAATTATGTAAATAGGTAAATTTTATTTTTAGACATTTTGAATAATTACTGGGGTAAATATTTTATTTACCATGGTTAAGGGTAAATCCGGTAAATAAGGGTTAAAACATAATATTATAATAATACTAAATTACCCTAAAACGTGTCTTAACCCTATTGGTTGATACATGGTCGACCATGGGCATCTTTGGGTCGATTTTGGGACCCCATGGATCCACTTGTAAGTGATAATGACACTTTATTTTAATTAAGTTAAAATTAATACAAAAATGACACAAGCGTATATCGTTTATCAAAACAATTGTTACATAGGGTTATATATGTTGGATTTTAGATTATAAATATTTATTAGAAAGATAAAAAGATTTCCTACATAATGATATTTTATTTATAATTTTTAGACATTAAATAATTTATTTTATTTATGACACAATGATGATGCAGTAATTACTATAATAGTGAAAAATTAAAATAATAGATATTGTAAATACCCAAATAAATATAATATGAAACTTTTAATGAATTAAACTAATTTTCTAGGATAATATGATATATTAGGATTGATTTAATTGACTTTGTTTGAAGTAATAAATCTGTTATGAGTTTCACAAAAATCAACTATTGAATAGTGTCAAAATTGACATAAAAGAGTTCTTAAAACAAATATTATATTATTAATTGATATTAAATTCCTAAAAATCTAAAGTTAGGCCAAGAGACTTATATCATAATAGGTTCATCATTAATGGACCACTTGGGGGTCGCTTGGATGTATGTAGTAAGTTGATTAACCATATTATATAAAAATACAAAGAGACATTGTAAAAGTGAAACTAATTAACTTAGAGTTAATACTTACAGATAAGGTTAAAATAAGTACCCAAACCTGTCTAAATTCTATTGGTTGAGTTGTTTTCGACCCATCCCCACCTTAACCTTTGAATAATAAACATTGGATCCATTAGAAACCGAATATGAATTTATTATAAATTAATATTTCTAGCTTTTCCAAAGGTGCCCCTCACCCCTCTTATAAAAGGGCACTCCTCCTTCTCATTTCTTCACACCTTCAAAGCCTTTTGGTTCGGCCTAACTCTGCCCAAATACTCTCCCAACTTCCCTCACTACAACCTAGGGGCCTTAGTTTGATCATAAAGCCAACCTAAGGAGCCCTTTTGATCAAATCAAAAGGAAGAACCCGAAGAAGAGGTAATGATTTCACCACCCTTTTCTAAGTTCATTTCTTCTTCCACTTCTTCTTCCTTTGTTGTTACCATTATAAAATAATAAATCCAGTATCATATATATACTGTGATGTTATTATAAATATGGTACAACTGTATTCAGTATTCTATCCACCCTTTGAATAACATGTCACCATACGTGCGTACGTACGGCTTACCGTCTCCACGTCGTGGTGTAATTGTTATTCAATATAATATTATTTGGATGGGTATAATAATGATGTGTAACTCATGTAAATAATAAATATAACATGTTAATTATTCTGTATATATGATATACCATCCATTTATATATTATTTTAATATCAAAAGAATGATATTGTCGCTCGTGCGTACGTACAGACTACCGTCTCCACGAACGCGATGAGATTCATTCTCCATCGTATCCATTCAAGTATAATTATCATTTGATGATTTAAAAAATGATGTTTAAGGACTTGATATCATTCTAGATATGAATAATATAAAACCTATCCTTTACAAACATGTCTTACGTAACAAAACATATAAAAGAAAACAAGTAAGTTAACACCCGAAACAACGATAATACTAAGATATTATTATCAAATCAATATTAAAAGATCATATATGATATCATATTAATGTATATGATTATTTTATAATTTAATAACAATTGTTTCACCATTATACAGGAGGTTAACCTACCCCAACCAAGGAAAAGTACAAGGTAAGGGTTATTTCACAATCTCTTCATTATCCGAGGTTGTTTATATGTAATAATCTACTGGGATCTCTTTATCATCCACATCCATGTTTTCTTAAAAATGTATTTCAAAACATTTTTTATTATTTACAAGAATATGGGTTAAAGTAATTTATACCCTTGGTTGACTTGTTATAAGATGTTTATAAAGGAATCTTTCCGTCGTTTTCAAAACAAGGTCCTTTTTAACCTTTTCGACAGAATTAAGGTAAGAATGTTTTTTTTGACTTATACGACGGGTGCAGCTATTTTCCGTCGTTATAAAATCTTCAAAGCTTCCCTTACAAGCTTATAAGAATATTTTCAAAGAAAATGTTTTATTTTATATGGATCTTAAATGATTTCAAAATAAAAGGAGATATTTCTTTAAAAAGAATTTTGATTTCATCTATGTCAACATCCTTTGATGGATTTTAAGATTATTTGAAGTTGATTTATTATGATACAAAACTTCTATATTGTATTGAAGGTTTGGTGATATGTTTGACTGTGGATGTGCTATTTTTATACCATTCATAGTTTATGGTGAAATTATTTACATTTCGTATGCTAGTTTTAATACGAATGTTTATGTTATGTTTAAACCTTTTCATATGGGAATGCATTGGACTTAGTAAGTGATGGGTGGAGCCCGCTATAACTTCTCGATGCATCGGTAGGTCTCATGAGACAAAATAGTTTCTTGGCACAAGGCCTTGACAAAATCTTATTTGTAGTCTTGGCACGAGGCCTTGACTTTGTGGTTATGATAGTCTGGCATTATGCATTCCAACATTATGAAAGTGGTTATTGATTTTTGCATGTGATTATTCGATTAGTAGAATATCCATGTGAATAAGTAAATGGAATTATTTCATTTTATTTATTCCATACCATGTTGAAAGTTCATGTTTCAAAGGCTTTTGTTTTAGTTATACATTGCCTTAAATGTTTATTCTTATTTATGAAAGTTTCCGCTATATTGTTATCCTTACTGGGCATTTGAGCTCACCCCTTTTCTATGTTTTATTTTTCCCAGGAAGTGAAGAAGTAAATTATGAATGACCTGTAGGGATATTATGTGGGGATATGCGTGTGGTTTATGGAGACAATATGTTGTTGTTGTAGTTTTTCATTTTATGATGTAATGTAAGACTTATGAATATATCTAGTGTTTCCAAGGCTACTAAACCAATCGGTCTTTCGAGATTTGATCTTTCTTGTGATCATGCCAATGTTATGTAATAATGCACCGACTCTGGGTAACTAGGGTCGGGGCGTTACAAATATCTCCCAAAAATATTATTCACACAAGATACCCTGATATACATATTATAAAAAAACACTCTTTTTTATAACTCAGGGAAATGAAAACATAATAAAGGGTGATCTCAAACACTCGGTAAGGGGTAGAACATAATTGATATCAATAAAAGATCATAGGTGATAATATTATGACCATGTGGGTATGAGAACATAATAAAGGTACATGAACACAACATTATGAAATAATACCCAATAAAACCTAGATTATGAATCATAAATCACGACATTAACTTTTTGATATAACATGTGAAATAAGGAATAGGAATGTTGGATCATGAGAAAATTATCAAAATATGTAAAAGAATAACATATTAATTTTTCATAATAATTAAATTTGTAAGAATAATTTATAACATGAATAATCATAAAAAATTTTTCTTATATAAATTCTTTCTTCCAAGAACACCATCATAAAGTGGACAGAGTCCCATAATATAGTGAATTGGGTTCTCTCCCCATTCTTATAAACATAGTGTATATAAGCTCATAGTGAAATGGGTTCACCAAAAAATCCATTAAATTTTATATAATGGGATATAAAACTTTATAAAATTTAATATAGGGTTATATATTTCTATTAATACCCTTCAAATAATAGGAAACCATACATATTTGTGCCACATGAACATAGTAACAATCATAATTTCATCCCAACGTAATTAACCTATGTCAAATAAATGGTTTTAATGAATATATCTTAAATAAATTATCTCAAGACATTCATAGAAAATAATTGGGTGGTATCATCCGAGAATATAACTAATGAAGTATATGAAGCATTAATGGATAATTAAATAAATGAAAAAAATTATAAGATAATTAGAAAATATCATTGAAAAGTTAGAAGAAATATAATTTAATTTTTGATAAATTTAATTTTAAAAGTGAATAGTTTATAAAATTATAGTCTTATAAGAATCATGTGAACATAAATATAAATTACTTTAATGAATTATGAAAACTTGAAAAGGAATATTCACTAACAAAATAAAAGAAAGCTACTGGAGAAAGTGATCATACAAAAAATGTTAGGAAAGATTTATTTCACACATGTGTAGTGAAATTAAAGGTAAATATAAAATTAAAATTTTAAAAAATTGGTGTTTGGATAAGGACATATGAAAAATATGGACATATAGGATAAATATTCTTGACTAAAAAAGATATAATATCAACTCAGGTAATAAGCATCCCTTTGGGTTAATTGTGAACCATGAGAAGGTGAAATGATAAAAAGACATGAAAACACTATAAATAAATATATTATAATACAATATATTGTATTTTAGTGAAAAATAAATATAATTTCCCTAAATTAAAATTTATCCATAAAAAATATTTATTTCAAAGTGAGATCAGAAAAAAGAAACCCTTACATCAAATTTTTGCTTATTCAGAAAAACAATAACTCCCTATATAATAAATTTAGGTTTAATATTAATATATAGAAGATCCTTATTAATATTTATTTAACTTAATAAAATTAATTTATAAATCCTCATTACCCGTATATTAATTTATTAATTAAAACTAATATGTGAGTGTTAATTGTTTCATTTTTTCACACATGATTTGGTTTGGTCGTTCTGATTCTTAATCATTAATCATGGTTTCATCACACATAAAATTTAAATGAATATATAGTTTATATTTTTGATATAATTATATATCCCCTTGTCTTATCATTTAATTAATTATGATGTCTTTCATGGAATTCTTAAAATATAATTTTAAGCGATTATTGAATTAACTTAAGAATTGAATTTATTGGTGAATAGAGTTTCGAATATTATTATCTAATAATTATGAAAACATATTAAATAAATAATTATTACAATATATTTTTATTATTTATATTTTTAGTCATTAATAGTGTAAACGTTGTAACACTGCTCATGTAGGTAATAAAATTGACCCAAACAATAACACGTTATAACAACTGAATGAGTAAGAACATGTTATTGTATAATATTATTATCAATTTTAGAAAAGATTAATAATTAATATTTTTTATTAAAATTATAGCTCAAATTTAAGAATATTTTTATGAAGATGATAAAGTACAATGATTAAGAGACCATGAAAATTATGCTGACAACTTGAATCTTCTCTTAGAGAGCCTCATAGAAATGAGTAATTGGGACTCCTTCTGGTGAATAGAGGTTCAAAAAATGTGGGTGGAGATTATTAGATATATAATTTGGGAATATATTCAATATCAATCCAATTTTTTTTGATGATGTGGGGGAGAGTAGGGGTCCTTTTAAAGGTGTTCTTGAGTAGTATTTTCGCAAATAACCATTCTCTAATAAATAAGGAATGTAATTTATCATGGAAATTGAATCTAAAGTGAAAAAATAAAATAGATAGGATAATATGAGGTCAATAGTTCCATCATAGACACATTTAAAAAAAATATTTTTAGAAATTTTAGGATTTTACCTTTTAATTTAACCCTTTTAACTTATATTGTTTTACCATGGTGACTAACATTTACCTTTGTAACTTATTTTTATGCCTACAAATGAAAATTTTAATCATAAAAATTATCAATGTGCTGATTAAAATTTTGGACTCTATTTAATATAGTGAAATTTCTAAACATGAAAATTTTATTTTTTAAATGAAAAAATAAAATATAGAGAAAACTTTTTTTTATAGAAAAATGAATTTTTAAAACAATAATTGATATTAATATTATTTCTTATAGATTACCAATTAAATGATTTTTAATATATATTTTGTTAATAAAAACATTAAATTTTATTATAATACTCTTTTGAAAGTGATAAAATTAATTTATTATGACAAAAAATACTTACCACTTAAAAATAAATTCTTTGAAAAATATCCATTTTAACATTAAATGGTTTTATTCAAATATCCTTATCAATTCAACTTTATCAATACATTGGCATTATGATATTTATTTGAATTTTATAAAAAAATTAAATCATTATTTAATAATAATAATAATATGTTATGATTAAAAGATAAATATTTTTATTATAAATAATTTTAACTAATTATTATCTTTTTTTCATTCTAGATTTATTTATTTAATATAAATTATATTATTTTAAATTTATTACTAATAACTAAAAAACTTCTATTTTCCTATTGGATAAAAATATATCCAACAACCATATATCCAACAGTCATATATCCACCATCTATAATTCCAATGACCATATAATTAATATCCAAATCAATAATGACCATATTTCATTCCTATATATAGCCTTGGATAAGTCTCTAAAATAATTCATCTTATTCTCTAATTTATTTTTCAACATTTTTATTATATTTATAACACATTTTTATTTATATAGCTATCATTGATGATATGATCTTCATAGAAGATCATGATGATTATAATTTCAATGTTTTAGTATTTATATTTATTTGTGGTTTCTTTTATTTAGTAAATTTAATATTATGTTTAATGTATTTGTCCTATAGTGTATTTTGGTTTTTATTATAATATTCTACAAAATAATAAATTATTTTTCAAATTAATTTGTTGTTTCTTGTATAAAAATATATCAAACATGTAATATTTATTTAAATTTAAATACATACTAAAATCTTGGGATGTTACATTTTACTCCCTTAAATGATTTTTTTTCTAAACATTTTGTTACTCAAATGAAATAAATGAGGGAAATTTTTCCTCATTACCTCTTTAAATCCCTAAATCACTTACTCAAACATATAATTCCTCCATAGAAATTGAACCAAGTGATTGGTCTTTTTTTAGTACTTTATCTCTACAATGCAAGATTCCTACAAGTTATTCCTATTACGATAGATCATGTTCTAGTTATACTACCTATAGTTTCAGTACATGTGAATTTTTGGGTTTGTAATTCCCTAAAAGTGATACATGGAATACATCATACACTTGGGATAGGTTTAGTGGGAGTTAAATGTGATAATATTTTGTACCCACACAATCCATGATTTTGAATAGACCAGAGTATCTAGGGATCAACCTACCCTTCTTCTTCAATCTCATATCCCTATTATATAGTGATATTCAATGTAATATTTCATCTCTAAATTTAAACATTAAATATCATAAATTATTATCAATGTAACTCTTATGTTTAATTTGTGTAATTATAATATGTCACAAAATATTTTACATATTGCTTAAACTTTATTGAGAAAGTTATGGTCCTAGAATCTTATTCCATCCTAAATCATCCCAACATGTTGGAGTTATACACCTATTCCCATATAGATCCTTATATGGTTTCATTTTAATGTTAAAATGGAAACTATAGTTATATAATAACTCTAATAGTGGAAAGGGTTGATTCCAAACTCCTTTAATATCCATTAAAAAGATCTCAGTATATCTTACAAAATTAAAATAGTTCTTTCATATTATCCATCTGTTTAAGGATGGTATATTATATTAAATATCACATAAAAGTCAAATTATTATTTAATACTTATCCATAAATTCATGGAAATCCTTGTATCTCTATTATATAAAATTGAGATAGGTACTCAAAATAGCCTACCACTTTTTTTATGT
Source organism: Viscum album (assembly GCA_963277665.1). Lineage (NCBI taxonomy): Eukaryota > Viridiplantae > Streptophyta > Magnoliopsida > Santalales > Viscaceae > Viscum > Viscum album. The sequence continues at coordinate 95,304,351 of OY728142.1, read as the reverse complement.
ATATCACAGAAAGTTAATAAACTGAGAAATATTCTCAAATAGCTACGAAATATGATGAATTTTTAAGGTAATAAAATAAATCCCAAATTTAATTATGTTCTTTAGAGGTCTTAGGAATACCTTCATTGAAATCCATGGCGATGCTCTCCCACTTCTATACATGTATGGGTAATGCTTTCATCACTTCCTTAGACTTTTTTTGTTCATCTTTGACTTACTAGAAAACCAATCATTGAGATATATACTCTAAAATATTCCTCTTAATTTATTTTCACCATAAGTTATCATTCAAATATTTATATATCATTATGTTTCAAATGTGGATAAAAATGACGAACTTTGTGGATTATCTAAAATATCCTTCTTAAATTATGTTATTGAAGGGACATATATTCATTTCTTCAATCTTATAATTATATAATTGTAAAATTTGAACACTAAAATATTCCTTGACTTCTTATGAAACTCCATATCATTTTTATATTCATCATTAATATTCATGTGGATGGATGGTTGAGTATTCATTTTGGAAAGATAGGATTTCACCCCTTCCATTTTGATTCCCAGGTCTATCCTTTTGAAATCATGAGTATTGGGCCTCTTCCAATCCTCGTCATAGATAAGGTTATAGGAACATTATTTCTTAGACAATTATCCATGTTGTTTTCATTCTAGGGGTGGTAATTTATTTAAAATTCATAATCCTTGATCAAATTCAACCATATCTTTTAGTGTATGTTCATATACTTATGTGTGAATATATACATTAATCACTTTTCATTAATGTATATTTAAAACATTTAACCATATATATAATTCCTTCATATATTTAATGAAAATTTTACCATTTATATCTTTAAATCATGACTGAGGTAACTTTTCTCATGAACCTATAATTACTGATATGGATAAGCTTCTGCCACGTCATTTTAAATGAGGACACCACTAAAACAATTCTTTGATTCATCATTTTATATCACAAACCATTATCTACTATAGGGTAGTGTGAGTAAAGGTATATTGACTATAATTCTCTTATGATATTTGAAATTATCTTTACATTATTCTATTCAAAAGATCATGGCTCTCTTATTAGTTTACTTAATTAGTGGATTTGATAGTTATGGGAAATTTCACATGATGTTTTGATTGTGCACAAAAATCTTAGAAAACTTTTGATCTCATTTATAGTGGTTGTTCTAGTCTATTATTAAATTACCTAAAAATTGGAAGAATCCATAGATATACCTCATGATTAGGATCAAATGACCATGTAATGGTACATTCTATTTCTAGAATTCACACTTGAAATTTTTTTCATATATTTTATCCTTTCTCATGATCTTTAGCACACTCTTCAAATAATATTCATGCTCATCCTTATACGATAAATTCATCTATAAATAATACTACAAATTGATCTATATAATCTATAAATATTATTTTCATTATAATCATGAAGATAACATGGGAATTTTTAAGTCTAAATGGAATCTTTATGAGTTCATAGTGTACATATCTTATATGAAAGGTTTTATTGGGTAAATAATCTCTTTTAACCATTAATTTATAATATAAATATAAAAATAAAATTTTGAATAATTATTTATATCCTTATATTTGATCAAATAATTAATAAATACAGAGTGTGGGATATTGTTCTTACTAATGATCTTGATAAGTTCAGAATAATAAATGTAAAGATGTGCTGATATATCTTTCTTCTTAAAAAAAGAACTATTTTAACCCATAGCTAAGCACTTTAGAATATAAAAACCTTATCCATGTTATCTTAGAGTTTCATATTCAATTTCTCCAACTCAATATGATCCACTATATATAGATTATTTGATATATTTATAGCATCAAGTATCAGTTCTATTGAAAATTTAACATCACTATCTAGAGGAAGACCAGTAAAACCGTCACAAAAAATAATTTATTCTTTAAAAATTATAATATTCTCAATATTTTTTTTCTCTCTATCTATTTTATAAAAATATCCCTAATGATTTTTCACTAAGATTGATTTAATGGAAGAAATTTTTATAGGGAGTTCATTGTTAACCTCACATCGATAAATGATCATGGGTTTATTTGGAATATTAAATGTGATTTACAAATACTATTAATTAATATATTATATTATAGATATATCTAATTTATTCCCAAAGTAAAACAAAATTAAAATAAAGAGAGAATAATAAGATTATCTAGAAAAATATTCACATAAAATTATGTAGTATATGAGTTATATATACGTAATAAAATTATTTAACCATTAGGAGTTTTCGCTGATAATTAAATATCTAATCATTGGAGTTTTGATTTGATTCCCTTGGAAAACTTTCTAGATATAAAGGATTGGGAAGAACAAAAATAAAATAAGAGATTTTTATTTATTGAGTGGATAATGAGTGTACCTTTCACCACTTCATTTTCAAGACCCACTTCAGTATATATAATTATAGAGGCTTTCCCTTTCTCCCTTTTATTTGGAGGTTATTAATTCCAATTATCTACACTAACCATTTGATTGGTGGAATGGTTGGCATAATTTGATTACTCATTACAGTTGAATAATTGAATTCTAGGTGGTATATTAGGTTGGTATTTCTTTCTATCCATTTAATTAATTGGCCTCTTCATATATCTTTAGAATTATTTTTTTTATAGACTTATATTCTATACATGAATAATTTTTATATTCCTTTGAAAAAATTCCCCAATGATTCTTCCCAAACTTTCATCTTATATGAAGATTAATCTTCTTTAATCCAAACAATTTATCATTTTTTTCCATGAAATCCAATTTTTCTCTTATTACATCCATAACCATGATTATAATGGGAGTCTCCAATGTTAATTTCCACCTTGAGAGCGTATCAAAAAAAATTCATAGATACCAAGGTTACTTAAATATAACATATTTTGGAGACTTGGTTTTAAGACACTAATTAAATGGTGGAATTTTATTTCAGGGTCAATGATAAAATTATATGTGTACCTTGAAGGTATTTTAAAGTTTTATTTATAGGTACTAATAGATTTATCATCATTTTTCTTCAGCTCAATGTATTATCTCTCCATTTTATTGTGTAGAGGTCGGGGAAATATTTTTTGAAAACTGACTTCTTAAACTCTTCACATTACATGGAGTAAATTTCATCTTCTTTTCTTATGTACTTTATTGGGGTCTTACATTGATCTGCCTCACCTTATAAATGATAAATAGCTAAAAGGAACTTTTCAAGATCTGAGAAATATAAAACATAAAAAATCCTTCTATTTTTTTAATCCACTACTCAAAAACTATTTGGTCATAATATCCACTAAAGTAGGATTGATATTACCACAAAAAAGAATCAATGGATAGTTGCTTCACCCTTTGTGTGTTTTTTAGTTTGACATCATTCATGTTATTGTTCATATTTTGAGAAATTTGGTTGAGAATTTCAATGAGAATTTACACTCTAGATCCCATCCCGTTTGGTTTCTCATTGGGACAATCATTGTATTTTTCATTGTAATAATTAATAACATGATTACTCCTTCTTCCATCCATTTAACAAAACTAAAAAGGTTATTGTTAGTATAAATCAATAATAACTAGTGTAATAAATCATATGATTATGAAAATTAATCCTAATACGTCCTAAATTAATACACCTTTGTTTAAACTATTGACATTTTATGTTCATCCTACATTACTTTTGCTTCAATATAGTTTTTTTAAATCTATCCTCTTATAATTCATAATTTAATCCACAAAATTAACTAAATACCACTCTAATTCCAATTGAGAATACTAAATAATAACAAGTATACATATTACATCATTTTACTTGAATATTAATTAGATATCATAATAAATCTTACATGTAGAAGCTATAATTTTAGTGTATTTAGAGGTTAGATACATAACCAACACATTTTACAAATATTATTCAATATATATCTTAAATACTCTTCACACATGATACCCTTATATACAAATAAAACATAGTACTCTTATTTATAATTTGTAGAAATGGAAATACAAAATACTTAGTATCGGGTGAACATAAGAGATATCAATCAAATATCATAAATGTGAATAATATGACAATGTGTGTATTAGAATTTAATCAAGGTATATGAACGTAACATATGTAAATTATACATAATAAAACATGGATCTTAAATCCTGAATAATGATATACTGATTTTGACATAATATGTCAAATAAAGTATTGGAATATGGGGTCATGAGATAATTATCATAATCCATGGAAACATAACATGGGAATGTGGAATAACCTTTAAATATGGAATAATATTTTAGAATATAAATAAGAATATAATATCATTTATTATTTCAAGGCTAACTAACAATATTGTCATCATATAATGTACATAGTCCCATAACAAAGTGAATTGGGTTCACTCCCTATTAAAAAAACACAGTCTATTGAGTCCCATAGTGTTTTGGGTTTACTTCATAGTCCCTTAAATATCATATCATGAGATATAATCTTTACCTAATAAATTGGAGGGCTATAAAATTTTGGGCCCATCCATCATATAATGAAAAATCATACATATGTGTAACATATGAACAAGATAACATTTATAATTCCATTATAGCTTAATTATCCTATTTGAAAGAAAGGGGTTTCATAAATATTACACAATAAATTATCATAATTTATCCAAGGAAAAAAATTGGTGGCATCATTATATCATATCCATGCTGAATTATAAGAAATATTAAAGAAATTTTACATAGATCAAAAACACTTTATAGAAGAATTAGAAAATTTCTTTCAAAAATAAGAAGAAATATCTTTTTTTTTCATTTTCATAAAATTTATTTAAAAAATTATATAGTTTTTAAAAAAATAGTTTTATAAAAATAATGAGAAATTAAATATAAATTACTTTGAAATTTTATAAAAACATGAAAAGGAATCTTTATAAATAAAACTAAAGAAAATTTTGGGAGAAGAAAACCGTGTGAAAAATATTAAAAAAAGAATAATTTATATATTTTCTAAATAAAATAAAATAAAATATATCATAAAATTATATTAAATAATAATATATGTAGGGATAATTAAATTTAAAAAACAAGTACATTGGTGAGAAGGATTCCAAAATTGAAATAAAGAGATCAGGTCAGCTCCATTTACAAGGATACTTTTTGTTGAATTATAAACCCAAGGGAAATGAAATGGTAAGAAGACATGTAAATCCAAGAAATAACCAAAGTAAAATAAAATAAATGGGTTTTTATATAGAAATAACATAAACTTTCTTCTAAAATAAATTTAGTTATAAATAACATCGATTTCAAAGTGATATTAGAAAAAAAAATCCTTACTTCATATTTCCACTTGATCATACGCTCTTGAAATCAACTTATAATAAATCTAGGTTTATTATAAACCTTATTAATATTTATTTTACCTGATACCATTAATTTATAATTCCTTATTTCTCAAATATTATTTTTTTATTTAAAAAATTAATATTTGGGTGTTAATTATTTTTTTAAATGCATGATTTGGTTTGGTAATTCTAGTACTTACTTTTTAATAGTGGGTTCATTCTATCTAGAATTTTAATGATTATTTAGTATATTTATTTGAAATATTTCTAGAGTCACTTGTTCATTTCATCAAACATATTTCGACGATTCACAAAGAATGCTTAAAAATATAAATTTTGGTGATTTTTTAATTAAAAAATAAAATGAATTTATTAGTGAATATACCTGAAATATTACCATTACTAAGTTATAATAACATAAAAAATTATTATTAAAGAATATTACTAGTATTTCTGTTTTATTATTCATTCATGATGTAAATTTTATAACATTGTTTATATATGTGGTAAAACTGACTGAAACAGGAACACATTATAATGACAGAATGAATAAGAATGAGTTATTATAGAGAAATAATTTCACTTTTAAAGAATATAAATTATATAAAAACAATTTTTAAAAAATTAAACTCAATTTATGAATAAAAGGATGAAAAATATAAAGTAAAATGAATAAGAATAGGATAACACTTGTATTGATGACTTGAATCTTTTCTTAGAGAGGCTCTTGAAAATGAGGGATTCATGACTCCTTCATATCACTAAAAGTTTTCAAATGTGAGAGAGGACTATAAGGGTGATAATTTTCAATGAAATTAAAGAAGAAACTAAAGGATGTTTGGGGTTCAAAATGGGGAGAAAATGGGCCTTTTATAGGTGATCTTTAGTGGAGCTTTGGAAAATACCCATTCCTTAATGAATAAGAAATGTAATTTGTCATGGTAAGTGGAACCAAAGTGGAAAAATAAAAGTTATTGGATAAGGGTGGGTGGATAATTTCATCATAAACACATTTATAGATAATTTTTTGTGATATTTTAAGACTTTACCCCTTAATTTAACCCTTTCACATCATTCATCTTTACTGTGGTAACTAACTTTTACATTAGTAACTTATTTTTATCCTAAAAAATGAAATTTACCTTATTAACTAATTTAAAAATGTTGATAGATAGTTTTAAAAGCATTTAATCTATTTAAATTTCTAAATTTGATAAATTTAACTTTTAAATGTTAACATAAAATTTATATAAAAACTATTATTATAGAAAAATGGATTTTTGAAACATTAAGTGTTATTAATATTATTTCATATAAATTACCAATTAAATATGAGTTAATATATTTTTTATTAATATAATCATTACATTTTATTATTGTTATAATTTTAAATTTATCAATTTAATTTATTAATATAAAAAATACACAACACTTAAAAAACATTCTTTGAAAAATATAATTTTTTACATTAAATGATTCTAATCACATGTGATTATTTATTCAATTTTATAAATATATTGTTACTAAAATTTTTATTTGAATTTCATAGGTTCAATAAAATCATTCTAAAATATAATAATGGCATGTATCATAAAATACATATCTTTATAATAAATAATTTTAATTAATTATTATCATTTTATTTCATTCTATAATTATTTCTTATATATGGATTATATTATTTAATCAAATCCAAAAAATAACACAACTTCAATGTAATTATTATATACAAATATATCAAATGACTGTATATCCAATGGATATATATCTATATTCCATAAGTTTAATAATTTATAACCAATGGCCATATATATAATGGTCATAATACATTCTTATATATATATATATATCCTTATATACATATCTAAAACCATTCATCCTATTATATGATTTATTTATCAATATTTTTATTATATTTATAATGTGTTTTATTCTTTATATAATGATCATAAGTGGTATAATCTTCATCAGAAATCATGATGATGATAATTTCAACCTTATTGTGGTGTCATTTACTTACCATTTCATTCCATTAGTAATTTCACTAATTATTTTTCATTTAGTTATCTCATAATGTATTTCAATTTGTACTTTAATATTCTACCATCATAAATAATTTATCACATTAGTTCGATATTGCATGTATCAAAAGATGTAAAACTTGTAGTATTTTTTAAAGGAAAAAATATACAAAATTCGTGGGGGTTAAATTATTCATATGGCTATGAGGAGGACCTTTAGAGTGAGGAATATAGGTAAGACCTATAGGATTTATTTCATATGGTTGGCCATAGGAATTATATTTGATTAGTGATTTGTTGGTGGATACCACAGGGATGAACTCTATGAATATAGTCTCTATCAACATGGGTAGGGCCTTCCTAGTGAGTGATCTAGGTAAGACCTCCAAATATGTAGTTGTATTATTGATTTATATCACATGTATGACCTCTCTATTTTAAATTTCCATTAACATAGGGAGGACCTTCACCATAAGTTATCTAAGGAGGACCTCAAAAGTTATTGCTGGATTCCCTCACTAGAGAAGGACTCACTAAATCAATTACCGATGTCTTCTTGAAAAAAATATAACATTGTTTTCTGATATAAATTTAAAATCATCCATGATATGCAATTAGGATATGTAGACTGATGGTGGGAATTTTAGTGGCCTTTGTAATAGGTAACAATTTAATTTTTAAACCCTGAATAAGGGTGTTCACTACTCTTTACTAAATATTTTGAGTTTGTGACACAACTTTTCCTGGTTAAGGGGTGATAGTAGTCATTGTGGCTAAATTTTGTGTTCAAGAATCATTTTTCTAGTGATGTACAAGGAACTAGGATAACCACCACCCTTTCCCCCATCCCATTTTGGAAATTTTATTCTTGGGGATGTGTTAAGTGTTGATTTCATTTTGGATGCGATGAAAGAGATTTAAGAGAATAAAATATAAATAAGAAACTTGTTAGACGAGCATCACAAGTAAGAATGAATAATCAATAAAAATATTTCATGAGTATGGGTTTTCGTATCAGGTTTACTATCATTGTTCCTTCATGCATTTAAATGCATAGTTTTTTATGAATGACAACCTTCTCTCTAAAGGCAGGTAGTTTTGAGGTTAGCTAATAAAGATTCAAATTTCTCTATGAGTCCAAGAGGGTAAATGACCATATTATCCCATTAAGGATCTTTTTACCTATCCTAATACTCTCTTATAGATTTTAGATATATTCATTAAATCCCTCAAAGTAACAATTTATGTTACCCTTGTCATTAAAGTGATAGATTCATGGCATACGTTGATGTGAATGTCAATAAATATGAGATATTATCTATCTCCTCCCCACTGGTTGGTAACACCGTTTTTAAAATCCATACAATTGGGAACTTTTGGACTTTATCATCATCCAAGATGGTGGTAAATATGAAATAGTTGGGATTACACCCACAAGAAGGCATTCCAATATATCATGGTGAAGGGAATCATAACCAAATTAGTTCAATATATATTAAAGATACATGTATTACATTTTAAGTTTATTTCATAAGAACCATTGTGCCTCCATTTACTTTCATGAAGCTATGACCAAAGAATTTCCTTTTAAGGTCTCTGTCTAAGACCAATGATATTCCATTTATGGTTGTGAAACCAAGCCCAATGATGTCCCTTTTGAGGTATTTTAAATAGAACCATGGAATCTTATAGTCTAATTTTATATGATTATGAATAATTAAAATTAGTTTAAAGATATGAAAAATGGACCATTGAGTGAAAGGGAACTATAAATATTTGGTACATGACTTACATAATAGTGGCCATTTCTACTTGTCTCATATCTTTTAGTAACTGGACATGGAAAGATTATTAGAATCAAGATTGATGTGATCCTGTGAAGAGGGGTTGTGAATGACACTGGATTTGAATCCTAGATATGCCTCTATATCATCAATAAGATAAAATGAAGCTAGAAGGATTCTGAAAAGTTTTAGACTCTATTACACATTAGTTAGGATGATTTCTCTAGGTTAGGAGAGATGTTGATGGTTACCTAAGGATAGGGGTCCACATTATCACGGGAATATAAGATTATCTGTACTCAAAGGAACTTATCAGTTAGATAGGAAATCCAAGGGAAAACTTATATAAGATTATTTATTTCTATTATTAAAGGAATAAATGATTTAAGGGAAACACATAGAATTTCTAAATGAGCCTGCCATATATGTTTGGAAGCTTTGGAGGAGACCTGATAAGGTAGGCCTTTCAAAGTTTTTACATTGGTGAAATAATGAAAAATAGGTCATTTGGGTTATTAATTAAACAAAAATATGTTCTCTGGTTGAAGGAATAATCATTGAGGAGGCGAATATTTCCACAAATGGGACCTTTTATGAAGTGTATAAAGATTTCTCAAATATTTCATAGTGAAATACCACCATAAAGACTCCATTATATACTTTATGAAACATGTTTTTCATATAAAATTAAGGTTTTATGTGATTTTGTGGGGTCTAATAAATTTATATGGGTTTAAGTCAAGCCACCATATAATATTTATGTGGTGGGAATCCCTCCATGAAGAAATCGCAAGGATCATTTAAAAAGTTCTTATATGGTCAAAATAATGAAGAATTAACATGGAGAATTAATATTTGTGAATAATATATATGGTGGATCCTCATCCACTCCTAGTATTATGTGTGGAATTGAAAAAATATATTCTTGAAAATCTTTGGGAAAAGGTAGAGTTTTCAAATGATAATACTCTTCTTAGACTTTAGGCTATGGAAGTAATTCCTCCCTAAAATGTGTATTAGGGTAATATTTATAATAAAAATGATTAACCAATCAGATTAATACTTTTGTAACCACTATCACATAGATTTTATGTAACCACATATCTATTTTTTCTGCACGTCTTAAGGGAGGACCATCCATATACATGTCATAGGGACACAAAGGTGTACCACCATGATGCCTCAAACGATCAATTGAAGCAAATAATTAATTTTTCCACAAAGATCCCACATTTCCATGAATAAACTGACACCACCTTAATTAATAATAAATCAAAATTATCAAAGGCTAAAAAAATGAAATTTCATACCAAAAATCTATCTACCTAGTATAAGGATGAAGATTTATATCTAAAAGGATTGAATTTAGTGTAAACCAAATGAAAAAAACAACCCAACTAAGAAAATTAAAAACATGTTAAAGATGTCCTATGATGATAGAAAATGGTGTGATGTGTAATAAAAAATAAAATAATAGGGATATTGGATAAAAATTAAAGTGGAAAAAGTAATGAAATCAGAGTGATGACATATTTACAGTGAGTGAATTAGGGGAATTTTTATTATTGTAAATTGTATAAAAATATTCCTGAAATCCTAATAATAAATAGTTGACCCGTATCAATTATCAAAACATTATTTTTAACAAATCTTTTAATAAGTGAAATATTATTGACGTAACTCTAAATTATTCAATTCAAACTAAGTGATCAGAAAAAATAAACTGAAAGTTTTCATTACCAAAATATATTTTTCAACTAATCTTGGAATATTGATCATTATTGATTTAATGTTTCATCTTTTTAAAATGGTTGGAATTAAAAAAGAACATGAAATTATTAAAATTCAATCAATATCGATTATCATTAAATCCTAATCATTGAAAAATATTTTTTTGAAAGGAAAAAATATAGAAGAGTAATAATTTAACCCCTAAATTAAATTACAAGAATGTATTAAAAAGGAAATAATAGAAAAAAATATCATTACCCTAAAAATATTTTTCCACATATCATGTTCAATATAATAAAATTATTATTATTTATTAAAAAAATGAAATAAAATAATATATAGGTGTTGGAAGGATATGATTATTTTATGTTGATACCATCACCCTCTCTTTGCGTCTCTCTATTTTTCTATTCTTTACTTCTCTCATCCCACTTAGAAGTGTGCCTCTCTTTCCCCATATTTCTAATAAATACGTCAATAATATTCCCCATATGAATTATTATATCTAATTGTAAGGTTATTGGGTTCTTTTTTTATAATGATCAACTCATCACCTCGCACACCAAAGTTTCACATGGAAGTATTTACTATTCACAATCTTCTTCAAGGTGACTCGAGCATGCTCCCAAAATATATGATGATCCCCCATGTGAATCAATGTCAAATAAAATCAATAAGAATCTATTTAGGATCTCATATTGATTAAAATTTTCATTTTTCTCTAATAATATTCAATAGTTACCAAGTTCTCTACTTCATCAAGTTCATATCCCCATTATTTTATTTTAAGTTGTGATAAATAGGGTTACTCATGTGATTAATCGCTAATTTATCATCATGTCAAATAATAATTTATAAAAGGATGGAATATTATGAATTAGAATCCGTTAAATATCATTTGGTTTCAATAGATTCAGAAAAGGGTAGTGGCCATATATTTTATCTTTCGAATTTAAAAATTAACAAAGGACAGACCACTTACATACACCCTTAACTATGATGGAAACATTATGTATCACCTATCTCATGAATTTTAAAAAGTGTGAGACCATTAAATATTACCTTGTGAATTTGGAATTTGATAAAGTGTAAGACCATTACATAGATTCTTTTACTTTTTTATATTATTCAATTATTGTTATGTATGAAAATATTCAAAAAAAGTTAAACACTAAAGTGAATTTATTAATATATAATAAAATAAACTAAAAACATGATAAATAATCTGGACATATTTAAAATATATGGAAATTAAAATCATAAAAATTGATCAATTAACATAAAAAATCATTTAAAAAAATATTTAGATAATTTCATTTTTATCCATGAAAGATCAAGAATAATTTTTTTAAAAAAAAAAATAAAAAACATTTTGAGCTCAAATTAACTAGATTAAACAAAAAAATGATGTGTAAATAATATATAAAATATATCCACATAGAATTCCCATAGACATAATCCATTTATTTTCATCCATCAATCAATTAAACTTATCCACAATTGTGAAAATTCAAATCAAAAAATTAAATATTATAACACCAATAATGAATATGAATTCAAAATGAGTTTTCCCTATGAAATATTTCTAAAAATGATGATTATTTCTCTCTCCAAATGAAAATATTTAGAAAAAATATGGTTTACATTTTTTGAAATAAATTACAAAATTTGAAAATTTTATAATGAATTTAACTATATTACTTTTTCATTCAGATTATCTACAAAACTTATCCCTTTCTATTTGGTGAACACACACACAACCCATAATTTACCCAAAAAGTAGCAGTTTATCATAACAAAACTAAAAAACATGATGGAAGAGTGAGTTCAATAAAAAATTAACAACTTAGCATACTTAAATTCTTCCACCAGTTTCAACACACACTGCTCATTCAGAATTTAGAGTTTGTTTCTCATGCCATTTGGATGAAAATTTTACCAATTTAAATCCAATTAGGAAATTCAAATTCAATTAAAAATAAAAAACTTACTTCCAAAAATTGTCTAGTGAATAATTTTAAAGAGGTAAATAAAATAGATGATTCAATATTAGATCCTTAAAAGGATAAAAGATCATCCAATCAAATTAAAATAATAATCTTTAAATTTTAGAAAAATTTACACTCACTAGATACGAAAACCCACAATCAAGAATAATAAATTTTGAAAAAAATAGATAAATTTGATAGATAAAAAATTAAATACATTTTAGAATATAAAATACCATTCAACTAACCTAACATTTTCTGTTATGTTTAACATAAAGGAGAAATAAACATTAATAGTTAATTCCAATATTACATTGTAATTTAGTATCTATAATAAGAAAAAAGGCCATAATAAATCTCAAAAATACCATATCTTCTAATATAATACTATAAAAAAATTACATATCATGTAAAATGGTTCACATCCAACTATAACATATAATTTTTTGTTCACATGGAATATTTTTAAGGTAAAGGTGAGTATTTAAGTTAATGTTCATAAAAATTCAATTATGACTAAAAATATGAATTCAAAACCATTAATCACACACAAGAATACATGTAAATAGTAGAAGAAACCAATAGTAATTTCATTATGATTACAGCATAAAAAAATACTTTCATATTAATTTCAAAATTTTTCTTTATCAGAGCAGCATGCAATAAGTTTAAGAATGGAAACGAGCTAAAATATATTATAAAACAAACAATTACTCATGAATAAATGAATCTTTGATAATTAAAATTATACAACATCACTTCCCTTATGTTTCAAATGAGAAAACCCAATATTTTCCCTATTTTAACTCTTACAAAAGACAAAAAAGGAATAATTAGATTCCACTAATTAAAGTATAAAATAAATGGAACTATTATGTAAAAAGGTTTGATATTCAATCAATAATGATCTTTCATTTATCTATTTTGAGCCTTCAAAACCAATTTTGTTATTACTCCAATGGTTATAATATCCTTCTCTAAAATGGAATTCATAAAAGGTTTAAGTCTTTAAATAAATATAGGAGGTTCAAAAGTTATGTTCCCAATTATAAAAATCTCTAAAGAAGATCCCTGATTATTGGAATGAGTGTAAAAGATAAATTTTTTCAATACAACATTAAAACCCATATCAATAGTCAAATATAAATAGTAGTGGTTTTATTCCTATTTAAACACAAGGGAAAAAATTAAATCAATAATAAATACATTGGGTTGACTGCCAGGAAGCACAAGGTTTTAATTCCAAAAAAATACTTAAATAATTTGTAGTTTTCTTGTAAAAACATAGAATTTAAGAACCTTAGATTCCCCTAAATTTTTTTTGATTCTATAGAAATTAAAAATGACCTATTTCCCCTTCATTCATCTTAATAACACCATTAAAAGCCACCCAAGTGATTTTAAAGGACCAATCCATTTTTACATAAGCTTTGAAGGAAAACGATCCAGCCTATAATTGAAAAGTAACAATTTCTTACCATCTTTAAAATACTTATTTAGGATGATTGAATCGTGAAAATATTTTTTTTATTTCTTTTTAAATACTTTAAAATTTTTATTATTCTCACCTAATATTAACCAAATCACTTAACACTGGTAATATATTCTCACCAAAAAAATCATAATTCAAATCTTTTATAGCACAAAAATATTTCTTTTTTTAATTACACCAGTATATAACATGATTTTATAAAGAGAATACTATAAGTAGACACACCAATATGAGTATTTAAGTTAGTTATAGAAATCCAAAAGGCTTTATCTTGTTTTAATGAAAAATATTTTTCAAAAACGAAAATATTGTTTTCTAGAATTTGGTTCGATTCTATTTTTGAAATATAATTGTTTCCACTAGATTGTAGATGATATATAGTTCCAGATTTATAATAATAACCATAATTTTCCATCAAATATTTTAATTAATAGTTCTTAAATTGAGTTTCATTATAAATGATAAATTTATTAGGCACTCAAAGTCTTGAAAAAAAAATTTATTAATGAATTTAAAAACAATTATAGTATGATTATTTAGAAATTAAATTATCTTAATCCAGTTATAAATATAGTCAACACCCACTATAATATACTCATTTACATGAGAATTTATAATGCACCCATAAATTCAAAACCCCAACAATCAACTATTTCTACTTCCAAAATTCCTTTTGGAGGAAATTCTTACCTCCTTTCAACATTTCCAACTCTAACATCTATAAAATCCAACCACCCAACTCCATGCATCCTTAAAAAGATTTATCCAAAATAATACAAATTGTAACACCTTTTTAGTTTTATTCTCTTACATAGACTATCCTACCCATTTTTAAGAGTGAAAAATATCTAGAATAAACACTATATATTCCTTAGGTACACTTATTCTCATAATTTCAAAAAAATTCCTCCTAAAAATCAAAGTATTATCCCAAAAATAGTGTTTATAATCATAAATTAATTTCTTTGTTTATTTTTTAGTGAAACTATTAGGCATGACCCCAAAACATATGAAATTCACATTATATGAATACCGAACAGACTATTTTGTTGAAATGGTAAGAATTTTTTCCACTAGAAATAAGGAATTTATCTCCATTTAATCATTTATTTGAGTGTTGTATAGCCTAGAAAGGTGATCTGTAACTAGGTTTTCTAAATTTTTTTTGTCCTTAATCACTAAATCAAACTCTTATAACAGAATTTTCTACATAATGAGTCTAGTATTATCCTATTTATTATCCAAAAAGACATTTTATAGGATAATTTTCAGTGAAAATAATGACCTTATACCTAATTAAATATTTTATAAACATCTCTAGGAAAAATAAAATATCAAAAAACTCTTTCTCAAGGTTGGTGTAGTTACTTTCAGAATCATCTATTATATCACTAGGATAATACACCACAAGAATCATCTTGTATTTTATAAGACCTAAAACATACCCTATAACCATGTCAATAGAATTACACATAAACTTAAAGGAATGGTTCTAATCAATATTAATGATAATGGATGAGGAAATCAATTTTTCCGTAAAAATAATGAAAGATTCAAAGGAATTATCATCAATGAAAAAGTGTGTATTTTTTACTAGTAGTAAAAATAAGGTATTAATGATTTTTAAAAAATAATTTAACAATTTATGGTAAAAAAACATTCTCTAAGAAACTCATAACACCCCTGAAATTTTTATAAGGAGAAAACTACTAAATATCATCTATTTTTACATTTTCTATATCAATTTGTTACATATATATTGAAATATTCTAGTAAATTATAATAAATGAAAAAATTTGTATCCATGACCATAAGTGAACATAAGGGATTTGTGATCTCTTAAAAATATTGTATCAATAAATGGTAAAAACCTATATTCCCTAAGAAACTCCTACTAACCTTGACATTTTTTAAGAAGAAAACTTATAAATAACCTTTATTTTGGTAGGGTCTACCTAAATTACTTTCATAGAGACCTTATAAAGAATTAAAATTCCATAAAAAGGATATTAAATTAATCATTTTACTCAATTCAAGATAGGTTTTATCTCTTGACACCTTTTTAAGACCAATCTCAACTTCTACATGAAGTAATAAAAAGTTTTCCCAATTATAGAAAAATTATCAATGAATACCTCAATTAACCTCTCAATAATTTCTTAAAATATATCCATAATATATACTTGAAAATTGGTTGAAGTACCACATAAACCAAATGTAATTTTCTAGTAATAAAATGTTTCAAATGGACGTGTGAATGTGGTTTTTTCTTGATTCTTATAGGCTATTGGAATTTGGATTTAACATAAATTTACATCAAAAAACAATTAAATAACCACTCAATAATATGGTCTAGTAATGGAAATATAAAATGATCATTCCTAGTAAAAATATTCATCTTCCTATAGTTTATATAGACTCTATATGTTTTCACATTTTTATTATGAATATGTTCATTTTTCTCATTGGGGAAAATAGAGACACACCTCTTTTTATGAAAAAACATGAACTAGACCTACCTAAGGGTTTTTCAAAATTAGTTAAATTATTTTAAAATCTAAAAAATTGATAAATTCATCCCTAATAATAAATTTTATTTTTATATTAGTATCCTTTGTCCCTAAATATTAGGTTTGTGTTAGGGATCCATAGGGATCATATAAACACATAATAATAGAATATTCCCCTTAATTTTAAAAAATCTCTACCAAATATTAGTTTTGAAATCTCTTAATATAATTAGTAAAATCTCATTCTAACTTTCTTTAAAATTCACCAAAATAGTGACAACCTTTGTGGAACCCTCACCTAGAAATGAATATTTTAGGTGAGTTGGAAATTGTTAGGTCCACTAGGCTAGATACCATGAGAGTGGGGTGAATCATGGTATGAAAAATTAAAACAATTTCCTCTTCTGATCTTGTTTTGTTGTCAGAAAAAACTCTCTTATCTCTACCCTTTATATTGTAGAGTATGAATGAACCATAAATAACAGACAAGACATGAAAATTTTACTTGGTTTACCCTCACTGGGCTACATCCAAGGAGCATACACCAGCGATGTGCCGATGTACCAAATCCACTATAAGTGCACTATTGTTTTCAAGTACGAAGCGAACTCATTGTACCTCCTGGATTACAACCATTCTCAATTTGAGAACTCACAACTCTGTCAACTGAAGTGAGCTCATTTCTTTTTCAGAAGATCTACTCGTAGTTTATATACCTGTAGGTCTCTTCATTATCACTAATGAATACATCCTCAATTATAGATATATGATCTATTGAAGTCAAACTTTCATCCACTAATGAACACCCCTTTGCCTCAGATCACTGGGTAAAATCCTTTGGAAATACCTTCGCAAAGCACCGTACTTCATGAAGCTCCCAATTTCACAAAGCTCAAACAAGCCTTCGTGAAGTCTCTACCTCTTCGTGAAGAACACACCTTCACAGAGCTCGCTTCTTTGCAGAGCACACTGCTTTGCAGAGCTCAAGCCTTCACAAAGAAAAAGCCTTTAAAAATATTAGGCCTTTATAGAGCTCAATCCATTGCAAAGAAACTTCTCTCATGAATCTCACTTAGCTAACGTGGAACACAACACTTTCGTAGAGTTAGATTAGCCGCTACAAAGCTTTTATCTTTCACGAATCACACTGCCTCCGCGAACCTCCTTCGCAATTTGAAAGCAACTAATTTTTCTTGTAAAACTCTCTACTTATCTCTAGGGGGTTGAGGTATATTTATAGGCAATTCCACCGACCCTCAAACCATCTGCGTGAAGTCAGCACCATGTCAACTCAAATCACAAAGCTCCAAAATTTTCACCAAAGTTCTCTCTGTATTGCAGAGCACTACAACAATTTTCGGATCTTGTAGCTCATCGGAATCATAAAGAATTCTGTAAATTCCTTTTCAACACCACCTCAAAGCTCTCTTTCAATTCCCTTCATCTCTTTCATTCACGAATATCATCATAATTGCGAAGAACACTATCAACATTATTAAAGTCTTCACAAAATCCACATCAAGAAGCCCATATTCTCAAAACTCATTCCCTTTTTACAGCCTCTAGATGTTTCATTCCTTTGCCATGGTTCCTTTTCAACATGGATTGTCAACAATATCTTTGGAAATCGAGAATTCACCATGGAAACCTACATTTTCAACAAACACAACCAAACAAAAAATACTGCAATGTTACATTGAGGGAGTTTTTTCCCAACAGAAATGTTTTAAGATCCACTTTAGGTGTTTGTTGGATAAAAGGTATACTTTTAGGTTTGGGTGATATAATCTCCTCAATATCTTTCTCAATTAAATAGTGAAATATATAAAAATTATATTCCTCACTATTTTATATAGGGGAAAACCTATTTCACTCACATTTTATATATGGATTTAGAATGTTTCCCTTAGTAAACACATCAAGATATTCCAAAAAATCTCCCTCATATTAATATAGGGGTTCATTATACTTATTAAAACCAATTAGCCAAAACAATTTCTAAAAATTGGGATATATTATGAAGTCCATAAAATATTCCTAAAAATTTATCATCAAGTTTAGAAAAAGGTTCCTCAATTTCAATAAACACAAATTTTGATCATATTTTATCATGTATGGATTCTTCAACATTATAAAAAACATAGAATCCTCCCTTTGTTCACTAATGTTAAAAATTAACTTCCCTTTTGAAACAAGTATCACAAATGCTCTAGAAACTAAAAAATTTCTACTAAGAATAGTAGGGACTTACTTATCACATTAAATATCATGTATAAGAATGTTAGTAGGGAAAAAAATCATAAATACACTAACTAAAATATTATCCAATCTCCCATTGGGGTGAGCAATAGAGTAATCTACCAATAACAAAGAAAAAGTGGTTCATTATAACTCTCCCAATATCAAGTTTCAAAATAATATGAATGGAATTACATTTATGCTCATACAAATTTCACATAAACAATTAAGATGACCATTATTTCCAATGGTAAAATGGATTATAAATCTAACCAAATCTTAGAATTTAGAATCAATTTTATTTTTAGGAATAAAATTTTACTCCACAGTTAAGTTATATGACAAAAAATCCTCCAAAATATTTTTATTTAAAACAGTATTTTTTATTGATTTCAAATATGATGTGATTTGAACCAAATACTTTATGAATGGAATTTAGAATTTAATATTTTTAAATAACCCATGAAAATTGAATTATCTAGGTTCATTATTCATTAATAATATTTTTTGAGAAAATAGATTGGGTTGGGAAACTTTTCTCAAAACTATGGGTGTGTCTTCAAGAACTTATTCAAATCTATTCGTACTTTTTTAAAATTTCACATATTTTTTCCTATGTTTTCAAGTGTAATATATTAATTTTACTCAATTTCAATCTTTCTATCTATATTTTTGGATTAAACGTTTTCTAGTTTTTAGTTTTTGTATTTTTCATATCTTTTATATTCAAATTCCATAAAATATTCCTTAACATCATATTAGGTTTTCAAACCATTCATAGTGGTGACATCCTTTATATTTTCCCAATGGCTGATCTCGATGGTACTTGGAAACCTACCCATATCCCTAAAAGTTATAATTTTCCCAATTCACCCAATTTTAATCCAATATTTTAAATACTAGAATATGTTTCACCCTTTTGTGAGTCATGTTCAATCATTCATGAGACAAATTTTCATAAAATTCACTTCATCATCCCTTCTAGTTTCCCTTGAGAATTAGGGGACCCCTATTTTGAATTTTATATAGTGGTCTTGACTGATTTGAGAAACCATAGATAAAAGGTAAACCAATAATTAAAAGAAATTTATAATATATATTTGAATAGTTCTTATATCTAGGGTTGTTTTTATTATAAAAAAGATTATGTATATCTTATAACCAAGGACCATAACAACCAAAATTTTAATTTTTATAAGGATGTGAAGAAATGTCAAAGTTGGGATAATAATCTTTAGAATAACCTAACATCCCATAGTTAGTGAATTATTCAATAATATTTTGATTATGATTTTGAAATGTAACTTAATTGAAACATTTATTTTCCTTATAATTCATTATATATTGAATTTGGTTCTTAATTTTAGTTTACTATGAGTTTATTTCAAACCGAAGAACAATGTTTTTCTCACACCAATTAACACTTCTCCTAGTGTAACATCTGAGATTTTAAGGAATATATACCATGAAATTAATTTAAATTCATTGATAAAATTAATTAAATTATATAAAAATTTATCTTTTTTTATACACAACACCATATTTATCTAGTGTTTTATGCAACATTGAGTCTTTTCAATAATGTCTGTTACACACAAGACTGGGTTTTACGGAACAATAATACTATTAATATTTAATATGATACTCATCACCTATCCATTGGAATTTTAGGAATGAATAGGATTTATTAAATTGATAAAATATGGTTTAAACATGTTTTTATAATTAATCCTTTAGTGATCAATTAATTTTAAATGAAAATAAATACCAATCGAATATAAAGAATGTGTTTTTATGAAAAACTAGTTTTATGACCAGAATGATGTTTTATCTTAATAAATTAAATTAATCAGTATTATTGAAAGATATTAATGAAATTTATATGTTCTATACTCAAAAAAAATAATTCATCCATTAATTTTTATAGGCTTATATATATCAATAAATATAATTTTATGCATAAAAATTTGTAAATTTTTAAAAGACATTTTTTTTCACCTCTTAATGGAGAAATTGTTTTAAAAATAAATTTACAAAATTTTAGAAAATATATTTGAGAAAATAAAATTAATTTTTAAATATTAACATAAAATTTTACTTTGGGATAATTTTTTTTAATTTTTCTCAAAGAAATTCAGTTTTGATAAATAGTAAAAAATATAAGATTTCAATTGAAAACTGATTTTACTTCTAAATAATTTTTCCTATTAAATTATATTTTCAATAAATTTTAAAGTATAATTATATTAATTTTATATCATTTAATCCAATATAGTCCATTTTAATCAATTTCACATTGAAAGTTTATATAAAAACATTTCAAATATTTGAACTTTTTTCTTTAAAAACCCGTGTTCTTGTTCTATCTGTGGGATTAATTTTAAATTAATTTCTTCTACTTATGTGATTGTAATTTAGAAAAATGGAATATATAATTTCAATTATAATTATTTATGATTTATATAAATTTAAACATATTTTTCTACAAAAAATATTAATTAATTAAAGTATAATCAATTTCAATGATTGAGGTAAAAATGAGTTTACTTAATGGTTAAACTTTAATCATAAAGGGGAAAATGACCTATAAAATTTTATAACACCCCTTATATAGAAATATATATACCCATATGAACCTATTCTAGAATTATATGATTTAATGGGAATATTATTCAATAAATGTGACCCATATTATAAGTCAAGAAAAGAAAAGGACAAAAAAATGTACCCTTGTTCCTTTTAATTTCTATAAGTATTTTGAGATAGTGAAAAACTATATAGGTTTGGTTATAAATATTATTTTGAAATATAAATAAATTATTATTATCATAATAATTTATATTTAAATTTTAGAGATGATATAACAACATTAAATTTTTAATAAATTGCAATGTATGGATTATTTAGTAAATAATTAAATAAAATAAATGATACAAAAAAAAGTTAGGTAAATTGAATGAATTTTTATGTTCCATTATATTTTTAGATGAATATATCATTATACACAGTAGTTAAATTAATATATTTTAATTCCATTTTTGTGTTTATATTTGTAAAGACCTGGAAATTCTGTGGAATTTTTTTAATACATGGGATTTTTACGAGTCCGTAGTTTCTGACCGCACTTGATTCTAAGGCCCGGTGTGCCCAGAATCAATTTCTAAAGTTTTCTTTAGGTACATTTAGTAAACGTACGTGTGGGATTTTATATATTTTGAAGCGGTGCTCAGAATTGAAATCTGAGGGCACTATTGAACTCGCAGCGCCGGTATTAGCTTAAGGAGACATTTACCGCAGTTGCGTTTTTATCGAGATTGGGAGTTAATTTCTTGGGGTTTCTAATTAAAATGAAATAAAAATGTGTGTAACACATTTTTATTTGAATGGTGGTTAAAACCACCAAGTAAAGGTTAGTGGTGGGGCCCACCACACCCTAACCACCCTTGGGAGGATATTTTAGGGTGGGGCCCACCCGAACCCTTTAACTCCTCTAAACCCCGCTTTAAACCCCCTGAGCTCCCCATTAATAGGGGAAACTCTTGGACTTCCCCTTAATGGTGCCAACATAAATTAAATAATGACTTAATTAATTAATTTAAGTGTTTTTAATTATTTTGAATTTATTATGACAACATTAAAATAAGAGTTCATATTCTTTTATTTTGGGTTGGCATAATCCTTGGAGAGCTTGGTAGAACTCTTGGAAGAACATCAACCTCTCGATGAAGAATGCTCCTCATCTCTGAAGAACAACAATACCATCTTCGATCTTCATCCAAGCCTAAAGAGACAGAGTTCCCATGAGGAACATCGATGATGCTTCATCCTTGGAAGTTTCCCGACGTCAACGAATCGACATCTTCGCTCTTTCCACGACTTCCATGATGTACTTCAAATCGAGGTAGGGGAAATTGGATTTTTTTTATGTATGAGTTATGCTCTCCTTTCCTCATCGTGTGTTGTGATCTTGATTCTGAATGTTAACAAAATAATGAGGAGGGATCAGAATGCACGAACACGGTCCGACCCCTCCCCGTTGTTGTTGTTATCATTGTGTTGATGATGGAGGCAGATCACAGAAGAGGCCGGAGGCGCAAGGGTCGCCGTCACACCACGCAAAGAAAATCCATGGCCAAGTGGGCCGCAACGGAGCCGGAAGGGCGCGGTGTCGTCACACCGCGCTAGAGAAGGGTCGCGGCGGAGGAGTCATGACGCAGTCACACTGTGCCGGCGATGGGGAACCGTGGCCGGGCCGAGCCGCGGCAGTGCCGTCGCGCTACGCCGGTGACAGGGAGCGCTTGGCCCAAGCAGCCAGCTGGGAGGTGTGGGACCCCATCGGGTCCCGCGAGAGCTAGACCGGTGGCACCGGGTACTGGTTCACTTCTATCTGAATGGCTAAGCCATTCAGGTGCTAGGGGGGGCGCCTCCCCCTCTGGCGTGGCTAGGACACCTTCGGCCGGGCCGCCCTCGGCTGGGCCGCCCCCAAGCCAGGCAGCCCTCTGCTGGGCCGCCCCTGAGCCGGGCAGCCCTCGGCTGGGCCACCCCCGAGCCAGGCTTCCCTGGGCCGAGCCACCTTCAGTCGGGCTACCCTCGACCGGGGCACCCACGGCCGGGCCACCCCTTGGACGACCCACCCTCGGGCTGGGGTGCCCGTCGGGCCGGGCCGTCTCTTCCGGCCGGGCCGTCCCCTCAAATCAAGACATTTCCATAGACCGGGTCAGACCCGTGGACTGGGTCAGACCTCGGTTTAGACCAGGTTGGGCCGGGTCAGTCCGACTGGGTCGGACCGGACCCAGACCCGCTATGGCCGTTTACACCTTTTAGCCTGCATCCAGGGCTACGGATGTCCGATTGAATTATCGCCTGCGGCGATAGAATTCTTGAGTGATACAATTCTTTGGAATACTCCACTTGAGGTTTGGATGAAGTTTGAGTATGGCTGGGTTGGTTTAAGCCTAAAAGCCAATCGGGCCCTTAGAACGGAAATGCCAACAACTCTCAGACTGGGCATCGGTTTGACGCGCCATCTGTCACGTTGGGTTCCTTATGATGAGACAGAACTATGGGATACATTAACTCTGGACTTCATGATAGTTGATATATCAACACTTGGATTGAGGAGTGGACCCTCCCGGAATCGAGCGTGTTGTGTGCGGGAACCCTAGGGCTGGATGTGACTGAGATGACATTATCCTATTTGGGTTCGACAATGACAATACTATACCAGGATCCTTTGTGGGTTCGAAAGCGATGACTACTATACCGAAATCCTCCGTGGGTCTGACAGTTCTGACTTCTGTTCCTGTATCCTGTGGGGGTCCGACAGAATAGCTGGTCCTATATCCTATGTGGGTCCGATAGCTTAGCTAGTCCTATATCCTGTGTGGTTCTGACAACTTAGATGAATCAGTGACTACATCTGATCATCTCTATCACTCTACAAAAGATGTATACCTATGTGAGCTGAGTCATGTCTTTCAACCATTATCATCTTGGTGATTGACTTTACTTCCTTTATAGAATGGTTTGTGCTTGGGATCAAGAGTTGGAGCCAGACTGTTATTTATTACTTAGGTATATGTATGGGCATATACCTAAGTAGGATTGGTTGATACTTCGTGATTGTATATTTCTACTGTGGTTTATCCTTTGTGGATTCTGGGAGACCTTCGGGGGTATCGGGGTCCCCTACTGAGTATTGTTATACTCACCCCTACACGGGCTTCACCCTCACCTTGTTGTGTTCTGTGCAGACAATGGACATCAGTGATCGTGGCTGAGGGTGATGGATGGGAGGCTGCTCGGAGCTGGACTAGACGGGACGTACCAGAGGGACGAGTTGTTCGAGTTCTGTACCTACCCTTCAAGTAGGATTCCCCAGTGGATGATCCAAGAGTTTTTTCCCTTTTTACTTGTACTTGTTATTCAGTTGGGTATGTATACTGGCCCACTTACTTTAAGAACACTTTTCTTTTCTATTTTAGTACTTGTTGCTTCTACAGCTTGTGTTCAGACAGTGTGTGTTATAGGTTTAAAGGCAATGCCTTCCCTTTTTATTGGGATTATGCCTTTAGTGCTAGTCGCCAGCCCGAGGACTATGGAAGGTGGGCTTGAGGTAGTCACGACACGGGCCCCAAGGACGAGTCGTGACAATATTTTTAAAATTTAATTAAATAGATAATGTCAAAATTGACATTAATGTTGATTTATAATAAATGATATTTTATTATATGATTAATAATTAATAAAAAAACTATATTATATAAAGTGATTTTAAAATGTTAATAAATATCAAATATGGTCCATTAATGGACCAATTTATCTTGTTTTAAACATATTGACCCCTAAATAATAAAAACATTGTTGGCAGAGTCATGGTTAAAGTAGTATACTTGCGCGTTACATGTAATTTTATTAAATTTAATTTCCAAAACTCATGGGTTTTTTATTTTATTATTTTTATTTATTATTTTTAATAATTGGGTATAAATTTTATAGTAATTCTCACATTAATTTAGTCATCTATGGATAAATAAAATATGATAGAAAAAAAGTTACCTTAATGAAAAATCCAAAATTAAAAAATAAGGAATCTTAGGATTTAAGGAATAAAATGTTTAAAAAATGAGTTTATTTTGTGTATAGTTAGTGTGGCTAGACCATAATTCCCATCCAATCCATTATTTTCTATTTTGGAAGCAAATGAGGTAAGGGAGATCTACCAATAGTGATTATTTTTTTATATTTTAAAAAATTCCACTCCTCCTCCACTATAAAAATGCACTCACTCTCCCCACTTCTTCACACCTCTCAATGTAACACCCATATATTCTATAGTAGGAACCTTATATTCGAGAGCGTGCATGACACACAACACAAAGAACATAAGGGGATATAATACCCTGATACATTAAAATATATTTACTATTTTAAATATATTTGATAAATTATATATTTTTTAATTCACATAATAATGAGTTAGCTTTCATTACATGCAAGAGTGACTTTATTCGAAATCTTACATTAACTGCAACATAGAGTTTTGATGTACAATAATATATTATTATAATATTATTATAATATGATATAAAATCTCCATTAAATTAGTGATTATAAAAAGGATTAACTAACTTATGAAAATATATGGTTTTCATAAATATAAAATGAATCAATAGGTTACCAATTAATTAGAAATGAAAATATAAACACATTGAATATAAAGGAAATATTATTATTTTTATACTCAAAAAGGAATTTTGTGTTAATATATTAAATTAATTACAATTAGTGAATTATATTAATTAAATAAAAATGTTTTATATCCAATATAATATTTTTTATAATAATCTAATATATTTTATAGACATAATATAAGAATAAAGTCAATATTACACACAAAAACCAATATTTTTATAAAGGCAATTTTACCACCTTTTAATGGTGAAACCATTTTAATTCTGAAATTTGAAGCATTAATTTATTTAATATGAAATAATAAACGTAATCATTGAAATAAAAACAAAATAATTAAGTTAGGGTGAATTTATGAAATTTTTCAAAAACATTTCATTTTTATTGAATAGTGAAAAATATTGAATTTTAGTTAAAAATTGAATTTACATCTAATTTATTTATAAGAATAAAAAATATTTTAAATTGGTTTTAAAGTTTAATTATATCATATTTTTATCAATTAATACAATTAAGTTCATTAAAATCAATTTCACTTTTAAATTTCTAATAAACACATAACAAATATTTTGGCTTTTATACTTTAAAAACTTGCATTGGTGTCGTGTCAACGAGATTAAATTTAAATTAATTTATGAAAATTATGTGATAGGAATTTTGAAAAATGGATTCCATATTTTAAATAATCATAATTTAAAATTTATAATTAGTTCTAATTATTTTTTTAACAACTATATTTGTTAAAGAAATTAAAATTAATTACAATGATTAAGGTTAAATTAAGCTTAATAAGGGACTAAACTACCACCTTAAGGCCCAAATAAACCTATACGCTTTTTCAAAATCCATTGGATGGACATATTTCGATCCTATCCTCCATTTTATTTACATTTGACCATTATTGATATACTTTCAATAAAAAAAACACAGGTGGTATTCCTTTCTTTTAAAATATTACAAGAGTGCCACCCCTCCTCCCTTATAAAAGGACTCATTTCCTCCCACTTCTTCACACATATCAAGACAATTAAGTTCATCTAATTTCTGACCAATTCACTCCCAAAAATCCCTCATTTATCCTTTAAGCCTCCCTTGGGGCATAAATCCTTCCAAGGAAGCCTTTTGGAATAAAACAAAAGAATTTACCTGATTAAGAGATAACGTCTTCTCTCAAGATCTCTAGTATCATTTCGATTATACACCCCCTAAAATCAATTTATTCCAAGATTATATAAAAAAAATATTATCATAAATATAATTTTATGTTTTTATGTAAATGATTCGACCTACACTTATACACACCTCCATCTAATGGGTAACAAACATACAGTTTCTTTGTATCGTGAACTACTGCCTCACGAAACGATGATTATTCAATTTTACATTACCACCTATCATGGTGAAAACTATTATGGACACTATTATTATATACGTTATATATTAAATTTATTATTTCTTTATTATTATTTAATTTTTCTTTATAACATACCCTTATTCTTTCCGTCTTGTGTAAATATGATAATTTCATTTGAGGAAGTGTGGGCTACCGCCCCCTCAAAGCGATATGAATCGTTCATGTCATACATGGAACATATAAAGGATGGTTTTAATAAACCTATGGAACCTATATAACATATATATATGATACTTGAATTATAATATTCATATGTATCATTTATATTTCATTCTTTTAATATGACAAAGAAATGAAAGTAGCGTTCATGCATGCGTACAACCTACTGTCTCATTCTTTTAATATTTATCTTCTGGATATAAAGGACTAATATAAATACATATATACAGAATATATATGATAATTAATTCATGTTTTAAATTTTTTATATTATTAAATCATTATCTAATTAATAGGAACAACAAATCAAAAGTAAAAACATACTTGAAGAAACTAGGCAATTAACACCTGAAATAGTTATAATAATGAAAGAGTGTTAACAAATGGGTCATTAAATATCATAATAATTTAATATATGATATTATTAACATTATTATATTTCTGGTATAAGTTAGTAACATATTTTAAAAAACTATACTGTAGGATAAATACCACATAAAAAAAGGAAGGTTAAGGTAAGGGAATTTCGTCTCAATTTATATTTCATTGAGAATTATTTTTTATTATGCACCAATTAACATTTATTTGGTTTATATACTTCCTTTTTCTTATTATATCATGAATCCCCTTATCCTGATTATATTATAAGTTTCATTTAGCATCATACCTTTCAGTATATTATGATTAAAATGTTTCAATGTAGTATGTGACACTTTGGAATGTTTAAAAATTATTCTCATCAAGAATGTTCTTAATGATTATCTTCAAAATCCCTAGTTAATTTTTTGATTTTCAACCTTATGTTAAAGAATTAACTTTATTTTACTCATTTATCATTTTAAATTTACTTTAATATCCATATTCTCAAACAATGGATGTTAACATTGCCTAAATTATATACCATCTTACATACAATGTTTACTTTGAAAATTATTTGTTTAATTGGTAAATTATTGATAAATATATATTTCACATTAAATAAGGTTATTTGATAAGAAATATTATTTATTTTTATTATTCATTATGATAAATTATTTTTATTGTAAATTACGAGTGGATCCTGGACTTTATATAGCTCCTCGATGCATCGATAAGTTCTCATGAGACGAATATTTTTTCCAAATTAAACGGGTTTCTATATGTGATTTTAAACCATATTGTGAAAGGTATCGAGGGTATAGGATTTCATGTTCCTTAGACATGGCATAAATTAAGAAATAATTTCCCACATTTAGTTTCATTTATTATTTATCCAAGATATTTTGCATCGACATATCTATAGATGTAATTCATTCTCAATTTATTGATTTATAGCATGTGTTTTAGTTTCTTACCTTGACATATTAATTATACCTTATATAGTTGTGTAAATGGAATGTGTGATTAGTTATTTAACTTTTTGTATAGATTTATTCATTATTACTTACATTTTATTTACCCTTACTGAGCATTTGAGCTCACCCTTATTATGTTTCTTTCCCTAGGTAATGAAGAAAATAACTTTGAATAAGATTTCACAGACGTGATTTATTTTATTTTATTATGTAGAATGTTTTATTTTTATTTTATAATGTGTCATGGGTATAATGTATGATATTTTTCTTTCCAAGGCTACTAAACTGATTGTTCCTTTGGGATTTTATTCCTTTTAATAATTCCAATGTAATAAAATAATACACCAGCTCTAGGTTTCTATGGTTTGGAAGTTATACTCAAGCCTTTTGAATCATCCAACACATTAAAAAATAAGATCCAAAAATCATTCATATCATAATATAATCATGTATTTGAGGATAAATAAAACTAAGGAATTCATTTAGGGTAAACCAAAATGACTTACCCAAAAAATATGTAATGTTCTTCAACGAGCACTTTTGTTTTGTTACTTTCTCTATACATTAAATTATTCTTATTAAATTATTATATGATAGCCTCAGTATCATTAATATAGTAATATGTATTTATTTTAATGTTACAACCTACATGTACACACAGTTATATCAAATGGGTAATTAAATCACAGTTCATGTGTACGGTGGACTACCGCCTCACGAAATGATGTAGTTCATTTTTCCTTTATCACCTCTCATGGTTGGAAATTATTATGTAAATGATATGTTTATATGATATATATGATATTTATGATTTATTTGTGTTTTTTTAATTATTATTTAACACATAAATTCATACTTTACATTTTTGAGAACACAATAACATCATTTGTGGGTGTGTGGACTACAGCCTCCTCAAAGCATTGTGATTTATTTATGCTTTACATGGAATTTATTAAGGATGGGTTTAATAAAAATATTTTCTGTAAATGAAATATTTATAATATTCATGACATAAATATCTATATATACATATAACATATCAATTTATTCTTTCCATTTCACACACTAAAAATGTGATAACATCGTTTGTGGATGTGTGGACTACCACCTCCTCGAAGCGATGTGATTCTTCCTTTTTCATCACCACATCCAAAGAATGATATATATATATATATAAGTATATATAATTAAATAATATGTTATTTATGATATAATTTTCATTCTATAATGATAACCAGTACTTACCTTCTTACCAAAATCAACAAAAATGGTAACATTAGTCATGTGTATGTACGGTCTACCATCTCCATGATCATTATATTGGTTCATTTTTCATAACCATATTTATTGTTTTATTTTAAAATTATAATTCATGTAGAAATTTTTAATTATTTCATGGTTATTATTCTGTATATTTTAAAATAATTACCTCATTGACCATAGTGGCCCTATCAAAGTCAGTTATGACACATTATCCGAATAGGGTCAAAACATACAACTTAAACATTATTGATTAAGTAATTGTATATAACAATATTATAAGTGTAAAAAACTTAAAAATAAACTTTTAAAAGGATAATAAATAATTAAATAATTAACATGAGGTTATTATTATGGAATATATATGAAAATATTGATGAATCAGACTCAACGTATGGGGACATCTATTCGCACTTTTATTTTTTGTGAGACTCATTCTATATTTACAACTTGTTTGTTTTGTGTGGTGTATATATTTCCCTATGAAATTTTATATCAAAAATTTAATATATTTTATGATATTAAAAGTTTCAATTAATTTTATTATTTCATGGATATCATGATTCAAAAGCTACTCAAGTAGTAATGTATTATTATCTCATTTTTTACAAAAGTGATATAAATGTCATATTCACCACTTACTTATTTTACACGGTGTATCGACTACACCTTTTGATATATTATATCATTAATTATTTCATATTAATGGTATATAAATGTTTCATTTTATTATTATTACTTTTGGGGCTTCTGATTTAGATGTTACCATAGTTTTAAGGGGTTTCATTTAAATTTGCATTCCATTGAGGCTTATTTGTTATTATGAATCTAATTAATTTTAAATGGTGTATATACTACCCTATTTCATTTTATATAATTAATTTTATTTATTTAATGATATTAAAAGTTTTAATTGATGTTATTCTCTCACTAATCTCATGATTCAAAATTTACTCTTAAGTTTTCAGGGATTTTCATCTCAGTTTTTTTACATTTGTGAGTTAAATGTCATATTCAACACTTAATTATTTTGTGTGGTGTATCTATTACAAATTTTGATATATTATATCATTAATTATTTTATATTCCTATTATTTAAATGTTTAATTTTTTTGTTAATACTTTTGGGGTTTCTGATTTAGATGTTACTACAGTTTTAAGGGTATTTCTAGTCTCACTTTTATTTCTGTGAGACATATGTCATATTTTCCACTCATTTATTTTGAGTGGTTTATATACAGAACATTTGGTATATAATATCATTTATTTTATTATGATAATGTTATTTAATGTTTTATTAAATATTATTCGTTTGGGGGGTTTATGATTAAAATGTTTCAAAGTGGTATGGGACACTTTGGAATGCTTAAAGATTATTTTCTTTGAGAATATTCTTAATGTCCTTTTAAGGTATTTTCCATTCATCAACACCAAAAACCATTTTTGTTACTTATCCTACACTAGGGATATTTTTTATTGATACCATCCTCATTATATCTTTGTTTGGATTATTATTTTTTCAAATATATTTTCAAGGAACCTGTTTCTTTTCCATGAGTTAATCATGTTTGAAAGAGATTGTTATGCAACCCAATTCCTTTCCAAGGGTTATTCATATTTCAAAGAGATTTGTTATGGAACCCATTTCTTTTCTTTGTATTAATTATGTTTCAATGGTATTTACATTAAACCTATTTATTTTCCTTAGTTATATCAAGTTATAAGTCAAAAATGATTATTTTTATGAGTTTTGGAATGGAATTTTTTTTATTGATATGATACATGAGAATTATATGAAATGGGTGACCTCGATATAGCTTATACAAAGGGTTAATCCCTATTATAGATCATACAAAATGGGTGAGCCCGAGATAACTTATACGAAGGGTGAGACCAATTATATCTCATCAATGCATTGGGTAATGATAATGATAGAAGTCAACCATATGGTTATTCAAATTAAAAGGTTTTTGAAAGGGTATTATGAATGTGATTCTCCATGTTACCAAAAAGAGTTTTAATTGATTGTTATTTTTTTAATGTTTCTAATGATTGATATTGATATCACATGGCTTTTTATTATTGATTTTTTATGACTCATTCCTTTTCCATGTTTTCATATTTGATGATCCAGGTATTGATGGGTTTGAGTTATTTTAAGATTCACTCATGTAATGTTGTTATGTTATCATGCCCTTATGCACTCTTATGACCATTGATGACATTCATTTGTTAATTCTCATGATTTACCTTAATAAGAGTTTGAGATCACCCTTCTTATGTTTCATTTTACCCATGATTTAATGAATGATTTTGCATGATGTACATCTATAAAGGATTTCACAAGGATGGTGTTGATGACCTAGTGTGAAATAAGAAAAGCAAGGTTAAATGAGAGAAATGTTCTTTTGATAACTTGCGAATAGTTTATATAAAATTTTGTCTTGGTTATATAAAACTCTAAACCTAAAACATCCTTTAGGATTTAAGTGATCCAGGTTTTCCTTTTTATTTTTTATAGTTTATATGAAAAAATTGGGTCAAAATTATTGAAATCAAATCCTAGAACGTAAAGTTATGGATTTTAATATAGGATTTGGGGGTGTGGGTTCTAACCTATTATAGTTGGTATCAAAGGTCTATTTAGATAAATTTGTAGATTATGATGTCTTCATATGAAAATATCATAAGAGTTATGGATACCATTATAGGAATATAATCTTAAGGTTGATTATAAATTTAAATTCTTGTGACACCCCACTATAGGTTTTTAAGTAATGAAAATTTTGAGGTTATCAGTGATGGTTTTGGAGGTGTTTTTTTTGTGGAGGTATTTGGAACCCCCAGGATAAACATGAAGTGTTTTTGGGTAGGATTTATTTTTAAGGATTAAAGAAAAAAGGGGTTAACCTATATTCTGGGTGAAAACACTTTGCATATAGAAAGTCCACAGGGATTGAACCCATAACTGAAGAGAGACAAGGGTGTAATATCTATAACCAGACTACATGATCCTGGTTAGTATGAAAATTTTTACAGGTTAAGATTAATTTTATTTTAGAAAAAAATGGTATTTTATTTGAGGAATAATTATTGATTTATCTTGGAAGAATATATGATAAAATCCTTCTGATATTTAGGTTTCTAAATTAGTCAAGAAATGTTTCAAGAATATTAAGGATAGTTATTTATATAATAATTTATTTTTAACTTTTTTTATTAATTTTGATGATTAATGTATAATATGAAGGTCTAATCATTTTGGGAATTATCTAACCATGTTATTACCATTTTGGGTTTGGTTAATGTTTAAAGAGAAAAGGAAGATCTCGTTATCCCTTTTATGATTACATAGCCTTTATAATTTGACTTTAATGATTTAGGTGTGAACAAATTAATCTTGAATACTAATAATTTGGAGAAAAATATTAGATTATTGTAAGGGATGAAACTCACTTCTCAATTAATTATATTTACTTATATTATTAGTATATGTAGTGAAAGAATACTCCATATTTAGGAAAGGGAACTTGAAATAAAATTTTATCTTGTTACCATGTTTTCTAATGCTATCAATGACATTTTACACACATCTTTGGATTTTGGTTGTGTTTTCACTGACTAATTCTTGACAAAATTCTCTATCACTCTTAATTAATCCATGTGAATTAATTTTCCCTTCCAAACCCATCTTTTAATTCCCCACCAATATCTCCCCTATATGTAAACATAATGATGCATAACCTTAGGTAAACTTTATATTTCAAACATTAAAATTTTATGGAATGATTTCTTTATTTAAATTTTATGATGTGGGTTTCAATGAAAGAATTAAAAAAATATTAGTCCTTTGATATCCAAGATTAATTTTGAGGGATAAATTCATTTTAAGGGGGTTGGGATGTAACGTCCTAAAATTTTAAGGAATATCTTATTTCAAATTAATTAAAATTATTTAGTAGATTTCATTACAAAAAATAAATATTTTATATTGTGTTATATACAACACCAATTTTATCTTTTGATTCACACATCTATTATTTTTTATAACATATGCTACATGCATGACAGAGTTTTATGAAACAATAATACTGTTAATATTTAACATGATAGTTATTACATAGCTGTTGGAATGTCGAAAATGAATAAGATTAACTAAATTATGAAAATATGGTTTACACAAGTTTTTATAATGAATCATTTTGTTTATTAATTAATTAAAAATGAAAGTAAAGGCCAATTGAATATAAAGGATGTGTTGTTATGAAAAACTATTTTTGTATCCAAAATGGTATTTTATCGTAATAAATTAAATTAATCACTATTAGTGAAATATATTAACAGAATTTATATTTTATATATTCAATAAAATATTTTCAAATTAATACAATAATTTTGATAGGTTTAAGATAAGAATAAATCCAATTTTATGTATAAAAAGCTATATATTTTTAATAGGCAGTTTTACCGCATTATAATGACACACTTTTTTTAAATAAATTTTTACACTTTTATAAATTATATTTTACAAAATAAAATTTATTTTTGAAATAATGATATCAAAATTTACTTTGGGTGAATGTTTGTG
Source organism: Viscum album (assembly GCA_963277665.1). Lineage (NCBI taxonomy): Eukaryota > Viridiplantae > Streptophyta > Magnoliopsida > Santalales > Viscaceae > Viscum > Viscum album. The sequence continues at coordinate 95,269,271 of OY728142.1, read as the reverse complement.
ATTTTTCTGAGAAGTTTCATGTTTTGAAAAATAGTGAAAAATACAGGATTTCAATTTAAAATTGTTTTTTTATATAAATAATTTATAGTGATAAATTGTTTTTTAAATTGATTTTAAAGTTAAATTTGATATATTTTATATAATTTAATGTAATATAGGTCATTGTAATCAATTTCACAAAAAAAGTTGATATAAAAACATATTAAACATTTGAACTTTTTACTTTAAAAACCCACTTTCTCATTCCATTTGCTGGATTAATTTTAAATTAATTTCATCCAATTAAGTTTTTATAATTTAGAAAAATGAGTTCCGTATTTTTAATAATAATAATTTATAATTTATATTAAGGTAAAAATATTTTGATGAAAAATATTTTTAAAATTAATTTAAATTAATTACTGTAATTAAGGTAAAAATGAGTTTACTTAGTGGTTAAACTTTAACCTTAGCTAGCCAAATTACCTATAAACTTATCTAAAACCCCTTGTATGGAAATATATACACCCATATGACCGTATTATATATTTATATGAGTTATTTGTAATATTATTCAATTAAATTGACCCATATAATAAGTTAATAAAAGAATATGACAAAAATGCACCTTTATTCCTTTTATTTTCTATAAAGATTTCGGGAAAGGGAAAACTTTATAGGTTTGGTTATAAATATTATTTTAAAATATAAATTAATTATTTTTATCATAATAATTTATATCTAATTTTTAGAGATGATATAACTACATTAAATGTTTAAGAAATGCCAACCCAATAATAATTTAATTAATAATAAAATAAAATAAATAATACTAAAAATATTACAAGTAAGGTAAATAAAATGAATTATTATGTTAAATTTTTGTCATAGATGAATTTATAATTATACATAGATATTAAATTAATATATTTTAATTCCATTTTTTCTTGATATTTTTTCAATTTAAATAAATATATAGTTTCAAAATTGATATTAATGTTGTTTTATAATAAATTACATTTTATTAAATGAATAAAAATTAAAAAAAACAATTTGTTCTATAAAGTGTTTTTTAAATGTTAATAAATATAAAATATGGTCAATTAATGTACTAATTGATCCTTTTTAACAAAAATACTGATCCCTAAATTAAAAAAAACCTTATTGGCACGATCTGGGTTAAAGTAGTATTTTTTTTATGTTACTTTTACTTCAATTAAATTTAATTTCCCACACATAAGGGATTTTTATTTTATAATTTGGATTTCATATTTAAATTTTTTGGGTCTAAATTTTATAAAAATTCTCACTTTAATTTATTCTTAATGGATGAATTAAATAGGTTAAAAAACTAGTTACCATAATAAATAAACCAAAATGAAAAAATAAGGAAACATGGGAGTTAAGAAATAAAATATTTAAAAGTGAATTTATTTGGTTTTTGTGAGTTTTTATCTACTATAGTTACTCTTATATCCATTATTTTTCATTTTGGGTGACCATTAGGTAAGGGAGACATCCCAATACTATTTACCTTTTAATATTTAGAAGAATTTCACTCCTCCTCCACTGCAAAATGGCACTCACTGTCCCCACTTCTTCACACCTCTCAAAACTTTTGGATCATCCAAATCCTACCCAAATAATATCACAAAATAACACTTATAATCATATAAGCCTAAATTTAGTAAAAAATAAAAACCAAGGAAAAACTTTGGTGAAAACCAACAGGAGTTAACCGATGAAGAGGTAACGTTCTTCAATGAGCACTTTTATTTTATTTCATTCCCTACACCTTAAATTACTAATATTCTATGATTATATAACAAAATAAGTATCAAAAATATACATACATCTTTTAATGTTATGTTTTTGACCTAAACCTACACACACTTCTATCAAATGTGTAATGAAATCATTGTTTATGTGTATGGCGGACTACTGTCTCGCAAAACGATGTCATTCATTTTTCCTTTACCACCTATTATGGATAGGAATTATGATGGAAATTATATTTTTATATGATATATAAGATATTTATGAATCATTTATATTTATATAATTATTATATAACATATACCTTCATGATTTCTATTTTTCGGGAATACGATAACATCATTTTTAGACGTGTGGAATGCGGCCTCTTCAAGGTGATGTAATTCATTCACAATTTACAATGAATGTATTAAGGATAGTTTTAGTAAAAATATATGATATAAATGAAATATTTATTATATTCATGACATAATTATATATCTTTACATATAATATATATTTTTCTTCTTTCAATTTCACACACTAAAAAGAATGATAACGTCATTCGTGGACATGTGGACTACCACCTCCTCAAAGAGATATATTATTAATTTTTTAAAACCACGTCCAAAGAATGATATATATAAGTATATATAATTTAATAATACAGTATTTATGATATATTTTTTATTCTATAGAGATAAAATTACTTACCTTCTTTCTATAATGATCATTGAAAAATGCGAACGTTACTCATGTGTACGTACACCCTACCATCACTATGATCATATTGTTGGTTCATTTTTCATAACAATGATTCCTGTTTGATTTTAAAAATATAATTTAAGTAAAACTATGATAATTATTTCTTGTTTATTATTTTATAGTTATTTTAATAATGTCCTCATTACCCATATTTGACCTATAAATGTCATTTATGACAAATAAGACGAATATGGTCAAATTATCCGACTTAAACATTATTGATTAAGTAATTGTATATAACTTGTTTATAAGTGAAATAAAAGTAATAATAATCTTTTAAAATATTATTAACTAACTAAATAAATAAAATATGTTTATTATTTATTAATATTTAAGACAAGTATGATTAATGAGGCTCAAGGTAAGGTGATTTCTAATATCACATTAATTTTTGTGAGTCTTATGCCATATTCATCACCTGTTTATTTTTTGTGGTATATATACTTCCATATGGCATGTTATATCATGAATTTCATTTATTTCATTATATTAAAATTTTAAATTTACGTTATTCTTTCACATATCCCATGATTGAAAAGTTACTCAAGTAGTAAGGGATTTTCATCTTACATTTTACATCTGTAAGATAAATGACATATTCAGTAATTATTTTTTATGATGTATATACTTACCATTTTTATATATTATATCAAAAATTATTTTATCATCATTTAATTCAAATGTTTTATTTTATTATTATTACTTTTAGGGCTTCTAATTCAGATGTTACCAAAGTTATAAGGGGTTTTGTCTCAATTTACATTCTATTGAGACTTATTCATTATTATGCACCTAATTACTTTTTAATTGTGTATATACTATACTATTGAATTTTATTTTATTAATTTAATTATTTCATGATGTTTTATGTTTTAATTTATGTTATTTTATCAAGTATCTCATGACTCAAAATTTACTCTCAAGTTGTAAGGGATTTTCATCTCACTTTTTTACATCTGTGAGATAAATGTCATATCCAACACTTACTTATTTTGTGTGGTGTATCTAATAACCATTTTGATATATAATATCAATAATTATTTCATATTACAAGTTTTTAAATGTTTAATTTTATTATTATTACTTTTGGGGTCTTTGATTCAGATGTTACCATAGTTGTAAGGGTATTTCTAGTCTTACTTTTACTTCTACGATACATATGTCATATTCACCACTCATTTATTTTGTGTGGTGTATATATAGTCCTTTTGAAATATAATTTCATGAATTTATTTATACTAATGTTATTTACTGTTTTTAAAATTTTATTCTATCATGGGGTTTATTATTTAAATGTTTTAATGTGGTATGAGACACTTTGGAATGTTTAAAGATTATTTCCCTCAAGAATAATTTTAACGACCTTTTTATGAAATTTTAATTCATCAATTTCAAAACAACTTACTATTACTTATCATACAATGTGGATATTTTGTAATGATAACATATTCATTATTTATTTTTATTGACTATGATTGTTTTGAATATATTTTAAGGAACCCGTTTCTTTTCTATGGGTTAATATTATTTCAAAGAGATTATTATGGAACCCAATTCATTCCCATGGGTTACTCACATTTCAAATATATTTGTTATAAAACCCATTTATTTTTCATGGTTTAACCAAATTTCAATGATATTGTTATGGAGTACATTTCTTTTCTACCAGTTAATCATGTTTCAAATGGATTAAAATTAAACCCATTTCTTTTTTGTGGGTTTATCAGGTTATAAGTGAATAATGATTATTATCTGAGTTTGATGATGGAATTAGTTTATTATTGATATGTTACTTTATCTTTATACAAAATGAGATATCCTAGTAGATATTATACAAAGGTTGATCCCCATTATATCTCTATAATGCAGTGGGTAATGATAATGTTGGAAGTTGGACATATGGTTATTCTAATTAAAAGTGTTTTGAAATGGTTTTTAAAGGTTTTTAAAAGGGTTTAAGAATATAATACTCTAAGTTACCAAAAATAGTTTTAATTTATTATTATTATTTTATAATATTTCTAATGATCGAGATTGATATCACATGGATTTAGATTATATATTTTTTATGAATATTACCTTTTATATGTTTTTATATTTGATTATATAGGAACTTATGTGTTTGAGTTCTTTTATGATTTTCTCGTGGACTTTGATTATTTCATCATAACCTTATGCAATCTTATGCTTGTTGATGGAATTAATTTATTTAATGTGTATGTTTTCCCTTACTAAATGTTTGAGACAAACCTTAATATGTGTCCTTTTCTATAGGTTTTAATGAATGATATTGAAGATTTGTGTCTATAAAGGATTTCATAAGGATGATGTTGATGACCTATAATGAAATAAGAAAATCTGGGTTAAATGGATGAAATGTTCCTTTGATTACTTATGAATTGATTATATAAAAGTTTGTCCAAATTATTCAAAACTCTAAACATAAATTTTTTTCTAGATTATAAGTTATCCAAGTTTTACTTCTTATGTTTTATGGTTTAGATAAAAAAAATTTGGTCACAATTATCAGTATTAAAGCTAGGAATGTAAAGTTATGTATTTCAACATAGGATAAGAGAGTATGGGTTTTGGGATGTTATACGTAGATATATTTTTTGTGAATAAAGTGTATGTGAGTTATATATTTGACTTCACTCTCTAATTGTTTCATTTATGAAATTATCCCCAGCAGATTGATCATTCAAGTTTCTACAAAAAGGTAAAATACCATAATAAAATCCATCCATAAACATATGGGAGGGGAGTTGGTGATGTGGAAACTACCTAATAAGTCCACTGAAACTATCCTAAGATTCATGAAAATAATATCCTTCATCTAAAAAGAAACTAGTGACTTTTATCCTAATATATACCATTAACATTTTTGGGTAAAAAATCATTAAAATGGAGTTATTGACATCTTCTAATGTTTCAAAAATGTTTTCATCTAATTTGAGGAACCAATTACTTGCATTACTATTTATAAAAAATAAAACTCCTTAATCTTAATCTCATCCTCTCTTAGAACTTAAAGTGTACATTACTGTACCACATTTTATAAGTCTCTAATGAAGGATAGAGTGTAATAATTAGGAATATCTTTGAATAATGGAATAAAAAACAAGTAATAATATATAAACTTATAACTCCTAGCTCTTTGAGTTAACCTTATTCATCAAGGGTTTCTCAAAATAATTGAGAGTTGATACTCCCTCATTCTATGTATCTCTGTGTTTTTTGAATTACTTGGTCATTATTTCCCATATATATATTATAAGGGGATTCCATTTCAATTCTCTTTTCCTTTCTAGAAATATATAGTGTTTTTTTATTTATATAATTTATAACTCTAAATTTTTAAGATTTTAAATAATGATAATACAATAAGAAGATTCAAAAAAAATTGAACTGGTTTTTTATGTTGTTTTTTTAAGTTTGATTTTTTTAAAAAGCATCACGTTTTCTGAAAATCAAGCTAATTTTTTATCCATCCTTAGTTTCATAGGTATAAAAAATGAAATTTCATACTTACACTATACCTACCGAGTATAGAAGTGAATGGTCATCTCTATAAATAAAGAATTAGTATGAACCACATAAAAAACCCAACTAATAAAAGAATAAAAAATGAAAAAGAGATATGATTATTCTGAAATTTTTTGTGATATAAAGTAATAAAAGAAAAAATTATGATAAATAGTAACAAGTAAAGTTGGAAAAGGAAATAAATCACAGTTAAAATAGATATGTAGTGAGTGAATTAGAGGAATTTAAATTATTTTAAACTATGTAAAACTATTCCTATATTCATGAAAAATAAATGGTTGATATGGATAAACTATCACTAATTTTTTTCAACTACTATGTTGATAAATAAACCAACTATCGATGTAACTTTGAATTTATCAATTCTAAACTATGTTATTAGTGAAAAGAAATTGATAGTGTTCCTTTCTAAAATTGATTTGTCAGCCGATCCTGAAATACCACTCTTCATTGATCAAAAATATCATTTTTCAAAAGGGTTTAAATAAAAATAGTACTTAAATATATAGAAAGTGAATCAAGATCAATTTAAATTTATTTTTGATTGTTGAAATTTTGTTTTTTTGTTATACTAATTTCCTAATCGAACTGATCCAACCCATAAATTAAATTAATATAATTTAGTAAAAAAGGAATCAGTCAAAAAAATATCATTCCTTTACAAACTTTTATCCATATATCATGTTTAATATAGAATAATATGTATTATTCATTAAAATATAGAAATAAAGGGATAGATATGTGTTATAAATAGAATAATATTATTTATTTATATGATCATCTACTCTTTGTAGCTCCCATTTTTCTCTACTCTACTACCCTTTTTTCCACTTGGAAGTGTGTCTCTCCATCCACATATGTCTAATTAATCAATCAATAATATACCCCACATGAATTCCTTAATCTAATTATAATGTTCTAAAGGGTTTTCCTTACATCCATTTACTCATCACCTCACACCCCAAAATTTTATGCGGAAGTATACACTATATATAATCTTTTTTAAGTTGACTTAAGCTTACTCCCCAAATAGATGGCATTCCCCCAGGCTATTTCACATCAAATCCAAGTTAGAAGCATATATTCATAATCTTGGATTGATTCAAAAGATGCTTTCACAATATTCAATAGATTCCTATGTTTTTATATTTTTTGAGCTTAGATCACATTTCTTTAATTTTCATCTATGATAAATAGGGTTCCTCATGTGATTATTGTCTTATGAATATTTTTACTATACCCAGATTTCATAATTTATGGGATATTATGCATCATTGACACTAATATATCATCATGTATCAATATACTTGGAAGAGGGTAGGATCCTTAAGTATTATAATGTGAATCTATAAATTCAAAAAGGATTAGACCCTTATGTATCCCCATTAGCCATGATGGTACATTTATATATCACCTCTCCCATGAATTTAACAAAGTGTAAGACCATTACATATCACTTTTCACAATATAGGTACCATTAAATATCATCCACCCACAAATATAACAAAGATTTCAACTCATACATATTTACTTCCTTTATAAAATATTATGAAGGATGAGACTTTTATAAATCATCAAAAGTCTGCAAGACCCATACATATATGATTCTACATTAATTTAACTTTGTGTGGGACTCTTAAATAACTTCTCCAAATTTTATATATTGAGAAATTACTCTTATATATCGATATATTTGGAATAGAGTTGAACAATATTGATATTTTTTTGATAAATAATAAAATGGATTAGATATGTAACATAATTTTGAACCATATTCATATATAAATTCTCAAACATCAATTATTAAAATTAAAAAAAGTTCTTACAAAATATTTTTGATATAAAAAACATGGAACATCATTAATATTAATTCCAAAAACTAGAACCACAAAAATATCATCAAAAAAATATTTCAATTAAAATATCACTAAATTTTTTCAAAATAATTGATAAAAATATATAAAAAATTAGAATAAATGATCAAATAATAAGAAAACGTATATCATTAAAAAAAATATTCAATAAATTAATTTATTTTCCAAGAATGATCAAGAATAAATAATTTTTAAATTAAAATAAATTTTGAGAAAAAAATTCAACATATCAAATATATAAATGGTTTGGAAAACATGTTATAAATATAACCACATTAATTAACACAAAGTATTTAAAAATATATTTTATATAAAGTTGTCATTTTCATTATGGTGAATCCTTATTACCTTTTTTTCTTCCACTTTTTTCCTTAAAATCTTTGACGAAGTGTTGGTTGTCACTTTCAGGAATCAAAAATCACCATGGAATCATTCTTGTAACACCCCGAACCTAGTTACTCAGAGTCGGTGCATTATTACATAACATTGGCATGATCACAAGGAAATCATGTCTCAAAAGACCGATCAGTGTAGTATTATTGGAAACAAGATTTATACATAAGTTAAACTTTACAACTTGAAAAGAAATACAACACAAATATATTTCATTAGAAACATCCAAACCTCCTAGATTATGCATGCTGGTCACTCATAACATACTTATTCATATCCTGGGAAAATGAAACATAAGAAAGGGGTGAGCTCAAACACTCAGTAAGGGTAAGTAATACAGTGGAAAATGACATAAATATTAAGCATGGTAAATAATTGAAACCACATGCCTTTACCAATAATAAACATGAATACTTTTATGGAAAGAATATGTGCTGAGTAAATAATTCCATAATAAAACATAATCATGGGTATTATACTAGTTGAATGACCTCATTAACCATCAATATTATTTCCATAATGAGGGAATGTATAATACCATACATTCTCAAACATTTTGTCAAGGCCTCGACCAAGACGTCTAAAAATGATTAAGGCTTCGGCCAAAACCATAAATCGAATTGGGAAAGGGCCTCATCCAATTCCATGTCTAGTTGTCTCATGAGACCTACTGATTCATCGAGGAGCTATAGCAGGCTCCAACCGTCACTTACTAATTCCAGTACATTCCTCATATGAAAATTTTTAATCATATCATAAACATTCATATTAAAAATAGCATATGAAATGTCAATACTTTAACCATAAATCATGAATGGTATAAAAATAGCACATCCATAGTAAAACACATCACAAAACCTTCAATACAATATAGAATTTTTGTTTTATAATAAATCAACTCCAAATAAACTTAAAATCCATCAAAGGATGTTGACATAGATGAAATCAAAACTCTTTTTAGAGATATATCTCTTTCTATTTTGATATCATTTAAGAGTCACATAATTATAAAATAAAACATTTACTTTGAAAATATTCTTATAAGATTTTAATGGAATATTCGACGAGTTTATATCGATAGAAAATAGCCGCACCCACCGTATAAGTTAAAAAAAGATGTTCTTACCTTAATTTTGTCGAAAAGGTTAAAAAGGACCTTGTTTGGAAAACAATGGAAAGATTCCTTTATAAACATCTTATAATAAGTCAAAAAAGGGTATAAATGACTTTAACCCATATTCTGTAAAATAGTAAGAAGGTTTTAAAATACATTTTTAAGAAACATGGATGTGGATGATAAAGAGGTCCCAGTATATAATTATATATAAACAACCTCGGATAATGAAGAGATTGTGAAATAAACATTCACCTTGTACATTTCCATGGTTGAGGGTAGTTTAACCTCCTGTATAATGGTGAAAAAATTGTTATTAAAATATAAAAGAATCATATACATTAATATTATATCATATATGATCTTTTAACATTGCTTTGTTAATAATATCTTAGTATTATCATCATTTTGGGTGTTAACTTACTAGTTTTATTTTATATGTTTTGTTACATAAGCTATGTTTGTTATGGATAGGTTGTATCTTATTCATATCCAGAATGATATAAAGTCATTAAACATTATTTTTAATCATCAAATGAGAATTAGACTTGAATGGATACGATGGGGAATGAATCTCATCGCGTTCGTGGAGACGGTAGTCCGTACGTATGCACAAGCGACAATATCATTCTTTTGATATTAAAATAATATATAATTGGATATTATATCATATATACAGAATAATTATCATGTTATGTTTATTATTTACATGAATTACACATCATTATCATACCCATACAAATAATAATGTATTGAATAACAATTACACCACGACGTGGAGATGGTAGGCCGTACATATGCACGTATGGTGACATGTCATTCAAAGGATGGATAGAATACTGAATATGGTTGTACCATATTTATAATAAAATAACAGTATATAGAAGATAATGGATTTATTATTTAAGAATGGAAACAACTAATAAAGAAGAAGTTGAATAATAAAAGAACTTGAAAAAGGGTGGTGAAAACATTACCTCTTCTTCGGGTTCTTCATTTTTATTTGATCAAAATGAATCCTTAGGTTGGCTTTATGACTAAATAAAGGCCTCTAGGAATAATCTAAGATATTTTGGAGTGTACTTGGGAAGATTTTGGCCGAAAAAAAGGATTTGAAGGTATTAAGAATTGGATAGAAGTGGTGTCCTTTTATAAGGGGGAGGAGGGGCTCTTTAGAAAAAACTTAAAGTATTAATTTATAATAAATTCATATTCGGATTATAATGGCTCTAAATTCAATAATTAAAGGTCTAAGGTGGGTATGGGTCTAAATGATTTCATCCAATATATTTTAGACATGTTTGGGTCACTATATTAACCTTATCATTTATATTTAACTCTTAGTTAAATAGTTTGACATTTACCATGTGACTTTGTATTTTTATATTATATAGTTAATAAACATACTATATACTTCCAAGAGACCCCCAAGTGGTCCATTAATGATAAACCTATCATTATATAAGTAATTTTCCCAAAACTTAGATTTTTTTAAATATAATATCAATTAAGAATATAATATTTGTTTTAGAAACTCTTTTATGTCAATTTTGACACTATTTAATAATTGATTTTTGTTAAAGTATTAAAAACTTTATTAATTAGAAACAAATTAATTTAATATTTCCTAACATTTCATATTAACCAATAAAATTCTTTTATGGCATCAAAACGTTCAAATTTTATTTATTTTATCATTTATAATACTAATTATTAGATTCTTTCATTAATATGGAAAATACTGCATCATTATTGTGTCATAAATAAATTTTATTATTCAATGTATAAAAATTATTAATAAAATAAAATTATATAGGAAATATTTTTATCTTTTTAATTAATATTTATTGTTGAAAATATAACATATATAACCCTATGTAAAAATGGTTTTTCTAAAAGATATATGCTTATGTCATTTTTGTATTTACTTTAACTTAATTAATATAAAGTGTCATTATCACTTACAAGTGGATCCATGGGCTCCCAAAATAGACCCAAAGATTACCATGTTCGGACATTTATCAACCAATAGGGTTAGAACATGTTTTAGGGTAACTTATTATTATTATAAAATTATTTTTTTACCCTTATTTACTGGATTTACCCTTTAACCATAGTAAATAAAATATTTACTGAAGTAATTATTCAAAATATCTAAAAATAAAAGTTACCTATTTACACAATTTGAACATCTTGATTCTAAATATGAAATCCATTTTTATAAATTCAAAACACATAAGTGGCAGAAATTAATTTAAAATTAATTCCCGTTGTCCAAACAAAACGCATGTTCTTAAGAAATAATAACTATCAAAAGATTGATACTTGTTTATCTTCGGTTTAAATGTTAAATTACATCCAATGACCAAAATTGTATTAAATGGTAAAAAAATATTCTAAATATACTTTAAAACCACTCAAATTCATAATTTATCACTATTAATTATTTCGATTAAAAAAAGTTGTTTTTAATTAAAATTTAGTGATTTTCACTATTTATCAAAAATTGAAAGTTTTCAGAAAAATACCAAAAATTCACCCTAAGCTAATTTCAATATTCCAAATACAAAAATGAAGTCCAATTTAAAGATTAAATGTATAAAATTTCAAAAAGTGGGTATTACTATTCATAACGGCTAGTTTGATTGGTTGTGGTGTGTGTTAGAACTCAAAGTTGCGTACAACACACGCTATTGTATTATTCAAAGAGAAGCATACCGTGAAAGATTGAGGTGTTACATTCTTCCCTCCTTCAAATAATTTTATCCTCAAATTTTCTAGAATACTACTATATAAAAATAATCGGGTGGTTCTTCATCATAAGTTCCTCGGGTTCCCACGTTGCCTCTTCCATCTTATAGATTCTCCATAGAACTTTTACCAGACGAGTCATCCGGTTTCTCAGCACTTGTTCTCTTGTATCAAGGATCTTGACAGGCTCTTCGCAATAAGATAGATTGGGTTCCAGTTCTAATTCCTCATAGGTGAGTACATGCATTGGGTCAGGCATGTATTTTCTCAATAGTGATACGTGGAACACATCGTGAACTTTGGAGAGACTTTGCAGCATTGCCAAATAGTAAGCTACATCCCCAATTCGTTCTAGAATTTTGAATGGTCCAATGTACTTGTGACTCAATTTTCCCTTCTTACCGAAACGTATAACACCCTTCCATGGATATACCTTCAAGAAAACATGATCTCCTACCTGAAATTTCAAATCCTTCCTTCGGTTGTCAGCATAGCTCTTCTACCTACATTGAGCTTCTTTGATGTGGTTTTGTATTACCTTTACCTTTTCCATCGTTTCCTCCACCAGTTCTGGGCCTACAAGTTTTCTTTCACCAACATCATCCCAACAGGTTGGTGTGCGACATCTCTTTCAGTATAATGCTTCATACGGTTCCATCCGAATAATTGAATGGAAGCTATTGTTATAGGAAAATTCTACCAGAGGTAACTATTGATCCCACATACCTTGAAAGTCAGGTGAGCAGGATCTCAACATGTCTTCGAAGGTTTGAATAGTCCGTTCTGATTTTCCATTTGTTTGAGGGTGGTAGGAAGTGCTCAAACGAAGTTCAGTATCCAAGTCCTTCTGAAGAATCTTCCAGGATCATGAAGTAAAACGGGGATCGAGATCAGAAACAATCGATAGGGGTACTCCATGAAGTCTCACAAATTCATTAATATATAGTATTGTTAGACGTTCACGTGGGAGATCTTCTCTTATAGCAAGAAAATGTGCTGACTTGGTAAGAGGATCAACAATGACCCATATTGCATCATTCTTTCAAGGAGTCTTTGGTAGTCCCATGACAAATTCCATCGTGATATTATCCCATTTCCACTCTGGTATGGGAAGAGGTTGCATGACTCCTCTAGGCTGTTTCCTTACAGCTTTCACTTATTGAAAAACCATACATCTTGACACAAAATCAGCAATCTCCATCTTCATGTTGTCCCACCAAAAATGTTCCCTCAAATCTCTATACATTTTGGTGCTCCCAGGGTGTAGAGAGAAATTGGAACTTTGAGCATCGTCCAAAAATTCCCTTTTTAAATCAGGTATATCGGGAACACAAAGTCTCTTCCCAAATTTCAAAATTCCATCTTCATATACAAAGTCACTCAATATCCCATCATTCATAGCTTTAATCTTCTTTTGAAACTCATTATCATTGGTCTTAGAACTCTTAATCCTTTCTAGTAAAGATGATTTGGAAACCATTTGAAAAAGTATTGATGTTTCACCTTCCATGGTAATTCCCATATCTATCTTCACTAGATCCATGAAAATAGGATCCCTTTCAATTCTGATTATGTTTAAAACTCCATGATCTTTTCTGCTCAAAGCATCTTCCACCTTATTTTCCTTCCCCGGGTGGGAGTGTATCATGAAATCGTAATCCTTGAGTAATTCAAGCCATCTCCTTTGCCTCATGTTGAGTTATTTTTGTGAGAAAATATACTTCAAACTCTTGTGATCAGTATAAATCTCACATTTCTTACCATAGAGATAGTGTCTCAAAATATTCAAAGAAAAGATTACATCAGCTAACTCAAGATCCCATATAGGATATTTCTTCTCATGAATTTTCAGCTGTCGTGATGCATATGCAATAACTCTATCATTCTGAATAAGGACACAACCAATTCCTTTCTTTGAAGCATCACTATAAATAACAAACCCATCATTCCCCGATGGTAGAGTCAATATAGGATCATTGACTAATCTTTCCTTAATTTCTTCAAAACATTCTTCACACTCTTTTGTCCAAACAAATTTAACCCCTTTACGTGTGAGCTTTGTTAATGGGTTAGCCAATCAGGTAAAGTTCTAGACGAAACGCCGATAATAACCTACTAAGCCAATAAAACTACGTACCTCGGTTATACTCATTGGTGCTGGCCATTCTTGGATTGCTCTTGTCTTAGAAGGATCAACATAGATTCCATCCTTAGAGACAATATGTCTAAGAAAAGAGATCTATAGAATCCAGAATTCACACTTGCTAAACTTCCCATATAATTCATGTCTTCTAAGAGTCTTCAAGATAATGCCCAAGTGATTTTCATGATCTTCATAGCTTTTGGAGTATACCAAGATATCATCAATAAATACCCCCACAAAATCATTAAGATATTCCTTGAAAACTCTATTCATTAGATCCATGAATATAGCGGGTGCATTAGTCAATCCAAAAGGCATTACTGTAAACTCGTAATGCCCGTACCTGGTTCGAAATGCTATCTTTGAAATGTATTCCTTCTTCACACACAACTGATGGTATCCAGATCAAAGGTCAATATTTGAAAAGTGTTGATCTCCCTGAAGTTGGTCGAATAAATCATTAATGTGAGGTAGGGGATACTTGTTCTTTATTGATATAGCATTTCTATCCCTCTAGTCGATACATAACCTCATAGATCCATCTTTCTTTTTAACAAAAAGGACAGGGGCTCCCCATGGAGAAACACTAGGGTGAATAAATCCCTTATTACTAAACTCCTCTAGTTGTTTCTTTAGTTCAACTAATTCCACAATGGACATTCTATAAGGGGTCTTCGATATAGGCCTTGAACTAGGAATTAAATCAATGGAAAACTCAATTTCTCGTTCTGGAGGATGTCCAGGTAAATCTTCTAGAAACACATCGACGTATTCTCTCACAATAGGTACATCCTCTATTTTGACATTCCTTTCCTCACCCACATTAATTTCGTTCTCTTCCTCCCCAATAATTTAATTTAGTTGAGCTACTGGGGGTGGATCTAGGTAAGAATTAGGTGGTGATGATTCCACTCAAAAGATAAGGTATTCCTTATCATCATCATCAAAAATAGTAACCTCCTTCTTCTCACAATAATTTTTTTGCATCATGGTCCTAAATACAATCCATACCAAGGATTATATCAAATTAAATCATAGGTATGATTATGAGATCTGTAGATAAAGAACATTTATGTGCTCTAATGGGGACTGATTCACAAAACATTATTGCAATGATACTTCCCTTAGGAGTTTTGACTGACAAATCCCTTGTTAAAGCAAATTGTAAATATCTAATTTTTTTAGAAAAAAAAGAATATATGAAATAATGCGATGATCCAGAATCAAATAAAGCATTTTCTAAACTTGAAGATACCATTAAATTACCTGCCACCACGTCTTTCGGGGCTTCAACCTCAGCAGTAGTGATTGCATAAGCTTGGCCTTGGTCCCTAGGCCTTTTCTAATGTATTTTTCCCATAATTCTTAGGAAATTTATTTGAATAATGTCCCATATCCCTGCAATTGTAGCATTGAACATTGGTAGTGTCTTTTTTTCCTTTACAATCACCAGCTAGATGGTCTTTCTGTCCACACTTGTAGCATACTCCTTTTCCTTTTAGACAGGCACCAGGGTGCTTCCTTCCGCAATTATCACAAGGTGGAAATTCAATTCTTCCCTTCTTCCCTGTTTCTTTATTTCCTTTCCCAGAGTGTTCAACAAACCTCTTCTTCTCTTGCTTTGATTTAAAGTCATTTGAAATAGATAATTCCTTTTCTATCTTGATAGAACATGAGAAAATATCTTCGTATGATGAGAATGATTGTGATACTAATTCTCGACAGATAAATGGTTTTAACCCATCAAAGAAATTATAAATCTTAATTATTGGGTTACGTTTATAATCTTTAGCATGCCTCACTAACCTTGTAAAGTTAGCCTCATACTTTGTGAAATTCTCATCCTCCTTTTGTCTCAAACTCCGAAATTGCCTTTCCATATCTGCTCGATGGTCACGAGGAAAGTATTTTTATAAAAAAATTACTTTTAACTCCCTCCATTACATATTTGATACTTCATCATTATCCTTTGTGTTTTGAATCAATGACCACCATTGATCAATATCCCTAGTGAGGCGGTAAACTGCCATGATAACTTTTTCCCTTTCACTACTCCCCAAGTCATGAAATATTTTCTCTAGGGAATTTTTCCATTTCATAGCTACTAAGGGATTTGTACTCCCATTTAATGTTGGTGGTTGTTGACTCATGAAGTGATATAACATTGATCATCCACGCTATGGATCTGGGTGATCCATATGGGTAAGGTTATTATTCATAACCTGAGTGAGTTCTCCCAGTATGGTGATTAGCTGATCAGCACCAGTTGCATCACCAGCTCTACTATAATTATCTTGAGTAGGAGGGAAATCCCTACATGGAGTACATGAATTGATACAGTTTCTATTTCTTTCACTAGGATCCATTTCTAAAAAATGTCATAAACTAGATTAGTTTATGAACTCAAATATATAATTCCAAACTTCTAAAACACTTAACATAAATTGAACAGTTTATGGATATAATCCATAATCATAAAAATGTTTTCTTTGAGGAAGTACTCATAAAACCATCATAATGGTTTTTAAAGAAAATGAGAATTATACTAAGAATATCCCCTGGGAGTGCCGTAACCAAGAGTGCAGCAAGTCCCGTTGTTGTGCACCAGTTCCCGTTCGAGTCTAGCTCAAAGTGGTGTTTTCAGGTTTTACACCTAGGTACATCTGTGCCAGTGCCACCTCTACCGTCTCTTATCCAGAAAGGGATGTATTCCTCAGAAAACTCATGAAATCTCTACAATACCAATATTCTAGGAAGTTCTTCTATACTAATCCTCAAAGCCTATCTTAGGGATATGTGCTCTTATCAGATTTTATCTAAATCTAGTTTCCAAGGTTTGTACTAAAATTCCTCTGATACCAACTATAATGCCCCGACCCTAGTTACCCAGAGTCAGTGCATTATTACATAACATTGGTATGATCACAAGGAAATCATGTCTCGAAAGACCAATCAATTTAGTATTATTGGAAACAAGATTCATACATAAGTTCAACTTTACAACATGAAAAGAAGTACAACACAAATATATTTCATTAGAAACATCCAAGCCTCCTAGATTATGCCTACTGGTCACTCATAACTAACTTCTTTATATCTTGGGAAAATGAAACATAAGAAAGGGGTGAGCTCAAATGCTCAATAAGGGTAAGTAATACTTGGAAAATGAAATAAATATTAAGCATGGTAAATAATTGAAACCACATGCCTTTTCCAATAATAAACATGAATACTTTTATGCCAAGAATATGAGTTGAGTAAATAATGCCATAATAAAATGTAATCATGGGTATTCTACTAGTTGAATGACCACATGACCCATCAATATTATTTCCATAATGAGGGAATGTATAATTCTAGACATTCTGAAACATTTTTTCAAGGCCTTGACTAAGATGTCTAAAAATTATTAAGGCCTCAGCCAAAACCATAAATCAAATTGGGAAAGGGCCTCAGCCAATTCCATGTCTAGTTGTCTCATGAGACCTGCCAATGCATCGAGGAGCTATATCGGGCTCCACCCATCACTTACTAAGTCCAATGCATTCCTCATATGAAAAGGTTCAATCATATCATAAACATTCGTATTAAAACTAGCATATGAAATATCAATACTTTAACCATAAATCATGAATAGTATAAAAATAGAACATCCATAGTAAAACATATCACAAAACCTTCAATACAATATGGAAGTTTTGTACCATAAAAAATCAACTCCAAATAAACTTAAAATCCCTCAAAGGATGTTGACATAGATGAAATCAGAACTCTTTTTAGAGAACTATCTCTTTCTATTTTGAAATAATTTAAGAGTCACATAATTATAAAATGAAACATTTACTTTGAAAATATTCTTACAAGATTGTAAGGGAAGATTCGATGAGTTTATAATGGTAGAAAATAGCCTCACCCTCCGTATAAGTTAAAAAAAACATTAATAACTTAATTTTTTCAAAATGGTTTAAAAGGACCTTGTTTGGAAAACGACAAAAAGATTCCTTTACAAACATCTTATAAAAAGTAAAACAAGGGTATAAATGACTTTAACCCATATTCTGTAAAATAGTAAGAAGGTTTTAAAATACATTTTTAAGAAACATGGATGTGGGTGATAAAGAGGTCCCAGTAGACAATTATGTATAAACAACCTCGGATAATGAAGAGATTGTGAAATAAACCCTTACCTTGTACTTTTCCTTGGTTGAGGGTAGGTTAACCTCTTGTATAATTTTGAAATAATTGTAATTAAATTATAAAAGAATAATATACATTAATATGATATAATATATGATCTTTTAACATTTCTTTGTTAATAATATTTTAGTATTATCATCGTTTCGGGTGTTAACTTACTCGTTTTCCTTTATATGTTTTGTTACATAATATGTGTTTGTTATGGATAGGTTGTATATTATTCATATCCAAAATGATATCAAGTCCTTAAAAATTATTTTTAATCATCAAATGAGAATTAGACTTGAATGTATACTATGGGGAATGAATCTCATTGCGTTTGTGGAGACGATAGTCCGTACGTACGCACGAGCGACAATATCATTCTTTTGATATTAAAATAATATATAATTGGATAGTATATCATATATACAGAATCATTATCATATTATATTTATTATTTATATGAATTACACATCATTATCATACCCATCCAAATAATAATGTGTTGAATAACAATTACACCACGACGTGGAGATGGTAGGCCGTACGTACGCATGTATGGTGACATGTCATTCAAAGGATGGATAGAATACTGAATATGGTTGTACCATATTTATAATAAAATCACAGTATATAGAAGATATTGGAGTTATTATTTTATAATGGAAACAACTAATAAATAAGAAGTTGAAGAAGAAAGGAACTTGAAAAAGGGTGGTGAAAACATTACCTCTTCTTCGGGTTCTTCTTTTTGATTTGATCAAAATGAATCCTTAGGTAGGCTTTCTGACTAAAGGAAGGCCTCTAGGAATAAGGGAGGATAGTTGAGAGGGTATTTGAGCAGATTTTTTCAGATCCAAAAGGCTTTGAAGGTATGAATAATTGGTTATAAGTGGTGCCCTTTTATAAGGGGGGAGGAGCTCTTTAGAAAAAACTTAAAGTATTAATTTATAATAAATTCATATTCGGTTTCTAATGGATACAAAGTGGATTATTCAAAGTATAATGTTGGTATGGGTCTAAATCATTTAATCCAATATATTTTAGATAGGTTTGGGTCACTATATTAACCTTATCATTTATATTTAAGTCTTAGTTTAATAATTTGACATTTACCATGTCAATTTGTATTTTTATATTATATGGTTAATAAACTTACTATATACTTCCAAGAGACCCCCAAGTGGTCCATTAATGATACACCTATCATTATATAAGTCCTTTGGCTGAACCTTATATTTTTAGGAATAGAATATCAATTAATAATATAATATTTGTTTATTTAATAATTGATTTATTTAAAGTCTTAACAACTTTATTAATTCGAAAAAAATTCATTTAAGAAATACTAACATGTCATATTAACCAATAAAATTCTTGTATGGCATCAAAACTTTCAAAGTATATTTATTTTAACATTTATAATACTAATTATTAGATTATTTCATTAATAAGGAAAATACTGTATCATTATTGTGTCATAAATAAAATTAATTATTAAATGTATAAAAATTATAAATAAAATACCATTATGTAGGAAATAGTTTTATATTTCTAATGAATATTTATAGTCTAAAATATAACATATATAACTCTATGTAAAAATTGTTTTTCTAAAAGATATATGCTTTTGTCATTTTTGTATTTACTTTAACTTAATTAATATAAAGTGTCATTATCACTTACAAGTGGATCCATGGGGTCCCAAAATCGACCCAAAGATGCCCATGGTCGGAAATGTATGAACCAATAGGGTTAGTACATGTTTTAGGGTAATTTATTATTATTATAATATTATTTTTTTACCCTTATTTACCAGATTTACCCTTTAACCATGGTAAATAAAATATTTACTGAAGTAATTTTTCAAAATGTATAAAAATAAAAGTTATCTATTTATACAATTTGGACCTCCTGATTATAAATATGGAATCTATTTTTTTTAAATTAAAAACACATAAGTGGTAGAAATTAATTTAAAATTAATTCCCGCTGTCAAAACAAAAAGCGTGTTTTTAAGAAATAATAACTATCAAAAGATTGACACTTGTTTATGTCCAGTTTAAATGTGAAATTATGTCCAATGATAAAAATCGTATTAAATGGTAAAAAAATATTCAAAATATACTTTAAAACTACTCAAATTCATAATTTATCACTATTAATTTTTTTGATTAAAAAAGTTGTTTTTAATTAAAATTTAGTGATTTTCACTATTCATCAAAAATTGAAAGTTTTCAGAGAAATACCAAAAATTCAACCTAAGCTAATTTTGATATTATGAATACAAAAATGAATTCCATTTTGAAAGATAAAATGTATAAAATTTTAAAAAGTGGGTATTAATATCCATAAGGGATAGTTTGATTGGTTGTGGTGTGTGTTAGAACCCGAAGTTGTGTATAACACACGCTACTGTATTATTCAAAGGGAAGTGTATCGTGGAAGCTTGGGGAGTTACAATTCTCTACTGGGATGATCCCAGATATAATTTTTTTAATATGGTACCCAAAGGGAGCATCATATGAATAAGACTACCCCACAATAGAATAGTATAACTCACTCTCACCTTCAGAAAATTCATCAAGTGTATCAGCTAAGAATATCTAGTTACACAATATCACGTAGTCACATCACCAAGTTGGGCCTTCCTTGCTTGATTAGAAGTGGGGGTCACCAAAATCAACAAAAGACATGATTCATCTCTTTCTTCCATCAAAACTAACAACACCAAGTCTATATACTCATACATATCCTCCGTCTATTAATAATAAAATTGTGTCTAAGGGAATTAATTTTCATTATACCATTACACCACTTTGATTTCATGAGCCATCATTTCCCCAAACTCCTCATAGATCAAATATTACTACACCCTCCTATATGACATGCCTTAGGAGAAATAATCTATTAAATCTAGAACTAGAACTTCAAGAGTACATTATATGGCTAGTCTTTTAAAATTAATCCTTGAACAAACCACACATACTCAGCTTGATCATCCTTTAAAACTAGTAGAATAATTATATTTAACATTCAATTTTTAATATTGGCTATTTAATTCAATTTTAAATATCACTTTAACATTGATTTTTAGTAACTAATTTTAAAATATCAATTTTAATGTCAGTTTTTAAAAAAAATGTTAAAATTGATCTTTAACATTGGTTTTTAAAAACATATGTTAAAAAATTCAAAAAAACAATCCCTAAAATTAACCTTTCATTTTTTACATCATCTGCACACCAATGTAATAGAATTTATTTTATGATGGCCTATAAATATATCATTCCGCCTATATTTCATTTATTCACCCTATAAACTTTTCATTTTCCCTCTATATTCTTAACATATCCGCTCTTCAAATTTTTTTCATTATCCATTAATAAATTCAAAGTCATGTTTCAGCAAATTCAACTATTTTAAAGACATAATTTTCCACGAACCAAGCTGGGGTACCAACCAACCCAACACCTGACCCAGTCTAAGATAATGACAGAAGGGAATTCCCGATCCCCATTCACTGGAAGCTAGTTTTAGGCATCAAACTAATCATAATGGGAATGATTTTTCCTAAACGAACCAAAATCAAATAAATAAACTAAGCACACATCATAACCGATAATAACTAAATATCAATAAATTAAAAATTGATCTAGATACAACATTAGAAGAATAAAATAGAAACTAAATACACAACTAAAGTTTGACCATGCCAACATGATCTCCATGTGACCTCTAGGTCACCACCATCCACAAAACCAACCTGCTTCAGGAGTAATCGAACTAGAAACCTGAACCTAAAAAATATCTCGGGTCTACCGATGTTGAGTGTTACAAGTAGGGTGTGATCTTAAACATCTTAGTAGGTAACCACAAAATATTTCATTCATTTAATTTAACAAAATATTCTACAAACACTAGTATGAAATTCATTCCGAAAACAAGTTTTTAATCATTTCAAACAAACAACAAAATACATTCTAGAAGTTCCCTTTTTAAAATGACACGTGCAACTATCCTATTAAAAAATGGTTTCCCATTGAAAAACCCCATTTATAACCCCAATACTAATATAAGAAACTAAAAAAGGTAAGAAAACATCATTTTGAAAATTAAAGAAACAATACACATGCTAAAGATTAAGAATAAAGAATTGCATTGATAATTTCCAAACAAGAAGAAAAAATAAATTGAATATATGGATAATGAATCATGGTGATTTCCTAAAAATCTCTAGAGGCGACTCCTATATGTACTCATCTCGGAGTCACCTAACAGAATATGGTGCAACTCTATAGTCAATAATCTACTAGCTACTCTAAAATATCCAATCCTTTGGCATGTCTCACCTATCTCCATCATGTAAATGGGGTTCCAACCCATATAATTAGGGTTGAAAAGAAACCATCACTTGAACCTCTAGATGATTCCCACTAATTCTAAGATAATAATAACAATACTTGGAGAAACATGATATAGTAACAATAACCAACAATGTTCTCATGCATGAGCTATTATAGGGGAATGCATCGCAAGTTATAATGGAATTAATACCAATAACATTCACATTAACAATCCAATAGAGAGGATCCAATCCCAAAATTATAGTTATTTACAAAAATAATCCAAGTCAACATGAACATACAAGAAAATATATTTCTTAAACAATCACTCTCATCCAAAAATTAAAGCTTACATGGAAATGAATATTTTCAATAATCAAAACCATTTTACAAATAATTTTAAAATACTAACTGGGCCTTCATGCTACCCACATTTTCAATCCAATTTCCCAAAACATGCCAATATTACCATCGAGACCATACATCACATGATTTCCAAAAAAATACAAAACATATCAAGGTTCCAATAATCAATTCACATCATTTCATATCAAAATGTCTTTTTCAAATACAACACAAAGTACCAACCATGACTTTAAAATTTTCAATCAAAATAATTTTACAAATCCATTTCAACACAATTTCCAAATACAATATAAAACACCACTTTCACATGAAAATTTCTAAATGGGCCCTTACATTTCAAATCGAAAACTCTTCCCAAAAAGAGTGAAAACATAAAACAACACAATAAGAACCAAATAATCCTTTATATATTTTTTTTAAACCAAGTCACATAAAATAATTCAAAATGGACCTTTTATGATAATTATTCAAAAAAACATACCTCAAAATTAAAAATAGGCCAAGCTTTCAGAATATCATTTGAAACCACATTTAAATTCACACTAACACCACACAAAATTTAGAAATCAAGTAACCATTAAGAAAACACATATTTCTAAAAAAATCCAACACATCATTTATAACCCCAAAACCATTGTAGAAACACATTTAAGAAACCCAAACCCACACTTCATGACACACTTAAAGTTTCTATAAAAATCACCCAAATACCCTTTTAATAAACATAACTTTACTTTAAAACAACATAACAATCCACACAAAAGTTTGATAGTATAAAAGTAACAAATTTTCACTCAGAACATCCAAATCACAACCCAAAAACATTTCAAAAACATAAACAAGGTAAAACACCTCCATAAAGAACCCACATTCACCATAAAAGATCAATTAAAATTTTATCAAACACCTTGTGTGCATATAAAAGAAAACATAGTTAAGGATTCCATTTAGAAAACTTTTTGCACTAATTTTACATCATGTAAATACTAAAAAAATTATTCTAACACACCTCAAGTAAGGGAAAACATTTATAAATCATTTAAGAAAGCTCAATTCTCAAATGGAATGTGGCAGGAAGGAAATGGATGGAAACACATACCTCAATGACAATTGAATTCCACCAAGATTTGAGAAAAGGAATAACCAATCCGAAGGAATAATTTTCAAACCCTAACATAAAAAAACATACCACACATCAACCCTAACCATTTGGATTTTTCCAAGGTGAATCCCCATTAAGGGAAACCATTAAATAAATATAAAAAAGAGAAAATTGAAGGAAATTAAACAAAAACCATAAATAACTAACCTTAAAACCTTCAATAAGATTAAATGGTGGTAGGAGAGAAAGGGGTAGGAGTTTATAGATCCCCTTAGTGATCCTAGGTCAAACAAGAGGAGGAAATCCAGAATTTGGGTTAAAATAGTGGAGGGGAAAATAGTATTTTTAAAATTTTAATGATTTGGGAAACTCACATGGTTTATCCGTATGGTTTGGAAAATGGTGCGCCAACTGTGTCCACCATACCAGAGAATAGGGGAACCCCACATGGGCTGGCCGCACGGTTTCCCAAACTGTGTGCAAACCATGAAAAACGTAACTTTCAATTTCCAGAACCTCACCACACAATTTCTTCATGATTTCCCTGAACATACACAAGACATGTTCTATACCCTCATCACTAATTCTCAATCCACAAAGTTTCATGGGAAAATAATCACAACTTCCCTTAATTGTGCACCAACCATGTGCTACCTGCTATCAAGCCCAAAATCACTATTATTATCCAAAAACTCAAAAATTAAAACTGATACTCAACACAAACCTAAAACAAAGGATCCAATATCATGAAAATAATAAAATAATATAATTTAAAAGGACATGGCTTGACAATTCTCCCCACCACAAACACTTTTCCCCCATAAAATCACCGAGTTGGATGATAAAAAAAACTCGATCCCAAAACTAAATAAATCCAAAAAACCACAAACCACAACAAGACCTTTTTATTCACAATTCACACTCGACCATTTATATAGAAAACCAAAGAATGAAGAACAATGTGAGAACATTAAAGAGTTATCACAATAACAAGAACCCGACTAACACCATTTTAGGACTTCAGATCATCCCAATGCGGAAACTCTCAACAAAAAATACCTTTGGGACACCAGCATCATAACTCCCAACATGAACTAACCTAAAAATCTCCACACAAGATAAAAAACAACACTACCATAACTATAAATTCCTCATACAAATCAAACTCCAAACATAATGGGAATCCCGTGAATGGAACTCGAACCAAACATTGAACCTGTACACAAGATACAAACAACAATTTCTATAAGAAAAAATATCCCCAACCAAGCACAATTGAAAACTAAAACAAATTTATGAAAGGATAACCATCTAAAGATCCACATCCAAGGCACAAAAATGAGACTATAGGAAAATAGGACAAGTGGGTATCTTAAAAAGAACTCACAACATGCTAAAAACCACAAAAAGAAACAAAAACCTTTTCCACTACAACATTAAAGATAAATGCTATGCTAAGGTTCCCCCACACCCCTGGCGATTACTGAATACACACAATATTTACTCCATGGACTAAGACTAGATCTATAATGTTTTAAGCATCCCCTTACTCACAATAAGAAGTATCCACCCTTCGATCAAGACTTCTTATTTGGGAAACACTTCTTAAAAAACATCCCTATATTACCCAAAAATTCACAATGACGATAGGTCTTCAGAGGATTATGAAAAGATGATTTTGAATTCCCAAACTGATCGTACTAAAAATATATGATCAAATTCCCTGAATAATGAGAAGTAAGAACCAATGAATGAGGTTTTTTAGAAATTGTCTCCTTTGGCACACATCTTTCTCTAGATAGGGAACATTCATGAGCAGCAATGGAGACTAGATTTCGAACTGCATGTGCTCTAAAAACTAGCTCAACTAAGAACTCTTCATTCACCAAAATCTCTAAATGAAGACCCATAGAGAATATGGATCACTACTTGATCTATGGATAGAGACCACAAATGAAAATAGGGTCCTTCATCATATCTTGTGATACTACATTTGGAGAATATGAAAACATTTCCTTGAAGTGGTCAACATAGTTCTTCACTGTCTCCAGGCCTTGCTGAATACTCATGAGCTTTTCCACTATCCCCATATCCACCTCCTAAAGTATAACCCATTGGATAAAAGTGGTATTAAACACCTCCCATTTCATACCAACTTTCATTGATGATATATAAATCACCTTCCACTGATCCAAATATGGACCCTCAAACAAACCCATAACAACACACACTCTCACAGCTTATGGAGTTCCAAAATATATGGAGATACACTAAATTTACCCATGAAATTCCACTACCTATAATGTACCTCTATCACAAAGAATGTTAGGAAAAAAATAAGAAGAACCAAAAACCAGACCATACCAACTAGAAACATTGGGGACCTTTCTGGCTGGAATATTCTGAACAATATCATAACACAAAAAAAATCAACAAAAAACACATCCAAAATTCCATCTCATTCCAAAGTAAATGACTTATAAGAAAAACATTACAAACAAACAAATTTCTTTTTTAAAAGCCACCATTTTTCTCTAGTTTCCAAAACTGCCTTCTTTCATGTCCATTCCCCAAATACCAAAATCCGTTTTTTACAAAACAATATTTCACATATTAAAAAAACCAACCCCAAAATCATTTTCCCTTTCAAAACCCTTTTCGGAAAAAACAAGCCAAAAATTTTATTATAAATACTCACCTATGGAATCCTATAAACCATCACATATGTGTCCATAATATCTCCACTTTTATCATCCATGAACACAAGAAAACATGTAATTTCTACACATATGTGCATATTTATAAGGAATACCAAGGGTATCGCATACCAACTTATCATCAAATCTAATCATTTTCCAAATTATTAATTCATGTTTTTTTCACACTCCCTTAAACTTTTCAAAATTTTGATTCATTTTATTTTTTAAAAAAACATTTCACTTTTCAATCCAAACCCACTTGGAAGAAATAATTTAATTTTCAAAAACTGTTTTCATTTTAAAATCCCACTAACACCAACTGAAATCAAAACAAAACAAAACTCACACCAAACTATCGTAATGAAGAACTTGTAGTCATGCTTAACTTGATGACATGTTTAGTGGGACATTCCCCAAATAAGAATTAATAATAAAGAGGACCCTGAACCATGTAGTCAGACTCCATGTGGGTTACTACTTCATGTGAGATCACAATATAGCACTAGCTCGCCTCCATTTTCATTCCTCATCCACACATTCCAAAATAAAACAAAGATTCAAATCATGGACTACCCTTGTAAACTCAAAGATCAGAACGAGAAAGGGTTTATAATGTCCTTCCTATACCTACCCCCAAAGTCCTAATAGTCATAATCTCCAATCTACCTAACACCCAAAATATAAAGGGCCTTCTTAGATATTATTTTTCATGAAACAGTCTACGATTCCATCCTACACAACACCTAACTTGGTCTGAGACAAGGCTTTAAGAGTGTTTCTGATTGCCACAGGCTAGAAAATAGTATTGGGCATCCAAGTAATGACAATGGGAAAAATATTTTTCCAAACAAACCTGGATCAAATAAATAAAATGAGCACACAACATAACCAAAAATAACTAAATATCAATAAATAGAAAACTAATCTAGATATAATAGATGAATAATACAATAGAAACTAAATAAAAAAATCTAAAACCGGACCATGTCAACATGATGTCCACACGACCTTTTAGTCACCACCATCAACAAGACCAACCTGTTCCAAGAGCGACTGAACCAGAAACCTGCACTTCCAAAATAGATCAGGTCTACCAATGTGGAGTGGAATAAGTACGATGTGAGCTTAAAAAAATCAATAGATAATCTCTATAGATTCCATGCATTTCCTCTCCCAAAATAGTATACAAACACTAGTTCGAAATGAATTCTGAAAACATGTTTTTAATCATTTAAAACCACAAAAAACTCTTTCCAAAATTCATTTTTTAAAAATAAACACACATATTTCCTATGAAAAAATGATTTCTTATTTCAAAACCCCATTTATAACCCCAATACCAATAGCAGAATCAAATAAAGGTAATAATTCATCATTCTGAAAATAAATGAAACAATACACATTCAGAAGATTAAGAATACAGAATAATCAAGGATAATATTCAAATAAGAAACAAAAATAAATAGAATATATGGATAGTGAATCATGTGAATTGCCTAAAAATATCTAGAGTAAATCCATGGATATACTCAATTTAGACTTACTTTCTGGCATATGGTGCGACTCCATAGTCAATAACCAATTGGTCACTCTAAAAAAGAAAATCAAGTGGAATGTCCCACCTAGAACCATCAAGTCAAGGTGTACCAACCTATCTAATTGGGGTTGACAAGAAATTATCACCTAAACCTCTATATTCCACCCAGGAATCCGATAATAATAATAATAACACATGAAAAGAAATGGTATAGTAACCATAACCAATAGTTTACTCATGCATGAGCCATTAGAATGGAATTAATCCCAAGTTCTAATGGACTCAATGAAAACAATGATTCCCGGAAAGAGACACTAGGGAAGATCTCATCCCAAAATTCTAGCGGTTTAAAAACATAATTCAATTCAATAAGAAAATACATAAAAATACATTTCTTACACAATAATTCTTATCCAACAATTAAAGATTACATGGAAACCACCATTTTCCATAATCAAAACTATTTTCCAAAAAAAACAAAATACCAATAGGGACTTCACACTACCTACATTTTCAATATATTTTGTCAAAACATGACAACATTTCCACTAGCCCCATACATCACATGAGTTCAAAAACAAATTTAAAAAACATCTCAAGGTGCCAATCTGTCATTCAAATCATTTCATTTTAATTAATCTTTTCAAATAAAACACAAAATACTAACTAGGCCTTTAACATTTCCAATCAAAATAAATTTACAAATAGATTTCCACACCATTTCCAAATCCAATATAAAACACTACTTTCACCTGAAAAATTCCAAATAGGCCTTTTCATTTCAAATCCAAAACTCTCCCCAAGCCAAGTAAAAACATACAAAAACACAACAAGCACCAAATGGTCCTTTATATCTTTTTAGAAACCAAGATGTATCCCAAAATTCCAAATGGTCCTTTATCAAAATTATTCTCCAAAACATACCTCAAAATTCCAAAGAGGGAAAGATTTTTAAAACACATCTAAAACCACATTTAAATTCACATGAGAACCAACAAAAAATTTATAAATCAAGTAACCATTAAGAAAACACATATTTTTAAAATAATCCAACACACCATTTATGACCTGAAAACCATTTAGAAACCTATTTATGAAACCCAAACCACCATTTCATGACACTCTTAAAGTGTCTATAAAAATCACCCAAATCACTTTTTAAGAAACATCACTTTCCTTTAAACTAACACAATAAGTGACACATAAGTGTCATAGCATAAAAGTAACATATATTTACTTACAACACCCAACTCAAAACCCATTAAAATTTACAAAAAATAACCAAGGGAAACACCACCCCAAAGCACCCAAGTTAACTTTAAAATATCAATTAAAATTTTACCAAACACCTTGTGTGCATATAAAAGAAAACATAGTTAGAGAATCCCTTTTAAAAACTTTTAACACAAGTATTCTATTATTTAAATACCAAAAAAAATTATTCTAACACATCACAAGAAAGGGAAACACATGTGTAAATAATTTAGGAAATCTCAAGCATCAAATGAAAAGTGTCAGAAAACATATTGAGGAAAACACCAACCTCAACGACATGCGAATGAAACCAAAATTTGTGAGAAGTGAAAACCAACTGTGAGGAACAATATATACACCCTAAAATCAATGTAAAACATCCCACACATAAACCCTAACCCTTAGGGTTCATCCAAGGTGAAACCCCACCAAGGGAAACTAGTAAATCAAGAGAGAAAATAGAAAAGGGGTGGAAATCGACCAAAAACCATAAATAACCCTCCTTAGAACATTTAAAAAGCTTCAAAAATGGAATTAGAGTTACATAGGATGAGCTTGGAGAGCCCCATGGTGTGCCTAGGATGAACAAGGGGAACAAATCCCAAATTGGGGTTAAAATATTAGAGGTTAAAAAGATAAATATATCACTTTTAATGATCTTAGAAACTTACACAGTTTGAAAAATGGTGCACCAACTGCATGAACCCTACTTGTGAAGAGGGGAACCCATCATGGGTTGACCACATGTTTTCCAAAACTGTGCACCAATTTTGAAAAACACCACTTCCAAATTATATAACATCACTGCACACTTTTTTCATGGTTTCCCTAACCATGCGTAGGTCGTACGCCATGCCCCATGCACCAATTATCAAGTCGCATGGTTTCCTGGGTGAAGGTTCATGGTTTCCCCTAATGTTGTTCCAATTGTGTGCTACCTATTATCAATACCACAATCCTCATTTTTCTCCAAAAAATCAAAAATTAAAACTATGACTCAACCTGAACCTCAACCAAAGGATCTAATATCAATAAAATAATAATATAAAATAATTTCCAAGTTTGGGGTGTGACATAATTACACTAGTAAATAAATTAGGGAGATAGTGGATTCATTGACTAGATAAATAACGGTGATGGTAGTAGTGGGTGTTTTATGACGAAGATATATGTTCATAAAGGATTATTTTTTCAATGACTTATTTATAGAGGTGAAAAACTTTGAATTTTCTCTTGAATTACTATCTGATTTATTTATTTATTATTATTAATATTAATTGATTATTATCGTGGTTTCATGGATGATATTTATTTTTTTCATTTATATATGGTAAAATAATGATGTTTTCTAAAGAATAATTAATTCAATAGTTAAATTAATGTGCATTTTTGAATTAGAATATCTTCATATTTTTTCATTAAAATATACTTAAAGGATTTTTTTAAATTAAATTATTATTTTTTAAATAAAATATAATTTTACATCATTTATATATATAACTATCATTAATGATAAGTTTTTAAATCGATTATTCAAAGAATTGATGTGAAAACTTAGTTTTCAAAATAACTAAAATTGTAAATATTTTTTTATGTTAGTTTTTATAACCAATGTTAAAAATATATTTATAGAATCTCTTTAAAATACATCACATCTAAAATTAATGTTAAAATAAAAAAATCCTTAAAAATATATTTTCTAATTGTGTATCCTTGATTAAAAGTGTGTGTTATCCAAAACATATCACCAAAAAATAGTTTATAGCTCCCATTAACATATTTGGGACATGAATCACTTCCAATGACACTACTAAGAATACACATAGTTCAGTAAGATTTTTTTAATGTCGTCTTTAGTGAAAAATATATAAGAACCTTGAGATGGTGAAATCCATACCAAAGATAAATTTTCAAGAACTACCATACTTCCCACTATTCAAAAGGGGGTCACAGTGGATCAAACAAAACCACCCTCTAAAAGGACATCCAATTCTAACATCATATCTGTAAAGACCCATAAATTTCAATGAAATTTTTTTCTTAATTTTCTTTGTAATTTTACAAGAACGTAGTTTCTAACGGCACCTGATTTTGAGGCCCGGTGTGCCCGGAATCATTTTCCAAAGTTTATCTTGGGTACGTTTAGTGAACGAACGAGCGAGTTTTCTAACATTTGAATCAGTGATCGGAATCAAATTCCGAGGCCACCGATGGAATCGTAGCGCCGGTATTTTCTTAGAAACACCTTTTTCGGAGTTGCGTTTGCTTGGGTGTGGTTTTTAATTTTTGGGGTTAAGTTAAGAAATAAAATAAAGTGGTGCGATAACTTTATTTTATTTCGCTTAAAGCCACTTAAAGCCTCTTAAGCTAAGTTGAGCGGATAGGGTGGAACCCAAAATATCCTACCCACATGGTAGGATATTTGTGAGGTGGGGCCCGCACAAGCCCCACCGTTTCTTTTCCTCTATGTAACGCACCTGCGAAAACCCCTTTTTAAATAAAAAGTCAACCGGTGCATTTTCATAAATTCTTAACGCCCCTATTAATTTGGGCAGTTAAATCGTTACAATTAAATCAACGAATTAATTGTTCATTTATTATCTTTTGAATTTCAAAATCTTAGGTCAATAATAAAATAAGGGTTGAACTTATTTTATTTAGTTGGTCTTGTTGCGTTGAGAGGATCTTGGGAGAAAGGCTCTAGGGCTTGAAGTTCTTCTTCTTCGACGAAGAACGCGAAGAACGCGAAGAACGCGAAGAACACCGACCTCCGACGAAGGTCAACAAGAATTCCAAATCCTCAGAAATCAATGATGCTTCTTCTGCGATGCTCCTTCCGCGACGCTCCTTCCGCGACACGATGACCCCCCTTCTGCGATGTCTTCTTCCGCGACGTCCCTTTCCACGACAAATCTCGTTCGACGACAACACTTGAGGTAGGGAATTATGTTTGAGAATGATTTTATTCCCTTGAATTCTTTCTTTCTAAAGAAAACAATGAACACAGATCAACTTATTACCTAGTTAATCCGCGAACGTTTTCCTTGCGGGTTGGGAATTTCTGTTGCAGGAAGTTATGGGGGTTTATTGTTATTGTTGATCATGATCTCATCTGTCGCCTTTCTTGGTTTCAATTGGGTCGCCTGTTATCGTAATAACGGGAGGAGGTCGGACCGCATGAACACGACCGACTCTCCTCCCCCCTTTGTTGTTTTGATTCATTTCGGCACGAACAAAGGAGGCACGGTGCAACGGCACCACGCAGACACGAGAAAGAACGCAGCGAAGAAGCGCGACACCGTTGCGCCGTGCCGTTGGGGCCGGACGAAACTGCGGGCGGAGTTGGGGCCGAGGAGGCGATTTGAAGACCCCGCTTTTTGTTGTTGAAGTGCGGATCGACGGACGATGGTGAGGCAGGCCGCGAAGGCATTTTGAAGGCTTTGCAGCGAAGGTCGGGTCCCGGGACGATCACTGGGGAAGACCGCAGGCGAATCGGACCACCGGAGCGCGTCCGGTGGTCCGCGGAAGCCCCTGCCGGCGCGCCCCGCTGGCACGGCGTCGCCGCCGGAAGAATCCGCCATGGCTGAAGCCGCGGCGGCAACCGAGGGTCCTGCGGCCGCGCGGGACCGGGGAACACGGGACGCGGCAGCGCGCCGCGTTCGGTGACACAAAGCGGCCCCCGCACAGGGGGGGGGGGCTCCTTGGGCGCGGCCGCTTTGTCAGCACCGAGCCGCCCAGGCCGGCTGGGCCAGGCCGTGCCCAGCCGGGTCAGACCTGGAACCGGGTTGGGTCGACCCAGGGGGGGTTGGGCCGGGTCGGGCCGGGCCCAGACCCCCCCCCCCCCGTTTTCTGACCTCTTCGGGTTTTCGCTCATATCTTGAGTTATAGACCTCCAATCGACGTACTGTCAGCGACGATGCGACCCTTGGATCGAGGAGGTCCTTTCGGTATATTATACTCAAGGTTTTGTAAAACTTTGGGTTCGGCCGGGTTGGTTCGGATACGAAATCCATCCGGGCCCTCGGAGCGGAAACGCTTATATCTTGAGCTCCGGACATCCTATTGACGCGCCATCTGTCTCGCTGAATTCCTCTTGATGAGACAGAACTTTTGGCTTACTCTGCTCGAGGTTTGGATGTCGTCGGAGTGCGGTCAGGTTGATTCTCTCACGAAACCAACCGGGCCCCTGGAACGAAAAGGCC
Source organism: Viscum album (assembly GCA_963277665.1). NCBI lineage: Eukaryota > Viridiplantae > Streptophyta > Magnoliopsida > Santalales > Viscaceae > Viscum > Viscum album. The sequence continues at coordinate 95,235,266 of OY728142.1, read as the reverse complement.
AATAACTCACAGACCGGGCGTCCGATTGACGCGCCGTCTGTCTCGTTGAATTTCTATTGATGAGACGGAACTTTTGGCTTACTACGCTCGAGGTTTGGATGCCGTCGAAGTGCGGTCAGGTTGGTTCGCTCACGAAACCAACCGGGCCCCTAGAACGAAAAAGCCAATAACTCACAGACCGGGCGTCCGATTGACGCGCCGTCTGTCTCGTTGAATTCCTCATGATGTGACGGAACTTTTGGCATAATTCACCTGAGTTTTGGTTTCAGTTGGATAGTGGCCGGGTTGGATTGTACCGGAAATCCAACCGGGCCCTTGGAACGGAAAAGCTGATATCTTTCAGACCGGACGTCCGTTTGACGAACCGTCAGCTGTGTTGGTGATCAAGTTAAGAAACAGTCTCTATGATTATACCCTATGAGAGTTCGGGGTATAGTTGAGATACGGCCGGGTTGGTTCGCTCACGAAACCAACCGGGCCCCTGGGACGAAAAGGCTAATAACTCACAGACCGGGCGTCTGATTGACGCGCAGTCTGTTGCGTTGAGACCCCTATGACGAGGTAGTCCTTGTGATATTTCTTTGTGGGACCTTGATATACTTGGAGTATTGACCTATAGCTCATGGAGCGGACCCTCCCGGAGACGAGCATACGGAGTACGGAGACCGTGTAGCCGACTGAGACCTGACGACTGCTTGACCGACTCGACTTGGAGTGAGTCGACTAGCCCAGTGGACGAAGCACTACTTTGTTTGGGTGCAGACCCATGGCGGATGGAGCACTACCTGTGTGACAGTGCAGACCCGCGGTAGTCATCCGAAGAGTATATCTTCAGGCTACTAGGGGGTGTGCACTACTGTGTTTGGGTGGCATACCCCATCGGGAAGCACTACTGTGTTTGGGTGGCTAGCCTGCGGTACTCGACAGGAGGAGTACCTCAACAGTCTTAAGATAGTGAGCAGTACCTCAGAGTCGTGACCTGACCACTGTACACTTCATAGACGGGGCTCTTCAGCAGTTACAATTTCGATAATGAAAATCCTGGTTTGAGCTGAGACTTTTTGACCTTTGTGTTTACCTCATGATTGAGATGGGTCACTTGATAACTTAGGTATATGTATGGGCATATAACTGGGTGGTGGTTATCCGTTGATTTCTTAATCCTTGTGTTCCTCATGATTGAGATGAGTTACTTGATAACTTAGGTATATGTATGGGCATATACCTAAGTAGAGGTTATCTGTTGAGATCTTCTTTTTGGTTATCCTTGTTGGTTTTAGTGAGACCTTGAGGGTCTCAGGGTCCCTAATAAGTACCGTTATACTCACCCCTGCACGGGCTATGCCCACACCTCGTTGTGTTGGTTGCAGACGATAGGCAGAGCTGACGGAGGCCGAGTGTTCGAGGACTAGACGGTACCCAGAGGTGGACCACACGACGAGTCAGTATCTGGAGGTGGACTTCATGGAGAGACGACACTCGAAGGGGGTTGATGGGCGAGAACATTGAGGAGCAGCGCTATTTGTACCTACCCTTCAGGTAGGATCTGTGGTGGATGATCCAGGAGCTACGCTATTTGTACCTACCCTTCAGGTAGGATCCAAGGAGGATGACCCAGGAGCTGCTTCCTTTCTTCCAGCTATTTGTCTTTTTTGTTGTACTTTCGTTCAGTTGTAGCTGTACGTTCAGTTGGGTTTGTATTCTAGCCCATTTACTTTTCATCACTTTCTTTTGTACTTAGTGTTTTACTTCCGCTTGTACTTTGTGGTGTTTTGTTTACTTTTATAAAGGCAATGCCTTCCCAGTTATCGGGATTTACGCCTTTGGTGCTAGTCACCAGCCCCTGGCCTATGGAAGGCGGGCTTGGGGTAGTCACGACACGGGCCCTGAGGATGGGTCGTGACAAATTGGTATCATAGGAGTTCGGTTCTACCACAGAACTTATAACTCTGATATTTTCTTTCTGTGAAGCAATAGTGTTAAGGGTACCGAGTGTGGTCTTTAGTTCAGGGAGTCCAGTGTTGGTGCAGCCGGCCGACATATCCATACAACAGGACCCTGACAACTGATTTCTGACTTTGTGCATGAAAACACTGATTGCGTGTGTGTTTCCAGATGTTTTTAAATGTCAGCTCAAACCAGGTCAGCTCACCAGGTAAAATCGTTTGACCGTGTCACAATATTTCTTTTAGGATGCCTTTTAATGGACGACCAACTAGATCCCAGAGGGATGTGCGTACTGACAGCCTGCCGAGCAACGAGGCTTCGGTATAGGGCCCTCTTGCAGTTGAGGCACCAGCGGAGGCACCGGCGATACTACCATACGTTGGGCCACCGATGCCACCAGCCCTAGCAGTAGGCGATTCACGCCACTTTAGTGCACTGCACAAGTTCCAGTGCCAGAGACCACCCAGGTTCCGGGGACAGACAGACCTGAAGGCAGCTGAGAATTGGCTGGAGGCAGTGGTGAGAGTCTTCAGGCTAGTGCGGACGCCTGCAGACTTCATTGTGATCTTTGCTGCCATCCTTCTTCAGGCAGCAGCAGGCAGGTGGTGGAGCCACTTGTTCCAGTTTTGCGACGGGATGACCTTCACATGGAAAGACTTCGAGACCTCCTTCAGGGTGGAGTTTGTGCCAATAGCTCTACACCCAGAGCGTGTGCAGGAGCTTCTGCCTTTGCCTCTTGTTTTTCAATCAGTAGCCGAGTCATCTGTGGGCAATAGACAGATGATATAGAGGTCCAAGAGGACCAGACCAGTAGTTGGGTGATCTCGGGTTTTAGGATCAGTGGTGCGGGGCACCTGGGGTGAGGTCAGAGCCAGGTGTGCCAGAAACATACAGTGTTTCTCCTATGGCATGAAGGGTCACCTGGCACGTGAATGTCCGACTCCTCGCACAGTTGATCCGCAGGCGTTGGAGTAGCCACTGAGACAGAAGCATCGGCAAGTGCTTGAGCAACAACCGAGCAGTGGACAAGGCATTAGAGCTCCGAGAGCAGGTGGAAAAGATCAGAACTAGTGGATACATCCCTTGTACTTCTAGTTCCATTTTTCTTTTGTATTCGTGTCTTTGTACTATGAGCTGCAATAATAAAAAGACACTTATCTTTGTGATGTTTGATTTCCTGTCCTTTTGTTTGGTTGATACTGAGAGGTCCCAATTAAAACTGTTGACTTGACCCTCACATTCGAGATTTATACTGGAGGAGACCTAGTGACCTCACACTGATGCCGACAGCGTGACTCGACCCTTTCAGGTGAGAGTGACGGTTGGATCTCTTGGTAGTTACGTCAAGGCCTTACGACGTCATCCATGGAATGAATGCATCATTCATGTCAGGATTGAGTGTATTAGGCAATGGGTATGGTTCATCCAGGGGATTTGACCGAGTTTCTCTTTTCAGCAAAGGAGAAATTTTAGCAGCTCTTCCAGATCATAGGCAAAGAAGGTGCATATCATCTAGGAGCGGATGAAGACTGCACAGTGCAGTAAGAAAGAGGAAACCGACGCCAGTCATAGAGACTCGAGTGTGTTAAATGATTCAAGAAGAGTAAGCTTTAAGGAGAGATGAGTCTGCGAATCAGTAGACGTGGAGGCAGATCTAGGAGAGCAGCATGAGGTGGTGTACATATTAAAATTATACAACCACCCACCTTAGTTATCCCCACCAGGCTTAGGGAGTTGGAGGGCGGAGGAAGAGTGCGACTGCTTGCGTTCAAGGAGTGTGACCCAATGGATCTAAAAATGATTCAAGGGACAGTCTGTGTCCACTACTAGCTGTTGTAGTAACAGACGTAGATATGAATCATTATTTTCTTTCACAAATCTTGTCCCATACCTAGAGTTTCCGATAAGCCGTGGACTTGACCCTCACGTCTGGAGATGCCTTGGGAGGAGACTCGATAATCACACTTACGCCGACGGTGTGGTCAGACCCTCAAGGAGAGAGTTTCGGTTGGAATCTCTTGGTGGCAGCATCGAGGCCTTACGACGTTGGTTTGAGTATGGACTGGACAATCAGAGTTCATACACAAATTGATAGTATTAGGCAAAAAGGTTTTGGATTAACTACAACGTCAGGATGGGTTTTCCTTGGTCGGTGAAAAGGAAACCCTAGGCAGCATAGGATAACTCATGCACGAGAGGGTGCGACCGATCACTCTTGAGTTGGTCAATCTTACCCTCGTGGCAGCATGAGTTTTGAGTTTCAGTTCTATCAGGAATTGGAGACCTCTAGAGTTCGAGGATGATGATCACACCCTTATATGGGTCTCACCTCGACGAGGTTTATGGGGAAGTGGCCAAGGCGGCAAGTTATCTCAGAGGTTCAGCGGACCTTCTTAGATCCTCAGCTGGGTAGGCGTGGTGGTTTACCACTTGACTCATCCACCTCAGTTGCACCTGGTGCACGACAATTTCCACGTATCTCAACTGAGGAGATACATGCTCGACCCTTCGCATATCATCGACCATGAGGAGCTGGACGATGGCGATGGGGTGACTTCCACAGAGGTTCCAGTGGGGAATCAAGGATCGACAGGGGAGGTCTTTTGAGGACGGTCGATTCCTCGGGTGTGCCTTCTTTGGCAGTACGAGAACATCCAGGTAATCACATGGGAGCAAAAGGCTCAAATGCATGCTCAGTACGGCTTTTGTATCCCTAGTTTATGTTAAAGCTTTGCGACGACGTAAAGCCCTGAGGTGGGAGTAATGTAAAGATCCGGAAAATTCAAGGAAATTTTTTTTCTTAATTTTATTTGGAATTTTACAAGAACGCAGTTTCTGACTACGCCTGATTCTGAGGCCCGGTGTGCCCGGAATCATTTTCCGAAGTTTAGCTCGGGTACGTTCAGTGAACGAATGAGCAGGTTTTCTAACTTCTGAATTGGTGCTCGGAATCAAATTCCGAGGGCACCGATGGAATCGCAGCACCGCTATTTGCTTAGAAACGCCTTTTCCGGAGTTGAATTTGCTTTGGTGTGGTTTTTAATTTTTGGGGTTAAGTTAAAAAATAAAATAAAGTGGTGCGACAACTTTATTTTATTTCTCTTAAAGCCACTTAAAGCCTCTTAAGCTAAGTTGAGCGGATAGGGTGGAACCCAAAATATCCTACCCACTTGGTAGGATATTTGTGAGGTGGGGCCCATACGAGCCCCACCGTTTCTTCTCCTCTAAGTAACGCACCCGTGAAAACCCCTTTTTAAATAAAAAGTCAACCGGTGTGTTTTCTTAAATTCTTAACGCCCCTATTAATTTGGGCAGTTAAATTGTTACAATTAATTCAAAGAATTAATTTTTTGTTTCTTATATTTTGAATTTCAAAAGCTTAGGTCCATAATAAAATAAGGGTCGAACTTATTTTATTTATTTGGTCTTGTTGCGTTGAGAGGATTTTGGGAGAAAGGCTCAAGGTCTTGAAGTTCTTCTTCTTCGACGAAGAACGTGAAGAACACGAAGAACACGAATAATGCCGACCTTCGACGAAGGTCGACAAGAACGCCAAATCCTCAGAAATCAACGACTCCTCTTCTGCGACGCTCCTTCTGCGATGATCCTTCCGCGACGCGACGATCCCCCTTCCGCGACGTCTTCTTCCGTGACGTCCCTTTCCACGACAAATCTCGTTCGATGACAACCCTTGAGGTAGGGAATTATGTTTGAGAATGATTTTATTCCCTTGAATTCTTTCTTTCTAAAGAAAACAATGAACACAGATCAAATTATTACCTAGTTGATCTGCGAAGTTTTTCCTTGTGGGTTGGGAATTTATGTTGCAGGAAGTTATGGGGGTTTATTTTTATTGTTGATCGTGATCTCATCTATCGCCTTTCTTGGTTTCAATTGGGCCGCCTGTTATCGTAATAACGGGAGGAGGTCAGACCGCACGAACACAGCCGACTCTCCTCCCCCCCTTGTTGTTTTGATTCGTTGTGGCATGGACAAAGGCGGCATGGTGCAACGACACAGCGCGGACACGAGATAGAACGCGGCGAAGAAGCGCAGCGCCATCGCACCGTGCCGTTGGGGTCGAACGAAACCGCAGGTGGAGTCGGGGCCGAGGAAGTGATTTGAAGACCCCACTTTTTGTTGTCGAATTGCGGATTGACGGACGATGGTGAGGTAGGCCGTGAAGACATTTTGAAGGCTTTGCAGTGAAGGTCGGGTCCCGGGACGATCACTGGCGAAGACCGTAGGCGAATCGGACCACCGGATCGCGTCCGGTGGTCCGCGGAAGCCCTCGCCGGCGCGCCACGCCGTCACGGCGGCACCGGCTGTCGGGGGTGGCGGCGCCCGGCGCGCCGTCAGAAGAATCCACTGCAGCTGAAGCCGCGGCGGTGACTGAGGGTCCCGCGGCCGCGCGGGACCGGGGAACGCGGGACGCGGCAGCACGCCGCGTCCGGTGGCACAAAGCGGCCCCCGCACAGGGGGGGGGGGGGGCTCCTTGTGCGCGACCGCTCGGGTAGCGCCGAGCCGCCCAGGCCGGCCGCGCTGGGCTGGGCCGCGCCCAGCCGGGTTGGACCCGGACGCGGGTTGGGTCGACCCGGTTCGGGCCGACCCAGGGGGGTTGGGCCGGGCCCAGACCCCCCGTTTTCGGACCTCTTCGATTTTTCGCTCATATCATAAGCTGTAGACCTCCGATCGACGCACCGTCAGCAGCGATGTGACCCTTGGATTGAGACGGTCGTTTCGGTATATTATACTGAAGGTTTTGGAGAACTTTGGGTTCGACCGGGTTGGTTCAGATACGAAATCCAACCGGGCCCTCGGAGCAGAAACACTTATATCTTGAGCTCCAGATGTCTGATTGGCGCGCCGTCTGTCTTGTTGAATTCCTCTTGATAAGGTGGAACTTTTGGATTACTCCGCTCGAGGTTTGGATGCCGTCGGAGTGCGGTCTGGTTGGTTCGCTCAAGAAACCAACCGAGCCCCTAGAACGAAAAGGCCAATAACTCACAGACCGAGCATCTGATTGACGTGCCGTCTGTCTCTTTGAATTCCTCTTGATGAGACGGAACTTTTGGCTTAATCCGCTCGAGGTTTGGATGTCATCGGGGTGTGGTCAGGTTGGTTCGGTCACGAAACCAACCGGGCCCCTAGAACGAGAAAAGCCAATAACTCACAGACCGAGCGTCCGATTGACGCGCCGTCTGTCTCGTTGAATTCCTCTTGATGTGATGGAACTTTTGGCATACTTCTCCTGAGTTTTGGTTGAATTTGGATAGTGGCCAGGTTGGATTGTACCCAAAATCCAACCGGGCCCTTGGAACGGAAAATATGATATCTTTCAAACTGGGCGTCCGTTTGACGAACCATCAGCGGCGTTGGTGATCAAGTTGAGAAACGCTCCCTATGAGTATACCCTATGAGAGTTCAGGGTACAGTTGAGATACGGCCGGTTTGGTTCACTCAAGAAACCAACCGGGCCCCTGGGACGAAAAGGCTAATAACTCACAGACTGGGCATCTGATTGACGCGCCGTTTGTTTCGTTGATACCCCTATGACGAGGCGGTCCTTGTGATATTTCTTCGTGGGACCTTGAGATACTTGGAGTATCGACATGTAGCTCGTGGAGTGGACCCTCCTAGAGACGAGCGTGCGGAGTACGGAGACCGTGTAGCTGACTGAGACCTGATGACTGCTTGACTGACTCTACTTGGAGTGAGTCAACTATCCCAGTGGACGGAGCACTACTTTGTTTGGGTGCAGACCCATGGCGGACGGAGCACTACCTGTGTGACAGTGCAGACCCGCGGTACTCATCCGGAGAGTACCTCTGTAGGCTACTAGGGGGTGTGCACTACTGTGTTTGGGTGGCATACCCCGGCGGGAAGCACTACTGTGTTTGGGTGGCTGGCCTGCGGTACTCGAAAAGAGGAGTACCTCAGCAGTCTTAGGTTAGTGAGCAGTACCTCGGAGTCGTGACAGGACCACTGTACACTTCAGAGACGGGGCTCTTCATCAGTTACGGTTTCGATAATGAAAATTCTGGTTTGAGCTGAGACTTTTTGTCCTTTGTGTTTACCTCATGATTGAGATGGGTCACTTGATAACTTAGGTATATCTATGGACATATACCTGGGTGTTGGTTATCTGTTGATTTCTTAATCCTTGTGTTCCTCATGATTGATATGAGTTACTTGATAACTTAGGTATATTTATGGGCATATACCTAAGTAGAGGTTATCTGTTGAGATCTTCTTTGTGGTTATCCTTGTTGGTTTTAGTGAGACCTTAAGGGTCTCGGGGTCTCTACTGAGTACCGTTATACTCACCCCTGCACGGGCTATGCCCGCACCTCGTTGTGTTGGTTGCAGACGACAGGCAGAGCTGAGGGAGGCCGAGTGTTCGAGGACTAGATGGTACCCGGAGGTGGACCACACGACGAGTCAGTATTCAGAGGTGGACTTCACGGCGAGACGACACTCGGAGGGGGTTGACGGGCGAGAAAATTGAGGAGCTGCTCTATTTGTACCTACCCTTCAAGTAGGATCCATGGTGGATGATCCAGGAGCTGCGCTATCTGTACCTACCCTTCAGGTAGGATCCGAGGAGGACGACTCAGGAGCTGCTTCCTTTCTTCCAGCTGTTTGTCTTTTTCTGTTGTACTTTCGTTCAGTTGTAGCTATACTTTCAGTTGGGTTTGTATTCTGGCCCATTTACTTTTCAGCACTTTCTTTTGTACTTAGTGTTTTACTTCCGCTTGTACTCTGTGGTGTTTTGTTTACTTTTATAAAGGAAATGCCTTCCCAGTTATCGGGATTTACGCCTTTGGTGCTAGTCGCCAGCCCCTGGCCTATGGAAGGCGGACTTGGGGTATTCACGGCACGGGCTCCGAGGACATGTCGTGACAATATCCCTAAGATTGGTTGTACAATCCAATAGTTTGGTGAATATATTGATGTGTTCTTTGGATGAAAATCAATGAAAATATAAATCTTGACGAGGAAAACCCTAAAAAAACTATAGATGAAAATCCACGACTTCCTCAATCATCATAAGAAAGTACCCTTCTACAACATTCATAGCATAAAATGCTAAAGTCTCAAAATGTTGAGTAATCAGCTATAAATCTCTAAGAGTTATCCCTTCTAAACATGCCTAAGGGTGCTACTCACTATTTTCATGGAATTTTGACCCATTCACTCAACATCATGACACCATGAAATAAAAAAAAACCAAGATTAGAATTTTAATAACTAATAAATACTATGAATGATACTACAAGATATTATCTCATCATGATATTATCCCATAAAATACCTCTCTCTATCAATTAAGAAAAAGATCAAACTATAGACATATGTGAATGAGAGGATTTTTTCCTATAGTAATAGTTTCTAGCTAAAGTTATCGGGATAGAGGATCCACTGAAAATCCTAAAGAAAAATTTTTAGAATAAAATATTGTATCATGCCAATATCAATGAGTAAAAGTGAAAATAAAGAAGGTATATTAATCATACCTCAAACCACATGTGTCACTTCTTAATCTAGGGCCTCCAACTCAAAAACTCTATAAACATAAAACCTCAAATAAAACTATCATAAATAATATATAAGGAGAATATAATTGAATCTTTAAACCTTTATACATACTTGGTTATAATCATTCTATATTGATGAAGTCCTAGTATATCCAAAATTATTCCCATACATAATATAGTTAGATATAACTCCACATGAACAAGTAAACAAAACTTCATCCATGTTATAGTAACTTCATCATGATTCTAAGTAAGAAAAATTAACCAACGGATTTTCATTCCATCCAGAAGTATCAATACAACCACCACCATTTAGTTGGTGGGTGTCCAAAATAAATAGAAAACATGAGTCCCTGACTCCAACCAATCCTTTGGCACTTAAGTAATAGAATTTCCTAAAAGCCTAAAAGAAATTTGTCATTGGAAAACATGTATTGAATTCTACCTATGAATAGTTTCATCTAGGTTGAAAAGAACAACCATATAATCCACATGAAGGTATTCTATAAGTATAAATAGGTTTAGAACCCTCCCTCTTCTCATAGGGAAAGGATACCCATCAATTGTGTCCCTGAATCAACGCCTTATTTCTGGACCGTGTAATGATGAGATGCTCAAACAATGGAATTAGATCATCATAATCTTTACTCTAACTCTGATTTGGTTGTTTCTAGATGGCATCCTCCATTAAAAAATATAGACCCAACACTATTAAATAATTTATGGGAAATATGACACAGGAAGGGCATGAAATATTACAACTGATCATTATATAATGAATATACCATCCTAAATATATTCCCAAACTATATCCTCAAAGTTTTAAGTCAATCAAAATATTATCAAAGTTATAGTGAATGGATATGTCAGTTACTACACTGAAACTAAGTTCCGTGGTTGAAAATTTAGACTCATGATTCCTTGAAACTATTTCCCTAAATCACAAACCAATGATCACAAGACTACTAACTCTAAACTTCATATATGGGAATCAATAAATTTTAACCATTATAACATAACCAAACCCACAAGGACCCTGACTAGGCCGATAGTAATCCATGTGTACCACCCCCAAAAAAGCCTCTAAAAGAACATGTGTTGGAAACAAGAACTGAGAAGTCATAACATACAAGGGAGGCCATTGGATCTAACAAACTTTAACAAATATGAAACCCCATTAATAATATTACTATCATAAACCATTAATATATATAAATAACCAAATTTATAACATATGCATGTATGAGACATAAATTATCTAGTGTAATACACATCTAAAACAAAAAAAAAACGGAAACAAATAAATAGTATAGTGTCACTTGGTACTCTTGATATAAATCAAGGGGAAAATCCTCTTAGAAAATAGACCTTAATTAAACTATGAAAATAGTCTTCCCCATTATACACTACTAAGCACGTACTCATCCAACTCTACATTCTCTACGTCTATTAAGGTCTTTATTGAACTGTGCATCATCTTCACAAACCTAACACATGTGAGAAATGATTTCAATATATGGGTTATTATATATATACCCTACAGGATTCCAAAAATAGAAAAATGAAATTCATAACAAAAAGTATTCTTAAAACATTTGAATAATAGAAAAATAAAAAAAATAAACATGAATTTCCTTTAAAGATAGAAAAATAAGGGACATGGGGAAGTACTAAACATATCATCTCAACTTCACAATGGATTACATCTCATATGCAATAAAAGATTCTCAAAACAACATAATACCTATAAACTCTAAATTCAAAAACCAATTTATATGTACAATAATGATATAAACCATATATTCATTTCATTTAATAAGACCCGAACATTCAAACTACCAATATCTCATGAAATCATGTTCCCACTTCATGACTATAGTGGTGGAACCATACCTCAAAAACGTATGAATTTCTGTTAGGGGGTCACTAATTAAATGGATAAAGGACTCATGCCTCATCACATAGAGAGTAACCTGCACCATTTACATATGGGGGAACCACACCTCCTCAAAGGAAGAGTTATATTAAAAAATGGAGTTATTGACCACTATATAGGACACATGCCATATCGTGAACAAGGAGGTACTGAATCCATGAATTAAATACCCATAATTGAGGGCCATCACCCTGGTTATGTGAGGGAGAATTGAATCCATGGTGGGTGAAAATGAATCAATCCCCAATAATTGTTTGTCACTCATAGGGTTACTAAATCTATTATTTCTCTAAATATCTCTCACAATGTTATTCATAACCTTTATAGAGTGAAGATCCTAAAAATTCCAAAAAAAACATCACAAATAGTATACATTTACAATGAGTATCATACCATAATAATATATATGGAGAATCACTTAGTATATCTTATTTATGTGTTCAATTCTAATACTAGGTTGAAAGGATAAAAAATACCTTTAAATACATAGTACATGACATATACTATGATATAAACCGCGTTTAATCCTTGATAAATAGCATGGAATGTATTGTCATTGTCTTGTTTTATAGGGTTAGTATAAACAGTGTTCCCCTATGGAAACACAGTGTGTGGGACTCATCGGTCTATTGGGTGGGTACCACAAAGGCCTGGAGTCATGCCGTTCCATCATACATGGAGTGTAAATATTTAGGGTTAGTTAGTGTGTAATAATGAGAGTTGATTCATGTAATCCCAACCTACAAATTGTGTAAAACCTAATAAATATACTATTCATATAACCTATCAAACCCAGAATCATGTGCACAATGGTCAGACAAAGCATGTGTCACATCTCAACCCCACCTTACACCATGAATAGGTTTGATATTCCACCATCATTAGGTTCATTCCTCAGAAACCAATGGTTAGTAATAAATTTTTAGGGTTGAAAATATTATTATAGGATTATTTACCATAAAATATAATATAAACTACAATGGAATAAATCTATTGAATATATAAATATGATGAATGATGAAAATAAATAGATCATTGCAATAACATAACATGGACAATACATAATAATAGAATCAACCAACAACATCTCCAAATAATTCTATAAGACAAAATAACTCAAAAGGAAAGGAAAGGTTACAAACATGGAACCAATCCAATATCCACATGGATACTACCTCCAAGATCCCAACTCAATCAAAAAATACCTCAACATCTTGATTCCTCACTAGTAAAGTAGAATTACTTTACCTTACTTATATCACATCAAAGAAATCACTATGATTCATGTGAAGGTTGTGAGTATACAAAACCAGTAGTAAAACATCCATGACTTCCCATGAATGGAACTTAAATAAAAATAAGGTTTCTCACATTTTATATAATTTATGAGAGAATCATAATATAGTTGAACCTGACCAATATAACCACATAACTAGTTCATACCATAAATATACCCTTTATAACCCATTATTTTCAAAAATTTATCCACACCAGAACCCACACAAACTCTCTCACCCATGCAATGTACCACCTCACCCCTCTGGGAGACATGCCACAAATCCACTACATCCCCTATTAAATTTTTAATAATATAAAGGACCAAAATCATGAGTGAAAACCCATCCCCTTAGAAACATGTCTTTACCTAGTGGTACAATCCAAGTACCCAAAATTTAAAATCAATAATCAAGTTTGATCCAAAAGGCCCTATGAAAATTCATATAGAAAAAAGACTAACTCACCTCAATAGTGAGTCCCCATCATGACATAATTATGTTAAAAAAATAAACATTTCATTGGAATAAAGGGTTAACATGTACACTCAAAACAACTCTAAACCAATTCTAGGGTTATCCCATGTCAAAAGTAGTATCTCTAAAATCAAATAAATGAATAGGAATTTTTTTGAAATTTTTATATGAATCAGACACAACCATTACTCAAAAACACTTTTATGATAATAGTATACTTAGTAAATATTTATCCAAATCATTAATCACAAATAAACCTTGGTACTATACTTTTAGAGTAATAATATTTCATATTATTTACATAAGTAGAGTGATGAAAATCCACCTACCTCAAACATGGTCATTGAGACAAAACCCTACCACACACTCATAGATCATGGCTCTTAAAACCTTCCAAAATGGTTAAAAATTACAAAATCATAAAATTACAAAATAATAAAAATAAAAAATAAAAAAGAGATATAATAACAAAAATATCAAGTTATGGTTTTTACTGAGGAAAATAGAATAAAGAAGAAAAATAGTTGAAATCTTACCTTTATCCTATAATAAAAACACTCATTGATTGAAATAGAGTAGGAATAGAAATTAATAGGATCACTTAAATCACTAAAGTAAGCCTATAAGTTCAAGATATCTTTTCAATGAGGAAAAATGATACGTTTGGGGGGAATTGGACTTAAAAAATCCCAGAATATTATATTTTTAACCAGATTTCTCTCTCCCCAACCTTTAATTTATCCTCTAATGATTAGTGATCTCAAATATAGAGGATTATATGGGTAATTTTTATTATCCACTTCAACCGAATGTTCCCTCTATTCGAATATTGGATGATTGGTTCTAGGTATTGAATGCAATATTCACATATCTATTTCTCTCTTCTTTTATTTTTTTCACAAATCCTTATCTTGGGTAATGGTGTGAAAAAACTACACATATATGAAACTGACATGACTCATCCTAAATCACCCCAAAACCATCATAAATAAGGTGGGTGATTTTTTTTCTTGAGTTGGGTGTGTTTAGGTTGTTGGATGATTTTTCTTTGAGATTATACCAACCCACCTGCCCTTTTTATATATCCCTAAAAATTATAATTATATATTATAAATTATATTTAATAAAAATAATTTAAAAACTAGATCCAATCAACTCATTAATATAAAATATTTTAACTAAAATTTACCCCTATATTGTAAATATATATAATTAGTATGCCCACACCAACCATTTTACCATTATGTGTTCCACTATCTAGATAAGTGAAATGAAATATTTTTTTATTACACGCTATATAGAGGGATGAGTTGTGATAGAGTGTGGGGTAAGCTGGACATTGGGAGTATATTTAGACCTTACAAGTAAAAATTCATCTACATAATAATTATTTATTATCCCCTCAAGTGGCATTGTCCTCGTGATGTAGTCACATGGGTAGATACACAGTAGTTAACACACAGAAAGGTGTGCAGACCCTCACAATAAATACCATTTAGTATTATCTTAAAATGAAATTTTATAGACCCTCTCATTCTCTCTAATATTTCTACATGATAGTTGATTCTTCAAAAGTTAAAAAATGTTAATTTTCCTATAATATGTGGCCTTATCAACATTAAGAAAATTTATATCTTAATATAGTCCTTAAAGTGTAGAATCATCTAATTCACATGAAAGTAACCATTTTAAAAATCTTTTATTATTAAGATTTTATGAATTGAGGAATAACATTATTTATGATATAATTAATCTTGGATATAAAATAACATATTCATCCATTTATGGTTAGATTTAAAGATTTAATTTTCAAATAAACATTAGTTTTTTTATTTGAATGAATAAAAATGATTACTATTGAAACATTATTTTTTTATTTGTATTTTAAATTTTATACAATTATAAAATGTATAAATTATTATAATTTTTAATCAATCCAAACAGTCCCACTCTCTAAACAACATCAACTAATTATTTTTGGATTTTTTAGGAGGATTCCTATTGAGGTTTCAAAGTTTGGTTAAATTTTCTTCCACCTACCTAAAATAGTTTGAGGTAAATTTCCATTAAAAAACTAACCCTTTTTCACTCCCCTAATGTAGGGTATTTTTAATCAGATCTCTTTTTAGGGTTTTATTATGGTTATTTTGTTTTGAATCATCATAGGAGGGTTGTAAGAGCCTGGGTGTATGATTTTGTGGTGAACTTTCATATCATTGATCATGTTTTAGGTAGGTGGATTCTCCTCTTTCAATTTTGGTAAAGAACATGAAAGATAGTTATTTTAAAATTTTAATGGTTAGGTTTATTTAGGAATAAATATTTTTATAAATCTTGGTTGAATATTAGATTAGCATAAAAAATACAAAAGGATGTGGGTGATTCCTATAAAATCCTTGATAAAATGATTACATGGTTGTTTGATTTTAAAACTGGTGTTTTGGTATAGGAAAAACATGGATTTTGTTTGGATTTAGTGTGAGATAATGATTTTGTTCTCTATGCTAATGAAATGTGAATTTTGTTAAAAAAATTGGAAAAATCCAATTATGTCATAATGGTGACTCAACATTAGATTGAGTTTCATGTGTTTTTGATTCATATTGATGAGTCCATGTTGATTTGGGCTTGGATTCTAGTACTAAATTTTGGGAATAAGGATTGTACCACAAGGTGAAAAATAGGTCCAGGGGATAGGATTTTACTTGTTACATTAGATCATTTATTTATCCACGCTTTCACATGGGATACATTAGTTCAGTGGCCTAGCTCCAAGAGTGGAGATCTATTGCATTGTATGGGTGATTGAGTTCATAGAATAGGTATATATGCTGTGGTGTGGGTATCATTGTGAAAATAAAAAGGTAAAAATGGTTGATTTTTAGTTTTAATCGGTTAGATGGTTATATTTTCCTAGTAGACTTATATCATTCTTCTCTCTTATTTCACATAAAATAAAAGATGATATGTTTTTTATTTAAGTGGCTTGTATGGGATGTCTTGGGGGTTTTCTTTCTAGGTTTTTATACTGACACCCTATATATGAATCCTACTGAATATACATATTTTTTTAAATAATGTTGGTACAAGGAAGACCTCATACTTCAATAGTGGGGTATCTTGATGTTTTAGTTTTTGGTGGCATAACTTAGTGCTTGGTGGTAAATGTTGTGTGGACCTCAGGTCAATAGTACATTTGGAACCTTTTCTTTCCTTTTGAGTCATTTAGTCTTTTATAATTATCTAGATATGTTATTGTTTGACACTATTTTTATGAAATTCTCTTTTTATTTTATTAGAGTTTTGTATTATTTGTCTTTATTCATCATATTTACATTTTTATTTGAGTTAGTCCAGTACCTGTTAGGTCCAAAGTATGGGTAAATCTTCCCCCAATGATATAGTTGAACCTATTAATTTATTGAAAAAATTTGTTTTGTATGGGATACACCTAAGTCAAGTCGAATTATGATCCTTATAATGGTTAATGGTGTGGTTGGGATTTTATAGCATTTATTATATATATATACACCATATGCCATTGATCATGTATTTGGAATACCTATCCAAACATATTCGAGATACAATATGTTTTAGGTATATAAAAACCATGTGATATTTAACTCTCTACGTGAATTATAGATATCATGGAGATAATGATACATGATGTATTTTTTTATAGGTTACATTCCATCTAATTTTATTTTTATCTCTAGGTCTTATTTTTCCACCACCATAATAGTTTTTACCACTATCTGTGTCTAATATGCCATTGGTTTCATCTGAGTTACTCTAAATCTATTCCAGTGGTCATTTTTTCCACCCCACATTATTGGTATTTCCCAATATTACTTCCCCATAAAACCCATGCATTATGTCGCATAGAGTTAATATTTTTATAATATCCTTTTGGGAAAACCAGCACTTCCTATTTTCCACTCAAAAAAAATTCTTCATAAACCCCAGATGCCTCTATCATTATCGTCAACACCTATAACGACAACCATTCATCATCACACTACCCTAAATTATTAAGTTATATGGTGTATGTACATCATGAGAAATAATAGGGGTACAAGGATATGAATTTGGTATGTGACCAATGTAATTTCATTCGCCCTAAAATTATTTACAATGTGTTTTTCAATGAGTACTTGCGATCGAAAATTTGTGAAAATGGTTACAAAATGGAACAAATTTGATCAAATTTACTTAGAATGAATTATTGTTAAAATAAAGTTATGGTGTAAATAATCACGAAATATTTCATATTTCCATGGATTAAAATTTAATTCACAATAATAAATCAAGAAGAATATTTAAAAGAATCCATCTGAAATTAAAAGATATAAATAGTCAATGATATGGATTTAATTATCCATAGATAAATATATAAAAATAATTAGAATCAAAATTAAATCATATTTAGAGTGAGGTGAAGATAAAAATAAAAATTTTCAACTCAATGTAACAATTATTTTCTCATTGATTCATTTGATGATGTTATAAGATTATATCATCATTTCTATATGAATTTGATATTTTTACCTCCTCCACAAAAAAGAACTAATTCTACTATATAAAATATATCCTTAAATATATTTTTTATATTTCAAAATAAATATCTTACCCTATAGGGATGAACAAAAGATTAATTTATAATAATTAATTAGTTAAAAATGTTTATTCCTTTAAAATTCTGAAAACATCTCAATTCAAGGCTCAAATACTTAATAGAAAAAGTATACCTATTCTAGGTAAAACCCCATATCTTGGGCACAACCAAGGTGTCTAGATTTAAATATAAGGATTATCTCAAGATATTTCACTACTCACATAATCTATATAAATATTTATTTATTAAATAAAAACGTAATATCCCTAAAAACTCAACTAGCTCATAACTTCAAAAAAATAAACTATGGTTAAACAATACTTCTTGAGACCAACAAAATGATCTAAAAATTATGATAATTTATTATATTGAATTTACTACTCTATCATTTTTATGTTTCATAAATCTAAATCCCAATAATGTGTTAATTCTTATTCAAGGGAAAACTTAGGTCACTTCGAGGTGGACCATTCCTAGTTTTGGATGTTATAATTTTGTTGTTTCAATATAAATATTTTTATATTTTGTTTTATATTTATATAATGGTGATTAAATATATATATTGTGACATAAATTCATGTATACATTTGTTTTTTTAGGATGTATACATTAGACTTGTGGGTTTTATATCATTTTTTATTTGTGGTATGGTGACATATTGTAATAGTTTTTTGCATGAATATATCCCAAATATAATTTAATCTTTATCAATTATATTTATCTTATTTTAAACTATTATATTTTGTCTTATGGTTTCATATATTTCCTTTAATTTAAACAGTGATGGGTCCCTAGGAAGTTAATTTATGTTAAAGTGGTGTGAGATCAAGGTTTTTCTTGAGAAGAAATATTATAGACAACACATAAAAGGTGTTAGGTTTGGTAACTATAGAAGTAATACTTTAGGGATTTTATTTTAGTATTTTATGCATTAAAACCTATATAAGGGTAACCAAAGGTATAATAAACCTATATTTTTTTGATTATTGAGGATATATTTCACTTTTTTGGAAAAATAAATCTCATGGAGTGTAAGATTTTTAGGATTTTTTTTACTATGTGACACCTTTATTCTAAGGTAATCATGATATATGAATGATATAGATTCAGTTAGATGATATTGACTAGGTATTTCATTTTTTGTGGATTTATACATCTCATATAGTGATTTTAGAGATGATCATGTTTCATAGAGAGGTGAGAACATTATAGTAGTTAGTTCTATAGATCCAAAGGGGAGTATTAATTACCTAAAAGTTATAAAGAATTTTTCAATAAGAATATTTTTACATTCCTTTGGTTGAAGGGATGATTCAAGGGTTATTTGATTTTTAATAAGGTTACTTGAATATTATAGAGTATTCCTTATGGATAAATTACATATAAATATTCTCTCAAGATATGATGAAGGTTCATCATCTAAAAAATCATCTATTTGGGAAAGGGTTATAAAAATACATTAAGGTTAAAATCATTCTAGCTCACCATTTTTACTTGTTTTGTGGTTTTTAAACTAATCATGGTAATGATATTTTTATAGATCCAAGATCATGATCGAGACTATGTACACATCATCTCATTGTTGGGACATTAGTAATTTCTAAGATATAATGTATTCACAAATCTAAATGGTGGATACTAATACTAAGGATATATTGACATGACATATATTTCGTGAAATAATCATGTGAAATAATTAATTTACTAAGGAGTGTCTCTTCTTTTTTTTATGTTTTAATTAAATAAATGGACTGATATTTGTTTACATATAGACCTTATGGTGATATTCAGGGTCGAAAAAATTTAGGGGAATTTAGTTTGAGATAATGAATAGGAATATCAATCAAATCTAGAGAGTATAGTCAGGGAATTTTCATTCCACAGAGGATCCTAATCATATATAATTGATCATGGTTTAATATATTCTTTGTGATTCCTCTAATATAGAAAGTGTTTTAGTTCCACATATGCTGCATATTTTAAATTATGATGATGATTGACAATACATATACTAGTATTCCATTAGATTCCTTGGACCAAGGTACATAGTCAAAGAATTACATAAATGATACTTAGAAAATAACTTTTTTATGTTTGTGAGGTGATCTTATCACAATAGAAATATAGTTCACATAAATTTTGATAAATATAAGTTCGTATTCTTATTATTACATTATGATTATTTGAATTAGAAGAATAAGATTTTAGTAAGGTGATAAATAATTGCTGATATGAATTTATAATCAAAATTAAACTCTATTTTAGGACCACTAATTATGATAGGTTTCTAATAGTTAGTGGTAAAAATATGATTTATCCAGGTCATTATTATAGTTTCTTGATTACACAAGTTTTATATTGGGACCTATGGTTGATAAATCCTAGTTATCTATATGTTCTCAAGTTCATTTTTTTATATATATTCCTAGATGAAAGTAGGGTCATTCTTATAGGACTATTAGAGGAGGACATGTTGAATTATGAAAGTGGATAGTTGTCCCTCTAATGTTAAAAAACTCATAAATCAAATCATAGATAAAATAATGATCGTGACTAGAATATTTTCCTTATTATGTGATTAATTTAAATAATATTTGACAGGTGTTATTAGGGGAAATCTATATTCACATAAATTACTTTTTGTTTATGGGAGGTTAGAAATGAATTCATTATAGTGAGAAAAAAGATAGTAAATCCAAATATTGGTGTTTTATTACATGTTTATAGTTGTAAATAATTGTTATGATCACTGAAACTTTTGATAATAGGCAAGTGACATTGAAAACATGAGAAAATATCAATTTCATTCAGGATGTGGTGGAATAATTCACTAAATTGTTTATAAAATTGAGGATAATCATGATTAATTTTCCATAAAAAATGTGATTAATTATAAAATAAACAAAAATGTTATATTGTTTTCAATCATAACAAATTTAATTATAGGGAAAAGTTATAAAAACCATTTTTGTGATGATAAACATTTTGATAAAGTGAAAAAATATGAAAAAATGACTTTGAATGCAGTACGTAAGGGAGAGGTATCCTATATAAGATCGATTATTAGTAACTCATATTATCTTTCTTTAGGTGGATGGAGATTAAGGATGAGATATTAATGAAAAATATTTATATAGTCATTTTTTCTTAAGATATGATTCATATAGGTTTTATAATGTCTGTATCCTGAAATAATCTTCTACGGGTGTGTAATATTACTAAATTCAGAATCATAGTGTAGTTTTGAGAGAGTTTAATACTTTCTTATTCATTATTATAAACTAGTTTCGTGATAGTGAAATCGGAACTCAGGTGATAATATTAGTAATATGGAATAAGGAATCATATTATTGAGTGTTTAGTTAAATGACTTACACATCAATAAGTGAATGTCAAGAACCATATTCAAGTAATTTGGAAATAATAATTAAGTGATCTATAATGGAATTAAGATGATATAGTAATGGACATTATGAATAAAATTTAATAAAATTCCTAATTGGTATGCTCAATTAATGTCTTATTTATGGTTTATTGTTTAAGAGTTTTTTATGACATGGTTTTGTTTAAGTTGAAAATTCCACCCATGGAAATATGGATATATAGAAATGGGATTTATTTACTTTAGGATATGTTGTGATATTACATGATTATTTGGGTTGATCATTTACCCTTTGTGTATTTTATATACAATAATGATTATCACTCTATAAAAACGTTTGGTTCCATAATATCCTTGTATAAGAGATATTTTAGGTCATCAAAATGATGAATAAATTTTGGATCAAATGATAATTGGCCCCAAAATGATGGAAAAGACCATTGAAAAATTAAAATTATTTTTGAGTTGATGAATATTGATCATATAAACTAAAATTATTATGTATATCGAATGTGTAAACCTATGAAGTTTAAGGTTGGAGGTCATATATTCAGGAAGTTTATACCATATTTGGGTATTTTGAATATTTGTCCGATGAAACAATATTTACTAAAGATTCATTAGTCTATTCTAGATCCTAAGAAAATATAGTGAGGTGGAATATTATCCATTATAACCATTTTAAATAGAGTGAGTGTAAAATATATCTCATGTGTCAAAAACAATTAAAAAGTTGTATAATCAACCATGAATCATCAATCAAAGAAAGATATATGTGAAGAATAATGAAACCATCATTAAGAAATCGATGGTGATCAAGGTCCACCATGAGAGAGTTATTCATGGGTATATGATTCCCCCCATCTAGGTCCCTTAGAGACTAGGTGTGTTTTTTTAGAACATGTGGGATTGTGAGAAAAAATGAGATCATATTTTCCTTATTTTTTAGTTTATTTTTTTAATGAAAAATGTTGAAGGTGGGTAGAATGTAGTGTATTTGTTTACCTAATTAAATAATTTGTTTATTATCATGTTTGGGCTTGTATATTTATGACCTTTATGTTTTGGGTACTCTTTTAATATAGATAAATATTTTTAATAAGTTAAATTTAAATTAATTATGTGAAAATAACCAAATTAAAATAATTTCATTTTTCCAAAAAATTAAACTAGTCTAGAAAATTATAAAAATAACTCTCAAACTAGATCTCAAATTGAAAAAAAAAATCAAGGTAATAATACTCATGGTGTTATTTTTGAGTCAATAACTCTCCCTATCCTTGGTTTTTAAAATTATTAATAAACTTCATTGGGTTTTTAATCTTACCTCATATTGATTTTTTTAGTTTCACTCTTATTGAGAAATTATTTTCCAAACACTTAATGTCTGGTTAACTAATTATCACTTGAGATTCAGTTATCTAAACATCATTCTATGGTCCATGTATTTCTTTGATTATGAATTTTTTCAAACACATGAGTTAATACAATATAAATAAACATTCATCAAGAAATGGAATATTGTGTTTAGTGTTATTGAAATTGAACCCAATGATATCATAATTTTATTTCTTGAGTTTTTTAAAATGGGGATATAAAAATAAAACTCTATTATTTAAGGATTATAAGCATAATTAATGACATTACACAAGTTATTTTAACTATTTTCGATCATTTTTAAGTTTAAAATATATTTTACACTTAGCTTCCTTCAATTTTATTTTATTCTATTATAAATGATATAAGTCATTCTTATTATAAATTTTTTCCTGATACATTGAGATTGAGTATCTTCAAGTTTGGAAGTTGGTTTGTTTGATCCTTCATGATTGAGGTATTCCATTGATAGGAAAACCGTTGGTTTGTTTTCTCTTTTGTGATTGATGGATTCAAGGGTTTGGAAGGAAAATATTTTCTAATCAATATAATAGAGATATTATATGTCTATAAATATATAATGTTTATGGAAATTAAGTTGATATCATATGATGGGTTTATATTGAGGAAATTATAGATGGGTAAGTTTTATACCTTGGTTTAGGTTAAAACCACCAACCGTATTAGTCTAATACTAAATAGTTCTTTCATTTACTGTGATATATTTTGATTTTATTTAAATATAATGTTTTTGATCATCATATATTTGAGTGGTATATAAATTAATAGTCTACATTTTAACCATAATTCATCATGTATTCCATTTATCCTTTTATGGGATAAACACTTGGTATCAGAGCTATTGAATTTACTTTTTATGATACACTCTATATCATTACTCAATGTTTAAATTGAACATTGACATTTTTTTCTCCACGTGTTTTATCAAAAATCAAAATAGTTTCTTTACACTAACATAAAGAAGAATTATCTCTTTTGTTACCAACATAGAAATACTTTCAGTTGAAACCCTATAGAATATTAATCCTAGTAACCACCAATCTTTGATTATGTAGACTATGAATATTGTCATGATTAGATGAAGAATTTTTTTGACCATATAATAGTTTCTCATTTTCTTATTATGATAACAAATTAAAAAATTCTAGAGAAGAATTTATCTATTTTTACTCATGATGAAATTATGAAGTATCAAGTGAATTATAACTTCAAGAATATATATCCATGTTCAATGACCAAAAACATCTCCAATCAAACATCATATTATAATATTTCAAATGGAATACTAAATAAGTTTTAGATAACTCACTTTGAAACCATTAAATTTCTTGAAACTTGAAAGGATATTCTCTATGATAACTATATTTTTTTATTTATAACCTAGATAAATAGTATCATATATTTATAAATGATTTATGGCTATTGTAAATAGACTTAAATATTTGGTATAAAATGAAATAACTGATAACAAACTTGTGGATATGTTTATCAATATTTTTTCCAATGAATGGAAATCTAAATAGATATGTATTGATGAAACCAAATATTTAACTAAACTATGTCATTATAATCTCATTATAAATTTAATATCATATGATAATCGATAAAAAAGAGTTGTTGTGAAAGAGAAAAAATAGAGATTATTTTTCTTCTACCAATGGTGTTTTAAATTTAAATGCCAATATGTTATGAAGATTAAGTTTGATCATTAATTGAATTATAGTAATTTTGAAGAGAGTTATGTAGAAATTTATTATCTTATGAGGATAATAAAAAATATTATCATAAATAAAAACATCTAGTATGATAAATGAAGAAACATAAAACATAAATATGAAAGAAAAGGTCTTTAGAAACTATATTCTATAAATTAAATAAACCTATACATATCAGGCCTAATTATATAAGGTTAAAGAAAAGGAACAAGGATGATAAATAATTGAAGATAAAATAATGAAAATATTTACAAGATGTTAAGGATATGTGGAGTGTCAATGAGGATCCATCACTTGAAATAATAAGTGATTTAAAGGATTATAGAAATAAGATAATTGGATTATAATATATAACTCCGTGAAATGATCTATTATTTATGGGAAATGTTACTTCTGACACATAATCTAAATTATCATTGAATGAAAATGTTTCATACTCATCAAATGATGATAATTAACATTCCGTGGAAGATGGGGATAATATACCTTCTATTGAAGAAATAACTAGACATATGACAGGTTTTTAAAATAATAATAAATAATCAACTAAAGACCTAAATTCTACTAAGGAGGATATCTATCAATAAGGAGATAGTATTTATAGTCTCTCTTATGAAGTTTCTAAATTTTCTTCTGAGGTTAATAATAAAATGTTAAAACATATAAAATAAATAAATAAAAGAGTAAACACTTTAATGAGTTAGGTGAATCTAAAAAAGAAATATCTCATCCAAATAATAAATTAAACACAAAGACAACATCAATAATTTAATTATAATATAGAGATATAAATGTTAATATTAATTTATAGATTAAACTTTTAAATAAAATTTTGACTCACCTTACTACTATGAGAAGTTCATTTGAAAATTTGTAAAAAAAATTGAATCCCAAAATAAAAATTCTTAGACTTGGTCACAAAACCACTAGAATATTTTATCAAAATAATTACTTTATTCCTAGTATAAGTAAATAGCCTTAAATATTACATAATCAAGTGTCTTTAGACCATAATTCACTTTATTACATTTCAAGGATAATTAAGGTTTATAGTTTTAGATAATTAGTTCATAAATCTTAAATAATAAACCTAGATATTATAAAGTGGACACTTCTACTCAGTATCTTTGTTTCCTATAATATAAAACTTTTAAAATGAAACTCATTTTCTTTTCATGAAATTTTTTTATTACTTTAAACATGAATTCTTCTTTTTTCCTATACATCCTTAAACATTATAAAATGAATATAAAAATATGGGATGAGCATAAAAAATCTCAACAAGAGACATAAAAAAATAAATCTATTAGTCTATTAAAAAACATGAAAACTAATAAAAATTTTACCTTTATCACAATATTCATTAATTTTAGTAAATTAATCATATCTACATAAAACATGTACACTTTTTTCTCAAATATATACTTTAAAACCCATATTAAGAAAATATAAACCCTATTATAAAAATTAGAGCATTATATTCATAGCCCATTCTAGAAAGAACTGGATTACAATTAAATCCATCAGTAAAAACTCCCCATTTAACACCATCCTTCTTTCCTGTAAAGAAAAGTAACATTATCCAATTTATTAGAGAGAGATATTGGGATAACCTATTATATAAGTTGTATTAGGCTCACCCATTGTATAAGTTGTATTGGGATCACCCATTGTATAAGATGTGTTGGGATCACCTATCATCATATATAATTATAAAGTACCATATCATGAATAATTTTTTTTAATATTGTACAATTTCATTATTAATCCCATGAAAAACTCTTTTTCACTCATATGAAAAAGATTTTTATATATTGAAATACAATTTATTTTTTAAAAATAATTTTATAAACCAAAATATCTAGAACAAAGAGAAAAAGGGTTTTTATTTAAAGAAAACATGGAATATTTTAAGGAAATAAAAACTTGAATTAATGGTTGTGGCAATAGTAAAAGATATTGATGTCATATATGTTAAAGTAAAACATTTCGTTTGAAATTTGTAAATAAATTCAAAATGTTCTGTATAAAATATGTAAAATGATTCCTCTTGAAAACCACTGAAATAAAGTCAAAATAGATAAATAAATTCCCCTTATAATTTAATTAGGTCCATATAAATACTTTCATAATATAATTTTTAGAATATCAATAAGGAAGAAAAATATTTATAAAATAAACCTTTAAAATCATTTAAAATGAGTTTTTAAGGTAAAGTGTCCCTTACCTCGTTTCTGACTCATCACATACATTTTATATCTTCTTGAATAATAAAATTATGTTAATTATTTATTTTATTATGATCCTTTTACATGTTTATTATTCCTTTTTGTTTTTATTACCATGTTATATTCAATTACTTAATCAATTAAGTTCACGTTGGATGTTTTGACGATATTCTATTCATATGTCCAAAATGGACATGGTAAGTTTACTATGGTCAATGAGGAAATTAATAAATAATATAAATAATAATAATTATAAATTATTACAATATTTATACATTAATTTTACTTTTAAAATCAACCATGAATTCTGGTTATAAAAATGAACTACATTACAATCATAGTGATGATAGGTCATACGTACCCATGAGAAATATTTCCATTTTTCAATGATCAAGATGTAAAGAAGGTATGCATTATTTTAAATTTATAGAATTATTATTATATAATAAATATTATATTATCTATTTAAATAAATTTATGTATATCAAACATGTGATGTGGTGATGAAAAGAAAATCACATCGCTTCGTGAAGGTGTTTTTCCAAAAATGCACACAAAAGATATTATCATTTTATAATGGATTAAAATGTAAGAAAGTAGATGATAGACTGTCTTTATAAAATGATAATTATTTCATTAATATAATATATATATATATAGACATTAAATCCATCATTATAATCTTCTATGAGAGGTGGTGATAGAAAATAAAGCACATCGCTTTGGGGAGGTGGTAATCCACACGTACACATGAGCAATGTTATCATTTATAATAAGAGAGAAAGGAGGTTAAAAAGTGTTATACCATAAGAATAATAACATACACATGAGCCTAAGCCTAGTTGGTGAGGTATCCTTAAGTTCATCCACAAGACCCAGGTTCAAAACCAGGTAGAGGCATATTTCCCAACACTATAGCAGGCACTGTGTAGGCACTGTGCAGGTACTGTAGCAGGATTGTACACTGTTCAGGTACTGTAGCCAACTGTACACTCTGCAGGTACTGTAGCAGAATGTACACTGTACAGGTACTATAGCAGAACTGTACATTGTGCAGGTACTATAGTAGTTACTATAGCAGGTACTGTTCGATAGTGTGCAGTTGGAATGTCACGACCCATCCCCTGGGGCCCGTGTTGTAACTAACCCAAGCCTGCCTTCCTTAGGCCAGGGGCTGGTGACTAGCACCAAAGACGTATATCCCTAAAATGGGAAGACATTGCCTTTATAACTATAAAAAAACACATTAGAGTACACAACTGGAATAAAAAAACTAAGTAAAAACTGTATACAAAAGGTGTGTTGGAAAGTAAAAGGGTCTGGAAATACAAGTCCAATTGTAAAGTACAAGTACAACTGAAAAAGGTACAAATGGATGAATGGTAAAGAGAAGCTTCTAGATCATCCTACAGGGTTCCTACCAGAAGGGTAGGTACAGATGGCCACTTCAGCACTCCATGTCCGTCAGACTCCTCTGTGTACCGACTCGTCGTATGGTCCACCTCCGAGTACCGTCCAGTCCTGGTGCTCTCAATCTCCGTCAGCGTTGTCCATTGTCTGTATCCAACACAACGAGGTGCAGGCATAACCTATGCAGGGATGAGTATAATGATACTCAGTAGGGACCTTGAGACCCTCAAGGTCTCACAAATTCCAACAACGATGAAACAAAAAGTATGAAAACATTGGATAACCATTACTTAGGTATATTCCCATACATATACCTAAGTAATCTAGTAACCCATATCAATCATAAAGAAAACACAAAAGTCAAAGAATCAACTCAAACCTGGATTTTTATTATCGAAACCATGGCTGGTGGCGTACTCCTCCTCTATTGAGTACAGTGGACATGCCGCATCACATAGAGGTGCTTCCCACTATCCTTGGACTACTGAGTCACTCCTCCTGTCGAGTGTCGTGGGTCTGCTGCGTCACACAAAGTCACTCCCCACTGTGGGTCTGTTGTGTCACATAAAGGTGCTCCCCCAATAGCCTACAGAGGTAATACTCCTGTCAAGTACCGCGGGTCTGCCACACTCACACAGAGGCGCTCCTTTGCCATGGGTATACTGCATCACACAGAGGCGCTCCCCATTGGGCTAGTCGAGTCACTCCGAGTTGAATCGGTCAAGCAGTCATCAGGTCTCAGCCAGCTACTAGGTCTCCATACTCTATCTGATCATCACCAGAAGGATCCGCTCCACGAGCTACTGGTTGATACTCCAAGTATCGCGAAGTCTCATGTAGAAGTATCTCAAAGGACCGTCACGTCATAGGGGTCTCAACGTAATAGACGGCACATCAATCGGATGTTCGGTCTGTGAGTTAATTGCCTTTTAGTCTTGGGGGCCCGGTTGAATTCGTGTACGAACCAACCCAACTGTATCTCAACTATACCCGAAACTCCAGTGAGGTATAATTTAAGGGACCGTCTCTCATCGAGATTACCAGCACTGCTGAAAGCTCGTCAAACGAACGTCCGGTGCCACAAATATTGCCAAGGTAAGCAAAGGGTCGGTAGTAGGCTCGGGTCCGATCTGACCCAGCTGGACTGACTCGGCCCAACCCAGTCTGGGCCAACCCGGTATCAGTCAACCTGGAAAGACCTGATGTGTCAGACCCAGCCTGTTGGTCGGGTCAGCCACCTAAGTTAGGCTCGGTCCGCTAGGTCGACCCAGTGGACTGCGAGGGCGTTTCGGCCCAATGCCGCCACACAGGCGACTCGGCCCGAAGGCCGAGGCCAGTTCGGCCAGCGTCGCGAAGGGCGCAGTTGGGGAGTTCGGCATCCAAGAGGCCAGCGTGCAGGCCGTGCAGGGCACGGGCAGGACGACGGGGCATCGGGCAAACCGCGGGTGCGCCGGGCAGTGCGCGGGGACGCGCGAGCAGCGCGCAGGGGAGCCGACCATGGCGCGGGGGCACTGGGCAGGCCGCTGGCAGGGCTGGGCAGGCCGCAGAGGCGTGCGGGGGCATCGGTGAATCCGGGCAGCGTGCGGGAAGGGTGATCAGGGCGCGACAGCGCGCGGGCAGGCGCGGCGCGGCACGTCGGCGCGCGGGCAGGGGGTACAGGGGGCAGCGGCGTGCAGGCAGGCGGTGCGGGGCGCAGCGGCCCACGGGCAGGTAGGGTAGGGCATGACGGCGTGCAGGCAGGCTACCGGGGGCGCGATGGCGCGCGGCGCGACGACGCGTGGCGCGACGGCGGGCGAGAAGGTCACAGGGCATGCCGGAGCGCACGGGTAGGCTGATGCGGGGCGTGGTGGTGCGCGGTCAGGCCCCAGGGTAGGCCATATTGCGCGGGGTAGCATGTGGGTAAGCTGCGGTTCTCACGGTGGGGCACGGCGGTGTTTGGCCGGAAGTATAGGTGTGTCGTGGGGGCGGTGCGATTTGTGGAGACTGCGGGTAGCGTGGCCTTTGTCGTTGCCGCCTTCGTTGTCATCGCCTCATTGCCATGCCAAAGAATCATTACGAAATAACAGCAGAGGGGGTTGGGCCATGTTAGTTTCGCCCGCACCCTCCCCATTTAAAGATGATATCATTTGGCTCATCAGAATGAAGCTCAACAATTAATTACAACACTTTGTATCAATTTTTTTCATTCAATGACGAGAGGAAGAAAAGGGAAGCATCAACATGAAATAAACCCCTACCTTATTATTTTTTGTTTGTCATTCGTTGACATTTGAATTCGTGGGAAGAAGACGAAATACTCCATCGTTCGTCGCGTCTTCCACACTCTCTAAATCCTGAGTTGAGTCGGCCGCAGAAGGCACTCCACGTCGGTAGGATTCGAGGAAAGAAGTCGAAGAATAAATTCGGCATTCTTTGCGTTCTTCATTGGGAGCACTTTTCTCTCAAGCTCCTCTCAATTCCACCAAAAGAGAATTTCCAATGAAATAATATTATATTAGTCGTCTAATATTATGTTGGCACACCAATTCAAAAAGGAGAATTAAAAATCCAACTCCACCAAATTAAATGCACGAGTGTTGTCTCATTAATTTGGAGGATGCCAAGAGGATCTCAGTAAAACATATGCGTTGGCACAATTAATTGTGCAGGGAGGTCAAGAGGGTCTCCCTCATTAATGAGGGAGAGTGGGGAGGTTTCATACTCCTCCATCAATAGGGGTCAGGTGGTCCCCACCCCTATCATTAATAGGGAGGTTATGCGGCTCGGGTGGTCCCCACCTCAATTATCCTTCCATGGGAGGTTACGCTCTGGTGGACCCCACCAGCATAACCTTTCATGGGAGGTTAGGGTGTGGTGGTCCCACCACCAACTCCCAAGGGGAGGTTTTAACCCACACACTCAATACATGGCAGCTTAAAAAAATAAAATAAAGTGGTGTACTTTATGTTGTTATTATTTTTATAAAAAGAAAAAACTAACTTTTATTCCCGTTCGTCTGTCATCGAGGTGAAGGTCTTCTTAAGCGAATATCGGAACTACGATTTCAATGGTGCCCTCATATTTCAGTTTCAAGCACCGGCTCAAAAGTTATAAAAAACCCGCTTGTACGTTTACTGAACATAAATGAACAAAACATCAGATATTGTTTCCGAGCACACCGGGCCTCGGAATCAAGCGCCGTAAATTTTCACAAACTCGTAAAAATCCCATGTATTTATGAAAAAAATTTCCATAGAATTTTAGGCTCTTTACATTATCCCCACCTCAGGGCTTTACGTCCCCGTAAGCTACAACTCACACTAAGGGAACAAATGGGGATACTGAGCATGCATCTGAGCCTCCCGCTCCCATGTGCTCTCATGGAGGTTCCTATACTGCCAACAAACGTGCACCAGAGGTATTGAGCATCCATGTAGGACCCAATCATGTCGATCCTCAATCTCCACTGGAACCTCCATGAAATTCACCCCATCATCGATGTCCAGCTCCCCATGGTCGATGATGTGAGAAGGGTCATGAACGTATCTTCTCAGCGGAGATACGTGGAGGACGCCATGCACCCGGTGCAACTGATGTGGAAGAGCTAGGTGGTAATCCACATTTCCTACTCTTTTGAGAACCTGGAAAGGTCTGATTAGACTCAAAGATAACTTCCTTCCTCAGTCAAATCTCCGTAGACCTCATCGAGGTGAGACCCGTAGGAAGATGTGGTCGCCATCCTCAAACTCTAGAGGTCTCCGTCTCTTATCAGTATAGGACTTCTGTCTGCTCTGTGTAGTCTTCATCCACCCCTAGATGATATTTACCTTCTCTTTGTTAGCCCGTACCATCTCTGGTCCCACTGGTACTGACTCCCTAGGGCCTGTCAAGCACAGGGGTGATCTGCAAGGTCGCTCGTACAACGCCTCCAAAGGTGTCATCCCTATGGTGGAGTGATAGCTATTGTTATAGGAAAAATCCACTAATGATAAGTGATTCTCCCAGTAGTGAACGAAGTTGAGGACACATGCACGTATCATGTCCTCAAGTGTCTGAATGGTCCTCTCAGTTTGACCATCTGTCTGAGGATGGAAGGCGGTGCTCAGACGTAGCTGCATCCTGAAAGCCTCCTGCAACCCCTTCCATAGTCGAGAAGTAAACCGTGCATCATGGTAGGAGACTATAGAAGTAGGTACTCCATGAAAATTCACAATCTCCTGTACATAGAGGTGTCCCAAGCTCTCTACTGGGCCATTATCTCTGATCGGTAGGAACTGGCCCGACTTGGTAATTCGGTCGATGATCACCCAAATCGAATCGCGACTCCTGGATGTACGTGGAAGACCCATCACAAAGTTCATGGATATATCATCCCACTTCCACTCTGGGACCTCTAAGGGATGAACCATGCCTACTGGTACCTGGTTCTCTGCCTTCACTTGCTGACAAGTGAGGCATCGTGAGACAAACTCAGCTACTGCCTTCTTCATACCTGGCCACCAGTGCTGTCGTCGGAGGTCTTATTACATCTTCTCCACACCTGGATGTACCGCTAGAGGAGATGTGTGGAAATCCCTCAACACTACCTCCTGAAGTGATAATAGTACCATAGTACGTCCTCTGAAGAGGATGAAGTGCTCCACACCTTAAGAAAATCCATCAGGTGTCTGCCCTGTGGATATCTGAGAACATCGCATCTCACAGTCAGCATCCCCATGTTGTGCCTCCCTGACTCGCTGATGAAGTGGGGGAGTGGCCATAAGATACTGAAGGAATGCTGCTCCATCTCTATTCACAAAGGATATATGTAAAGCATCTAGCTGCTTTGTCGCCTCTCCTAACAGTTGTTATCAGATCTCATACTGAGAGCATCTACTAAAATGTTTCCCTTCCTAGGAGTATATACTATCTCAAAGTCATAGTCCTGGAGGAACTCGAGCCATCTCTGCTGTCTCAAGTTCATGTCCTTCTGAGAGAAGATATACCTGAGACTCTTGTGATCAAAGTATATGGTAGAAAGTTTGCCCATCAGATAGTGCAACCACATATTCAAGGCGAATAACACTACTGCTAACTCCATATCATGGGTAGTGTAGTTCTACTCATGCTTCCTCAGCTTCCAAGATCCATATGAGATCACCACTCACTCCTGCATCAGGACACACCCAAGTCTGGTCCCTGATGCGTCACAGTAGACTATGTACCCTATGCCTTCCTCTGGAAGTCTCATGATAGGGGCACTAGTCAGCCTCTACCTCATCTTCTGAAAGCTCTGTTGGAATCTCCCCGACCACACGAAGGATTTCCCCTTCTTTGTCAAGGCTGATAGTGGCACTGCAACTCTGGATAAGTCTAGAACGAATCTCCAATAGTATCCGGCCAAGCCCAAGAAACTCCGTACCTACATCACATTTTTGGGTGGCTCCCAAACAAGTATCACTTCAATCTTCGCTGGATCCATTGCAACTCCAACATCCGAGATGATGTGTCCCAAGAAGTGAACATCTCAAATCCAAAATTGGCACTTCAAGAGATTACCGTAAATCAAGTTCTCTCAGAGTGTGTCCAGTACTACCCAAAAATGGTAGGCATGCTGCTCCCCAATAGACGAGTAGATAAAAATGTCGTCGATGAAGAATACGACAAAGCGATCAAGGTATGGCTGGAAGATCTTGTTCCTGAGACTCATGAACACTACTGGACCGCTGGTTACATCGAAGGGTATAACCAAGAACTTGTATTGGCTATAACGAAATCTGAAGGTCTTCTTCTGCACATCCTCATCTCAAACTCTGAGCTGGTGATAGCCTGATCTGAGGTCTATCTTAGAGAACCACTGAGATCCCTTTATCTAATAAAATAGGTCTTCAATCCTCAGGAGTGGGTACTTGTTCTTCACAATCACCTGGTTCAGGTGATGGTAGTTGACACATAGCCTTAAGCTCCCATCCGCCTTCTTGGTGAACAGAATTGGGGCTGCCTAGGGAGAAACACTGGGCCAGATGAATCTATTTCCCTGCAAGTCCTCTAGCTATACTCGCAGCTCGCGAAGCACCGTGGGAGCCATCTGATATGCTGGAGTAGATATTGGTGTCCTCTCGGGGTACAGGTCATTGTAGAAGTCCACCTCTCTGCGAGGAGTTAGTCCTGGAACATTGTCATGGAAAACATTTATGTACTGGTCCACCACTACAGGATAAGTCGGACTCTCCACATCTACTACTCCGAGGGTAAGTCAAGACAACTGGTGAGTGATCAGATGCACCCTCCTCTGAGTAAGTCTGTCTTGTGCTATAAAGGTTCCCTTCTCACTGGTGAAGGTATACCTGGTCCCATCCGTGCGGACACACCGCACTTTTTTCCTAATACAGTCAATTTGAGCATGGACTGTAGATAACCACGTTCATACCCAAGATGACGTCATAAGGCTCGACGCCACTACTAGGAGATCCTAGCTGAATCTCTCACCTCCTAGAGTAAGATAACATTACCGGAACTAGTGAATAATCATCAAGTATGCTCCCGTAGGAGTCTCTAGCCATAAGGATCGAGCCAACGACTCCGTCAGAATCTTCGAGCTCCGAATGAGGGTAGTGGAAATGAAAGAGTGACTGACACCTGTGTCTATAAGAACTGAAGCTAAGGTGGAGTAGACACAGATCATACCTCGAATCATCTCGGGAGTTCCATGGTCGTATGCTTCAGCTGCCTGAAGCTAAGCTCTCCCTTGTCCACCTGCTCCCTGCGGTCGGGGTGGACCTCTTGGTGGTGGTGCCGGTAGCACCTCGTAACGTCTTCCACCGCCAGCTGTTCGACCAGCTCCTCTTCCAAGTTCACCTGAACCCTGCGGACCACCTCGATAGAATATCTGCTTCTTCCTGGGAGGTCTTTCAACTATCTGTTGATCCTTAGAGCGGTGGGTCGGACAGTCACAAGCCATGTGACCAAACCCGCCGCATGAGTAACACTGCCAGCTACCAGAATGTGTGTCTCTGCTCTATGTGCCCTGCAAAACTGATCCTAAGTCATGCAGTCATCCACCTATATGTCTGGTCATCTTGGACCTATGTGACATCTATATACAACTAGTTTTAGAAGGCTCTGTTGTAAGTCGGCTAGTGGTGGGTCTCACTGCTGGTGACTGCTCAATAAGAAAACTCTCTACTAGGAGTGCACTCTCTAACACCCCCACCTGAGTTGGGATGCTAAGTGAGATCACTGAAGCTCTGATCTCCCACCTAAGTCCCTTCTCGAAGGTCCGAGCCCTAAATAATGGGTCCCGTACCATATTAGTGGAGTAGCACGAGAGGTCAGTGAACCTCAATGAGTACTGCGCCACCATCAAGTTACCCTGCCATAGATGTAGTAGCTCCTGTATCCGCACCACGTGAAGGGTAGCTGGGACAAACTCTGTCCGGAACAGGCTCTCGAAGTTTTCCCAAAGAATTTTCACCTCGTCATGAACCTGGATTATCAGGCTCCACCATTTGCCTGCTGCTTCCTGAAGGAGGCTAGCAACAAGGATCACCATAAAGTCTTCTGGTGTCCCTACTAGCCTGAAGACTCTCACCACAGCCTCCAAACAATCCTCAGCTGCCTGTGGGTACATCTCTCCCCTGAACCTAGGTGGCCTCTGGTGCTGGAAATCTTGCAACACACTCCAGTGGCGTGCACTCTCTGTTTCTGGGGTTGGTGGCATCAGTGGCCCAACGGGGAGTGGTACCACTGGTTCCCCCGCTGGTGCCTCAACTAGAAGAGGTCCCTACATCGAGGCCTCGTTTCTTAGTGGGATGTCATTACGTATGACTCTCAGGACTCTAACTGGTTGTCCACAGGGAGGCATCATGAAAAAAACAGATGTGAAACGGTCAAAATACTATACCTGGTGAGTTGACATGGTTGATCTGACTTAAGAAAACTTTTAGAAAATACACACGCAATCAGTGTTTTCATGTACTGAGTTGAAAATCAGAGATCATGGTTCTGATGTTTGGATATGTTGGCCGCCCGCACCGACACTGGACTCCCTGAACTGAAAACCACACATAGTACCCTTAACACTATTGCTTCATAGAAAAGAAAAATCAGAGTCCTAAGTTCTATGGTAGAACTGACTCCTCTAATACCAATTTTCTAGCACCCGTCCCCTGGGGCCCATGGCATAACTACCCCAAGCCCGCCTTCCATAGGCCAGAGGCTGGTGAGTAGCACCAAAGGCGTATATCCCTAAAATGGGAAGTTATTGACTTTATAACTATAAAAAACACATCAGAGTACACAACTTGAAGCAAACCACTCTGTAAAAACTGTATACAAAAAGTGTGATGGAAAGTAAAAGGGGCCGGAAATACAAGCCCAACTATAAAGTACAAGTACAACTGAAAAAGGGACAAACAACTAAAAGGTAATGAGAAGCTCCTAGATCATACTTCGGGGTTCCTACTTGAAGGGTAGGTACATATGGCCACTTCAGCACTCCACTTCCGTCAGAATCCTCTGTGTACCGACTCATTGTAAGGTTCACCTTCGGGCATCGTCCAGTCCTGGCACTCTCGGCCTTTATCAGCGCTGTCCATCATCTGCATCCAACACAATGAGGTGCGGGCATAGCCCGTGCAGGGGTGAGTATAACGATACTCAGTAGGGACCCCGAGACCCTCAAGGTCTCATAAAATCCAAAAATGATAAAATACAAAGTATGAAAACAATGGATAACCATTACTTAGGTATATGCCCATACATATACCTAAGTTATCTAGTGACCCATCTCAATCATGAGGAAAACAAAAAATTCAAAGACTCAACTGAAACCAGGATTTTTATTATCGAAAACATGGATGGTGGCGTACTCCTCCTCTATCGAGTACAATGGGCATGCTGCGTCACACAGAGGTGCTTCCCACTATCCTTGGACTGTTGAGGCACTCCTCCTGTCAAGTTTCATGGGTTTTCTACGCCACACAGTGGCACTCCCCACCGTGTGTTTGTCGCGTCACACAGAGGCGTTCCCCCTAATAGCCTACAGAGATACTACTCTTGTCGAGTACCGCGGTTCTACTGTGCTCACACATAGGTGATCCTATACCATGGGTCTACTGCATCACACAGAGGCGCACCATACTAGGCTAGTCGAGTCTCTCCGAGTCGAATCGGTCAAGCGGTCATCAGGTCTCAGCCAGCTACTAGGTCTCCGTACTTTGTCTACTCGTCACTGGAAAGATCTGCTCCACAAGCTACCGGTCGATACTCCAAGTGTTGTGAAGTCTCATGTAGAAGTATCTCAAAGGACCTCCATGTCATAGGGGTCTCAACGTAATATACAACATGTTAATTGGATGCCCGGTCTGTGAGTTATTAGCCTTTTAGTCCCGGGAACCCGGTTGGATTCGTGTAAGAACCAACCCAAACATATCTCAACTATACCTTGAACTCCAGTGAGGTATACTCAAAGGGACTGTCTCTCATCTAGATTACCAGCATCACTGACATCTCATCAAATGGACGTCCGGTGCCACAGATATGGCCAAGGTAAGCAAAGGGTCGGTAGTGGGCTCGGGTCCGGTCCGACCCGGTCGGACCGACTCGGCCCAACCTCGTCTGGGCCGACTTGGTCTGGGTTAACCTGGACAGACCTAATGTGTCTGACCCAGCCCGTTGGGTGGGTCATCCTGCTAAGTTAGGCTCAGTCTGTTGGGCCCGGCCCAGCGGACTGCGAGGGCTGTTCGGCCCGGATGCCGCCATGCAGGTGACTCAGCCTGAAGGACGTGGCCGGTTTGGCCAGTGCCGCAAGGGGCGCCGCTTAGGAGTTCGGCGGCTGGGAGGCCAGCGGGCAGGCCACGCGGGGCGTGGGCAGGCGGGCTAGACACCAAGCAGGCCGCAGTTGCACCGGACAGTGCACGGTGGCGTGCGGGCAGCGCGCAGGGGCGTCGGGCAGGGCGTTGGGGCGTCGGGCAGGCCACCGACAGGGATGGGCAGGTCGCGGTGGCATGAAGGGGCGCTGGTGGAGCCAGGCAGTGCACGAGGCACATGAGAAGGCATGGTGCAGCGCGGTGGCGCACACACCGGCAGCACGGGGCGCGACGGCGAGCGGGCAGCAGGCGCGGGGAGCGGTGTCGCGCAGGCAGGCGGCGATGGGCGCAGCGGCATGAGGATAGGCCGCGGTGTAGGCCGGAGCGTGCGGGCAGGCCGGCACGGGGTGCGGTGGTGCGCGGGTAGGCCGTGGGGCAGGACTGAGAACGCAGAACAACATGCGGGTAAGCCGCGGTTCTTGCGACGGGGCGTGTCGGTGTTCGGTCGGAAGTATAGGTGCACCACGGGGGCGGGGCGATTCACAGAGGCCGCGGGTAGCACGGTCTCCGTCGTTGCCACCTTCGTTTTCATCGCCTCATCACCATGACGAAGAATCATTACGAAAGAACGGTGGAAGTAGTCGGACCATGATAGTTTGACCCTCACCCTTCACGTTTAGAGATGATATCATTTGGCTCATCAGAATGAAGTTCAACAATTAATTACAGCACTTTGTATCAATTTTTTCATTCGATGATGAGAGGAAGAAAAGGGAAGCATCAACATGCAATAAACCCCTACCTTATTATTTGTCGTTCGTCATTCATTGACGTTTGAAGTCGCAGGAAGAAGATGAAAGAATTCTTCGTTCTTCCTGTCCACCACACTCTCTGAATCCCAAGTTGATTCGGCTGCAGAAGGCGCTCCACGTTTGTAGCATTCAAGGAAAGAAGTCGAAGAAGAAATCCTGCATTCTTCACATTCTTCGCTGGGAGCACTTTTCTCCCAATCTCCTCTCAATTCCACCATAAGAGAATTGCCAACAAAATAATAATAGATTATTCGTCTAATATTATGTTGTCACCCCAATTCAAAAAGGAGAATTAAAAATACAGCTCCACCAAATTAAATGCACGAGTGTTGTCTCATTAATTTGGAGGATTCCAAGAGGCTCTCCTTAATAAAACACATGTGTTAGTGCAATTAATTGCACAGGGAGGTCAGGAGGCTCTCCCACATTAATGTGGGAGAGTGGGGATGTTTCATCCTCCACCATCAAGAGGGGTCGGGTGGTCCTCACCCCTATCATTAGTAGAGAGGTTATGCGGCTCGGGTGGTCCCCACCTCAATTATCCTCCCATGGGAAGTTACGCTCGGTTGGGTCCCACCACCATAACCTCTCATGGGAGGTTAGGGTGTGGCGGTCCCACCACCATCTCCCAATGGGAGGTTTTACCCAACACACTCAACACATGGAAGCTTAAAAAAATAATATAAAGTGTTGTACATTATTTTATTATTTTTTTTATAAAAGCCAAAAACTAAATTTTATTCTCGATCGTCTATCGTCGAGGTGAAAGTCTTTTTAACTGTGAGTTCAATGGTGCCCTCAGATTTCAGTTCCGAGCACCAGCTCAAAAGTTATAAAAAAAACTGCTCATACGTTTACTGAATGTACCCGAACAAAACATCAGAAATTGATTCCAGGAACAACGAGTCTCGAAATCAAGCGCCGTAAATTTTAGCGGACTCGTAAAAATCCAATGTATTTAAGAAAAAAATTCCAAAGAATTTCCAAGTCTTTACATGGAACTATTCACCTTGGGCCACCGGTTTGGGCTTGAAGTCCTTAAGGATTTTGGGCCACCCAGGCCTTTGGGTCCGTAGGGCTTTCGGTCCACCTTTAAGGAATTCATGCCACCTCAAGGCCTTCGGGCCATATGCAGTTGGCCCAGACACACGAAAAAAAAGGATTATCCCCAGAAGAGGATTCAGAGCAGGTGCACTCACCATAGTAGAGCCAAAAGGATTTTTCAGAATAAGAGGGTATGGTTATGCCATCGGGACCAGCCTGTGCTTGCATGGGAAACCTAGCCATATGGTCATGTGAAGGTGGAGAGATACGATCATGATGAAGATGTTGGGGAGGGGTAGTTCCTTGTAGATAGTCTGGTTGAATTCCCTAAGACATTCGGGTCATGTAATAACCTAAGCCTACAAGCCATGCAATCTCTGAGCCTACGAGCCTTGTAAGGGTTCCCCCTCATCCCTTGAAAGGGGAGTTATCAAGAAATCAATAAAAATGAAGGCCTTCAGTCTATTCAGGCATAATAATAATAACATATAATTATTTTTAATATACTTATTTTATTATTTTTCTAGGTTTAAATAAGATTTAATGGAGGTGGGGAAAGAAGTAAACTTGAAATAGGTCGGTGAAAACTTATACCATCTCCTTAGACAACCTATTTGTCTTACACCTTAAGCCTTCTATGATAGTTATAAAATAAAACCAAGGCCTCTAAGACATCTATAGTGAAATTTGGGTGAGACAT
The DNA here is from genome assembly GCA_963277665.1 of Viscum album. Taxonomy (NCBI): domain Eukaryota; kingdom Viridiplantae; phylum Streptophyta; class Magnoliopsida; order Santalales; family Viscaceae; genus Viscum; species Viscum album. The sequence continues at coordinate 95,195,023 of OY728142.1, read as the reverse complement.
GGTTAGGTATTTTATGAACAATATTGCTCAAAAGGTGTGAAGAATATAGGAGAGGAGGTACCCTTTTATAAGTGAGAGGAGGGGAACACTTGAAATTATGTAAAGTATTAAATTAATATAAATTCATTTTCATGTAAAATGGTTAAAAATGATATTATTATAATTTAGGATTATTATGAGACAAAATAAAATTTGGACAAGTTTAGATTCTGTTTTTAACCATATATCTTAGTTTTAAACCCCTGTTAACCTTTTTGAAAATTATTATGATATCAATGTTTTTTCCTCTTTAGAGGTCAAGAAAGTTACTATAAAAGGAAATATGATACATAAATGGACCATGTTTTATATTCTTAACTATATAAAATTAACTTGGATGATTATAGTATTTTTATAAATTTAAAATAATTTAACAAAATATTATTTATTATAAAATGTCATTAATGTCATTTTTGAAACCATTCAATTAGTTTTACTTTAATAACATAAAGATATAAAGTAAATAATAATATAAACCTTTAAAATGTATAAAATATTATTTATTGATATATAAAATAATTTTGAAACAATTACTCTCCCAAAAAATATTACTTTTTCAATTTTTAAAATCATTCTATGATGTTTCTACTGCTTTTCCAAGTAATGTGCTGGCATTGTGTAAGAATTTAAGGTAATTATTTTGTCACTAACAATTAAAAGTAAATTAATATGATAATAAAATTAATTAATATTCCAAATAAACATTTATAATCTTACTATCTTATTTTTATACATATTTAAAAAAATTAGAGATATTAAAGTCCATAGAGTGACATTTTGGGATTTTCATTACCTAAAATAATATAAATATCATTTTATTGGGAAAATGGCACCAAAATTCCTTATATTATAATTTGGGATGTATATGGTATAATTAAACCCATAAAATAAAATCAAGCTATGTTTTGGGTAGATTTTGAGACCTTAATTCAATATTTTAACCCTGATTTTCTCATTCTACACTTATCAGGGGGACAAAATATTTATAAGAGTTATTATTCATAAGGATCAAAAATAAAAGGGACATATTTACCAAATATGAACCTCAGGATTCAAACTATTGAATAATTTTTTAAATATTCAATTTCTATAATTTTATTAGATTAATTTAAGATAAAAACCCAAAAGGCAACAAATAATAGTTTTTCAGAAAAAAAGTCTTTTCAAGTATAATTTTTTTTTATAGAAAATTCAACCCTAAAATAGATTAAAATAAATTTAATTGGATTATTAATAATATAAAAGAACTAATTTTATGTTTAATCCAAAATAAAACAAAATTTTAGTTTGTAAATTATACAAACAAAAAATCAGTTTTTAATAAATATCGTTATTTTCACTATTCCTTATAAAACAAACTTTTTAGAAAATTCTCAAAAATTCACCATAATATAATTTTTATATGATTATTGCAAAATGAAATTCAATTTGTAAATTTAAAACTCTAATATTTATAATATTAAATTTAAAATAAAACCATATTAGAAAAAATGTTTAATAATAATAAAAGTATTTTTTATCAAGAAATTTCCTAATATTATTATAAAGAATATAAATATATAAAATTTAATTTATGAATAAAATTAAGTAATGGAATTTAATATTAAATTTAAATTGTTTGTTACATTATTTCCCCCTTTTTAAAATTGTTTCCTTGTAATTTTATTCATTACTTAAACAAGTGAGGATATTTTTTCTTCCTAACATTTTTTGATTCCTATATTTATTCTTTAACTATATAGTTTTTCAAAAAAAAACCTAAACATAATGAATTTATTTATTCTAAAACACATTATCTCAATGGTAAAAAATCTAAACTGATAGTTCCTCATAATAATTTTTTTCTTCCAACTAAACTACTTCATGGATGAAACATGAGATGCATTTGACACATATTTCTTTAATAATGAAACTTGAAATACTTCATATACTTGAGATCAACTGAAAGGAAAGTCCACTCGGTAGGAAACAGATCAAAAATTGTCTAAGATTTAGTATGGTCCAATTAACTATGGACTTACATTTCATTTTTTACCAAAACACATAACAATTTCCCATGGAGATAATCTAAGAAAAACATGACCACATACCTCAAATAAAAGATATTTTCTTCATTTTTCTATATAACTTTTCTTCCTACTCTGAGTCTTCCTCATTTATTATTGAATAATATTCACTTTCTCAACCATTTATTTTACTATATATAGTCTCATATACTTCCTTTATATTACTTCATCAAAAAAAATTAGAGTTCAATGCCACTTTCTATATAATTCTTCAAAAGGTTTCATCTTTATACAACAATGAAAACTGTCGTTATAAGAAAACTCGACTACAGAAAGATGTTAATCCCAATATACCTGGAAATAAATTGAACAACCAAGAAGCATGTATTCCTATATCTGAATCATTAACTTGAATTATCTAATATATTGATGATAATATTTTTAACTAAAATTTAATTTACCACTGAATAACTTCTTAAGGCCCTTCCAAAAATTTCAAGTGAATCTTGGATCATGATTAGATATAATAGAGATAGGAACTCCATGTAACCTAACTATATCCATAAGGTATAGTTAATAAATCTAATTTAAATAAATAGTATCTCAAATAGAAAAGAATTTTTCATATTTAGTTAGTCCCTCAACAATTACCCAATTCACATTGTTATCTTGGGATGTCTTTGGTAATACCACTAAAAAATAAATAGATATATTCTCTCATTTTCATTCTATAACTAGAAAAGGATAAAGAATCCCCATAGATAATTATCATTGTTATTTAAATTATTGGAAATTGAAACATTTCATAGTAAATCTAGAAATATATTTCTTCTTTAATTCCCACTAGAAATTTTCCCAAAGGTTTTTATACTTTTTTGTGCTAACAGTAAGAATAAAAAATATAGAACCATGATCCACACTCAATATTTCTTTTATTAATTAGGGTTCATATAAAAAATATAACCATTTTATATATTTCAGAACATATTATTTTTCAATATTAAATTCATGAAAAATTACTTTAGTAACTAATTCCACCTTTTCCTATAAAAATTTGTCTTCATTTTGAGCTTGCTTAATCATATAAAAAAGATTATTTTACTAAAATCTAAAACAAAATAGAGGGATTTACCATAGGTATACTTTCTAAGCCAACATTCATCAAATAATTTTCCAAAAAATCATGTTATACACATAGAATGCTTAATGATTCATTATGACTTAAAAAATCAACCAATCTGCTTTTTACCTGGATAATAATAAATTGTAAGGTCTTGATCCTTTATAAATTTTATCTATCTCATATATCTCATGTTAAAATCCTTTTGAGTGAATATATACTTTAAAATTTAATGATCATTTTATATTTCACAACTTAACCCATATAAACTATGTCTCCAAAATTTTAAAGTAAACACTGAATTAGCCAATTATAGATCACGTGTATAATATTTTAACTTGTGAGGTTTCAATTGACACGAAGCATAAGAAATTACTTGACCATTCTACATCAGAACATAACGGATTTCCTTCAATGAAGTTTCAATGTATATTAAAAATTCACCATTTTAGATTTAATGGACAAAAATAGAAATTAACCAATCCTATTTTTAGTTCCTAGAAACAATCATCATACTATTTTATTCAGATGAATTTAACTCATTTTAGAGTTAACTTAGTCAATGGGTCAGATAACCTACAAAATTTTTCAACAAAACCTTGGTAGTAACCTACTAATCCAATAAAACTATAAATATAAATGAAATTTTTAGGTCTTGGTCATTCTTTAATAACTTTAGTTTTAACATGGTCAACAATTATGAAATATTTAAAAACAATATTCTTGAGAAAAGAAATTTGTTGCAATATAAATTCACACTGAATAAATTTTATATATATACTATTTTATTTTAAGGTTTACAAAAAACAATTTAGGTTTCTTTCATATTCATAATGAATTTTAGAATATACCAATATATCATTAATTAAAAAACAAAAATCTTATATAAATAGTCCGGGAAAACTATATTCATTAGATCCATGAATACATATAGTATATTAGAACCCTCAAAGGTCATAACTACAAACTCATAAGGACCATATTTTGTTTAAAATGTTTTCTCAATAATATCCTCCTCATTTACCTTCAATAGATTATACCCTGACATGAGATCAATATTTGAAAAATACTGAGCTTCTTAGAGTTGATCAAAGAAATCATTGATATGAGAAAAATATTACTTTTTATTAATAGTGATGTTATTCAGGGATCTATAATAAATAACAATTATAATTAAAACATCATTTATTTGATAAATAAAATAGGAGCACCCCATGTTGAAGTGCTTGGATGAATGAAACACTAATCTAGAAACTCATGCAAAATATTTTTTTAATTCAAAAAGTATTACTTGATCAATTGGATAAAGGGGTTTTAAAATTTTATTAGAATCATGCACTAATCCAACAAAAAACTCAACCTCTTGATCTGGAATAACACCAAGAAAACACTCAGGAAAAATGTCCATATATTCATTCACTACTGTAACATCACTAATTTAAAAAATTTATTTCTTTTAAAAAAACTTAATCTATGTAACTTTCACTGTCATATATAATTATTTTCTCAAATTATTTATTTTTTATCCAAGGTATAAAATCATTAAATATAACTTTCCTAGATTTTAAATCTATCTTATCATGATAAACTGAAATCTAATCCAAACCCAAAATAAGATCAAACTCCACTATAGGAAGTTATACATGATTTATAGGAAAGACCATCACAATAATAAAAATATAAATATTACTATAAATATTGGTTTCTTTAATATTACCACCGAGAGTTTTTACCAAAATTTACATCTTCTTTTCATGAGATGATATTCCAATTTTACTTGTAAATTTGCCAAAAATAAAGGAATATAAAGATCTAGAGTCAAACAATGTTTTGGATAAATTTGAATAAACAAGTAACATACCTATCACTGCTTTATTAGATAGACCAAAATCAACTTTAGTAGTAGAAAAAAAATTTCCACACACTTTTTCTTTCAATCATGGTGATTTCATTCTTTCATTCCAATATTTTGAAAAGTACACTTATAATGACCCATCTCATTATAGTTGAGGCATCTTACCATCAAATTTTCATTATTTTTATGATCATTTTCTTTATAGTCATGAGACATATGTCTAAAATTTATACATAAAAGATAAATACCATATTTTATAAAACATTATCTATAGTTATTTTAACCACACTTATCAAAATATGGAAATTTGATTTTCTTACATCTATATATCTTGGATGGATGCTTCCCCATTTATTGCTATCTAAATAATTTATTATGATTGTTTTCATGTAATACATGATCATCAATAAACTAAATTTCTAATTTCTAGGAACATCTATCAAGTTTCACATAACTTTTGAATTCACAGTGATCCAATTTCCTTCAATATCTCATCTTCAAGCTTGAGTAAAACTGATTAATTTTACTATCAAGGTTTCGAATAAAATTTAATATGTACTTGGAAAATATTACAACAAATCTTCATATAAATCTGCTAAATATTTATATTTTTTTTAAATTACATTAATTGTTTCTCCATCATTATTTGAGCAACCATTGGGAAATATTTCTCTAGAAAAAGATTCTTAAATTTAATTTATTCCATGGAAGAAAACTCATCTCCCACTCTGGTATTTTTAACCTAGGACCACAAACGATCAGTTTCACCTTTAAAATAGTAAATGAAAAGATTTTTCATTTGACATTATAAATATCCCATGACATAAAATATCTTTTTTTGGCACATTGATCCATCTATAAACTACCACTAGATCTCAGGTTCCATAGAAATCTAGTGGGTGATGTTTCAGTAAATTCTTAACTATTAATATCTTCCTCTGTGGTAAATATAGTTTCTCTATAACACTTATTCCACCCCCATTTATAGACAAGTTCAACTAATCCATCATTGCAACAAAATTTTTATTCCCAATTCCAACCATTTTAGAATGTTAATTTGGAAGGACATTTTCTGTTTGATACATTCCTACTTTAGCATCCCTAGTTCCTCAATGTAAAATCATTCTAAAAAAATATATTAGATGAATCAACAATTTGAATATCAATATTCTATATCATTTAAAATTAACCATAAAGTAAAATCTTTCAAATTTATTCTATTAACATTATCCAAACATCTCAATATATCTAAATTTTCATCTAATATCAATTATAAAAACCCATCCTTAAACATTACAAAATCTAGTGTCTCTAGACTAGAATTCACTTTATTACATTTCATGGATGTTTATATTTTATATTTTTTGATAATTATGTCATAAATATTACATTATAAACCCATATAATACAAAGTTTACACTTCTACTTAGAACCCATATTTTCTACAATATAAAACTTCTAAAATGAAACAGGTTTTATCTTCATGAAAAATATTCATGACTTTAAACTTGAATTCTTCTTCATTATTACTAATCCTTAAACCCTATGAAAAAAATTTATTTTTTTATGTGAAAGAAAAAAATCTCATTAAGAGACATAAAATAAAGAAATCTATTAGCTCAATGAAAAACATGAAAACCCATACAATTTTTACCTTTATCACAATATTCATTGATCATGTGAAATAACTCAAAGCCACATGAAAAAAACACTTTTCATAAAAAGAATACATTTAAACCCCATAGTAAGAAAATATAAATCCTTTTAATAAACTTAGATAATTATATTCATAACCCATGTTGAAAATAATTGGATCCCAGTTAAATCCATTGGAGTGACCTCCTTAGTTAATTCCCTCATTTATTCCTATGAAGATAAGAAACATTACACATTGAATTAGAGATCTATATCAGTCTCACCCATCATATAAGTTGTATCGGGATAAATCATCATAATATATAATTCTAAAGCACCATATTATGAATAAAACATTTTAATATTTCACCTTTTCATCGTAAAACCTTTGAAAAACTCTTTTTTAAACCATATGAAAAAAATTGGATATCGAAATACCATTTCCTTTTAAAAACACATTTTCAAGACTAAAATACCTCAAACAAAGGGAATATGTAACGACCCAAAGTTTTATTAGTAAAAATTCATTTCTTATAATTATGTAATATAGTATACATAACATGAATATAACATAGATAACACAATAAAAATGTTTATGAAAGAATAATGAATTAAATAAGAGGTATTTCTATAAGTTAAGAAATCTATAATGGTGGAATAGTACATGACCTTCGGAATTGTAATATGAACCTTATGAATAGGAAATCGGCCAATAGAATAGTAACCTAACTCATGAAAGTATAACTAAAATTTAACTATCTTGTAAATTAAAATATGATATAATCATATCATAGTATAATTTAATAAATGTTTTAAGAAATTATTATTTAAGTGTTGATATTTTTATAAAACAGAAATGTTTATTTTCAATTTTATTATTAATATAATGATTTAAAAGAAAATTCATTTTTATTGAATGTATTCATAAACTAATATTTTTTTTCTTATTATTCTAAGTTAATTTTATGATACCTTAATTATTTTTTCAAAGTTTTATAAAATCAGTTATAATTTTAAAATTGGTATTTTCTAAATTAATGATTATTTTAATTAAAAATTAAATTTATTCTATTTAGAAAATTATTTTCATAAATGGTTTTATTTTTTTAATTCTAAAAATCTATAAAAATTTAGGGTGAATTTTTTTGTATTTTTATAAAATAGTTGAATTTTTAGTGAATAGTGAAATATGGTAATTTACAGTATAAGTAAATAAATGAATTTTTTAGTCATTCTTGAGTCATGGATGATGTAAGTGACCATTTTTTCAAAATAACATGCACTAATTAATTTATTTAGTTACAATAATCCCCGTTATTTATTTTCGTGAGCAAAATAATAAACTAATGAATAAAATAATGAGAAAACATCCCTCTTTTCTCCTATAAATACGACCCCTCACCACCTCTTATCCTCACACCTCCCAAACTTTGAGCCTTGAAAAAATTATTCTCAAATATATTCCTAAGCCTACCCCCCCCCCCCACATGTCTAAGAGTCTTTATTCTCAACAAAATACCAAACCAATCCCCTTAAGGAGGTTTTCAAGAAGAAGGATTCAAGAGGTAAAATCCATTTTCTTTTCTTTTAATTTCTGTTCAAGTTATTTTCTTTTATTATTATATAATATCCTCCCCTCATTAAAATTTTATGATAATTCTAGTACCTTAAATATACTATATATTTATTATTCTAATGTAATAATTCCTCATCATTTCTTTCCCCTCTTCTTTTGTACTAAAAATGAAAACACCATCTATGTTGTGTTAATTTATCACATTCATGGACAAAAAAGTTTTCAATTTATATTCCATCCTTCAAGACTAATCATAAAAACATTTTATGGTCAATAAATATTATAATATATGTATTATAATCTATGTAATGTTCTGGAACCATTTTATATACATAATATTAATTAATAAAAAAACTAATTTGTGATGATCAAAAAATCCCCAAAACAATCTATATCATTATAACTATTGTCTTATCTAATGATTCATATTCACAAAAAATTATCAAATGAATTATATAACCATTTAATATTCTTAATTTTTATTAATAACATATAACTTCAATTTTGGAGAACCATTCTCATTTTACATGATTTTCAATAAATGTATACAAGAAACCGATAATTAAAACTAAGTAAATGAACATTCCCAAATGATGAAATTCTATCTTATAACTCATAAAAAAAGAAATAAATGAACTTAATAAAATTATAATAAATTAGTTTCATTTATAAAAGTTTCTTAATTAATTAATTAGTTAATTTAATTATATTATCTAGGACATTAAGATCATGTGTGGAACACTTTTTGACATAAGGTATGGGTTTCTTCCAGAACCTCAATTTTTTACTACGAGTTACGCTTTATCTCTATTTACCCTAAGGTAACTCTTATTTATTTTTATATAATTATTCTACATTCTATTTATATGTTCCAAAACTCATGTATCCATATTATTTTATCCTTTTTATTGGGTATATACATGTTTTAATAAGGTTCCCTTATCAATTATTCTTGATAAGAAAGCCTGATAAAAGGGACCTTCCCAATTTATTATCCATTATCAAGTACCAACTATGATATATTTTAGTACCCCATAATTTTTCTAAAATAAACCATTTTATCATGAAAAACTACCTTTTTTCATTTCTGGTTTTATGAAAACAAGTATGTCTTTTTCTCTTTAAACACTCTTTAATATTTTCCATAAACCACACTAAAATGTTTCATTTCTAAAGTTTCTTAAACACTTTTTTACATGTTTCCACTTAAATTGGACATAATTTATCATTATATATACCTGTTTTTGATATATTAATTTAAAAATATGTTTTAAATTCGTTTTTCATGGACACTATTTTGTGTTAACTTTTTTATGCCTTAGGATGTGATTATCATACCCAATTCTTTCCATGGGTAACCCTTATGCTTTATTCTTCATGTGGAACACATATGAATTAACATGTTATAATGGGTGTTCCTAGATATAGATCCACTTAATTGGGTAATGTTTATTCTCATGATATTTCATGTTGGGATATGGAGTGAACATGATTCCATTACGGGACTTTGTCCACCATGTCATTCTAGGTAGCCTTGATTCATGTTTATTTCAAGTTATATGTTTTTTCCACATTCCCATGATGTTATGATTGTTTTTTCCCATGTTATACATATTATAATTCCTTTTGTTTATTCATGTTACATTCCTTTTATGTTATCATGTTATGTCTTCTAACCCATGTGTTATGTTTATTTCTATATTTATTCCTTTACTGTACTTTTTATCTCATCCCTTTTGTTTATCTATTCCCTTAGTTATCCTATGCAGATATAAGGGATCATAGGGAGTTAGGAGATCATTATCAATATTAAATAAAATGTTTTTTTTCATTTTCATTTCATGATGTTTAATTATGTACCTAATCTTTCAAAGACACTAGAATTTGAGATATTTGGTTGTATTTCATGGTAAATTAATCTTAAAATAATGTATAATATGTGTAAAAGGATAGGGTTTCTATAGTTGGTATCAAAGAAAGGTCTATATATTTTTAAAGATTAGGACTAGAGAAATTTATTAAGAACCCTAGGGATATTTCTATCATGATGGATAACGTAGATTGAAACTTAGGGTATCACAAGTTAGGATATACTTTTCATTGAAAAGTTTATACTTTTATGTTAAATATTTTATTTTTATTTTATTATTATATAAGTATTAAATCCCCCTAATTGAACTTTATTTTTCTTAGTTAATATATGTAAGTAGAATAAATTATTCTAATAATCATTGTGATAGAAAATGCGATGATTTACATAAGGATATGCCAAATATGATGGAATGGGTGTTAAAAAATTCATGACTATAATTTCACATCTATCTCAAGTTACGAATAATAACTTGAATCATGTTGAACTCTCTCCTCCTAAGAAAGATAAATTTATAGTTGAATCCTTCATGCGACAATGGCCTCCCATAATTAGAGGATCTTCTGATCCCATCATCATGGAATAATGGATTAACTCCATTGAAAATATAATCTCTATCATCTAGTGCACATAAGAAGATAAAATTGTGTTGGAAATTTATCCTTTGGATGGGGAAGTTGATCAGTGGGAGACACTGATTAAGAACAAAAACTTCAAGGAGGAAATTGATTCCATGGAATGGGAGGATTTCAAAAAAATATTTTTAAATAAATATTTTCCCTAAACCCTCTATAATAAGATAGAAAGGTATTTTCTCAGACTAAATTAAAAGGAACATGAGTCTGTTAGGGAGTATGAGGAAAACTTCACAAGGATTGCAAGATATTCCTTTGTATTTTCCATGAACACCAAAATCAAGTTGGATCACTTATTTAGAGGGAAAATTTGAGTATATAAAAAAGTGTTGGAAATTCGGTAATTTGATAGTTACGAAGAGATTGTTTATTATACAATTAATGTTTAAATGGATATTGGATACTCTCAGTTAACATGTGGGACCTAGGACAAAAAGTAGAAATAGATTTTAATATGGGCGGATCAATAGATAAATACCATGATGGAAATAATAACTAACATCCCATGTGTCAAAAGTGAGGGAAGAAGCATCCTAGAGAATTATTAAATGGAACCAAGAGATGATTCAAATGTGGAAGAGAGGGGAATATGGATAATAAATGTCGAAGGGATATTAAGAATCCCACTAACATTGAAGAATGAATGAATGTTAAAATAAACACTCAGCATGTAGTGTAGTGTTTCAACTATAAGAAAAATGGTAATTATGCAAGCCATTACCCTAATCCAAGGGTTGTTAGAGGAAATCAACAAAAACAACCTCCAAGGCAATAAGAAAGGGAATATGAAATCACTACTACTGAGGTGGATCTCGACAATGATGTGGTGATAGGTATGAAGAATATTCATTCAAGAATTGTGAATGTACTATTTGATTCGGGTTCTATACATTCCTTTATATCTTGAAATTTTAGTATAACTACTTAATAACCACCTCAAAATTTTGGAGGTTGAGTTATCTGTGAGAATGTAAAATGGGGAAATTATTTCATCCAAAGTTTATAACTCCTCCCAGGTTAATTTTTGTGGAATGAACCTCCCAGAAAATCTTGTCATACTCCATTTTGTATAGTTTTAAGCTATATTGGGAATGGATTGGATATATTTATATAAAGACAACATCAAATTTTTAGAAAGGGATATCACTATTCGCATCCTGATGTATCCTCCAATTTTATACAATTGCAAGGAGAAAGATGAATCTCCTTCAAAATCATCAACTCAATTGTGGATATTTCTTCCTTATGATCAGTTATATCTACCACAATTGATTGATACAATGGATAGAATCATGATTTAAGACATTCATATTGTGAGGGACAACACCGATGTGTATCTAGAAGCATTTCATGGTCTTCCTCTGGATCTAGAGGTCGAGTTCTCAATTTATCTTATTGTTGAAAATCTGGTAGAATTATCTCTATGGGGAGAAGTTTGAGATCTATACTAATAAAAAGAGTCTCAAATATATATTTACATAGAATGAGATTAATATTTTCTAGTAAAGACAGTAAGATCTCATCAAATATTACAACTTACCAATCCACTACCATTCATTTAAATAAAATAATGTTGCAGATGCTTTAAGTAGAAAGGATCTTGCATCTTTATTAATAATCATAATTCAGAAGGATATAATATTCTTAAACCTATAAAGAATTCACATAGAAATTATTAAGGGAGTAACATCATCAATACTTTATAAAATTATTTCTCAACCATCCCTTATAAATAAAATAAATGATTCTCAATGAAATGATTTGTAAATTAAAAAAAGGGTGGAAGATATCAGAATGGGAAATCCTCATAGTTCAAAATGGATGATGATGGATTCATGAGATTTGGGAAACAACTATGTGTACCATCCAATCTAGAGATAAATATAGATATTCTTAATGAGACACATAGTTCACCCTTCTCTATTCACCTAGGGAGCAGAAATGTATATTGAGATCTCTGAGAGAACTACTGGTAGGATAATATGAAGAAATAGATTGATGAATACACATCAAAGTGACCGGTATATCAGAAAGTTAAGGTTGAAAGACAAAATAATAATGGAATTATGTAACCATTACCCATACCAACATGGAAATGGGAAAACATCACCATAAAATTTGTCAACACACATCCAAATACATCTATAGGAAACAATGAAATATGGGTTGGTGTGGGTCGTCTTACAAGTAAATATCACTTTATCTCAATTTGATAAGTCTTTTCACTAGATCAATTTGCATGAATATACGTCAGAGAAGTTTAAAGGATTCATGGAGTACCATTATCGAATATATCTAATTGGGATCCTAGATTTACCATCAAGATCTAAAAAATTCATCAATGTTACCTGAACACTTATTTGAACTTTAGTAAGGCCTATCAACCTCAAACCAGTGGACAATCTGAGTTGACTATTTAGAAACTTGAATACATGTTGAGATCATGTTATATAGAATTGAAAGGAGTATATGAACAACATCTACCTAGGGTTGAATTCTTATACAAAAATAGTCTCCACTCAAGCATCCAAATGGCTATGTATAAACCTCTTTTTGGGAAAATATTTTTAACACTAGCATGCTAGGATATGGTCAGTGAACGTAAGCTGATGGGACTTGAAATGGTCAAAGAAATGGTCAAAATGGTGAAAATAATTCAATATCATATTTGGTCCACCCAAAGTCAATATAATAGTTATGCAAATAATTGTCAATGAGACCTATATTTTAATTTTGGAGACATGGTATTCCTCTGCATATCTCCATGGTAGAGGATCATGAGATTTTGGAAGAAAGGAACACTAATTCCAAGAGACATTAGACCCATTGTAATGACCCGACCCCAGTTACCCAAAGTCAGTGCATTATTACATAACATTGGCATGATAAAAGTAAATCATGTCCCAAAAAACTGATCAGTTTAGTAGCCTTGGAAATATTAGATACATTTATAAGGTCAACATTACAACTTGAAAAGAAAAACAACACTAAATTATTCCATTGGAAATATCCAATCTTCCTAGATTATGCCTGCAAGTCACTCATAACTAACTTCTTCAAATCCTAGGAAAAATAAAACATAGAAAGGAGGTGAGCTAAAATGCTCATTAAGGATAACAATATAGCGGAAACTCTCATCAATGAGAATAAACATTTAAGGCAATACATAACTAAAACAAAATCCTTTTAAAATTGAACTTCAACATAATATGGCAAAAAAAATGTAATAATGCCATTTAATTATTCACATGGATATTCTACTAGTAAAATAATCACATGAAATATCAATAACCAATTTCATAATGATGGAATGCATAATTCCAGACTATCATAACCACATAGTCAGGGCCTCGTGCCACGACTACAGATAAGATTTTGTCAAGGCCTTGTTCCAAGACACTGGTTTGTCTCATGAGACCTACCGATGCATCGGGGAGCTATATCGGGCTCCACCCGTCACTTACTAAGTCCAATGCATTCCTCATATGAAAATTTTTAAACATAACATAAAAATTCGTATTAAAACTAGAATATGAAATTCCAATACTTTATCCCCAAACCATGAATGGTATAAAAATAACACATGCACAGTCAAATATAACTCATTCGATACAATATGAAAGATTGTATTGTATTAGATTAACCCCAATTAAGAATAATGAAGGATATTTACATAGATGAAAATAATCATCAATACTATTGGAGAGAAATGCCCCCCCCCCCCTTTTTTCTTGAAAACATTCAAAAGTCACACTACTTGTCAATAAGCCATTTTAAAATAGATTTTTTAATCAAAGTGTCCCAAACCTTTTTGAAACATTTAAAATGAATTTTAATTTTAAAACATTAATTTCCAAATAAATAAATCCTTAAAACCATATTTAAAACATGGACATTAATTAGAAATATTTAAAAAAATAAATCTTGAAAACATTTAAAATGATATTTTAGTTAGAGTTCTTAACCAAAAGAGAGACACTTGAATACAAATAATTGAGGTAATAAAAACATTATAATATCATGAGAATAAAGTTATTCATGATATACTATGTCAAAGTACATTATATACACCATATAAAAGTGATTTGGTGTATAACAACAAAGAAGTCTCAATGGAATGTAAATTGAGATGAAATCTCTTATAAAGATCATATCTTTAAGTTAAGGATAAATCAACGACATAATTATGTGTGAAATATATAAATACACTCAATATTATTGGATATTAAGTGTAAGTAAATCAGAGGATATTCACGCATATTCTTGTAAAAACAACACCAATGAATTGGATATTTAACTCAACAAATATAGATTGAGTTAAAATTACTCTTATCAAGTTCATATCGATGACATGAGAATTTACCAATGGAGTGATTATGTGTATAAAAAGTATATCCACATAAAGGGGGTGGTAATTATGAAATAAAAAAATGAATAGTGATTCCACACATAATCTTGGAGTAAAATAATCAATGAAGTATGCATAAAGCCGAATGAGTGGAAATTGAAATTTGTAATTCCCTTACCAATTTGGTAACTTACGAAACATACATCCCATGAAATATGGATCATACAATGATGATGTAAATATAGATAAATTAATGTATATTACACAATTAATAAAATCATGGGAATTACACACACCACATTCAATAAATAAGTGGTGAACAATGGAAATCTCACGGAATTAAAAGTGAGATAAGAAACCCCTTACCTCAAGTCTGAATTGTCTTGTGTGTTCCTTGTTCTTCCTGAATAATAAACTTAAGTTAATTTATACTTGATTAAGAATAATTTTCAATTTTATTATTCCTTTTATATCACTTATTACCTTTCTATAAAAATTAGTTAATTATTTGATCTCATATTGGGTATTTTATTGATGTTCGGAACTTGAATCAAAAATGAACTTATTATAATTACAATTTTTCCATGTGGTCTAAATTCCATTATCTCCAGAATGATATAAATGATTTGTATATCATATAAATATTATATATCCATTATATATTTTTATTTATAACAGTACATAACATTTGGAGATGAGAAATGAAATGCATCTTTCATGGAGACGGTAAGTCGTACGTACGCATAAACGCTACTTTCATTTATATTTTTTTTATTTTAATGGAATTAAAACATAATGATAAATATGTATATTATAATTCCAGTATAATATCATATGATATATTCTTTTACATAATTTAATTAACTATATCCTTTATACGTTCCATGAATGTCATGAATGAATCATATCACCTTGAGGGGGCGGTAGTCCGCACTTCCTCAAATGAAATTATCGTGGTCACACATATTGGAAAGCATAAAGTTGTGTTTTTAAATGAAAATTAAAGAATAATAGATAAAAAATTTACATAATATACATAATATATAAATAAATTTCCATCATAATGGCCACCATAAGAGGCAGTAGGAGATAATCGAACAATCATCATTTCATGAGGCGTTGGTTTTCCATCCAAAGAAACATTATGTACATCACCCATTAGATAGAGTTGTGTGTAAGTGTAGCTCAAATAATTATTATAACAACATCATAGTATATTTAAGATACTGGTGTTGTTACAAAATAAAGGAATAAAAAGAGTTCATGGGGTTGGAGAAGTAAAATAAAAGAAATGAATTTAAGAGAAACCATTACCTTTAATTTGTGTAACTCCCTTTGGTTTGAACCAAAAGGACTTATTTAAGTGCCTTATTCCTAAGGTAAGTCTTCTAGGTGGAGGATAGTGATGTAGGGATCTTAATTGGGTAGATTGTGGATGATCAAAAATGCTTGAGAGGTGTGAAGAATTGGTTAGAAGTGGTCTCCTTTTATAAGGGAGAGAAGGGGATCTTTAGGAAAGTGTGAAAAATATTATTTTATTATAAACTTATATTCGGTTTCAAAATGTCCAAAACACATTAAATTAGAATATAAGATGACAAATATTCGAAATAAAATCATCCAATCAGAATTTTACATGTTTTGGATAATATTTTAATCATTATAATATTATTTATTTAAATCATTTATTAGTGAGGTAAACACTACATCATTATTATGTCATAAATAATTTAATTTATTTGATGTCTAAAAATTATAATACTAATACCATGATGTAGAAAATATTTTTATATTTCCAATGAATATTTATAGTCGAAAACATAACTTATATAGCCCCATGTAAAAATTAATTTACTAAAAGATATTTGTTTGTGTCATTTTTTGGCTTTACTTTCAATCAATTAATCTAAAGAGTCATTATCACTCTCAAGTGGATCCATGGGGTCCCAAAATCGACCCAAAGATTCCCATGGCCATAAATTTATCAACTAATAGGGATAGGATACGTTTTATGGTAATTTAGTATTATTATAATATTATTTGTTTACCCTTATTTACCTGATTTACCCTTTAACCATGGTAAATAAAATATTTACCGAAGTAATTATTCAAAATGTCTAAAAATAAAAGTTAACTATTTACACAATTTGGATATCCTGATTCTAAATATGGAATCCATTTTTCTAAATTAAAAACACATAAGTGTCATAATTTAATTTAAAATCAATTCCTGTTGTCGAAACAAAAAACGTGTTTTTAACAAATAATAATTATCAAAAGATTGACACTTTCTTATGTCCAGTTTAAATATGAAATTATGTCCAATTACCAACATTGGATTAAATGGTAATTTTATAATATAATTATACTTTCAAATCACTCTAATTCATAATTTATCACTATTAATTATTTTGATTAAAAAAGATGTTTTTAATTAAAATTTAGTAATTTTCACTATTCATCAAAATATGAAAGTTATCAGAAAAGTACCAAAATTTCACCCTAAGCTAATTTTTATATTCCGAATCCAAAAATTATGTCTATTTTACCAAATTAAAAACATAAAAGTTGCATTTATTAATTTAAAATTAATTTCTGCTGTCAAAACCAAAAGGCGTATTTTTAAGAAATAATAACTATCAAAAGTTTGACACTTGTTTATGTCCAATTTCAAAGTGAAATTACTTACAATGACCATAATTGGATTAAATGGTAAAAATATAATATATTTATACTTCCAAACCATTAAAATTTATAATTT
The DNA here is from genome assembly GCA_963277665.1 of Viscum album. Taxonomy (NCBI): domain Eukaryota; kingdom Viridiplantae; phylum Streptophyta; class Magnoliopsida; order Santalales; family Viscaceae; genus Viscum; species Viscum album. The sequence continues at coordinate 95,177,178 of OY728142.1, read as the reverse complement.
AACAATATAAATTATTTTGATTAAAAATTTTGTTTTCAGTTAAAATATAGTATTTTTCACTATTCACCCAAATATGAAAGTTATCAGAAAAATACCAAAACTTTATTGAAAATAAATTCTTATGTATCAATTATAAATAAGAATTTTATTTTTTCAAATTGAATATATATAAGTTTCAAATATTGGATTTAAAAAAGGCTTCGCCATTAAAAGGCGGTAAAATTGCATTTTTTGAAAAATACTTCTTTTATATGAAAAAAATGTATTTGTTCTTATGTTATGTCTAAGAAACTCATAATATGGATTCTAAAATTATAAGGATTATATAAAGATTAAAATTTAGTTAATACTATTCATAACCGCTTTTGAACGGCTTGTTTGATAAGTCATGGTGCGCTAGAACTCAGTGTTGCGTGTAGTGAAAGTTATTGAATTACATTGAAGAAATAACGTACTATGAAATCTTGGGCTGTTACACCCTTCATGATCCTTGATCATTTTGGAGTTGTGGAATATCAACTAGAACTTCCAACTACCATTTCATAAGTACATGATGTATTTCATGTATCCCTCTTGAGAATTTATATTCCAGATCCATCACATACATTGAATTTAGAGGTGGTATAGTTAGAAAATGATCTCTCTTAAGGGGATCAACAGATGAAGATCTTGGATCATAGATATAAAGTTCTACAGAACAAGACTACTCACCCAGTCAAAGTACTATAGTGCAACCATAAGTATGAAGAGGCAACATGGGAATTGGAGGAATTAATTATGGATAATTACCCTCATCAGTTTTCATCTTATAATGTAAAATGATATTTCAAAGGTGAAATTTCATAAAGGAGAAATATTTTAATGAAAAAAATTACCAATGAAAATTTTTTTCTTATAATTATGTTATATAGTATAAATAACATAAAAATAACATATATAACATAATTAAAACCTTATAAATGAAGAATTGATGAAATAATATGTATTTTTATAAGTTAAAAAACATATACCAATGGAATAGTAACTTGACCTTTGGAATAGTAATATGACCCTTATAAATAGTAAACCAGACAATAGAATAGTAACCTCGCACATGAAAGTATAAATAAAATTTAAGTTTCTTGTAAATGAAAATATGATATAATTATATCATAGTATAAGTTAATAAATGTTTCAAAAAAATATTATTCAAGTGTTGATATTTTTATAAAAAATAAATGTTTATTTTAAATTTTATAATTAATAAAATTATTTATAAAAAAAATTCATCAAATGTTTTAAAATAAATTATAATTTAAAATTTTCTATTTTCCAAATAAATAATGACTTTAATTAAAAATTAAATTTCTATAATTTGTAAAATTATTTTGATAAAATGGTGTCTATTTTTTAATTCTACACTTCAAAAAATGGTTAGGGTGAATTTTTTAGATTTTCTTAAAAAAGTTTATTTTTTGTGAATAGTGAAATGCGATGATTTACTGTATAAGTAAATAAGTGTATTTCTAAATCATGGATGATATAAGTGACCAATGTTTCTAACTCACATGAAATAATTACTATATTTAGTAATAATAACCTCCAATGTTTATTTTATTGAGAAAAATAATAAACTAATGAATAAACTAATCTGAAAACACCCCTCTCTTCCCCTATAAATACCACCTCTAACAACCTCTTCTCCTCACACCTATAAAGATTTGATGTTGTCCAAATTCTTATAAAATATATTTCCAAGCCCCTAAACCACATTCATGAGACTTTATATCAACAAAATACCAAAACCAATCCCTCTAAAGAGGTTCTCAAGAAGAAGGATTCATGAGGTAAAATCCTTTTTCTTTTCTTTTAATTTCATTTCATTTTATTTTATTTTATTATTCTCTAATAAAATCACCTAATAAAAATGAAATGATAAATATATTAACTTATATATACTATAATTTTAATATTCTAATGTAATAATTCATCATATTCTCTTTTCCCTCTCATTTTTTACTAAAAAAGAAAACATCATCCGTGATATGTTAATTTATCACATTTAAGGATAAAAAAGTTTTAAATTTACATTCCCTCCTTAAATAGTGATCATAAACCCATTTTTATAGTGAAACCTGATTATAATATATGTATTAAATCCTATATAATTTTCTGGAACCATTTTATATACATAATATTAATTAATAAATTAAAACTAGTTTGTGATGATTTAAAAATCGCCAAAATAATCTAAACTGTTATCACTAATTTCTTATCCAATGATTCATCCTAACCCCAAATTAACAAATTAATTATATGAACATTTAAAATTATTAATTTTAATTAATAAAATATAACTTCAATTCTATGAAAACATTCTCATTATACATGATTTTTCTTACATGTATAAAAGTAGCTGATCATGAAAACCTAAGAAATGAACGCTCCCAAACAATGAAATTGTATCTTATAACTCATCAAAAGGGAAATAAATGAACTTAATAAAATTATATTAAATAAATTAATCTATAAAATGTTCTGAATTAATTAATTAATGGATTTAATTTTATTATACAAGACATTAAGATCAATTGTAGAACACTTTCGGACATAATGTAAGGGTTTCTTCCCGAACATCAGTTTTTCCTTCAGGTGATGCTTTCTCTCTCTTTACCCTAATGTAAATTTTATTTATTTTTATTTAATTTTTATAAATTCTTTTCATATGTTTCAAAATCATGTATAAAGATCATTTCATCTTTATTTTTTGAGGATATACATGTTTTAATAAGGTTCCCTTCGCAATTCTTCTCGATAAGCAAACCTGATAAAAGGGAACTTCCCAATTTCTTAACCATTTTCAAGTACCATACATGGTATGTTTTAATGCACAATTGTTTTTCTAAAATCACTAATTTTATCAAAAAAGGATAATTTTTTTTCATTTTTTGATTTATGAAAACAAGTGTGCTTTTTTCTCTTTTAAATGCTCTTTAATATTTTCATTAAACCAGAATAAAATGATTCATTTATAAAGTTTCTTAAAAATATTTTTTAAATGTTTAAACATCAGTTGGACATAATTTATCATGATGTATGACTATTTTAACGTATTTATTTACATTTATTTTTTAAATTTATTCTTTAATTGACACAATTATGATATTCTGTTTTTATGCCTTATGACATGATTATGATAAAAAAATCATTCCATGGGTAACCATTATGTTTGATTCTTCCTATGGAACACATATTCCTGAACATGTTATGATGGGTGCACCCATATAGTGATCCAATGCATTGGTAATTTTTAGTCTCATGAGACATCATGTTGGGATATAGAGTGAACCTGATTCCTTTATGGGACTTTGTCCACCATGTATTGGCAGCTAGCATTGACCCATGTTTATGTCATGTTATATGTTGTTTCCACACTCCTATTATGTTTTGATTATATATTCCCATGTTATACATGTTGTAATTACTTATGTTTATTCATGTGACATGACTTTTATGTTATCATGTTATGGGTTCTAACCCATGTTTTATGTTTATTCCTATGCTTATTCCCTTGCTAGGATTTTTAGCTCATCCCTTTTGGTCATGTATTCCCTAGGTTATCCTATGTGTATATAAGGGTTCAAATTGAGTTAGGATCTCATTATGATGATTAAATAAAATATATTTTTTTATTTTGGTTATTATATTTTTAATTATGTACCTAATCTTCTAAATATAGTAGACATTATGATATATGGTTGTATTTGATGGTAAATTAAGAATACAATCATGTAATAATATGTGTAATAGGTTAGGGTCACTATAGATGAATATTATTCCTTTTTATAAAACATGTAATCTTGTAAAGGAAGAAAAATATATAATGGTTTTATATTGGAAGGAAAAAAATTACACCGTATATGGTGAAATACAACATTCCTTTTTCATTTTCTAAATAAAGTTAAAACGTTCCTTATAGAATATGTAAAAATATTCCTTTTGAAAAACATTGAAATAAAGTAAAAATAGGGATAAAATTTCCTTTATAATTCATCTATTAACATAAAAATTCATTTATAAAATAATTGTAAGAATATGTACATGGAAAAAAATTTAAAGAATAAATGTTTAAAAATATTTAAAATGATTCTTTTTGGTAGTGTCCCTTACCTCAAGTCTAACTGATAACATATGTTCCTTGCCTTATTTAATAATGAAATTATATTAATTATTTAATTTCTTAATAAAAAAATTAGGTTTATTATTCCTTTAATTTTATTTATTATAATGTTATATACAATTACATAATCAATTATGTTTATGTCAGATGTTTTGACAACATTTATATCATATGTCCGAAATGAATTTAGTAAGTTCAATATGGTAAAAGACGAAATTATTACATAAAATATAAAACAATAATAAAAAAATATAATTTTTATACCTTATTTATACTTTTAAAACCTATCATGAAATGTGATTATGAAAAATGAACTACATTAAAATTAGGGGGATGGTAGGTCGTACATACGCTTAAGTAATGTTCTAATTTTTCAATGATTTTGATTTAAAGTGGGTAAGTAATATTTTAACTTTATATAATTATTATTATATAATAAATATAATACAACATCTTTAAATAAAGATAAGATTTTTTTTAATGAATTTAATAAAATATTATTTATTATAAAAATCATTAATGTCATTTTTGGAACTATTCAATTAATTTGACTTTAATGACATAAATATTGAAATGGAATTAAAATATAAAACCTCAACACATTAAAAATGTTTCATATTTATCTTTAAAATTATTATAAAACTACAAATCCTTAAAAAATATTACTTTTATAGTTTTAAAAATCATTTACTTGATATTTCTACTACTTGAACAAGCACTATGTCGGCATTATGTAAGCATTTAAGGTAATTTTTTTCACTTATAATTAAAAATAAATTACTTTGGAAAAAAATTAATTAATATTTAAAATAAAAAATTATAAAAAAAACTTATCCCCATTTCATCCACTTCTAAAAAAAATATAGATATTAAAGTCAAGAGAGTGGCGTTTTGAAATTTTCTTTAATTAAAATAATAAAAATTTAATTATCAAGAAAAAATTGAACCAAAATTTCATATATTCAAAAAAATTATGTTTATGGACTAATATCCTCTATTAAATAAGTATAATCCATGTTTTGGGTTGATTTTGAGACATGATTTCATGGTTTTAATCTGAAATTAGCCATTTTACCCTTAGCGAGATGATAAAATATTTACTAAGGTTAGTATTCCTAATGAAAAATAATTTGGAATATTTAAAAAAAATAACCCCATGATTACAAATAAGGAATAAATTTTTCAATATTCAATTTTTATAAGCCTCATAAATTAATTTCAAATAAAAACAAAAAATGCAACAAAAAATAGTTTTTTTGATAAATGTCTTCTTTGTATAGATTTTTTTTGATAAATTATGCCATAAAACAGATTTTAATGAAATTAATTGGATTATCCATAATAAAATATATCAAGTTATACTTTCAAAAAATTATAAAACAAAATGTTCCTTTTTACTTTCTTGAAACAAAAATACAGTTTTCTAAAAATCAATATTTTTTCTATTCTTTGAAAAATAAAACTTTTCAAAAAATTATCAAAAATTCACCCAAATATGATTTTGATATGACGATTTCATAAATTAAATTCATTTTTTAAAATTTAAAATATAAAATTTATAAATTAAACTTTTAAACAAAACCATATTATAGTGTTTGATAGGTATAAAACTATTTCTTTTTCTATTGAGAAATTAATTCATAATATTATAATGAATATTACTATATAAAATCTAACTCTGGAATACTAGATATGAATGAAATTTATTGTTAACATTACCTCGGTTTTTACACATAATTATGCACCCTTTTGTTTAAAATCTCAGAGAGGAGGACATTGGAGAAAATAATATTCATTGAATAAAATTTACTCTCTTAGACATCATAAGGCTTTCTTATAAAGGTCATATGGGTATAAAAAATAAAAAAATTTATAAAAATGTGGGTTTTTAAATACTTGTTTTCCAAAGTTAATGGACCTAATAATGTTTGGGTAAAAAAATCTTTCCCATGCATTTTCCAAGAAGATTGGAAGTGTACCTATAACCAAAATATTTGGAATATTAAAGGTAGTTTTTCTTAACATATGACTAGAGACAAATATAACTTATGGAACTAAAAAAAAAGTAAAGGGAGTGAGATTCACTTTTAGAGACAATTTTCCTGGTCATATTTATGGTATGGGAAATGTTTTTTTCTTGATAAAAATTTAATTTCAAATTTAATTTATGTTTTTGGTATTAATCGTGACTTTAATATAATTATTCAACCATGTAATGAAAGTTACTCTAAAAACTTTGGACATGATGAATGTACCATTATAATTTTATATAGATTACACACATTATTTTCCAAATGTCATAATAATTTTTGTACACTAAATTTAAAATACTTTAATATTAAAAAAAATTATATTAGTGTGATAGAAGATTCATCTTGGCTTTAGCATATAATACTAGAGAACTATAATGTATGGACATTATATAAGAAATCTAATATGGGTATTTTTAGGGATCTAAAGTAAATTAAATTTAATACATTCAAGTATTATGATTCTATCCAATATGGTAAGCAATATAAGTCAAGCTTTAAATCCATAAATGAAGTCTCAACATGTGTTGCTTTACAGTTAGTTCACATTGATCTTTTTGGTCCTACAAAAAATGTGAGTAGAAAGGTAAAAATATTACTTTTATGTTTTAATTTATGATTATACTAGATATACATTGACTTATAAACTAAAAAATAAATTTAAATTACTCTCTATTTAAAAAAACCCCAAGTTCAAATCATGAAAACCTATATATAGAACTCCTCAATAGAAACCTTTTATAGTTAAAAGGAATAAATCATAATTTTTTAGAACCTATAACTTCTCAATGGAATTGTATACTTGAAAAAAGAAATATAACACTTTAGGATATTACCCAAATATAATTTTTTGAATACTTAATTACAAAACTTTTTTGGGAAAAAGCCATGAGTACAACCTACTACACTATGAACTATGATGTATTTCATCCATTTTTTCAAAAAAACCTTACGAATCGTGGATAGGGAGAAAACATAGACTTAGTTAATTCAATGTTTTTATATTCAAAGTGTTCATTATAAATACTAATGATAATAATAATGAATTTATCTAAAGGATGATGAAGTAATATTTCTTTGTTATTCAATCTCTAGTATGTTGTATACAATTTTCAATAAGAAAACACAAACTATTAAAGAAATACTGAATGTCATGTTTGATGAAACTAAATGTCTAGAAGCTATATGTATGGATTTTTATTTTAAAAACACTTTGTTTTATTACCAAATGTTTTACACATTAACAAAAAATTAGCATACTATAAACTAGATCAATGGCGGTAAAACCTTTTAAATTTTGACTAGAATAAGTTAATACATCAGTAGATAAAGTTCAAAAATTTTATTTACTAAAAAATTAGATTTTCATAGGGAATTATCCCACTAAAAATATTATTGATGGTGTAATAAAACTAGTTAAAACCATACATTTTTTATAAAATGAATGTCAACATCTTTCATTCTTATCTAAACTAAAACCTAAAAATAAAGAGGAAGACCTTGGGGATGAAATTTGGATAATTTATATTCAAAAATATATTTATCAATTTGAACAGAATAAGGTTTATACATTAGTTAAGTGTGTTAAGAATTGTCTAGTTATAGGCATAAAATGGGTCTTCTAGAATAAATGTGAAAAAATGGTATTATTGCCTAAAAAAATTAATAACTAGTTATTAATGGTTATTTTCATTAAGAGGGAATAGATTATAAATAACATTTTCTCTTGTAGCTAGGCTTGAATCCATATGTATACTTATAGTCATTACATCCCATCTTAGTTTTACTCTATATCAAATGGATATTATGAGTACCTACCTTAATATGTTTGTTTAGGAGGAAGTATATGTAGATAAACCTTCTAGTTTTGAAAATTTAAATTTATTAGAACATGTTTTTATACTTACCAAACATCTTTATATACTTAAATAGTATATAAGGGCCATGTATAATAATTTTTCTAGTTTTCTTCAAAATAATTTTTTAGGAAAGAAATATCGTATTCTCTTTATGAAGAATATTTTTAAAGACTCGATAATTATTAAAATTTATGTTGATGAAATTATATTTGAATCAACTCAAAACAAATCTCATAAGAATTTTGATAGAACTTATACTGGGTAATTTTGAGATGATCATGATAGGAAAACTAAATTTTTTCTTGGATTCAAAATAATTAAAAAAACATAATGAATGATATTAACTCAAAATATGTATATAAGAGACTTAATTAAACTGTTTGGTTTTTATAATTAATCTATTATAAGTACTTCAGTAGGTACCAATTTTAAATTAGATCTTGATGAATCTAGGAAAAGATTTAATCAACAATTATTTATAGGTACAATTGTAATCTTATTCTAAATTTTGGATAGTCAACTAGATATTAAATTTTTTATATTATTGTATTTTTTAATACATTAAAATTCAATAGAGTCTCATATTAATGAAGAAACATGTATTTTACATTATCTTAAAGTTACACCAGAACTTTTCTTATTTTATTCATCTAGAAATAAAGTCTCAATTAAGACTTATTCTAACATTAATTTTTGTGGATGTAGAATATATCAAAAGAGAACCTCTAGGACTTTTCATTTCTTAGGTGAGTTATCAATGTCATTTTCCACTAAGAAAAAAAAACTAATTTTCACTTTCCATCACTGAATCTAAATATATGGTGGCTATAAGTTGATGAGTTGAGTTATTGTCGATGAATCACACTAATAGATTGGGTTTTCAGTTTTACTCAATGTTCAATACTTTATGATAACACTAGATTTATCTATTTGTTGAATAACCTAATAAATAATTTATGTGTGACGAACATATAAATAATGAACCACTTTCTTTTGGATAATACACAAAAAAGAGATATCATTCTCTATTTTATTAAAACTAAAAACCAACTTAAAAATATTTTTACTAAAGCATATAATTTTATATATTTTAATATATTGAACACAATTTATATATGATCAATGCAAAATGGTCATAATTTACCCTTCTAGTTTCAAATATCTCCAAATTTTGGAAAAAATATCAATAAAGGGGTCGAACAATTTATATTTTAATTATACCAAAATTTAATTTTGGTATTATATTTTCACTAGAAATTAATTTAACCAAGTCACACATATTGAAATTTACAGTTTCAGTTAATATTTATGGAATTTAATTTTTTTGGAGAAATAATTTTTTGTAAAGTAATATTGCTTTTGTGATAAATATCTTATACTCTTATACTTGGTATAACTTTTTTAAGATTAATTTTCGCTAATATAACACCTATACTAACTTTTTATTTAATGATATGATCTACTAAAAATCTAAATAATGTAATAGATTCTAAATTTTATGATCTTTTTTTTTGATATAATGGTTGAAGGTCATATATATATATATATATATATATATCACATGATACTGTTATACTCTAAAATTGTAGAACTTATCATTATTTTATGTTACTCTATAATCTGACTAACTTTTAATAAGGGAAAATATTTTTGATTGACTATCAATATGATTCTATTTTAAATTTTTTTAGAAGATGATAAAATAAAATTTAAACATTATCTAAAACTAACTTTTTTAGAGAAGATTATCCATAGGTATCAGACGAAAACTTATACAATGTTTATTAAATTTAATATTATCAACTATTAATTTTATCTTTTTATCAAGTATTTATCTTTATTATATATTTTTCTATTGTTTTCTTTTTTTTACTATTGTAAAGGGGGTAATTTAGTAGAACATTTATTGGTTCTTATATTTTTTTATTAAAATAGGGAGAATTTAATAAAGATTTTAATTCTTTAAAAGAAAGATAAATAATTTCTTTATTTCATAAAAATGATATTTTATTAAGGGGTATTTTTGTAAAGATCTATATATTTATTGTTTCATTATTTTTAAGGGGGAAATTTCTTTGAATTTTTTTAATATCCCTATTTTTGTTTTAGTTTCTTGGAAATTACATCCATAAGAAGTTTTTAAAAATAGGATAAATATAAGAAGTTTTCTTTTTAAATTCTTATCAAATATTACCTTAGATTTTTTTTTTCATTTGTGTCTTGTGATTTTTAAAAGGTAGGACTATTAAGTTGATAACTCTTATTTTTCTTTAGCATTGTCAATTCCCAATATAATTTATCAATATATTAATCATACTTCTTGTTGGTTTTTTTAGTTTTTTTTCGAGTGAAGATTTATAGTATGATAATATAACATCTGGTTAAATAATTGTAGATTAAGATTCACTTCACTAAACTTCATTCTACATATATTTATCTACTGTGATGGTGCCCTATGTTGAAAATGTCAAGTGATTTAGTGTGAAAACACATTCATCATGTAAGGGAAGATTGTGTCTAATGTTGTTGTAACTGAACTCGGATATCTCTAAATACGACTATTGTATTTTTTTTACAATAGGTGTATATAAATAGATCTTTATCCTTATGAGATCAAAATCACCTTTTAGTAGATTAAACTAGTATTCTAAATTATTTTTTTTATAATTTTGAATTCTATAATATCTTGTTTTGTTGTGTGCTTTAGATTTTATTTTCTTCAGAGATATTCATCTTAGAGAATGAGGTTGTTAATTGTAAATGATCTAAGTCTTTCTTTTTTAAAAATTTTATTTGTACAATATTTTAAGATTGAGAAACTTCTAGGATGAGATATGGTTTTTATAATCCTTCTTGATCGAGGAATTATATGGATAAGAAGACTACAAGTTTGTCTGACCTTCATGATCAAGGGATTTTTTGGTTAGGAAGACAAATATTATTTTATTAGGTTGCTCAGGGGGCTTTCATGTCTAAAAAATATTGTATCCATAAATAGGAAAATAATAAAATCTGATTGGTTTCATTCATGGAATATCAAGGTACATATGCGAGATACCTTGGTTCAGGTTACAAACCACCTACTGCTTTGGTCAAAAATCAAAGGGTTCCTTCATTTGATTTTTTTCATAATTGATATCCCTTTAGGGTTATTCTATCTTTCACTCAATACTCTATGTATAATTTTAACATTATTATTTTTAATTAATTGTACATATTATTTCTATTATTCTTATTTGATTCATCAAATAGTATTTTAATTTCTAATAGTTTTATTTCTATTCATGTAAATTTCATTTTATATGATATATGTTGATTATATCAGAAGATTCTATTGTTTAATGAACTTAAATTTGAGTGGAACACTAATTTATTGTTTTATTTTTATAAAAAATTCACCCCACTCTTGAAGTGGGCTATATTTTCTTTTATAGGACAACCCACTATGTATCATTTAAAGTTTAAATTTTTTATTTTTGAGTTTAATAACTCTAATATTATTTCTTTATCTCTAAATATTCAATAACATTATAAAATATCACATTATAATTCTTTACAAGGAAATAGGGTTGTCAGATAGTTATAAGAGAGAAGTTAATTCAACCTAATATCAAATTACTAAATATCTTTATCCTAGTTTTTATTATAAATTTTATATATTCAAGTGAATGATAATGTTTAGTTTTTATTTAGATTACAAATTTTTTTATTTAATTTATTAGTAATTAAATTAATTAAGAAAACATAGTGGTAGTTACGGTTATTCCCTCTATTTCAACCATATTAGTATAACTCATTCTTCATTACTCTAGTGTTGGTAACGTAGTGTCTCGATATCCTTAGGATATAAAAAATAATTTAACCACCATTCAGGATATATGTTTGGTGATTTAATTGGAAATAAACCATCAAAATTGATATTCAACCTTCTCTATGATTTGATAAAACATGTTCATTGGGGTATTTTTCATCCACTAGACATCCAGATCTAGAACTACTAACTCAAGGTGGTTATCATGTGGTGTGGTTTACTAAAAGGTGTTTTCAATGGGGTTATATTTTTTCCATGTATGAGAGATTAATTTTTCATCTTCTATATTTTAAATAATTATAGAGGATGAATGAATGACCTTTGTATTTAGTTACACTTTCAAATCAAATTGTCCAATCCAGCATATGACCTGAATTTATTTATAACTTGATCAAGGGCCATATTTGATATGTGATGTTGATCAAGTAGATATATTTTATGTTATAAATTATTTTCTACAATTTCATGGATTTCATTTTGATTAGTTAATTCCACAAGATATAGATCACCGCAGGGTATGGGTTATGGTTTATTGGATCATGTCTTATGGTGTGATCATGGCCTTTCATCTCTATAGTCGTGGAGTATAATGTAGCATAATTATGTTCATTATATCTCACCATGCAACAATATAGGGTTTATACCTAGTGATATATTTGCTAGTGGAACATAGAGCTCACTTGACATGTGTTGTACTATTAGGAATACTTGGTCTCATGGGAATACTCAATGGTTATTAGATTGACCAACTTTGTAACACACTATTCCAACTACATGGTGTGTAGGTATGTCATGTGTGAGAGTTCCACATAGCATTCTCATACTATCTATAATCCAATATTATATGTTTGAGTGTGTGATACATCTAAAAGGAACTATAAAAATGGTTTTTCTTTCTCATTTTGATGATGCATGCATGATGATACACTCCTTTGGATCATTTAGAACCATGAAATGATTGAATTTATTAAAATATTTAATTAGACATGATTGTCACTACATTAGATCCATGGAGATTTTTATATTGACAAAAATAACGAATAGGATATCTTGATATGTCCTATGATCTATGAGAAGCTAAAAGATACACTTTAAGATTTGTGAATCTTACAAAGGATGTCATATTATGAATTAAATCCCATGTTTATCTTCCTCTATGGGTTATTTTTATGGATTATATATATAATATAATAGGTATTTCATATTTTTTACTTTTTATGGTAACAACATGCATATATTAGGAACAATATGTGAATAATGGATCATTCTTTAGAATAAACTATAGACCATGGGAGATGAAATTTGTGGGTCTTATCTCCTATAAGAGATAATGGTCATAAAAGTTTTGATGTGATTTTCTAGATCATTTTTTTATTATTTTATTGTTATCATTATAGTTAACCTCATCCTTGAGTTTTTATTTTCAATAACCTAAAACTAATATTATGCTTTGGGGGTTAAGAGAAGAGACTTTGTTATCATGGAGTTTGAGTATTCCCTTATCCTACAATTATACTTAGTAATGTATAATTATAAACTAAATGATTCTTATTTTTTGGATATCCATTTGAATGATACTTTCCTTGATGGTAGGTGATCCTCCATGTTAAGGTTAGTATCATTTCTCTATCTAATACTATTTTTGGAAATGAATGATATTTTATATTTCAGTGATGTTTTATCCAATGGTTAAGGGTGTGAAAATAGGGTGGTCCTATTTTGATGTGTATATATATATATATATTATTTATATTATTTATAAGGTAACTATTATGATGATATTAGTTATGGATTCCAAGGATGAGATTAGTGTTTATGTGTGAATTCATTTTCTCGTATAAAGCACTATTTAGAGGAAAATATTGGGTTATCTATAGAGTCAGTGGAGTAAGCATGGATGGTGAAATATTAATACTAAAATACCAATAGTGGTGAACTATTAGGTTGAATAAGGTGATAAAATCAATTTTAGGATAAGGTTGAGTTGTATAGTTATGGTGGTCATAGTATCGATTGGAAATTTGGAGAAATTGGTTGATGTCTTAACCAATAATAAAGGAATATTTTGAGATTATTCAGTCCATATGTCAAATAGTAATTATCCATAGGGTTTGGGTTTTTCCTATAAATAGGTAGATTTTTTGGGGATGTTTTATCATCATTAATATTTAATTATTTTATGTATAGTGATTAGTAATCACTTTTAACTCATGATTATCTCAATCATGTCCATTATAGTGGATTTTAGTTCTTATCTATCGATATAGGGAATTTACTAAACTGTATAAATTAATTTTTCACTAGTTATGTGTGAGATTGCATTCTTTTATCCTTAAATATTGTATTTTAGGGTCTTATTCGATATGGTTAGAGGTGTTTGGCTTAAATACACAATTATTTAGTACCTATAAATATTATGGTATTTTTTTCAATTATTTATGTTTTGAGGGAGGGATATATGTTCCCATAACAAAAAGTGGTATTAGATCTTTTTTATTCCGGGTTAATTGGAATACTTCTCATAAGTGTTTATGTTTTATCTTTTACACCTAATTTTATGTTCAGTGTGATTTGTTTAAAGGAAATTTCATTGATAGTGGGAATGAAAATGATTTATAAGTTCAAGGGATTAGATTTTTGTTTCATGTATATTTAGGTCGAGTATTATCTATTTCAAAGAAATTTATATTTTTCATTAACTTGTGTTGTGAATGAGATGATAAAGAAAATTGAAAGGGAAATGTTTAATCAATAATTAGTTGGATTTTTATAGATGACATTATCATGCAATTTTAGTTTTAATATTACGTAAATAAATACCATTATATAGTTACTACCTACATTTTTAAACATATATGAGAAACCCACTACTATGAATAATGTGTTTCTTATGGGGAGACTCTTTAGTTAGAAGATAAATAAATAAAAAATATTGTAACTTCATTTGAATGATTTCAATATCATCAAAAATCATTCGCAGTTGGTGTATGTATTGAGACTAGATGTAATCATTGATTCATTTATCATAATTTCTTGAATCATGGGATGAGATGTTTACCACCATGAGTGGTTAAAACGGTGAGACTTGATTACTGTTTAAGGATAATTTTTTCTAATTATAAATGAATAAATGAGATAAAAGGAAGTCTATAAATCTATAAAAATAGTATATAGTGTAGAGGGTATATGGTGACCAAATAAATAGAAACATTAAATGGAGCAGGGTTAATCAAGAGTGAAGAACTAATTAAAAGCAGTAGGTTTAGTTCTAGTATTCTAATAGTGTTTGGAATAAATGACACTTAAAGAAATATTGTAGGCCTACAGGGTAAACTATAGAAGTTCATCTATAAATAACATAGCTGAGAGAGGATAGATAGGTCTATTATTAAGTGTTAATAGTTCATTGGATTCATGGATCATTGAATCTGGATTATCATATCACTTTAAATCTAAGAGGGAATTCATGAATAATTATGTGTCTATATGTTTTTGTAAGATTAATCTTATTGATGATGAAGATTTCAAGAATATATTCAAAGGTTATTTGAAGTTTTGAACATTATATACATTATTTATACATTTTTAATGGGTAAGACACATACTAGGATAGAGGGATAATTTGATTTTAGAATATTAGCTTGATGATGCATAGTTTTGTACAATATTTATAGATGGTGTGTGGAAAATAGAATGTGTTAACAAGGTAGTAGATAAAGATTTAAATGAAAAAACCTTGTATCTGATTGTAATTTCAAATTTAAAAAATGGTTTCTAGTACCTCTTCTACTGTGGATATATTCTTAGCTGCTAACGGACTATATAAAATCAAGAAATTGGTATATATAATATCTGATGTGAGTGTCCTTAGAAAGTATAAAATAGTGTCTTTGGATATGATAGGATGGACACCAAGGTCTCTAAAGATAGAGATTATGCATATGGATGTATAGGGGCTAACTCTGATAAATTATCAGGTTGGTTCATTATATTATATTACCATTATGAATGATTCTATATAGAAAGTATGGGTGATATTTGTGAAGCAGATGCTAGAACAGTGTAAAAAACGTACAATTAGAGAAGTTATTTTAGCTTTTTTTAAATGTATAATTAGCTATATTTTCATAAATACATCACTAATTATCCATATGTTTTAGGAAATGTAACTAATTAGCTTCAATTTTTTAAAAACGCTTCTATTTAGCAGCATTTTCTTAAAAACATCACCAATTTAGTTGCTTTTTCTTAAAAATGTAGATGATATATATACAAAAACTTTTAAAATATCTACATACACATAAATATATATTTTTATAAATTTATATTTTGGAATTTATATTTCTAAATATATATGTGTGTGTGTGTGCACTTTTAAAATGTCCACACACATTCACCTATATTCTATTAATATATATATATATATATATTAATTTATATTTTGACAGGACATATATTATCAAATATATCCACACACACACATGGTTTTTAAAACATATATTTCAAAATGTATATATAAATATATATATATATAGTAAAATTATATAATAATAAAAATAACATATATCAATTCTATATTTAAATACACACTCATACATTATATATTAATATTTAAGAATATATATATACATATATATATTTATATATATATACATATATATTTATATATATACATATACATATATATTTATATATATATATATCCCTAAATAATAATTTCTATATAAATATATATACATACACTTTCAAAATATCTATATATTCTTGTTCACACACATATAATTTTTTGTAAATTTATATTTTAAAATTTATATTTCAAAAATGTGCGTGTGTGTTCATTTTTATTTAAAAACATATGAAACTAGTGATACATACATATATATATATATATATATATTATTTAATATTAAAAACAACATATATTAGTTATATATACATATGTATATATTATAAATTAAAATTTAAAAAATTATATTTTATCATATATATATACACATAATCATTAATTTTTTATTTATATTTATATTTATATGTATTTATTTTAAATTTTTTATACTTATATAGATTTATATTTATAAATATATAGAATTTATAATGAATGTTTTTTGGGAAAGTTTGTTTGGACATTTTAATATTTATAGGGTAGTTGAGGATTAAATCCTAGGGTTTGTAAATTATCTATGTGTTTCTACTGTTTATAAAAGGTGAGTGGGTTGTGTGCAGTTCATCAATATTTCCATAGTTGGAATTTGGAAGGCACTTGTAGAAAGGTGGGATGCAAATGGGTTCATTGAGTTTTGATTGGTTTAATTATGTGGGTATATTGTGGGTGGGGAAGGGGTCAGTTTGGAAAGGCATACATGACTATTAGGTTGTCTCTTCTAATAAAAAATTACCATAAATAAATAAAAATATCTATCAACTATAATGTTTAAATATGTTTTTGGAACCACTGTACATATTTTCTCAAAACATGGGTAAATGTGGTGTGGGTAATTGGCCTCACATTTAAATGTCACTAATCAACTACATTTTTAAAACATGGTTTATTAGCTATGTTTTGAAAAACATAACTAATCAACTATAATTTTATTAATTTTATTAATTATAAATGTTTTAAAAAACATAGATAATTAAATATGTTTAAAATTTTATCGAATGTTTAAATATGTTTTTGGAACTATTGCCCATGTTTTCTCTAAGCACGGGTAAATAAGGTGTGGGTAATTACCCACACATTTAAATGATACTAATTAATTAAATTTTAAAAAACATGGCTTATTATAAATGTTTTGGAAAACATGACTAATGAACTATATTTTAAAAAATCTTGTTAATTAGTTAAATTTCAAAAAAAATGTGGCTAATTAGGTATGTTTAAAAATGAGGCTATTTTAACCAAGACTTATTTATCTATGTTTTTTCTAAATGGAGATAATTAAATAAGCTTTTTCAATAAATGTGGCTAATATAAAATAATAAGGTAATGAAATTTATTTTAAGTATTCAAAATGTTCATCATATGGAGATCCATTGTGGAAAGTAAGACTAATTTAAAGTTGAAATGATTAATTTTTTACTATGGTGGTGAGTATTTCTTGGTTTCAAATTTTGTAGTAAATATAAATAGTCTCTCTTCAAGTTCATGGGGTTTAGAATCACATTAAATAGAAGTTCCCTAGGTCATTTATATAGGGAAGATATACTCAATTCATTGTTTAAGTTAACAAGTGCGAGTATCTAAAGATAAGTGTAGGAGTTGGTGTATATGTAGTAACAAGAAATCCAAGATGATGATAGGAAAAACATAATAGAAAAGAAAAAAGATTTTAAGGGTAAAATGATGAAATAATTGGGATTATGTATTGTTCTCACTACATCATATTACATATTCTTGAATTCATCAGTTCATTCTTAACACACACACTCTTCCTTTCTAATTGTTCTCCCAAGCCACTCTTCAACTTCTTGGGTAATCATAGGTCCCTATGATGTATCTTATTCTAAATACATGAAGAGAATTAAGATCTATAATTAGGTGATATAAGTTCATTAGACTCCATAGAATATCTTTTTCTTCATCTAACTAAGTCCATACTCTAAGTTCATGGGATTGGATTTCAAATTTTTCTCTATCACCCTCTCCCATTTATTTATCTTCGAATTGATCAAGAAAGAAAATCATTGAGAACATAAGTAAAATATAAACTTAATTTCATTCACAAAAACATTATAAAAAATACATGACTAAACTTAACCCTTTACCACTAGGTTCTTATACACATATATATATTATACAATAATCAAAATAGAGTATGGAAGAAAAAGATTCACTAATGGACGAGGGTGTAGCTTTCTCCAATGGTTGAGATCTATATCTCTCTAGTATCTTATCTTATTCAAATTCCCCAGTTTTATATTATAATTCTTCATTGATATCCTTTCATTATATGCATGGGATATTAACTAGGTACCTATTCCCATCTATTGATATTATACCCTGTGTAAAATGAGTGATGAGATAAATCCATGTGGTACACAGTTGGAATTTCCCTCAGTGAAGTTCCACTACCCTTCTCCACATGGGTCATCTTGTATCTCCCTTGGTTTGGCTGCCATGTGTCTAGGATTTTAATGCATTTCCAATTTTAGCTAGGAAATAATATTCTAGGAACCTTTTGGTACCCCCTTCCCCACCCCCTGAGTTGTGTCTGTGCTTCACATGGAATTTCCAAAGAGTGATGGCCCCCAATAATTGATATTCCTTTATTGCTTCTAGACTAAGATTTTTGTGTAATTTTATAGTGATTTAGGGATTCATGAGCACTTTTAGCATATATATGATCCTATATTAGTATACTTGCAGTAATTATGAAATTATATCCCTAATAGTACATTCAAGTCAATATATATTGTGTTGGAGCTCACAAATATATTTTATATGCATGGTATTCACAAGTTGTACAGCAATGGTCTCCACTAGAATGATGATGTAACATGCATTGTGACATAATATTTTTGTGGAGATATGACATATTTCTAAGTAGCATCATGGGTCATATTGATTTTTGCAAAATCTTATGTTATAATTCCATATTTTATCATCTAGGTAATACAATCTCTACATCCCAATTTTTTTTAGTTCCATAAAACATAGCACCATAATGTTGATTATGTTTCAATGAGTTTGTATCATGCATTGTTTATACATACTATATTGGATATTGGATATATTCTGCATTGGATTCCATGAGATAACATTATAAATAACAAGATCCCATGTTTTTCTTCACATTATGTTAGAGTTGGAATAGTCCCAATAAGTTGACACATTGTATATTGATTATTAGACTAGCCTCATTACAATGTTCATAAAATTTTGTTAGAGATTCAATGTACTCTTAATCCTAGACATGAAATATTATTACCACTGATGGATGTTTTCAATACCTTATGGCACTATATTGGAATTTCAATATCCTCTTAAGCAATGATTTGAGACAACACTGGAACTGGGATATATCATATGGTTACCATTATATATTAAGCTATCACCTAATCATATCCTTAAACCTAAAATGTTTATATTCTAAAAAACCCTTATTCTTCCAAATTATCTTATACATATCCTCTCTTATCATCACGAACACTTCTTAAAATCAATGATTCACTTCAAAAACATCATTATTCAAATAATTTCTTGAATGAATAGTAATCCATGCATGAAATTCCAAAATTAAGATCTCATTTACAAAACCAAAAAAATTATGAAATATCATTTAATAATTATAAATCAAATAAATAAAAACATAAAAATAAAAGAAAAACACAATTAAAAGTATGGGAAATTCAGATTCCCCCACACTTGAGTGATAACTTGTTATCAAGTTAATTCTCCCAACATGTTTCACAAAAAATATAAATCATATTAATCATAATTGAAGGAAAATAGGGTGCATCGAAAGAATTAAAGAGTCACAATTTATAATTTTAGGTTTGGATTCATGTTAAAAACCAAAATCCACTTAACCCCTTTCTTATATTTCTAAAAAGGATCATGTGAAATTAAATTTAAGCACAAAAAATAAAATCAAACGAAATGTAAAATGGTACCTTTTTTTTAAAGTCTCTAATTTGATTTGATAATCATTGATGTTTCATGGTTATAATATACCAAACTATACATCCTCTAGATCTTCCAAATATGTTAAAAAATTCTAGGTTATTGATGTAAAATCCCTAGTAAATAAAGAATAATACATTTTCATATTTGTAAATTCAATATTAATTTCACTTTAAAGGTGATTCTATGTTTGATGTCATACCTGACGCACAACAATGGGTTTCTCTAAAGTCTAATGTTGCACACAATACTGATTCATACTGAAAAATAATAATATAATATTATTTTAAATGGTAGTTAATGCCTAGACATTGTATTGGCGGGAATGAACATAACTAACTACAATATTATTGTACAAGTTTGTTAAATGTTTCTACATTTATACAATAAAATTTCGAGTCTTAAAATGTGAATGAACTTAATTTTAAGCATAAATACTCTAATATTCTTTGAAAGGTTGATTTACCACCTTTTGATGGTGAATCCTATTTAAATCTAGTTTTGGTCACATTTATATGATCAATTTTACAAAATAAAATTCTTCTTTAGAATCAGGAAATAAAAATTTAATTTGGGTAATTTTTTTGGTATTTATCTGATAAAATTCATTTTTTATTGAATAGTGAAAAATATTATATTTTAATTCAAAATTTCCATTTAATATAATATATTTATATGGATAGATTATCTTCTTAATTAGTTTTAAAGTGAAATTAGATTATATTTTTACCACTTAATCTAATTTTTTTCATTGGAAGTAATTTCACTTTGAAATTGGACATAAACACGTGTTAATCTTTTGATCGTTATTATTTCTTAAAAACATGTTTTTTTGACAACAAGAATTAATTTAAAATTAATTAATGAAAATTCTATGTTTTGAATTTGGTAAAATATACATCATTTTTTAATTTTGAATATCAAATATATCTTAGGCTAAATTTTTGGTATTTCTCTCAAAAACTTCAATTTTTATGAATAGTGAAAACACAGAGTAGTAGTTAAAACCTGACTTCTTCATTTAAAAGAAATTTTACCACTTATGTGAACTAAATTTTGAAAATATGACATACATGGTTGTTATTAGTAAGTAAAATGTGGTGTAATAAGATGAAAATAATTTTTGGTGAATATTATCTTTTGACTTTTATTTACCGCAGTTAATGGTAAATATGGTAATTCAAGGTAAAAATAATATTATAATAATATAAAATTTCCTTAACACTTGTCCTAACATTATTGGATGATTCATTGATGACCAATGAAATCCTTGGGTGATATTTTTTTCCTTTGAAAGCCATTTGGGTAATATAATGACATTAATAACTTTTTATTTAATGTAAAAATAAAAATATCATAAACATGTATTGTTTTGATAAAACAATATTAATGTGGGGTTATATAATTGATATATTTGACTAAAAATATTAATTAGAAAGATAAAAATATTTCCCACATCATGGTATTTTATTTATAATTTTTAGACATCAAATAAATAAATTATTTATGACATAGTAATGTTGTAGTGTTAACCTCATTAATGAATGATTTAAGTAAATAAGATTATAAAGATTAAAACAATATAAAAAATCTATCCAATTATTATTGGATGATTTTATTTAAAATAAGAGTCATATTTTATTTTACTTTAATAAAATTTCTAACTTTAGAAACCTAAAATCATTATATAATAAAATAATATTTTCAAACTTTCTAAAAGATCCCCCCTTATAAAAATCCCTCAGCTCTAACCCATTATTCACAGATATCAAGCCCCTTGTTTCATCAAAAATCTTCCCAAATAATCCTTCAAGATCCCTATCTTCCACCTATAAAACTTACCTTAGGTAGAAGGAACTTCAAGAAATCCTTTTGGTTTAAACCAAAGGGAGTTACCCTATTTAAAGATAACGTCTTCTCTTAAATTCTTTATTTTATTTTACTTCTACAACCCAATAAAAAATTTGTATTCTTTTATTTTATAAAAACACCAGTATCCTCAATATATTTTGTTGTTTTTAGGATAAGTTAACTTACACACACCTACCTATAATGGGTAAACAACATACTATTTCTGTTGACGGCGAACTACTACCTCACGAAACGATGATTGTTCAATTTTCTCCTTCCACATCTTATGGTGGCCATTAAGATGACACTATATTTATATTTAATATATATATATATATATATATATATATATATTCTCTATAATTATTTATTTTTCATTTATAGCATACCTTTATTATTTCTATAATGGGTAAATATGATAATTTCATTTGAGGAAGTGCGGACTACCGCCCCCTCAAAGTGATTTGCCTCATTCATGCCATACGTGGAATGTATAAATGATTTAATTAATGAAATTATATATGATATTATACTATAATTATAAAATAACTATGTATAATTAATTTTTCATTTCATTAAATACAAAATAGAAATGAAAGTAGCGTTCATGCATACGTATGACTTACTATCTCCATGAACGATGCATTTCATTTCTTATATCCAAATGTTATGTACTATTATAAATACATATATATACTATATATATACGATATATATGATATCTAAATCATGAATATCATTTTGGATATAATGGACTTTTGACCACCTGAACAACTTGTAATTATAAGAAGTGCATTTTTGACTCAAGTACCAAATATCGACAGAACAACCATTATTAACATAAATGATTACATAATGTTTATAACATGGTAATAAGTGATATAAAAGGAATAATGAACTTGAAAAAGGTTCTTAAGCAAGTATAAATTAACTTTAGTTTATTATTTAGGATATTAAATAACGAATGGGTCAAGTCGGACACGAGGCAAGGGACGTCGTCTCAATATCCTTTCATTGAGGAATATTTTGTTTTATACATGACTTTCATTTATATTATGTATAAAAACCTTTGAATTTTCATTTCATTCAAAGGGAATCTTTTTCTATGAGGCATTTTACTAAATGAAAAAAATAATGTTTCTTTTAATGTAAGTGGTGACAACAACCTTTTCCGCCACGGTGAGTATTATTTGATCTATGGATTCCTTAACAATTCGTAATGTTTTTAAAAGGAAAATAAATTCCATATACTTTTTATGTATTTTGTTATTGAAAATGGTTTTGATAATGGATTTTTTATGTCAATATATTTAAATGATATGGAAAAGTTATCTTTTCTTTATGTTTGTTTTATGTGTTATGAATATGTTATGGTTCTTGGGCATTGTTTACGTATACGGGTGGTTCAGTGATAAACCTAGGGTGGGTGAGCCTGATATAGCTCTCTAATTCATTAGGTAACGTGAATGAGGTAAATGATATTGTTTCTCCTAAGAGATTTAGGGAATATATTGTGATATGTATTCCAAATGTAACACCTTACATAGTTGTGAAAGTAAAAATGTAAGTATTTTATGGATACCACATGTTATCTTTATGATTTATGTTTTTTATGTGTTATTAATAAATCTTATGATTTCATGAGGTATGTTAAAAAGCTTATGCTTTGATGGACTAATGTGTTCTTTCTTTATTTTAGAACCCTTACTGATCATTTTATTCTCATCCCAATTTTTGAAATTCTTTTCACAGGACTAAAAGATGAATAGGGCCATGGTTGGGCTCAAGGAAAAGTAATGATGTCTAAAACATGGAACTATACATGACTCTTTTTTTCAAGAGTTTTTATTTTATGAAAACAAAAGAAACTGAGTATATGTTTCTACTTTGTAATTTTTGATATGTAATGTAATAGTTATAGCCTAATTCTCTAAAACTCTAAACCTAAAAAGATCCTAAATTTGAATTATCCATTTAATTAAATATTATGTAATGTTCTAATGTTGGGACCTTATAGTTGGTGTCAAAACTTGGTTTAAACAACATTAGAAGTTAGGATATTGTTAAATTAATAACCATAAATTATTTTTAATTTATGGTAAGATTGAAATGATATATCATTTATAGATTACCATGTTTCTTCGCCTAAGATATTTCTATGTTTAGAATGGTTTTTCGCAGAGGAAACATGTAATCTATTATGGGATGATATCAGGGGGAATACAACCTCCAAAACAGCAACTTGAGATGGTCAGAATCAGAACTGAACAGTTTTTGCAGTGATGGAATAGTTGAATCAGGCTATAAATGGTGGTGGTATCCATGCATGAGATCATCCAGATAAACCATAGAGGAACATGTCAGTAGTTGATCATTTCATGAGGAAACATCCCCCATCATTTAGAGGATCATTTGACCATGTTCTAGCTGAAGTGTGGATTAAAGAACTGGAAAATAATTTTGATGTCACAGAGTGTTCATAACATCCATAGGTTAGTCTTTCTATTTACAATTTTTAAGGTGAAGTTGATCAATGGTGGTCGATGGTGAAAAATGTCAGGGATAGTAAAGATATTGATACTCTTGATTGGGATGAATTCAAAGGTATGTTTCTTGAGAAATATTTTCCTAAGGTGGTTCATCTTAGGATGGGAAAATAATTCCTGGAATTGAGGTAGGAGGATGAATCAGTGGCTACTTATGAAGAAAAATTCACTCGACTGGCAAGGTATGCTCTAAATATCATATGAGATCTTGATAGTAAAATCAACCATTTTTTCTCAGGATTAAATCCAATTTATCGAAGGTCTTTAGCTTCTTGTGTGTTCAAATGTTATGAAAAACTTGTTCAATGTGTGTAGAAGGTGGAAATGGAGTTTTTTGATGATCAGTTTTTCTTTGACGAACAACAAAATAAGAGGTTGAGGTGGTAGAAGAAATGGAATAACTCTTAAAAAAGTATGATGGTAAGAAACTTAAGTTTATAGTTTGTAAAAATTGTGGTAAAAAGCTTGTTAGGGAATGTCTTTTGAATTTTGGTAAGTGGTACTGATGTGGTAAAATGGGAAATAAGTCTCATAATTGCACTAAAAAGATCAGGTTAATGGTAAGAAAAAATTTGATTTATAGTCAGTAAAATGTTTTAAGTGCAATTAAATGGTCATTATGAAAATGAGTGTCTAATGAATAACTCAACTAATGGAAAGTATCCAGACAAAAATTAGAAAGGGGTGGTGAAATCCTTTGAAAATACTTTAGTAGATGTGTGTCCATCAAATGAAGTAGTATCAGGTGAACTGTTTATTTGTTTAGATTACTCCAATGTGTTGCTTGATTCAGGGTCTACAAATTCGTTCATTTTTTAGAAGTTTTTTAGAAAATTGGAAATTCCATCTCAAGATATGAATCTTGAACTTATGTTAAAAACAATGGGGGAAATGTTGAGACAAAAATAAATAATAAGAACCTTAATTTCCTTATGTTTAGAAATAATCTACCTGAAAACCTTATTGTTTTTCCTCTAATAGAGTTTGATGTTATTTTGGTTGTGGATTGGATTTCTGTTTATCATGATAAGATTGACTATAGAGCTAAAGTGGTTTCCTTCCAGAATGATTTTCTGTTTATGTATAATAATGAACCCTTAATTTTGATAACATATCAGGAAGATGAGAAACTAGTAAAATATGGAAATGAATGTTACCTTGCACATATTGTTGAAAATAAAGGAACTATTTAGATTAATGATGTTTCAGCGGTAAATGAGTACCTTGATGTTTTTTTATGATGAGTTTCTTGGTATTATACCTAATCAAGAAGTTGAATTTACTATTGACTTAGTTCCTGATGTTAAGACAATTTCAAAACCCCCCTATTGAATGGCTCAAATAGAACTTTCAGAGTTAAAGAAGCAATTGCACGAGTTATTAGATAAAGGCTTCATTCCACCTAGCACATCTACGTGGGGTTATTATATCTTTTTTGTTAAAAATAATGATGGTTCCATGATACATTAAATTGATTATAGATAATTTAATAACATCACTATTAAGAACAGGTATCATTTTCCTCATATCAATGATTTGTTTGATCATCTCTAGGGAGCTCTGTATTTTTCAAAGATTGATTTGAGGTCAGGGTACCATCAGTTGAAAGTGAAGGAAGAAGATATTATGAAGACGGTGTTTCATACTAGATATGGCCATTATGAATATGTAGTTATGCCTTTTGGGTTAAAAAATACACCTGTTGAATTCAGGGATCTTATGAATAGAATTTTCCATGAGTTCTTGGATAAGTTTGTGGTTGTGTTCATTGATGATATTTTGGTTTATTCCAAAAGTAAATAGGAACATGAAAGTCATTTAAGGGTTGTCTTGAAAACCTTAAAAGAAAAAAATAGATTGGGAAATTCAGCAAGTGTGAGTTTTGATTGTAAAAAATTTCATTCCTTGGTCACACTGTTTCCAAAAATGGCATAACTGTTGATCCTGCTAAAACAAAAGTTGTTGAAGAATGGACAAGACCCACAAATATAACTGAGATCTATAGTTTTCTTGATTTGGAAGGTTATTACTAGAGGTTTTTTTAAAATGTATCACTGTTATCTGGCCCACTGACTAAGTTATCTCCAAAAGTTGTGAAGTTCATTTGGACAAAAGAATGTGATGATTGTTTTCAGGAATTGAAAAGAAGATAGGTGAATACTTCTGTTTTTGCATTACCTTCCAGAAATGGTGAGTTTGTTATCTATAGTGATTCTACGTTTAAAGGACATGGTTGTGTCCTTATGAAGAATTATTAGGTAATTGCTTATGCTTTATGTCAGTTGAAACCTCATGAGGTAAATTACCCTACACATGATTTGGAATTAGCTGCTGTTGTTTTTTCTTTAAAAAATTAGAGGCATCATTTGTATGGAGTAAAGTGTGAAATATATATACTGATCACAAAAGTTTGAAGTATATATTGACTTAGAAATAATTGGACATGAGATAGAGGAGATATATGGAATTAATCAAGGATTATGATTTCAAAATTCATTACCATCCATGAAAAAAAATAAAGTGGTTAATGCTTAGAGTCGAAAAAGTAATGCTACATTAACCTTGTTATGTTTGGAACAAGATCTTTTGATTAAAGACTTGATGAACTTTTTCATAGAATTTGTTGTTGTAGGAAATTCATCTATTTTGTTTTAGGTGTTAGTGAAATCATCTCTATCAGAAAAAATTAAGCAAATATAGAAGGAATACAGTGAGTTGCAGAAAAAGGTAGAGTTAGTTCAGAAGGGAAAATTTCCTGAATTTAACATTGATAATGATTGTATTTTGAGATTTGAAAATAGATTATGTGTGCCTTATGATTCACGGTTGAAGAATGAGTTGTTATGTGAAGCTTTTATTTCACTATTTTCAGTTCATCCTGGTAGTACTAATATGTACAGAGATATTTGGGAGTATTACTAGCGAGATGGAATGAAAAGAGATATTACTGACTTTAATGTGAAGTGTTTGACTTGACAACAGGTTAAAGCAGAGCGTTAATTACCAAAATAGAAGCTTTGGCCTTTACCGGTGCCATAATGGAAATGGGAAAATATATCTAAAGACTTCATTATGGGATTACCAAATACATCTCGAGGTAATAATGCAATATGGGTTATTGTTGATCGATTGAATAAATCTACTCATTTTCTTCCAATTAAAGATACTTTGTCTCTAGATCAACTTTCTTAGTTGGATGTTAAAGATATATTCAGGTGTCATGGAGTTTCCCTCTCCATTTTCTATGATCATGATCCCAGGTTTACTTCTAACTTTTGGAAAGGCCTTTAGAAGTTGTTGGGTAATGAATTAAATTTTAGTACAGATTTTCATCCTCAATCAGATGGGAAGTTAGAATGAACAATTCAGACCTTGGAGGATATGTTGCATGCTTGTTCACTGAATTACCAGAGAATTTTGGACCAACATTTTTTATTGGTTGAATTTTCTTATAATAATTGTTTTCATTCCAGTGTATAGCTGGATCTATTTGAGGCATTATATGGATAGCGGTGTTGAACTCCAGATTTTTGAGATGAAGTAGGTGAAAAGAATTTGATGGGACTAGAATTGGTAGAAGATATGGTAGAAAAAGTTTAGTTGATTCATAATCACATGAGAATAGCTCAGAGCAGGCAGAAAAGTTATGTGAATAACTGGGGGAAGGATCTTTCTTTTGAGGTAGGTGATCATGTCTTTCTCAAAGTTTCTCCTGGGAAAAGTGTGATACGTTTTGGTAAGAAGATAATGTTGAGTATGAGGTTCATTGGAACTTATGAAATCCTAGAGAAAGTTAGATCAATTGTGTACAGAGTGACTCTACCTCCAATTTTACCCCCGGTACACAATTATTTTCATGTTTTAATGTTGAGAAAGTATATGCCAGATCTATCTCATGTTTTGAGCCCAGAGGTAGTTCAATTGGAAGAAAATCTCTCTTATGAGGAACAATGAGTCCATATTATTGACTGAAGAGAAAAAGTGTTGTAAAATAAGTTAATTCATCAGGTAAAGGTTTTTGAAAAAACTATATGGTTGAAGAGGCAATGTGGGAATCTGAAAATTCTATGAGGGATAAATACCCCCACTTTTTTGATAAGTGAATAAAAATTGCGAGGATGTAATTTCCAAAAGGGGGGAAGGATTTAACATTCCAGGAAAATAAAGAATAATACATTTTTATATTTTTGAATAAAATATTAATTTTACTTTAAAGGGTATGCTATGTTTTATGGCATACCTGACACGCAACAATGGGTTTCTCCAAAGTCTAATGTTGCACACAATGCAGAGTCATACTGAAAAATAATAAAATAATATTATTTTAAATTGTAGTTAACACCTAGCTATTTTATTATCAAGAATGAATAGAACTAACTACAATATTATTATAAACGTTTTTTAAAGGTTTATACATTTATCCAATAAAAGTTATATGCTTAAAATTTGAATGAATCTCATTTTAAGCATAAATAATCTAATATTCGTTAAAAGGTCGATTTACCACCTTTTGATGGTAAACCCTCTTGAAATATAGTTTTGGTCACTTTTATATATTTTATTTGACAAAATAAAATTCTTATTTAGAATCGGGGCATCAAAATTTATTTTTGGGTAATTTTTTGGTATTTTTCTAATAAAATTCATTTTTTAATGAATAGTGAAAATATTTTATTTTAATTCAAACTACATTTTAATATGATTTATTTATATGGTTAGATTATCTTGGTAATTGGTTTTAAAGTATAATTAGATTATATTTTTACGATTTAATACAATATTGGTCATTGGAAGTAATTTCACTTTGAAATTGGACATAAACAAGTGTTAATCTTTTGATAGTTATTATTTCTTAAAAACACGCTCTTTTTTACAATGGGAATTAATTTTCAATTAATTAATGAAACTTATATGTTTATAATTTGGTAAAATAGACATAATTTTTGAATTCATAATATCAAATATATCATAGGCTGATTTTTTGGTATTTTTCTGAAAAACTTCAATTTTTGATGAATAGTGAAAACACAGAGTAGTAGTTAAAAAACCGACTTCTTCATTTAAATTAATTTTTACCTCTTATATGAATTAAAATTTTAAGATACAACATACATGGTTATTATTAGTAAGTAAAATGTGGTTCAATAAGATGAAAATAATTTTTGGTGAATAGTAACTTTGGACTTTCATTTATCGCGGTTAATGGTAAATAGGGTAATTCGAGATAAAAATAATAATATAATAATATTTAATTACCTTAACACTTGTACTAACCTTATTTTATGAGTCATTTCCGACCAATACAATCCTTGGGTGAGATTTTTGGCCTTTTAAATCCATTTGGGTAAGATAATGACATTAATAACATTTTGTTTAAAGTAAAAATAAAAATATCATAAACATGTATTGTTTTTATAAAACAATTTTAATGTGGGTTTATATAATTGATACATTTGACTATAAATATTCATTATAAATCTAAAAATATTTCCTACATCATGGTATTTTATTTATAATTTTTAGACATCAAATAAATAAAATTATTTATGGCACAATAATGATGCAGTGTTTACCTCATTAATGAATGATTTAAATAAATAAGATTATAAAGACTAAAAAAATATCAAAAACCTGTCCAATTATTATTGGATGATTTTATTTTGAACAATATTCATCTTATATTTAACTTTAATAAGTTTTGGACCTTTAGAAGCTGAAAATCATTATATAATAAAATAATATTTTCAAACATTCCTTAAGAGCCCCTCCCCCCCCTTATAAAAAGACCTCACATATAACCCATTAATCACACCTCTAAAGACCCTTTTATCATCCAACCTCTACAACAATAATCTATAAATATCCCTCTCCTCTACCTAGAAGCCTTACCTTAGGTATAAGGAACTTCAAGAAAACATTTTGTTTCAAACCAAAGGGAGTTACCCAATTTAATGGTAACGTCTTCTCATAAATTATTTATTTTATTTTACTTTTCCAACCCCCTAAACTCTTTTTATTCCTTTATTTTATAAAAACACCAATATCCTAAATATTCTATGTATTTTTTATGATAAGTATTCTAACTACACTTACACAAACCTCCGTCTAATGCGTAAAGAACATAATGTTTATGTGGACGACGAACTACGGCCTCACGAAATAATGATTGATCAATTTTTTCCTTCCACCTCTTATGGTATCCATTAAGATGGAACTATATTTATATATGATATATATTATATATATATATTGTCTCTATACTTCTTTATTTTTCATTTATAGCATACTTTTATGGTTTTCATAATGGGTAAATATGATAATTTCATTTGAGGAAGTGCAGACTACCCCCCCTCAAAGTGATATGACTTATTCATATCATACGTGGAATATATAAAGGATGGAATTAATGAAATTATATATGATATTATACTATAATTATAATATACCTATGTATCATTAATTTTTCATTCCATTAAATACGAAATAGAAATGAAAGTAGCATTCAAGCGTACGTACGGCTTACCATCTCCTTGAACGATGCATTTCATTTCTTATATCCAAATGTTAGGTACTATTATAAATACATATATATACTATAAATATATGATATATATGATATCTAAATCATGAATATAATTCTATAGATAATTTAATTTTTACCACACGAACAACTTGTAATTATAAGAAGTTCATTTTTGACTCAAGTACCAAATATCGAGAAAACAACCATTATTAATTTAAATGATTAAATAATGTTTATAACATTGTAATAAGTGATATAAAAGGAATAATAAACTTTAAAAAGGTTCTTAAGAAATTATAAATTAGCTTTAGTTTATTATTTATGAGATTGAAGAATGAACGGGTCAAGTCGGACACAAGGTAAGGGACTTCATCTCCATCTCCTTTCATTGAGGCATATTTTTTTTATACATGACTTTCTTTTATATAGTGTATAAACACCTTTGAATTTTCATTTCATTCAAAGGGAATATTTTTCTACTAGGCATTTTAATAAACGACAAAAAAGAATGTTTCTTTTAATGTAAGCGGTGACAATGACCTTTTCTGTCGCTGTGAGTATTATTTGATATATGGCTTCCTTAACAAGTCGTAATGTTTTTAAAAGGAAAATAAATACCATATACTCTTTTACGTATTTTGGTAATGAAAATGGTTTTGATAATGGATTTTTTATGTCAATATATTTAAATGATGTGGAAATGTTATATTTCTTTTATGTTTGTTTTATGTGGTATGAATATATTATGGTTCTTGGGCATTGTTTACGTATATGGGTGGTTCTGTGATAAACCTAGGGTGGGTGAGCCCGAGATAGCTCTCTAATTCATTGGATAATGTGACAGAGGTTAACAATAATGTTTCTCCAAATAGATTTCGGTAATATATTGTGATGGGTAGTCCAAATGTAACTCCCTACATAACTGTGAAATCTACAACATAAGTATGTTATGGATGCCACAAGTAACCTTTATGGTTTATGTTTTCTATGTGTTATTCATAAATCTTATGATTTCATGAGGTATTTTAAAAAACTTATGTTTTGATGTACTAATGTTTTGTTTATTGATTTTAAAACCCTTACTGAGATTTTTATGCTCATCCCAAGTTTTTAAATGTTTTTCATAGGACTTAAAGATGAATAGGGTCAAGGTTTGGATCAAGGAAAAGTCATGTTATCTAAAACATGGAACTAGACATGGCTCTTTTTTTCAAGAGTTTTTATTTTATGAGAAAATGTAAATTGATTAGAAGTGTCTACTTTTTAATTTTTGAGATGTAATGTTATAGTTATGGTCTAATTATCTAAAACTCTAAACCTAAAAAGATCATCAATGTGAATTATCCATTTAATTCAATATTATGTAATGTTTTAAGGCTCGATCCTCTAGTTGATCTGTATTTCCCTGGTGCTAGTGTGGGAAATCGAAGAGCTTTACGACATCTCTTTGATAGACTGAAGAACAAAAACTCGATCGAGAAATAGGGATTGATCTGACCTTGTTATTCCTTCAGAATCTCTCTCTAATAACTTGATAGGAGAGGAGAGGAAAAATTATCTCACCAAATCCGTGGAAATTTTTGAGCTTATAATTCAAGAGGCTAAATGAAATATTTTACTTAGGTTATACTTTCCAAAATTGTACTTTGGTCTCTTAAAGGTGATAACATTAATTTTAGACATTTGTGCACAAGTATGACTTAATAAACATTTCATAAATGTCAAAAATATTTATTGTAACACTATAAAATGTTATGTGATAAAATATAAACCATTAAATTGTCCCATAATATCTCTAAATAATTTTCATCCAATATTCATCCAAAAAATAATATTTTTATTGTATTCATATTTATAATAAAACAACTTGTGAATACCTTGAGAAATAAATTGAATCCTCATTATTCTAAAACTGAATAATATAGTTGCATGTGCATGCATCGTTGTACGCAGGTGATAAACTAAAATTTATAACCTACTTACTACTTAGAATATTGGAAACACAGGGTCGAACCACGGGAAGGCCTCATGTTATGTTTATCGATCTAAAAAAACTAAACAAAAACACACACAAGAACAAGAAAAAACTATAGGTGGTGGTGAAGTGGAGTGAGTGAAAATTAGTGTGTGAGGAAGTGAAGGCGAACTAGTGAGTGCAAGGAAGCAGACAAGAGAACAAGAGAAATTGTGGTGAAAACAACCAATAGATGAGTAGGGGGAGAGATTCCACTATCTGATTAGATAGTGCTAAGCCTCGATCATGCACTGATGTTTAAGAAATATGGATCTGACTAAAAGTAACTAGCCAGATTTTTTGTCTGGTCAGTTTGCGATGAAAGAACTCTTACAATACTTTGACTGTGAAAAAATCATTCCATCCAATGGTGTTAAAAAGTCAGATGTCACTGGGATCAACTTTTCAGTTGATTTCAGTGTGTCTCTATAATTTGAGCATAATTCAATTTTCATTTAATTCCTCAGATTGAAAAAGTTTTCATTTAGATCCAATCAAGATTGAATTTCACTCAATCTTGTTGTTTTGAAAAAAAATCCTGCAAATAGTGAGAGAATGACAATCCAAAAGAATGCAGTGCATGAATCATGCTAAACGAATCTAATCAGCTAGCTTATCCCCCCAAGGGAATTTATCTAGACATAATGATTGGTTTCAATGAAAAAATAAAAATAAAATCAATGAAGATCATATTGAAATGAGTTATAGAAAAATAGAGCATAAGGAAAATAAAGATGTTTGTCTCCTTTCTCGAGCTCTCGAATGTTTAAACTCCTGCTGCTTGATGGTGGATGCAATGCTGGAATTCACTCGATGTCCCTCCCTAGGAATAGAGGTGTGAAATTATTTGATCTTCTACTCTCGTTACTCCAATCTAATCTCGATGAAAATGTTTAATGTTCCTCTTTCTCTCCCCCCTCAGTCTGGATCGATGCCTCTTTTTCTACTGCACCCCACCCTCCAGTGTATGAATGATATCATGCCCATCACAAATGCTAATAACCCCATCGAAGTCTCTGGAATCTTGAAAGAGGTGTTCCCTGGTCTCCACATGGGACTTTCATAGTTCCACTCCTCCCACACTTGTCACTGGAGTAGTTTCTCCTAACTAAATGAAATGGTGTGTGCACAGCGAGCCACAACCCTCCTTTGTGTTTCTGTGGTGATTTATTTGTTGTGACATTGTGGTACTATGTGGATGAGGCGGTAAAAGAGGGAAGAAGTAGGGAGATGCTATAAAATGAAACATGATGGAATGAGAGGGATTGGTGGAGAATGGTGATACATTCCACCGTGAGGAAGTAGTGGCTGTAGGAAATGATGAGACCGTGAGAATACACATCTGTGAGCGGGGTTATGGTGACACCATATAGAAATGGTGGATGGAAGTGGAAGATGGTGGGTGATTACTGTGGCACCATGAGTGATGCTCACGGTGAGGCACGAGATAAGGTGGCAGCGTAGAGCGGTGCCACCGTAAAGAAAGGGGTGGAGGCGGTGACACCGTATAATGGGTGTGGAATGGTGAGACGTGCCACCATAACATTTGGAAAACAAAATAAATAAAAAAATAAATAACAGAATTTAAAGAAATCAATAATTTACTAAAACTAAAAAATAAATTAATAACTCAATCAATTTAATTAATAAAAATAAATAAAATAAAGTTATGTTAAATAATAAAATTAATTATACATTATTTAAAATAATGAATTTATTAGTATTAAAAATTATAAAAAATTTAATTTAAAGTTAATAAAAACATTTAAGGTCACTAATTAATCAATTAATTAGTTAAATAATTAATTAAAGAATTAATTAATGAATAAAACTATGACTTGAATAAAATTAAGTTGCTAAACTAAATAAAATATTTATAGAATTAATAATTGAAATGTGTTATTTATTTAAAAATTAAAAATAAATAATTGATTAATGAATTGATAAACTAACAAGAATGACAAATTGTAAAAATATATGAATATATAAATAAAAGTCAAATTCACAGAAATAATTTAATTTAATAATTATTTAAAAAGACAATAATGAGTACAAAAAACACATTATTTAAAATAAAATTGATTATTTTACACAGCAAATTAAAAAACACAATAATTATCAATTATTTAATAAGAACAACATTTTAAAATAAAAACTTCAATAAAAATACAAAAAGGATGTGGTGAAGAGTGTGAAAACACTACCACATCAAACTCCCCCACACTTAAAACTTTGTTTGTCCTCAAACAAGTACATGCCTTTGACTTTAAAACAAAAATATGATTTGTGAGTTTCAGTTCAAAAAGTGCATGATCAAACATTAGAATCCAGAGGAGTAGGACCAAACAATGAGTTTCGATTTCCAAAGGTGTTCAAAATTGATGTCCTGTCTAGCTTCAAAAACTCACTGGAAGTCAATAGCCTTACAAATTCATACACTATCAAGTATGTCATGCCTTCTATATGTACTCATTAACTTTACTACTTCACCTTCCAATTCATGTTTTAATTCAAGGATTGTTGATAGGTTAGATGAAGTGGAATTTGAAACTTAACCAAGTGCACCTTCTATTATCACCTTCCCCCAAGTTCTAAAAATTAAAGTCCATTAATTTTTTCACTTTATTGATTCAAATCAAATGAACATTAACCAAGTCAATTTCTCCCTTATTCATATAGGTTCAAAATTTCCCTCACCTTAATGAGCTCATTTTTGACAAGGGCACTTTATTTTAATCTTTCCCAGCAATATTCCATGTGCAGAACACTTTTCATAGAACTTATTAAGATGGAAATTGGATTTATTTATTCACAGAAACGCACCCAATTCACCTTGACTCAGATACTCACCGTGGGATCCCATTTTCCCATTTTACTCTAGTTATAAATGACTTAACTAATAATCAATCAAGTTGACTTCCTAAAGTAATTGAATATTTTTATTTTTCAAAAAGTGTGAGTCCCCTTGGTTTCAGTGAGAAATTCTAGTTACACTAAGTCATGATCATCATCCCAAAAAACCTATCCTGTCACACTCCCATTATTAGTTCATAAAGAGAAAGGTTCATAGAGACAATGAACAATTCCACTCAGAAATACCTCATGCTTAACAGTTTATGATTAAATTCCACTCTCAATATTTAGTAAGAAGTTATCCACTAACATGACATAATTGAAGTACCAGTGAACCTCTAATGGCCATAAAGTGATGAAATAATTTGAAATTTTTTTATGAACTAATTTCAAACCATTTTTGAAAAAATTTGACCATATTTTTTTTAAAACAAACAAACAAACACAAACTTCAGGTTCAAGAAGGGGAAATTTGAAATGACACCAGTATGACCCCTCTCCCCCACACTTAAAACTAAACATTGTCTCCAATGTTGACTCTCAAGGTGGGAGACAGTTTAAGTTCAAAATAGATAGACATTTCAGCATAAAAAAGGATATGGAGGGGTATCAATGAGGTTCAAAAAATTTCTTGGCCACACAAAAAGTAAAAGAAAATAAAAACACAAACAAACAAAAACATAAGAACCCAACCCCACCATCCATCTTCAGCAAAAACTGTATTTCATAAAATTTTCTTGCTTTAAATTTTGTAAAGTGCAGACAAAAGATTTTTATAATTTACTTCAAATAGTAGCATGATTAACAGTGATGTGCAACAACAACTTAATGAAATTGAAATCAATGGGTGCAAGCATGCTTCACAAATCAACTCAAAATAATTTTTTCAACTCTCAAGATACTAGCTGAAAAACACACATGCAAGAGAACATGTTCATTTTTCATAGATTAGGGAGAAGTCCTCCACAATTAATTCATAGTGAAGATTAAACAGGTAATGAAAAGTGAAAAAGGGAAGAACAACACTTCCCTGAATTATTGGATTTTAACACTGAATTCCATAGATAGATCCTCATCAGCAGCACTGGGTTGTTACTCCTATTCATTAACCTATAAGTTTAAATAAGTAAAATAATATTGCAAAGTTATAAGTTCGAGATAAGTAACCCAAGAGAGTGAGTATAAAGAAATGTTATCCATATAATGCAGTGGGTTTCTCCCTTGGGTTTTCTAGGACAAGTTTCTGGCAGAAAAAACTCTCTCTCTAAAACAAAAACAGATCATGAGGCACCATGAAGTAGTTAAGAGGTTAAACTGGAGAATAGGAAGCAGAGGTTAAATTTATTAACAAAAAAAAATAAAAGGGAAACAACTAAGTAACCATGGGTTAGTTCCCATGTAACACTAAGTTTATAGTCCTCAGTTGGACTCAAAACAGTTCATTCTTCCAACAGAGAGATGGAATCCAAGCCCTTTGGCTGACCCTCAAATAAGTTCTTTACCCTTTGACCATTGACTATGAAATTATGATTCTCTTCTCAAACTAGATCAATAGATCCATTAACCAAAACTCTAATAATGGTGAAGGGTCCTGACTATTTGGACTTCAAACTTTCCTGGAAATAGCTTCAATCTAGAATTGAAAAGCAGGACCCTCTCACCGAAATTGAAATTCCTATTTTGAATGATTGAGTCATGAAAACCCTTTGTTATTTCTTTTTATATTTATGAATTCTCATAGGACTCTCTTTAAATCTCCCCCATCTCACTCAGATCTAACAGTCTCCTCTCACCAGCAGACTTAAAATCAAAGTTAAGTGCCTTCACTGCCCAATAAGATCTTTATTGTAACTCAACAGGTAGATGATATGTTTTCCCAAAGAGTATCCTATATGGTGAAATATCTATATGAGTCTTATAAGAAGTTATATAGGCCCAAAGGGCCTAATCCAACTTCCTTGATTAGACCTTTCTAGATCTAGACATTGTTTTCTCTAAAATCTGTTTGAGTTATCTGTTTGAAAATTCTGCTTTCCCACTGGACTGTGGGTGGTAAGTGGTGCCTATCCTATGTGAGAACCCATACTTCTCTATCAAACCTTTGAAATTATAATTCTTTAAGTGAGTACCATTATCTGTGATTAATGCTCAAGGCACACCAAATCTATAAAAGATGTTTTTCTTGATGAATTTCACAACACTAGCAGCTGAATTGTTAGGAAGAGCTACTGCCTCAACCCACTTGGACATGTAGTCCACAAAAATCAAAATTTACTCATTCCCATTATTAGATGGTAATGGTCTCATGAAGTTCAAGCCCCACACATCAAATATTTCAACCTCTATAATACCTTTTTTGGGTAGTTCCTGCCTTCTTCCAACATTTCCCAACATTTGACAATTCTCACAGCCAATGACCAGACTCCTAGAATCTTTAAACAATGTTGGCCAGTAGAAACCATCCTATAGAACCTTTTGAGCAGTCCTTTCTCCACCATGATGGCCACCCCAAGGTGATGAATGGAATCTCTCAAGTATGGGAAAAATCTCATCCTTAACCACACACCTTTACAAAATCCAATCACCACATCTCTTAAAGATAAGAGGGGCATCCCAAATATAATATTTCAGCTCAGATATAAACCTCTTACTATGATTTTGTGAGAGATTATTTTGCATGAACCCAGCATCTAGAAAGTTTTCATAGTCTTTGAACCAAGAAGACTGCTGTACAGAGGCAGAAAAAAATTAGGGAAAGAGGTGTTGAAATATTTTGGTTCCTTACTTGGGGTATTGGGAAATTTGGAAAATTGATATAAAACTATATTATCAGACCCTTTCTTATCCTTAATCACTAAATCTAAATCTTGTAACTGCAATTTCCACCTCATGTGTCTAGGTTTTGAGTCCTTTTTAGCTATAAAGTACTTTAGGGCTGAATGATCTATGAAAATTAAGATCCTTGATCCTATCAAGTACTGCCTGAACTTTTCCAAAGAAAACATCACATCATCCAACTCCATTTCATTGGTGGAATAATTCTTCTGGGAATCATCTAGTATATTTCTTGAATAGTAAATAACATGTAGTTTCTTATCCTTTCTCTTCCCTAAAACAACTCCTACTATAAATTCACTAGCATCACACATCACCTCAAAGGGAAGCTGCCAGTCAGGAGCAGTGATTACAGGTGAAGTAGTCAACTTCTCCTTAAGTAGATTAAAGGACTCTAGACATGTATCATCAAAGACAAAGTGTATGTCCTTAACCAGTAGGGAGCACAAGGGTCTTGTAATCTTAGAAATTTTCTTAATGAACCTCATGTAGAACCTAGCATGACCCAAGAAACTTCTGATTCCTTATACATTTTCGGGTGGGGGAAACTTTTGTATGACCTCAATTTTAGAATTATCGACCACCAACCCCTTCTTAGAAAATTTTTGTCCCAAAACTATGCCTTTAGTTGCCATGAGTTGGAACCTTTCCCAGTTTAAGACTAAGTTGTTCTATTGGAACCTTTCTAACACTATTTCCAGATTTTTCAAATAGTTCCTAAAGTTATTTCCCACAACAACAAAATGATCCATGAACACTTCAATTATTCTTTAAATCATTTCTGAAAAGATTTCCATCACGCACCTCTGAAAAGTGGCAGAAGCACCACACATGCCAAAGGGAATCCGCTGGTAGTCAAATGTCCCAAAAGGATAGGTGAATGTGGTTTTCTCTTGGTCCTCGGGTGCAATGGCAATTAGGTTGTAACCAGAATAACCATCAAGAAATCAGAAGAATTCATTGCCTTCCAATCTCTCTAACATTTTATCCAAAAACAGCATGGTAAAGTGATACTTTCTTCTGGAAGCATTAAATTTTATGTATTCTATACAGACTCTCCATTTATTCACTGAACTTTTCAAGATTTTCTCATTATTTTCATTATTGACCACTATCACTTCACTCTTTTTGGGTACCACCTGGATAGGACTGACCCAAGGGATATCAGAAATGGGAAAAATTATTCCAGCATCAAGCAACATAATCACTTTTCTCTGACAACTTCCTTCATGTTAGGGTTGAGTCTTTTTTGGGATTCTACTCTGGTCTTACACTTAGGTTCTATGGGAATTTTAAGCATACATAAGGCATGATGTATCCCCTTGATATCAGCAATCGACCAGCCTATGACTGACTTGTATTTCTTCAAAATAGTAAGTAGATTTTTTTTCTGTACTCGCCTCTAGGTTGGATAAAATGATCACAGGGAGGATGTAAATGTCTCCTAAAAAGGAATATTTGAGGTGGGCAGGGAGGGTCTTGAGTTCAAGGGTGGGTGATGACTTGCTTGAGGGAAGACACTTGGGCCTGGGTGGCCCAAGGTCTTCATGCTGCCTTGTGAAGAAGGCTTCTTCCTAATCATTAGAGCTTCCAAAAAAAATCTCCCCAAACTTAGACTCCTCTCTCGGGGTAAGAATGTGCTCCAAAACAAACTCATCTAGGTTCTCCGAGAATTATACCTCATATTAATCAACAAATTCTCTCTCCTTACTTGAGCTAATTCCCATGCAAGCAGTAGTAGGGATTTTAGGTTCACTATTGATTTCATCAATCATTCTCAGAAACTCAACTTCCTCCTTATTAACACTACTCCCATCAACTAACATCTCATATTTGGGGAAGAATGGGTGTGTGGGTTCTTTTATTTTCTTAAACACATTGAATTATTATTTCTGTTCACCCATATTGAAAATCAATTTCCCCTTGGACACATCTATCACAGCTCCCCCTGTGGCCAAGAAGGGTCTACCGAGAATGATAGGAACCTCCTGGTCACACTCCATATCAAGGATAAAAAATTCATCATGTAAAAAGAGTTTTCCTACTTCCACTAATAGATCATAGACCCTACCCACTGGATGAGTAATGGACCTATCAGCAAGTTGTAACACAATAGTGGTGGGTTGGGGAAATCCTAATATCAGGTGCTGAAAAAGTGATAGGGGAATTAGATTAATACAAGAACCCATATCAAACAAACAATTGAACTTACCACCTCTATCCCCAAAAGTGAAAGGGATGACAAATCTTACTAAGTCCTGAAGCTTAGGAGGTATCTTATTTTGCAAGACTGTACTACACTCCTCTGTAAAGATATATGTGGAAAATTCTTCCAATGTATTTTTTAGAACATATTTTCTTGAGTTATTTTAGATATGATTGGATTTGAATCAAGGATTTCAATAATGGGATATCAATGTTTATCTTTTTAACCACTTTCAAAAATTTCAACAGTTCATAATCATGAACTGGCATCTTAATTCTTTGTAGGAAAGAGATTTTAGGGGGAAAATTCCTCACATTTAGGGGAATATCTACAGATTCCTATTCAAAAAATATTCTTTCATTTATTGTATTTGTTTTTCAAGAAATTTTCTTTGGGTTTTTGTGTTGTAACAGTAGGAACTAGAGGAATTCTGGTGGTGCAGTCCAGTTTTCCGGATTCAGGTTCTTTCAGATTTGAGTTTCCATATTCATCCAATTTTTCATTTTCAGAATTTTGGGGTTCTTTCCAAGTATCGTGGTGAGTTTGGAGACCACTTATGGTGGTCACAGCCATGGAATTCTCTCTAAGATTGGATTTAGTGGTGCCGGGCAGCCTAACCTTTTCTCGATTATTAGAATCCCTATCCAACTGCCCCATTTGAATTTCCAAATTCTTCATTCTAGCATCCATTTGAACTTTATCATAATCATTTTTGGTATTTTTTCATCAAACCTCCCTATAAACTAATGGAACATGCCTCTCACCTCGTCTTTTGAGTTGGATGACTCAACCTTAGTTTGGGGTTGAGGTTGGAATTGCGGCCTAAGAGGCTGCTGGAATCTAGGAGGGGAAGTAGGTCAGAGGACTCCTTGATCCCTCCATGAAAGGTTTAGATGGTTCCTATACCCCTGATTATAGGTGTTGGAAAAAGGATCTTCCCTATGATGAATCTGAGGTCCATATCCAGCAAAGCTTGCACACTCATGACGTTGGACGGTCATATCAAAGTTTGGAAAACATGTTTGAGAATGGCCATATATGTCACAGAGGTGGCACTGCTTCTTATGGGTTTGATGTGGGTTCTCATTAAAGAATCCAGCAGCTTGGGTTTCAGCTTGAGGAGCAGGGTCAGTTTCCTTTCTCATAATGGTTCTCCTCCTAGATCATTTTCTCTAGGAGTTTTGAGTTAAGGTGTTAAAGATTTGTTTGAGCTCCTAAACAGTCTTATCACTAAAGTATCCTATAGAAGACCGATCCACCAAGTTTTGGTTGTAAGGGGTGAGACTATTGTAGAAGGTGTCCATGAGGAATTGGGGTGTAAATTGATGGTTTTAACACTACCTAAGTAACCCTCTAAACCTATCCCATACTTTCATGAAACAGTTCTCTATCATCCTGAAGCAATCTAGTTATTTTGTGCCTAATTTCAGATGTCAACCTCCAAGGATAGAATTTTATTGTGAAACCATTATAAATTTGATCCTAGGTGACAAAATTTTGTTCTCCTAACTGTTTAATCCAAGACCAAGAATTTCCCTTGAGGCAGAAGGAGAACACTCTCAGTTTAAGCTCTTCCTCAATGAGACCCCTAAGTGGTAACTACTGGACACTATAGTATAAGGCTCAAATGAAGTCAAGAGAGTCTTCACTAGGAATTCCATTGAAGGTAGGCAGATGACTAAGCATAGATTTCGTGATCTCATAATTCTTAATCCTAGGAGAGAGTTTAATGCTTGAAGAGTTACTAGACACTGAATGTAGCAAGAACTCTCTCAAACTGTGCCTCTCAGCTATCTCATTCTTCAGTGGGTTCATCATTCCAGGTTGGTTCAATTTCTCAGGATGCGGGTAGTTCAAGTTGTCATTTCTATTATCTACCATTTTGACCTTGTCTTTTTTGTTTTCCACTTCCTTGAAGTGCTTATAATTTTCAGGATTACCAGGTAATAAGTATTCAGACTTAGACCTAGTTTCCATGTAGTAGGTTCACACAATTTTTTTGAGTTTCAATTTTATTTTATTTTTGTGCATATTTTTTAAGTGATTTTTTAGTGATTTTTATGATTTTTTATATGTGAATTTTTGTTTTGTTTTAGTTTTTAATATCTCACCTAGCCTCCCCGGAAACAGCACCAAAATTTGCAAGTGTATACGTCATTGGGAACGGGCGACAAACTAAAATTTATAACCTAATTACTACTTAGCACAGTGGAAAGACAGGGTTGAACCACAAGGAGGCCTTATTTTGTGTTTGTAGATATAAAAAAACTAAAAAAACACACAAAAGAACAAGAAAAAACAGTTGGTGGTGGTGAAGTGGAGTGAGTGATAATTAGTGTGTGAGAAAGTGAAGGTGAAATAGGGAGTGCAAGGAATCAGACAAGACAACAAGAGAAATTGTGGTAAAAACAACCAATGGAAGAGTAGGGGAAGAGTGTCCCCTAGCCGATTAAATTGTGCTTAGCCTCGATCATCCACTGAAGTTTAAGAAATATGGATATGACAAAAAGTAACTAGCCATATTTATCGTCTGGTCAGTTTGCGATGAAATAACTCTTATTTTCCTTTGATTGTAAAAAATTATTCCATACAATGGTGTTAAAAAGTCAGATGTCACTGGGCTCAACTTGTCAGTTTAGTTCAGTGTGTCTCTATCATTTGAGAATAATTCACTTTTCAGTTAATTCCTTGGATTGAAATAGTTTTCATTTAGATCTAATCAAGATTGGTTTTCATTCA
Organism: Viscum album; assembly: GCA_963277665.1. NCBI lineage: Eukaryota > Viridiplantae > Streptophyta > Magnoliopsida > Santalales > Viscaceae > Viscum > Viscum album. The sequence goes on along the minus strand of OY728142.1, from coordinate 95,133,129 downwards.
ACCTTGTTGTTTTGATAATAAAACTGTCCCACAAACACTGAGAGAAAGATGATCCAAAAGAATGCATAGCATGAATCGGACTAAACAAATCTAATCAGCCAGCTTATCCTCCCCCCCTAAGTAAATTTATCTAGACATAATGATTGCTTTCAATGCAAAAATAAAATTAAAATCAATGAAGATCATATTGAAATGAGTTGTAGAAAAACAGATCATAAGGAAAATAAAGATGTTTGTCTCCCTGCTCGAACTCCTGAAAGTTCTAAATCCTGCTGCTTGATGGTGGATGCAATGTTGGAATCCCCTCGATGTCCCGCCCTGGGAATCGAGGTGTGAAATTATTTGATCTGCTTCTCTCGGTACTCCAATCTAATCTTGATGGAAAATTTTGTATATTTCTCTTGCCCCCCCACCCTCAGTCCGGATCGATGCCCCTTTTTCTCCCACGCCCCACCCTCCAGTGTATGAATGATCTTGTGTCTGTCACGAATGCTAATGATCCCGTCAAAGTCTCTGGAATCTCTCCAGAGGTGTTCCCTGGTCTCTACGTGGGAATTTCACAGTTCCACTCCTCCCATGCTTGTCACTGGAGCAGTTTCTCCTAACTGAATGAAATGGTGCACGCGCGGAGAGCCACAACCCTCCCTTGTGTTTCTTCTGTGATAGATTTGTTGTGACGTTGTGGTACTGCGTGGATGATGTGATATAAGAGGATTAAATCAGAGAGATGTTGGTAGATTCACCATTATGGAATGAGAGGGAGTGGTGCGGAACGGTGATACATGCCACCGTGAGGAAGTGGTGGCTGCAGAAAATGATGATACAGTGAGAATTCACATCTATGAGTGGGGTTATGGTGACATTATATAGAAACAGTGGGTGGAAGTGGAAGATGGTGGGGGATTACTGTGGAATCGTGAGTGATGCTCACGGTGGCACAGTGAGGCACGGGATACAGTGGTAGCGTGGAGCAGTGCCACTATAAAATAAAAGTGGTGGAGGTAGTGACACCGTATAATGTGTGTGGAATGGTGAGACGTGCCTCCATAACATCTGAAAAACGAAATAAATAAATAAATAAATAATAGAATTTAAAGAAATCAATAATTTACTAAAACTAAAAAAATAAATTAACAACTCAATAAATTGAATTAATAAAAATAAATAAAGATAAAGATAAGTTAAATAATAAAAGTAATTAAACATTATTTAAAAGAATGAATTTATTTATATTAAAAATTATAACAAATTTAATTTAAAAGGAATTAAAACATTTAAAGTCACTAATTAATCAATTAATTAGTTAAATATTAAATTAATGAATTAATTAATGAATAAAACTATGACTTGAATAGAATTATGTTGTTAAAATAATTAAAATATTAACATAATTAAGAATTCAAATGTGTTATTTATTTACAAATTAAAAATAAATAATTGATTAATGAATTGATAAACTAAATAGAACGAAAAATTGTAAAAATAAAAGAATAAATATATAAAAGTCAAATTCACAGGAATAATTTAATTTAATAATTATTTAAACAGACAATAATGAGTACAAAAAAACACATGATTTAAACTAAAATTGTTTATTTTACCCAGAAAATTCAAAAACACAATAATTATTAATTATTTAATAAGAGAAACATTTTAAAATATGAAATTCAATAAAAAATACAAAAAGGATGTTGAGAAGAGTGTGAAAACACTTCCACATCAATGATTTAATTGGTTTTAATTGTGATAATTTAAACTTTTTCGTTCACCATCCCCCACACATGGGGTCCACTTCGTTCTAAACTCTAATTCATCAGAATATGCAGAACATATGGATACACTAACGGTGTGACCCTCTAGGCCCTTATCTCAATAGATATGAGTTCAACCCATAGACCATGAGTGGAGTCTAGAAACCCATCATAGCCCCTAAGGAGATAAGTGTGGTCATAACTACGACTTCTTCTGACGAACACTTACTGGGATAATATAATCTCTTTGTCTCACGATATCTCATAAATTAGGATTCACACCTATGTCATCATCCTTATGTTGCTTTATATATTTCTTAACCTTACTGGATGAACTTACCTTCTTGTACCTTGGCCATGGATTTATGATTTTACAACCATCTTGATCAACCCGGGCCCATGATATATCCCTTCCTCAACTCGAAAGGGACAATTTCTATTTGGATCATTAAACTAATTCTATACCAAAATTGATGTACCCAACACAAACTACATCACCAAGATTTAATTATCATGTTTTTTTCATTGAATCAAAGTATGTAATCAAATTACACACACTGATAATGATCTCAAGTCTATAGACCAATACACATGTTCATCGATAAGAACAACCAATGACATCTGAAACATGTGGTGTTCTTATTGGTGGGTTTGTCCTCGTGATATCACTACTAGAGATCACCAAGTGTGAACTTCATGAGAATAAGCCTCAATTATTATAAACCCCCAGCACCTGATAGTTAAGCATAATTTGTGTCATGTCAGTATGATGTATCCATACTATAGGACATATATATTTAAGATTACTGTTATATATCTCAAGGTTCTCATTATATCTAGGAACTGTTATTACCATTTTAAACAACACGTAATCTAATGAAATTAACATTTAAATAGTGGATGTAGAAATATCAACACAATTATGGTATGAATAATCACATGTATATGTCAAACTTCATACATGAAATTGTAATCAAAAGTACATACATGAGTTGGGTCTCGGGAACCCACTCACAACATTCCCAGTTGTACTAGAGCCAACTACTAACAATTCTAAACCCACTAGCTCTCACATGATTATTATGCTTCTACTGAGATATGTATTTAGTTACGGGGTCTTCCATGTTTTCCTCTATGGCAACTATGCTAATGTGACTTCACCTCTCTGAGTAAAATCGCTCAAGAGATGAAACTTCTAAATTATATACTTTGTTCTCTAGTGTGGCATGGGCTCCTTGGAAAGCACCATTGCTATAGTATTATCACATTATACTATAATAGGATCCTCACTACTAGTTACAACACCAATCTCAAAAACAAAGATGAGTATTCAAATTGCTTCCTTATCTACATCAGATGTCTCTATATACTTGGATTGTATTATATAATGGAAAACCACAGACTACTTCGAGCTCCTTGATCTCACTAAACCACCATTGAAAAAATACATAGCCCAACTATGATTTTAGATCATCATGATATGTTTGGAAACTATCATTAGTGTATCCCCTTATCACTAGATCCTAATCTCCTCCATACACAAAGAACATATCCTTTGTATGTTGCAAGTACATTAGAATGGTATGTGAAGATACCCAATGCATCTCTCCTAGATTGGCTTGATATCTTCACACCATTCATAAAGAAAAAGAAAACATCAAACCTAGTACATAGCATAGAAAACATGATAAATTCTACTACTAAATAATAAGGAATTCTACTCATTCTTTAAATATCCTCTTATGTTGGTGGACACATCTTCTTGGAGAGATTAAATCCATGTTACATTAGAAACATTCCCCTCTTGGATTATTCCATATTGTACCTTCCAAGTACATTTCCAATGTATATAATTAAACTTATCCCAAGAAACCTATAAGATCTATCTCGATAGATCTTGATCCCTAGAATGTAGGCTACTTCACCTAATTCTTTCATGTATAATCATTTATTTAACCAAGTATTAACTAACTATAAGACTTGCACTTCATTTCACATAATTATTATTTCATCGACATATAATAATGAGAAAATGAAGGAATTTTCATTAACCTTATTATAGACACACGAATCACTTTCATTCTTGAAAAAACCAAATTATCTTATGGCCACATCAAAATGATTATCCCATGATCATGATTCTTATCAACCCATAAATGGATATATGCAACTTTCACACTTTATTGGCATTATTTTAATTTAAAAAACCTTTTTGGTTAAGTCATATAGACGCCTTCAACCAACATGCCATTTAGATAAGAAGTTTTGAGATCCATTTTACAAATATGATAATCATGGAAGGATGCTATTAAAATTAATATTTTGATGGATTTAAACATTGATACTAGTGAGAATTTTTTTTCATAGTCAATGACATGATGTTTTCTAAAACCCTTCTCTACCAATCATTCCTTATGGGTATTTACCTTACCATCTATGTCCATATTTTTCTTAAATACCCATTTTAACCCAATGGGTTTTACATCAGATGGATGTTCTATAAAAATAAAAACACGATTTTGATACATGGAATTCATCTCAAAATGCATGGATTCTTTCCATTTAGTATCATCCTCACCATCTACTACTTCCTTGTAGGTTATAGGTTCATCATTATCAAGTAGAAATGTGTCACCTAAATCGGTGATAAGGTAACCATATCTCCCTTGTTCTATAACATCTCTAGTAGACCTATGTAGTAATTGTGTCTCATGAATATCTTTCTCTCCCACTATCTCTTATATATATTGTTCTCGTACCAACACTTATGTATCTAGAGATTGAACTTCATCAAAGTCAACATTGGTACCACTATTTCCATTGTAAAATTTTTCTCTTTCTAGAAATGTGTATTGTCTTACCACAATCACTTTTATATCAGAAGGGTTATATAGGTAATATACTTTTTTCTCTTTAGGATAACCTATAAAGATTAACTTTTTTTTTCATATGACAATTGTTCACCAGGTATATTATTTAAAAAAACCTCACATCCCCATACACGTATGTGTGATAGATTGGGTCTCTTTCCACACCACAACTCATATGTAATCCCATATGTTGCGTTAGTTGGTACTCAGTTAAGGGTATATGATGTGGTCTGCAAGGAGTATCCACTGCTAGAAATCTATGATATACCAATGGTTTTAAACCATTTGTTTAGGCTGGGCAACTATTGGTATAATATATAAAAACAGTGGTCCAAATTGTTGGCTACTAAGCTGTGGGGATATAAATATCCTAATGGTTATTCATAAACTGTTGGGGTATGTCATCTTACAGCACATTATACCAATGGTTTTCTATAACCATTGGTATAACTTTTTACCAATGATTTTACACCATTGCAATATAACTCACTATATATATATATACCAACAGTTCTATGAACCGTTGGTAAATACATTTACCAAGGGTTTATAGAAACTTTTGGTAACAATTTAGTTATTAGGTTTATACCAACGGTTTGATGAAAACATTAGTATAGATTCGATTTTCACATCTATACCAAAGGTTTTGAAACTGTTGGCATAGATTTGCTGCAACTCCAGCAACAGGTAGTACTAGCCTCAACTTGTGCAATTACATGCAATTATAAAATACCAAGGAAGAATTTTGAATTAATTACCTCTAATTACTTTTTCAATTAACTATAATTTAAATACTCTATACATAATTCAAAATAACACCAATGAAGTCAAATATGATCCAAATAGTATTCTATCAAAATAACACCAATGCAATTGCAGTACACTATACAGAATTTAGAATAACACGAATACACCCAAATAAATACACCACTAGAAACAAGAACACTCTGAAAAAAAAAACCATCTCCATAAACACGACACTTGAAAATTTTATTCAATGGGGTGGGGGATATCCAAGGGGGTGGGGGTGGGGGTGGGGGTGGGGGTGGGGGTGGGGGTTTCCAGGTGGTGGGTGGGCGGTCCAGGGGTGGGGTCTGTCCAAGGGGGTGGGGGCTGTCGAGGGGGGTGGGGGTGTCCAGGGGTGGGGGTGGTCCAAATGGGTGGGGTTTGGGGGGGTGTCCAGGGGGTGGGGGCGGTCTAGGGGTGGGGGATGTCCATGAGGGTGGGGGTGTCTAGGGGGTGGGGATGTTTAGGTGGTGGGGGTGTCCAAGGGGTGGGGGCTGTCTAGGGATATGGTGTCTAGGGGGTGGGGTGGTGTCCAGGGGGGGTTGTCCACAGGGGTGGGGGTGTCTGGGGGTGGTCTATCTACGGGGGTGTCCAGGGGGTGGTGGGGGTGGGTGTGGGGGGGGATGTCCAGGGGGTGGGGGTAGTCTAAGGGGGTGGTTGGGGGGTGTCTAGGAGGTGGTGGCTATCCATAGGGGTGGGGGTGTTTGGGGGGGGGGGGTCCAAGGGGGTGGGGTGTTCCGGGGGTGGGGGGTTTTCCATAGGGGTGGGGGTGTCCAGGGGATGGGGGCTATTTGGGGGGTTGGTGTGTCCAAGGGGGATGGGGGGCTATCCAAGGGGTGGGGTTTCCATGGGGTGGGTTGGTGTCCAGGGGGTTATCCATGGGGGTGGGGGTCCGGGGTGGGGAATGTCGAGGGGGTTAGGGGTTGTCCAATGGGGTAGGGTGTTCAAGGGGGTGGGGAGCAGGGATATCTAGGGGGTGGGGGTTTCCGGGGGTGGTGTTCAGGGGGGCTATCTAGGGGGTGGGGTGCCTAGGGGTTGGGGGTTGACCTGGGGGTGGGGGTGTCCAGGGGGTGGGGGTTGTCCAAGGGGGTGGGGGTGGGGGTGTCCGTGGGGGTGGGGGTGGGGTTGTCTGTGGGGGTGCGGGTGTCCAGGGGGTGGGGGTTTCCAGGGGGATGGGGGTGTCGAGGGGTGGGGTGGTTTCCTGGTGGTTGTCCAAGAGGGTGGGGTGGGGGGCTATCCAGGGGGTTGACGGGGCTATCCATGGGGGTAGGGGGTTTAGGGGGGTGGGGAGGGGTGTTGTCCATGGGGGGGGGATCAAGGGGGGGTGGTAGGGGTTGTATATGGGGGGGGGGGGGGTCCAGGGGGTTGTGGTGTTCAAGGGGTAGGGTGGTGTCTAGTGGGGATATCCAGGGGGTGGGGTGTTCAGGGGGTGGGGCAGTCCATGGGGTGGGGGTTGTCGAAGGGGGTGGGGGTGTCTGGGGGTGGGGGTGTCCGTGGGGTGGGGGTGTCCGGGGGTGGGGGTGTTCGGGGGGTTGGGGTGTCTAGGGGGTGTGGGGGCTATCCATGGGGGTTGGGGTGTCTAGGGGTTTGGGGTGTCTAAGGGTGGGGGTTGTCCATGGGGTGGGGGTGTCTAGGGGGTGGGGGTGTCCACGGGTGGGGGTTGTCCACCGGTGTGGGGGTGTCCAGGCGGTGGGGTGTCTCGGGGGTGGGGTGTCCATGGGGCAGGGTGGTGTCTAGGGGGGTGTCCAGGGGGGTGGGGTGTCTGAGGGGTGGGACACTGTCTAGGGGATGGGGGATATCCATGGGGGTGGGGGTGTCCAGGGGGTGGGTGTTTCAAGGGGGGTGGGGGTGTCCAAGGGGGTAAGGGTTTCTAGGGGTGGGGGGATGTCCCGAGGGTGGGGTGTCTAGGGGGCGTGTCTTGGAGGTGGAGGTGTCCAGGGGGTGGGGGGATGTACATGGGGGGTGAGGGTGTCCGGGGGGTGGGGGTGGGGGTTTTTGGGGGGTGTGGGGTGTCCAAGGGGGTGGGGGTGTCCTGGGGGTGGGGGTGTGTAGGGGGTGGGGGTATCCAATGGGGGGGTCCAAGGTGGTGGGGGGGGGGGGGTTGTCCAGGGGGTGGTGGTGTCCATCTGGGGTGGGTGTGGGGGTGTCTAGGGGATTAGGGGTGTCCAAGGGGGTGGGGGTGTCCAAGGGGGTGGGGGTATCCAGGGGTGGGGGTGTGCAGGGGGTGGGGTGACTGTCCAATGGGGGTGTCCAGGGTGGTGGTGGGGGGGGGGGGTTGTCCAAGGGGGTGGGGGTGTCTAGGGGTGGGGGTGTCCAGGGAGTGGGGGTGGGGGTTTTCAGGGGAGTCAATACCCATATAATACCTTGAAAATTACCTATAATCAATCCAATCAACATCAAAATTCCAATCCATAACCCAACTAACAGCCAATTTATCCTCAATATCACTACCCTTCCCATTATTCCTTGAACAAAAACTATAAATACAAAATCAAAATCCAATTTTCAACTAAACTAAAGTCCATAGAAACTACCATATCACCCCACTAAAAAATAGGAAACCACTTACACCACTACCCAACCATCCTCAATCCCTTCACATGGACCATCCTTATATCCATTACCCACCTCGAGACCATTTGACTAAACAAACCCTTTACCATCTTTGTGTGGGGATACATCTCACCAGCACCTCCATTAGTTCATATGGTTCACGAACCTACACAAGAGTGGATAAAATGACTTCAAATAAAGGTGATTCACACAATCATGGAACTTTAAGTGTAGAACAAAAACAGAAAAAAAAAGTGTTCGGTATACCATTACAAAGACCGAACAGACCTATGGTTTATGCCAAATCAAAACAAAAAACAAAAAATAGATGTAGAACATCAAAACTAAGGTAGCACTTACAGATTTGAAGTTTTGGGATGAAAAAATGATTGATTGAAGAAGGATATATTAGGTGGAAAGAGATTAATAACCTAGAGTAAGGAGAGATCTTCGAAAGAGCTTCGATTTAGGGATAGAATCACACTGATGGGGGAATTGGATCTGCTATGTATTTAGGGGAAAACATTCCAAATGGTTTTAAAAAACTGTTGGTATACATTAGAAAAAATAAATATTTCCCAATGGTTTGAATAAACTGTTGGGAAAGATTCAATCTAAAAATAGTATGCCAACTGTTTCAAAAAACTATTGGGAAAGGTTGCTGTAAAAATAGTATACCAACGGTTTGTTAAAACTATTGGCATAAAAGTGTTAGGAAAACCACCATTTCCACTAGTGATCCCCAAAAGGATAATGTAACAGTTTATTGACTCATCATTGATCTAACCATGTCCAGTAGGGTCTGATTCCTCCTTTCACTCACACCATTCCGTTGTGGTGTATAATGAGGATTTAGTTAAGATACTATCTCACACTTATTAAAGTAATCAATAAATGATTTGTTAGGATACTTTTTGCCTCGATCTGAGTGAAGTGACTTAATCTTTTTACCAATCTATTTTTCTAATACATGTTGATATTCCTTAAACATATAAAAGTAATCTAACTTATATCACATTAAGTATATATTACCTTCTATAATCATCAATAAAATTAATAAAGTATGAAAACCCACCTCTTATCTCAACTGGGAATGGACCACATATGTTAGTGTGAATTAATTCAAATAAATCAATGGCTTTTTATCCCTTCCTATAAATATGTTCTTCGGTCAATTTCCCTAGTAAATAAGAGATACATAAATCCAATGGTTTTAACTCAACTGAGTCTAAATACCCTACTTATGTAATTTCTATTAAAACTTCTTATTTACATGACCAACCTTGAATTTCCATAGGTGAGTAATATAGGCGCCATTCTCACTAGATTTGTCATTGATTGCCAATAATATATTTTCTAGTTCACGTATATACAACCCATTATTAAGATGTTATATACCATAACATATACTATCATTTTGAATAAACAACATTTATTTCTAAACTTGAAATAAAATCCCATAGTTGCTGAACTCGACACTAAGATTATTTTTTTGGTAACTAAAGAAACATAATAACAATTATTCAATACAAGAACCATACCACTAGGAAAAGTAAGATGTTAATATCCCACTACCAAGGCTGCTAGACTCTTGCCATTTGAAGCTCAAATATATACTTCAACTTTTTCATTTTTCTTGAATCTACTTGGTTCATATATTTCAATACAAATGTGAAAGCCACATGCAGTATCAAATACAAAAATTATAAAAATACATAGATTTATTTCACTCAAAAATATACCTAAAGTATAAGTGTCGCCTTACTTCTTCTTATAAGCTCTTCAGTTCCTCTTCTGGTGGGATTTATTTCTATATATAAAGTATAAAGAATCCTTTCATTTCCATCCATATTTATCTTTGGATTGTTTGAAGGATAGTGCACTAGTGTCTTCGACCTGAACTTGGACTTAGACCCATTTTACTTTCCCTTCATCCTCTTGTTCACCATAAGGATTGAAGAATTAGTATTTTTAATATAATTGGAATCCTATTGAACTATATCCAAAAGATCTAGGAGTGACTTATTCATGTTATTCATATTATAATTAACAATTAAATTCAATAAGATACATGGTAAAAATTCAAGAATGATATCTATTTCTAGAACTTGGTTTAATTTGATCCCAAGGGGCTCAAGTATCTCAATGTACTTGATCATATTGAGTACATGAGGTCCAAATCTTTTTCCTTTTACTATAATACATCTATAAATATCACTTTATATCCTATATCTTTCTTTCCGAGCTCTCTCCTGATATAACTCTTGGTGATATGATATCATTTGGAAAGAATCTGTATCCTCATGCATTTCTGCAACTCATTGAGAATAGATGACAACAAAAAACACTGAACATTTAGTGAATCTTCCATATACTTCTTATATTTATCTTTATCCTCATTTTTTCTTCCTAAGGAGGCTCATTAAGAATTAGGGATTCTAGAACCCAAATATTCCTCTCTTGGTGTAGTATTATGCACAAACGCATGTGCCACTCTAGGAAGTTATGGTCAATAAGGATATTCTCTTTATCCAATATTAATCGTGGAAAAATTGAATTGGTGGTTTCCATTTAATCTACAAAAAATAAACTTAGAAGATTAAAACTTCATATTGATTACTAGTATACATTTTTCAAATTATTAAGTTTAAATATCTCTCACTATTTTATAAAATTCTAGGAACCCTCTATACTAGAATCAGAATAATCTATCTTTTGAGTATTCTAGTGGAAAGTATCCTTGAAACCCCATATAATAGTCTAAAATATTTTGATTTTCCACTACTCAAATATTATCATGTAGGAACTAATCTAGACAACCATATTAACTCACGACTCCTTGATCTATTCAGTTGAGTGTCATCTCTTTAAAATAATTACTTTTCAATGCTCGACTCTTTAACTCTAAAGTTCCAAGAATCTAGATTTGGATACCCATTTTCCACCAACTTTAGTTAATTCAACCCACCACTCTCATAAGAACTCCCTAATAGTAGAATTAACCCTCAACTTTGGCTGACTGAGTACCATGTACACCCATTTTTCTCAAATTCAAATTATGGAAGGCATTTGTGACTTAATATTTTCTTCAATGGATTTGGAAAGTTAATATCTGTAAATGAAACCCTTTTCTATTTAACATGATTTTTCTATGATATCACACATAGAACATAACCTTGCTTTTAAATTGAAAACATTCACCACATATGTTCATTTTATCTTTACATGCTTATTCATCATTATACTATGTGATCACACATAATAAATACACATTAACAAAATTATAAACCATGAACATGATAAAATGCATAAATAATTACATGATGAAGAGTTATTAACTATTAGTTAATCCATCAAGGGAATAATGGATTAACATAGATCCTAGGAGAATTATTCATGTCAATACTTGACTTGAATTATAGTGCCCGTAACTCTCATGCACGTCACTTTTTTTGTCTATGCCATCTTTCAACTCGAACCATGTCTCCATGAAGTCCTATGATCATTACAATGTATACTCACACATAGGTGAGTGGAACTTGGGGTGTGAAATTACATTTTTAGAACCTAAATATGGAAGTGCATGCCCTTGTACAAATTAAATATGGTGGGACGATGCTCAAATTATCCAAATAAAATAATTATTAAATTTTATAAAACTTAAATGAAATAATTATAATACATAAATAATAAATCAAACATGCACAGGTTGGTCTCGGCTCATAATCATTCAACATGAAATTTTATTGTTGAAGAAAAATTAAATTTTCTAAAATTCAACTCGGGGGTATTTTTAATACGTTAGCTCAAATTAAAATAAATTTAATTAATTATTAATACATCCCATGATACGGGAAATACTTTTATTAAATTCCCAACCATTAAATTTAATTCATGAATTTTTTTATAACTTTTTGGGTCTATTTAGATCTAAAGTAGATCCCTGAAAATTAATTTAGGACTAGTGAAAGGTTAAATGGGTCAGGCCGTTCGGACGTGGACTAGATTGGTCTGGCCCGAGATGGGGTGTCTATTTAAAGAACATATATATATAATATAAAATGATATATATCTTCTAACTAAATCTTTGTCACTTTTTTTATATATTTTAATCAACCTCTCATGGGAATCTTTGAATAATCATCCAAGGAAAGATTTTTCTATTTAATTAAACAATCATCCATGAGAATCTTTAATTAGATTTCATGGGAAGATTTATCATTTTAATTAAACAATCTTCCATTATAATATTTAAACTAGCTTCCATGGGATGATTTATATATTAAATTAAATAAGCTTCCATGGGAAGCATTAAAATAGTTTTCATGGGAAGCTATAACCTTTTCATTAAATAGTTTTTCATGAGATGATTTAAAATATATTCTATGGGAATATTTATCCATTTAATTAAAAAAAATTCCTTCATAATATTTAAACTATCTTACAATTAAATATTATCTATTTAATTAAATAGGCTTCTATGGGAAGATTCATAATTTCTTCTAAGGAAAGATTTATCACTTTAATTAAACAAGATTATAAGGAAATCTTATGTTTCCAAAGGACTAGCCCAACTGAATTCTGGTATATCTGACTACCATGCAATGTACTTAAATTTCATTCCAGCTAAAAACTGTCACACTAGAACCCATTAAATAAATTTAAGAAAAAAAATTAAAACTTTAATTTTTGTAGCAAGTTTTATAAAAACATGTTGATCTTCGATCGAACATATCGTGAAAATCCGAACATAGATAAACGCTCCTTGCATTAGGACTATATCAAAACATTATTTCCTAATCATTTAAAATTTAATTGAAATTTAAACATTGTAAAATTAAATAATTACATTTTCCCTCTAATACCAATTGAAGGAACATGGGTTATAGTAAAAGTGTGAAAAAGTTTCAATTTAAAATTTTGGTTTTGAATTCATGTTAATAACATATAATACACTTAAACCCTTCCTGATATTTCTAAAATGGATCATGTGTCATTAAATTTAAGCACAAAAAATAAAATCTAACAAGGGCTTAAACAGTACCTCATTCATTTGAATTTTCTTGTTTGATTCACTCATCATCGATGTGTCATGGCTGTAAGATGCCAAATTGGACATCCTATATATCATCCACACATAATAAAAAATTATAGGATCATCTATATATATGTTTCATGAGTTCTAGTGTGGGAAATCAAAGAGCTTTAGGACATAACATTGAATCACCTAAATAACACGGTCGTGATCAAGAAATCGAGATTGATCTAACCTTGTTCTTCCTCTAGAATCTCTCTCTAAGAAATTTATTGGAGAGAAGAGGATAAATTATCTCACTAAATTCGTGAAAATGGTGGAGCTTAGAATTCAAGATGCCAAAATGAGATTTTATAATTTGGTTATACTTTCCCAAATTTCACTTAGGTCCCTGGAAAGTAATAAGCTTCATTTTAGACCTTTGTGCACAAATATTACTTACTCAACTTGTAATATATATCACAAATATTTTATCCACCACTTGTAACACTATAAAATGTTACTTGATAAAATATGAGCCATTAACTTCTCCCGTAAGATCTCTAAATAATTTAACATAACTTGAACATCCAATGTTCGTCCGAAAATTTATATTTTTCTTGTATTAACATTTATCATCAAACTACATGTGAATAACTTTAGAAATAAATTCAATCATTATTATTATAAAATTTAATAATATAAATGAATTATTTTTAATTTTGACCAGTTAAGATTTGGCATTCACCAGCCCCTACATGTGGGTCCCACTTCATTCTAAACTCCTATTCATTAGAATTGGTGGAACTTGTGGATACACTAAGTGTGTGACCCTCTAGGGTTGTATCTCAATAGTAAGGGGTTTATCCCATAGACCAAGAGAAGTATCTAGAAACCCATCATATCCCCTAAAGAGATAAATAATTTCAAAACTATGAATTTCTCCTACAAACACTTATTGTGATAATAAAATCTATTTTTATCGTGATATATCATAAAGAAGGATGAAAACATGTTTCATCATCCTTTTGTTTATTTATATATTTCATGACCTTACTAGATGGACTTTCCTTCTTATACCATGGCCATGGATTTATGAAGGTACTACCATCCCGTTCAACCTAATCCCATGAGATATCTCTTCCTCAACTCAAAATAGAAAAATTATATCTTGATCATTCGACCAATGCCATACCACTAATGATACTCCCAACACAAACTAACTTGCTATGATATCATTATCATGGTTTTTACCTTTAATCAATATACGCAATAAAATATAACACACTGATAATGATCTCAAGTCCGAAGAGAAATACACTTTTTTGTAGATAAGAATAACCAATGACATCTGAAACATGTGGTGTTTATATTGGAAGGTTTGTCCTCGTTATCTCACTACTAGATATCAACAAGTGTGTACTTCATGAGAAGAAGTCTCAATGCTAATGTGACCCCAACACTTGATAGGAAAACATCATATGTGTCATGTTAGTATGGTACATCTATACCATAGTAAATATATTTTTAAGATTACTATCATTGTATCCATAGGTTCTCGTTATAGTTGGGAACTTCTATAACATTTTGACATGACACGTAATATAAGGACATTACCATTTAAATAGTGGATGTAGAAATATCAACACTATTATGGTAAGAATAAAAACATATATATATCAAACTACATATATACAATTGTAATCAAAAGTATATACATGAGTTGGGTCTAGGGAACCCACTCACAACATTAATGCCCATATCATTTAATATTAAATGAAGATTTTTTTGTTGAATCAATTATTTAACATACAACAATTTCACAAATTCATCACATTTTAGTTTTTATTCCCCTAATTGGTTTATCACTTCCTTTGTATCATCTCATTACCTAATTTAAGGTATTTTCCATCTCATTAATTTTTTCCTCTTTAATTGGGTGTATCTTTGGAATCCTAAGGTTGAAAAACATTTACTAAGAAAAATGACATGAATTTAAAGGATTCATGTTTATTTTAATTAATAGAGTTTTTGTATAAATGTTTTAAGGGATTTTTGGGGTTCTCCTTAAGTTAAAAGGATACCCAAGGTGTTTTGGGTACACATGTAAGAATTCATATTTTTCCTTATCTTTAGGAAATTTTCACTCTATATAATGGGAGAAAATCACATGTAATGGTTTTTAGGATCGTGTCATGAGTTGAGTACACATTGTGAAAGAATACATGTCATGTAAGAGTTACACATCATGTAATTTTAAAATATCATTTTTTAATAAAAAGGAGATGGGTTTTTCAGTGTATGTGATCCCTGAGGATTACATGATGTGTAAAGGTATTACACACTATTTAAATGTTGTGTACAAGGATTTTATAGTGTCGTTACAGTGAAATGTCTGTTCATTCGATGTGACGATGCTTCCCTCTCAACCTAGTGGTCTTTTTCAATAATTTTTGAAGCCTCTGTTCAATTTAGATTGATTTTATTTGCGACTGACCACCATTTTGGTTGGGTTGTATCTCTTCAGGTGAGTAATACTTTTTTCTTCTTAATTAACTTTGATTTAAATATAATCGTACAGTAGAGATATTATTTTAGTGTATCTACGATGAGGTTTCCTTTATTTATCTTCAATATCTGTTGTGTGATCTTGTTCTGAGGGTCATTCATTTATTTCTTATGGCGATACATGTGCATGTTATTCAAGGTATGTATAATATATCATCTTCTCTAAATCTTTTTAATGAATTAGATCAATTATAAGATGTGTAGATTTATTCTAGGGCCTCCATTCCAGTTTTTTTTATTTCTTATTATTAGTGGATCCCATCATGGGCTTGTACATCCATGAGTTTGAGGTTGGTGGTTACGTATCTACATAATGTTGGTAAACTATATTTCTATAGTTTTTGATAAAAAAATTTATTACATGAAATAGATTTATAGATTAATTTGATTTATGTGTGTGGAAATGATTTTTCATAAAATATGGTTTTCCCATGGGTTTGAAAAAATTAAAATGATTTTTCAAAGTATTTTGAAATGGTTTTTAAAACATGGTTTGAAAGTAATGGTTTGGAAAATAGAGAACATGGGAAGCCTTGGGTACTTAGGTGGAAGGTTAGTAATATGCCTCTTCTATTGATACTATCGGGGGGTATGATCATGGGGCCTTCCTATGCTCCCTAGGCCTTTTATTCGATGGACTTGATAGACTTTTGGAAGGTTCACTTTCTAGGTTTTTCTTATGTTTCCAAGATTTGAGGCATATATCTAGGGGATTTATGTGCATGATTGTCAATGTTGGTGGTATGAGTGTCCTAGATATCTTAACCTAGTGTGATCCTTGGCATGATGTTACCTATTCTTTTGGCCAATTTGAGTTATTTTTTCTTATGCTATTTCTATTTCACTGCCATATATTTGATATGATATGAGATACATGTTTTTTTTTGTTTTTTTATATGTCTACTTTGATATATAGATATGAAAGGATTTAAACCTGATTTACCTATTTTATTTTGAAATGTGGAAAAAGAGGGATTTAAAATGTTTTTCGATTCTTTTTTAACTATAAATTTTATATTATGCCTTGTTTTCATTAATATTGAGCATGCTCGGATTATTTGTTCAGAGATTTGATGTGGAACACTTGGGTGGGACCCTACTAATCCTATTAGATCACACTCTTCACACCCCCTTTGGTTGTGTGTATACCTTTGCATGTCTTTTAATTTATAGAAAGTAAATTATCTAAAATTAGGTAGAAATGTTTTCCATCCACTAAGTTGGGTAGATAGTGGTGATATGGTGGGAGTCTATCACATGGAGTAGTTGGTTTTCCTTTTTCGGTAGTCCTTTGTGGTTGGACCTATATTTAGAGATTGTTGTTACTCTTGAGTTGTCATATTTTTGCAGTTTTCTTTTAGTTAAGGCATATATTTAACTTTTCCTTTTTTTCTCTATTTTATATATATGTACCATTTTGTTTCTTTGGGTTGGGTGAAATCATTCCCTCTATTTTTCTTGATTCACAGGTACTATTTTCCATCCCATGGTGATCGGGAACACTCTTCGGGTATGTGAAATTTTGATTCAGGTACCATTTTGAGATGGTATTCAGGTTGGCTTCTTCGGAGTTTGGTATCAAAGGGAAGGTTTCTCCCCAAGAGTCCTTGTCTTGGGATGTTTCCTAGATTGAATATAGGATTGTTGGAACTTGAGAGGTAGGTAGTAGTGAGTTCTTGGATAAGTCTTTCTATGATGATACTCAGGTTTCCATGGGATTTTGGGATGTGTGTATCATGTTTTTAGTTCATGAATTTAATATCAATATTTCTTTTGGATGTTTTGTTTAAAATAATATTATTAGTTTGTGTGATAGTTCATTATATTTTTTTTATATGGAAGTATTCTTATGATATGCGCTCTTCTCATTTCATAAGAGGGTGCAGCTGATGCTCCTCAAGGGAATCCTCTAATAGAGCATAATTTTATTGATGCAGTCATGCGGGCAGTTCATGTTGTCTACAAGAATGTACCATAAGATCATAATGTAGTTTTTAAGGTAAATATATAATATGGGAGAGATAGGTATTATTCACATGAGTTCTTGCATGATAATTCATTCTCCTTTAAGGTTAAAAATAAACCTCAACGGGTGGAGGACTGGCCTGACAAGATCGATTATATTTTCATCTTCCTAGATACACCTAAGAGTATCAAGATAAAGTGCACAAAATTCAAACTTGAAGATCCCAGTAAATATGGTGGTATTTCATTGTACAAGAATATAATCATGTTGTTTTATATTGAAAGGTTTTCAAGACTCTCTTCTTCCAATAGTTTTATCTTAATTCACTGATGATGGGGAAGTTTATTTAGTTCCTCTCTTTACAAAAGGGAGTGATTTTGGTGTCAGAATACACCAATTGGTTTTTTAAGATAGTTATTTTTGAACGAAAGGTAATAAATATGACTAGCTAAAAGATTATAAGATCCCTTAGGGTTTTCAATCTGATATCATATTGTAGGTATTTATGCTGAAACTTTTGGCCTATGTAGAGACAATAGATAGAGTTATGATGATAGTGATGAATATGGAAGGAAAGGTTGGATATTATTCCCATTATATTCCACCTAGTGGTAGATTCAGTGATACACAATAGAAGAAGAGGAAGTGGAAAGATCATTGTAGGAGTGGTGGAGAAGCTTCTCAGCATCAAGCCTCCTCATCGCCATCTATTACAGCTAGAATTATGCCCCTAACATTCTATTAGTGTAGAAATGAAAGAAACGTGATAAATTCTTATCCTTTACCTATAAGTATTTGTAATAGTTATATGAATTATGTTCATATGTAACATTTCTATCAGCCTCTGTGTACTCCTCAATTTGTTCAAGGATCTTCAGCTCCAAAGGATACTACAGTGTAGTCAGATGCATCAAATAATACAAGGCTCTATCCATAGTCTATATGAGTGAAGAACCTTCATATAGTATATGATTTTTAGGTAGAGGTATAATCTAGGCCATAAATAGTGATAGGTACCATCTTTATTTCATCCTCAATAGTGATTACTTTATTTGATATTAGTGATTCCTAATTGATTGTATATATCCATTTTTTTATTTTATTAAACTTCCAATAGAGCTTATTTAATTTGTTTTAGAGTTAGATAAACCTATTTGTAAGAGGAATGAGAAGGGGTTTCAGTGTCCTTCTTGTGAGATATCAATAGATGATGCAGAGTTGTTCTGGGATTTTTATGTTCTATTCTAGATTTGGTTAATGTCATCATTGAGGTGGATTGGATTATTTCTTACAGTTCTGGTGTTAATTATTATCATTAGAACATATTTTTTATTTTTGTTTATTAGAGCGCACTGATATTTTAGGGATAATGGTATCATGGGTCTAGATATAAAAAACCGCCTAAAGATGAACAGTTTGTTCTCTACTGTAGTAGCTAAGTGCAATTACATTTATTGATCTTCCTGTTGTTCAATAATTTCATGATTATTTCCTATAATAATTTTCTAGACTTTCTATAGAGAGGGAGTTAGAGTATAAAATTTACCTGGTTCTAGGTATGCATATGGTTTCAATACCTTCTTATTGTATAAAACCAGCAGAGCTGAAAGATCTCAAGTTCTAATTTGATGACCCGATGGTGAATGGTTTTATTTAACCTAGTGTTTCTTCTTAGGTAGCCATAATTCTCTTTTCTAAGAAGGAAGATGGCTCACTCTAATTATACCTGGATTATTAGAAGATAGACTTGTTAATAGTTAAGAAACATTATCCTTTTCCTTGTGCTGATTGTTTTTTTGATCAGTTTAAGGAGAGAAATTGGTTTTAAAATATTTATATTTGGTCAGGTTATCATCAGATCAAGATTTGAGATTCTGATATACTAAATACAAATTTTAAGATCAGGTATGGTCATTACAAATATCTTAAGATTTTTTTTGGTTTAACTAATTCTCTTTTAATTTTTATGGATTTTATAATGAAATATTCCATCAATATCTCAACATATTTTCGGTTGTCTCCATGGATGATATTTTCATTTACTCGAGATCCTAGAACAATCACAAGAATCATACGAGTTTGGTTTTGGAAATTCTAAGGATTCTCTATTTGTATATAAATCTCTTGAAATTCACTTTTGGGATTCAAGAAGTGAAGTAATTGGGGTATGTGATTTATGATCATGACTTATCAATTGATTTTGAGAAGGTACATACTATTTTTTCATGGAAAGAACTATGTAATGTCTTTGAGATTCAGAGATTCAAAGGTATTTCTAGATATTATTGATGGTTTTTCAAGGATTTCTCTAAGTCAAAATCACCTTTGAATACTCTTACTAAGAAAGGAGTGAAATTCTTATGGGATGAAAAATGATATTCTTCTTTTGAAGATAAGAAATGACTTCTGATATCGGCTCATATTCTTATTCTACCTGATCTTGGTAATGGGTATTTGGATTTCTATGATGCTTCTAGAACTATCTTGGGTTGTATTCTTATGTTGAATGATTATTTTGTGTTTTATGGTTCATTTCATCTTCTATCACAAGAGAATAATTTCCCCACACATGATTTAGATATTTCCATTATTATTCATGTGCTTTAGTGTTGGTGGTACTATATTTTTGGGGACAGGTTCATAGTCATTTCTTACCATAAAATATTGAGATATATATTTTCTTAGAAAGACCTGAATTTCATACAAATGTGGTGGATGGAATACCTTCATACTTTAAACTATGATATTTTCTATGCCCTGGGTAAGGGGAATGTCATTGTAGATGCTCTTGGTAAGAAAGTGTCATCGCAAGCTATTTTGGAATCAAATGAAGTGTGGAACCTTATGGGACTCTTTGATAAGTTTTTCATAGATGATCTTGAGGATAATTTTGGTATAGTTCTGACCATTTTTTAGTTGTAATCATATCTCCTCGGTTCTATTCTACAAATTCAGTAGTAGGATAATGATTTCAGTGTAATTCGAGAAAACTGTTATGGTGGGTAGATAACTTCTAGTTGTTCTCTCTCTTCAAATAGTATACTCTGTTTTAAGAATCATATTGTTATCCTAGAATCAGTGAGAAACTCAATTTGGTTTGATTATAATGGTTATTCATAGTTCATTCATTCAATAACTATGAAGATGTATTATGACATGAGATAGTGATTTTGGAATCTAGGTATGAATAGTGGCATTGCGGATTATTAGACATTCTATTACATTTCCAACAGATAAATTAAAAGCATCTAAAACCTTCTAGTTTAATTTATCCACTTATATCACCAGTTTAGAAATTTTATGAGGTATCCATGGAATTTTTTGTGGGATTAGCCTAGACTCACTAGGGGAGGAATGCTATTTGGGTGGTGATTGATTGGTCGGCAAGGTCAGCTCATTTTATTCTGATCATGGACACCACTGAAGTTAAATATTTGGGTAAGATTTATGTGAATGATATTATGAGGTTACATGGGGTTAATTATGCTATTGTTTCATATAAGGATATTTTGTTTTCATTTATGTTCTAGAGGAGTCTCTATGAGTTTATGGGGACTCATATATAGATGAGTAAATCTTACCTTCCACATATAGAAAAATAGATGGAGCATTCTATTCTAATCATAGAGGATATGCTCTGTGTATGTGTCTTGGATTTAGTAGATCTTGGGATATCCATCTGGGACTCGTTGAGTTTTCTTATAACAATAGTTATCATTCATCAGTAAAAATTGCTCCTTTTTAGGCTTTGTATGGTCACCTATGTAGGTCACCTATTTGTGGGGAAAAGGTGGGTAAATATTATTTGGTGGGATGGATTCTAGTTCAGGATACATATGAAATCAGTCAAGATATATGTTGGAATCTAGTTATAGATCAGATTTTGTATAAATATTATGTAGATAAATGGAATCATCCACTGTATTTTTCCATAGGTGATCGGCATAGATCGTATTATCATGGAACTTAAGAGAATGAGTCATCAATGAGTGATAAGTGTACTCACCACTTTACTAGACTTCATTCTTCAATATGACTTTGTGAGGATGGAGAGTCTTATGATGGGGATTTTTTAATATCATGTTACCTACTTTCAATTATTTTACATCTCTTTGCTTTTTTACTCTTTAATTAGGTGTGTCTTTTTACTCCCAAGGATGGGGAATATTTTTGGATAAAAATAACCTAATTTTAGGGGATATATGCTAGTTTGAATTAATATATTTCAAGTATAAATATGTTAATGGATTTGTGGGGTTCTCCCAAAGTTCAGAGGATTCCCAAGGTGTTTTTTGGTTTCATGTGAGAATAATTAGTTTTCACTATCTTTAGGAAATTTACACAATGTGTAATGGGAGTACACAACGTGTATTGGTTGTCAGGATCATTTCATGAGTTGAGTATATAGTTTGAAAGAATTAATTTCATGTAATATTTACACATCATTTAATGTCAAAAACCAGTTTTCAATAAAAATGTGATGGGTTTTTTGGAATATGTGATCCCAGAGGATTGTATAATATGAAAAGGGGTTACATTCCATTTAAAAGTCACATAAAGGGATTTTAGGGTGTTGTGCGAGGGATGTGTTTTTTCATTCCTTGTGAAGCTGCCTTCCTCTTAACCTAGGGCTCTTCTTTAGTGATTTTGGGAGACTCCATTTAATTCAGATTGATTCACTTGGTGATTGATCCCCATTTTGGTTGGGTTTCATCTCTCCAGGTGTGTAATACTTTCTTTTTCTTTAATTCATTTGATCTAGGTAGTTTCATTGCATTGTGCTATTGGTTTTGTGGATCTTTGGTGATGTTTCCTTTTTTCTCTTCTAGATTCATTCTTCGATCTGGTTCTAGGGGTATCTCTTTTATTGTTTATAGTGGGGAAGGTGTGTGTTCTTTTATTTATCTGTAATCTATCCTCTTTTTTAACCCTTTTTGAAGAATTGGATCAGTTCTAAGATGTATATATTGTTTCTAGGGGATAAATTTTTGTTTTTCATTCTTCTTGTTGGTGGATCCCATTTAGGGTGTGTGCGTCCCTAATTTTTAGGTAGGTTCTTTCATCTCTAGCTTTTATTAGTAAATTTAATTTCTCTGGTTTTTTATAAAAAAATTATTAAATGATATGTGATGATAGATTGATTTTATTTTTTTGGATAGAAATGATTTTTTATAAAAGATGGTTTTCCCTTGGTTTGGATAAATGAAAATGGTTTTTCAAAGCATTGTGAAATCGTTTTTATTGCATGGTTTGAATATAATGGTTTGGAAAATATATCACATGGAAAGACTTGGGTACTTAGGTAGACTGTTATTAATATTCCGCATCCGTTCATGTTGTCGGGGGGTTTCTAATGAGGTTTATCTTTATTCTCTTGGCATGTTGGTAAAAGGACTTGATAGACTTGTTGGGAGTTTCACTTTCAGGGGTGTTATTATTTTCCTATATTTGATGAATTTATTCGGGGTATCATTTTTCATGATTTTATATGTTTGGGGTATGAGTGTTTTAGCTATACAGACCTATTTTGATCCTTGGAGTGATGTTACTAGTGATTTTGGCCGATTCAGGCTATTTTAGATTGTGTTATTTCTGTTGTACTACCCTAAACATGATATGGTATGAGATGCATAATTTTTTTTTGATATATATACTTTGATATATGGATATGAAATTATTTGAAAATGATTTACCTGATTTATTTTGAAGTGTGGAAAAAGTGGAAATTAAAATATATTACCATGATTTTGTTATAAAAACTCTAAACTATATATCATGACTTATTTTATTTAAAGTTGATCATGATCAAATTATTTATTTAGATAATTGACAAGGAACACCTAGTTGGGATCCTAATAATCCTGTTAGGTTACACCCTGCGCACCCCTTTGGTGGTTTGTAGACCTTTTTATGTCTTTTGATGTAGGAAAATGTAAGGCGCCGTAGTGAGTCGATGAGGTTTTCTTTCAACTTAGTTGGGTAGCTGATGGTGAGATGGTGGGATTCTACCCTCACTATCACATAGAGTTGTTGGTTTTCTTATTTTGTTAGTCCTTTGTGGTTGGATCTGTACTTGAGGATTGTTTCTACTCTTGAGTTTTTTGATTTTTTCTATTTGTTTTAAGTTATGGAATATATTTATCTTTTTCATTGTTTTCTCTTTTATATATATATGTGTTGTGTTTTTTCTTCTGGTTGGGAAAAATTTTCCCCTTTGTTTGTTGTTGATGCTCAGGTGCTAGTCCCCAACCCATGGGGATCGGGGATTCCATTTGGGTATGTGGAAATTCGGGTTGGGTACTAGTTTTAGAGCGTATTTGGGTTAGGTTCATCACATATGTGGTATAAATTAAATGAAAATATTATAATTTAATTTTGTCCTTCGTAATTTGGGTTAAATATTCTCCTTTTTTCTTCTCTTTTGATAAATAGTCACTTACATAATTTTTTAATTTTTTGGGATATAACATGTTTTTTTCACTTATTAGTTGAGTGTAAATCTTCCAAAACTAAACCATCCCATATATAAGGCATCCTCTAATACTAATTATAATAGTCAAGGCATAAAAATAGGATAGGGTTAGATGACTCTCATAATATCATTTCACCCTTTATGCCATTGATTTTTCATTGACACACTCAGGGCCTAATCATCTTAGAAATTTCAAATGGGATCATAATGTCACATTTTACTCCAATTTTAAAGGAATTATTTGACTATATTTTAAGTTGAATATCCATGTTTTTATTACCCTATAGTGAAAAATACAATTATTTTCAAGTTAAAATTATATCATATGTATATAAGATTATGATCCCATGAAGTCTTTACTTTTAAACTTTGCTAACCAAGTTCACATATAGAAAAATGATTTTTCACCAATATAACTAATGAAAATAACTCTAAAGTGTTATTTTATATCAATGTATACACCTCACACCTCAAAATTTGGTTTTTAATCAAAATTAGAAATGATTAGTTTCAAGGGATTTCAATTATGACATATATTTATACTCAAATAAAAGAGGTGGGGTAAATAGAATGCCCCCTTCATTTAAATATTTTCTTATGTGGTGTGTGCTTCTTTATTTCTATTAAATAAAAATTTTTCTTATCCATATTATAAAATAAAAGTAAAAAATTAAGTGGTTGGAATTTCATTTATTTGAAACTAATAAATATAAGTAAATAATATTGGTTACCTCCCAACAGTTCTTGTTTTATAGTCATCAGACTAAATCTTCAACTCCTCATTATTTAGCTAGTAGTGTGGTGGATTTATTCAGTTTTTCTTTTTTAGAGTATAGATTGAGCCTCTATATATTGATTATTAATGGATCTTATTATTCTCTAATAATATTAAAAAAATCCATTAGGATTCACTTAATCAACTTTGAATGGTCTAAACCATTAGGACATAAGGTTCCCTGTAAATAGATTCATTCTTGAATTGAATAGAAGGAAAAAAATTTCATCCCTGAATATCATCATTGGAATCATATTTTAATGGAACTTTTTTCATTTTCTTTCACAATATTAGAATTCTCATAGGATTATCTACTTAAATATTATAACCAAATAAATTAAATATCCTCTTCTCTACATCACAAATATAATTCATATTAACAACCTTCACAACCCAAAATGTCACGTGGTCAATCTCTATAAGAAGATGGATTTTTTCCAAACAAAATATATATGTAGACATTACAATATTATTTTTACAAGTAGTTATATATTCCAAAAGATAATCCCCAAAATTATACCTCCAATCATTCCAAGATCAACTCGCTATCTTTTCCAAATTCCTTTCAAATCCTTATTGCTCATCTCAGACTAGCCACTTATTTTTGGGTGGTACATAGTTCCGTTTTTTTTCATCCATACATCTCTATAAGTATTTTGAATTGAATATTTTGGAATTTTTATCTATTATCATTGATGATGGATCGAGGAACTCAAAATATATAGAATATATTTCTCCACACAAATTTAAACACAAAATACCTCAAGTTATCTGGTAAAAAATGGCTTCAATCTATTTTGAAACATACCATACGACAAGAAAATATATTTATTCCCATGATATTTTTGTAATGGTCCTATAAATTTTATATCCTAAACATAAAAAATATTAAACTTAATGTATACCAATTTGAGGCATCCATTCCATTCTCCCTATACTTCCTGTATTTTGACATCTATCTCAATTTTGAAAACATTTACTGTTATATTTGAAAATGGTAGTCCAGTAAATTCCAAATTAAAATAAATTTTTCATATTTTTCATATATATATGGAGTCTACCACATTGAATAGTGTATAATTGGGTTATAATTGATGGTATTTCTTCTTCTTAAACACTCCTTCCCAAAATTCATTTGACTCATTTTTTATAAAGATATGGATCTTCCCACATGTAATACTTCATATCAGCCTCAAACCTATTATTTTCATTTCATTTCATCAAATTTGTATTCTTACCAATAACAATTAAAATAGAAAATTTTTAATGTTAGGGCATGCCTTTAGTTGTTAAAGAACACATTTTCTCATTTGTGAATTCTCAATTGATAAGACAAGTGGGATATTACCTTATTTATTTATGTCTAGAAAGGTGATTTTTCACTTGATTCTATACCCTTTTCTTTTATTTAATTTAAAGATCAAATTATTTTCAGTGAAACACCAATTTAATAAATATTTTATTAGTTTAATTATTTGATAGAAATCTTTTTAAATAGGAATGGTCTATAATAAATCACCTTCATACTAATGAGATATCTCATGAATTACTCATAACATACAACACTACAACAATTTCAATTAATATTATGGAATAATTGAGTTTAAATCCATTCAAAATGTTTTTAGTATATTTTATGAAAAACTACTCCATTTCACTTTTAAACCTCCCACAAAAAATTACTCGCATCACACATGATTATAAATGGTTGCATGAAATTGAGTTATGTGATTATAGGTTTTGAAGTAAACTCCTTATTAAATATATTTAATGATTCCAAGTATTGTAATTAAATTTTAATTTAACTTTCTTTCCCAAAATTGTGAGTAAATATATTACAATCCTTGAGAAATCCTTAATAAACCATCTTTAAAACCTATCATTTCCAGGGAATATCCTTACAACCTTAACATAATTTGGTGGAGGAAATGACTATGTAACTTCAATTTTTTACTTATTCACTTATATTCCTTCACTTGATAATATTTGGCCAAGGAAAATTTCTTCTCCAACTTTGAATTGGTAATTATACCAATTTATTACCAATAATTTTTCCTCACATCTATCAAGAAGCTTTGATATTTTTTCAAATCAATCTTCACATATAATTCCATTGAAAAAAAATTCATCCATGAAAACTTCAATTATCTTTTCAATTATATATGAGAATATAGACATCATACATATCTAAAATTTTTTAATTTTCCCTCTCATCCCACATGGTACTCTTATGCATGAAAATGTTCTATGGGAATATGTGAATGTGGTTTATCTTAGTTAGAAGGAAATATATACACTTAGTTGTATCCTGAATATCCATCTAGAAAGAAGAAAATGAGAGTTCCTTACAATCCTCTCCAACATTTCATCAATTAATAGAAAAGAAAAATGATCTTTCCTTGTAGATTTATTGATCATCTTGTAGCCTATAAAAATACTTTAAACTATCACATGTCTTGTAGAAATATTATCATTCTTCTCATTAGTTATAACAATCATACCTCTATTTTTTAAATAAGTTTATAGGAATCACCCATGGACTATCAAAACATGGATAAATTGTCCCACCATTAATAAATTTAATTATCTCTGCCTTTAGAACTTCTTGTATTTAGGTATTAAGTCTTTTTAAGAAATTAATTGTTGGATTTTCCTCATCCTACATGAGGATTCTATGCAAGAAAATTATTGATATTATTTCCTTTATATTAGATATAGTCAAGGAAATAGTTGTTTATTTCCTTCTTAATACTTCAACTTGCTTCTCCTCTTGTTAAGATTTCAATTTAGCTAAAACAATAATAGGTGGTGTCTATTTTTCTCCAAAATAAGTATTCTTAAGATTAAAAATAAAAACATTTAGTTGTACACTAGGTGGATTATTTATATTTGGTTTATTGGTAAGTCTCTAATTATCCATTTCCTCTTTTAATTCTTCAACATCATCAAATTACAATCTCTGTTCACTATTAATCTAGATTCCTCAAGGTTCATAGTTGTGCATTCCTTGTTTTCAATAAATTCCTACAACTCATCATGTTCATTCTTAGGTTGAAATTTTTCACTTAGTTGTCACCTCCAGCTCAATAATATCCACACAAAATAGTTATCTAACACATATGTATTCTTCATGGGTTGGAATACATTTAATATATTCTTTTTATTTAATCACTTGAAAAGTTTTTTCCTTGAAACACACCAATAAAGGCTCATCCAATTTCTATTAATGGACTTCCCAGTATAATAGGTACTTCTTTATCACATTACATTTATAAAACCAACAAGACATATAGAAGTATATTTTGGGTGAAAAACCACCTTTGTATACTTTTTTAAAAATCATAGTACAGTTGATATGAGTTTATCTAACTTGAATTTTTTTATTCAAGTTTTTTATATGATTATTTAATGTCTATTATTTTAATAACAGATGAACATATCCAAACTAATAATGTTTGAGTTAATTGATAGATGCACTAATGTATATTAAATGGACACATTAGCACTATGATGTAATTAAAAAAGTCAGAAAATAAAAATTGCTGATACATACATTGGATGATGGAAGGATGCATATAATTTTATTTAATAGAGCCTAAAGAACTGGAAATCTAACTATTGGAGTTTATTTCAAAAATTTATATAAATTTAAACCAAGGTTTTATGGAACATAAGATACTAAACATAATAATTACACTACTATGATGCTTTTTTGCATCATCTCTATTTCTCTTGAGTGTTTCTTCTTATAGTTTATTTTAACATGCACTAAGATATTTTTTTGAGGTGTTCATTATAATAAAAATAGTCTTTTAGTTTTAAATTTTCTTTGTCCAATCCTTCATGATTGAAGAGATTATAGGGTGTGGTATTTGGATTGTCTAGTTTTTTTATTGATGGGTTATATGGATAAGAAGACATGTCCATTCTAATAGGGTTACAATTAATAAAGATCATGGTGCATGATCCTACCTATATCCAATCAATTTGATCAAGGAATTCTAGGGATTGGACAAAAAATATTATTTGACAGGTTTATAGTTGAAGATGTTCCAAGATTTTAACTAAGACACCTTGGACCGATTTTGTATATCCTTCTAGAACATTAGATAGAATCAAATTGTTCAAGTGTATTATAAGGATATTTTAAAATACTATCTTTTAAGGGTTTTTGAGTTGTTACACAATACTCTTAGATTTTTTTTCACATAACATTTTATTTTAAATTTTCAATGGACTTATTATTTTGGTTAGAAAATAGTCTAATAATAGATAGTTTTATTTCTATTAATTTTATATTATATAATCTAATATATTATAAATTTATTAGTAATAATATTACCTAGTCAACTTAATGTTTTAACCAGGTGAAAACTTTATAGTGATTTTTAGACTAAAATTCACCCTCACCCCTCTTCTAGTTCCATAACAAAGGACCTTTTTAGAGAGACACCTGGTATCAAAGAATGTATCTTGACAATAGATCTTAAATATACTTTTGAAATATTATCTTAATTGTTTATTATCTATTTCATTTATTATAACATAAAATATTTTTATTATACTAACATGTATAACAAGAATGATATTTTGTTTAGATATGTAAATTTTATTTATATTGTAAACATAAAAAATTTAAATCCTAACAGAACACCTTTTTTAATGATAGAGACTATGAGTGTTGAGGAGATTATATATATGTTTGTGATGTCTATTGGGGTATAAAATTATACAATTCTCATCAAAAATTATAAAATTCTTGAATAATATAATTTTGGATTTACTAGAGATAAACAAGTAGAATTTCAACTCCACTTCCATGTGATAAATAATTTAATGTGTTCAATTTAGAAGAATATCTATAGTCAGGTATCTTATTTTTAAATTTTTAATAGTATTTGAAAAATGATATAATCCACACACTTCATAAGTTCATAAGTTCTTGTGAAAAAAAGAGTTATTATTAGAGCTAAATATGAAAATTTTATTTATTACCTATTGAAACCATTGCTCTGATGCATTAATGGTTTATGACTATTGTATATAGTCTGCATTCAATTGGATAAATAAGATTTTAGATGAATATCTTGTTGATAAAATTATTTTTATATCAAAGGATTAAGAATGTAAGTGGATAGTGATTGATAATATTAATCATATCATAAACCTCCATCTTGATGAATTAATTGGAACTTTAATGGAATATGTAAATCTATTGAAGAGTGATGAAGAAAAAGATAAAAAGAATAATAGATATATGAAATTGAATAAATTAGATTATATATAGTTGAATTTGAATATACTTATCAGAATATTTTCAAGAGATATATAGGTTTTAAGGTTGATGTTGATTAAAATAAATATAACCTTGTGAAATTTATAGATCAATTAGTTTAAGTGAGGAATTATAATGGTAAAATTAGGTTATATTTTGATAAATTGAAAATTAAATTTGACAAGTTAAATTTTTAGAAAAAGGTAATGGCTTTCTCTTTTATGGAAGATAAGAATGAAGTATTTAAACATAAATCTAAAGTTGAAATCCTAAAAACATTATTAACCAACTTTACCATAAGAAGAGAGTCCTTTGTAAATATCTAAAAATTTCTCAGACCTAAGAGGATCACTTCAAGACATGGACATAAATATACTATAATATGACATCACCAAAAAAACTAATTTTTTCAAGAATGTTCCCTTTTTTTCAAACTTCCAAAGAGGTATGCATTAAAAAATATGGTGTTCTATAGACAAGGTTCAATCCTTATGAAAACATTGAACATATATTTCAAATTATCTTGAGGTCACCAAACATCAAAGACTAAGAAATTTCGAGGATCCAAAGGTTATTTTTTCAATACATCCAAACCTAAAAAAGTCTAAATTCCTCAAACTTAAATTCAAAGTGATGAAGTCATTGCTTACCAGTATCTGAAATATTATATATAGTTCCTAGTAATTTTTTATTTTTAATTATAAATTTCATTATTTATATATGATTTTTTATTTCTATATGGTTTTAAATGTTTTAAATATTTTGTTTTAAATTTTAATTCTATTTTTAAGTTGAAGTTTCTTTAAATAACCTTCAAAAATATTTTAACTTTTATTTATTGTTAAATTAAATGTAAGATATTAATGATACTTCTGAATTAATTCTGGAACTATCTTATATAGAAGAATATATAACCATCAAGATGGAAGATAACTTCAAGGAGGTTCAAAAATTTTATTATTAACTAATGAAATTTATATAATAGTTATATATATTACTTTTCATAATTTCATTACTTTTGATACTTTTTGAATTTACTTTAATAAATTAACTTCATTGAAAAGTAGACAGTTTTATTATAGAAATTAAAAAATATTATTTAAAAATTTGTTTGGTGTTATCACTTTTTTCATGAAGTATTATATACTATTGGATAAGATTAGATCAATGATATTCATGAATGCCTATAAATAAAGGTGTGGACCCTATGTTACTTATCATAATTTATTCGAGAGTTTTTCTTATTTGAGATTTTATCATCCAAAAAATTATCTTCTTTTTCTGATTTATAATGTCATCATATAAATATATTTATTATAAAGAAATCATTATAGAGAAATTGATTTACCGTGATTGTTTTTGAAAAAACATGAATATTTGTTAAATAAGGAAATTATATTCCATATATGGGAGTCTTTGGCTCTTCCAAGTGAAGTCAAAAATTGTATAATCCATATATCTTATGTCATTTATATGGAACTGTTGTTTTTTATAACACAGGTAGTGTAAATAAAATGAAGTTCAATTTTTAAAGAATACTTTTATAACATCTCTGAAAGATTTTGTGGATGTTATGAAGAATTAATGGGAAGGATAAATCATTTTCATCTCAAAAAATCTTCTAAATATTTATATTTATTTCAAAAATATTATTTTTGTGGAGAGCCTCCACTGGGTAAATGAAAAATTTCATAAGATGACTCACCTACACCTAGAAATAAGAATTATATTTCAATGGGTTTATGTTTTTATCATTCAAAGGAAAGGATTATGTGAATCTTTAAATATTTAATACCTTTATGTTCTTTAGTATCAAGATGGAATGATAAAGTTCAACATTTTTATGTTTATATTGGAATATATTGAAAAAAATTCCAGTAGAATGTTAGAGATTAAGATGTTTCCTTACTATTAGACATTAAATAGTATGCTAGAGAAGCGTTTTATGAATTAAGGAGTGGAGGATTTTGGAATTTATCAAATATTAAGGAAATCCCCTTTGAACCCTAATACCATCTCCCAAATGATTTTGGTTTATCACCTATATGTGTATAAATTAATAAAAAAATTAATAAAATTTATCCATTTAGTAGATATCCAACCATAAAAGGAGAATCATGAGATATTTTTTGTGGATAAGTGAACAAAAACAAAAAATTAAAAGAGAAAAATTGTTAGGAGTAATTCCAATTGATAATTCTTCGG
The DNA here is from genome assembly GCA_963277665.1 of Viscum album. Taxonomy (NCBI): domain Eukaryota; kingdom Viridiplantae; phylum Streptophyta; class Magnoliopsida; order Santalales; family Viscaceae; genus Viscum; species Viscum album. The sequence continues at coordinate 95,100,894 of OY728142.1, read as the reverse complement.
CTGAAAAAAATAGTAAAGCATCAAAAGATACTCCATTAAAATCCAGGTAGTATAAAAATATTAGAATATTTTTTTGAGAGAAATAATGGATAAATAATTTTGAAAACTTGTTGAAAAGTATATTGATTCTTGTAAAGTGAAGGTAAAAGAAATAAGAAAAAGAAAATGGGAGATGAAATTAAAAAATATATATTTCATCTTATGAAAGGTAAAATTTTAGTACTTTATAGAAAAGGATGTTAATCATATGGTGGATTACATGAAGAAGAAATATTATTTAAATATTAAGGAGTCTCAATTTGTTTTATGTCCTACTATAATTAGGGAATCTATTAGAGAAGTTCAATCGATGCCAAAAATAAGGTTCAAACTCTAATAAGATAAATATGGGAAGAAGAATAAAATTTTAATAAAAGATAAAAAGGAGACCACTTCTATTTTTGGATCATATATAACACCCACCATAGATATTATCAATAATTTGGAAGAAGTTGAAACTATGATTCAAGGAACTCCACCACCAACACCTCTATATATAAATTATTCAACATCTATTAAGTGTTCATAATCTTTCCTCAAGTGTTTCTAAATATGGTACTTTATAAAAAGAAGAGTTATAGAATAAATATGATTCCAATTATTCTGAGGAATCAAATAAAACTTCCATAGAAGATGTTTTTGGTCATAAAGAGTAAATATAACCTCTAGATATTGAAAAAAATAAATCAAATAGAACTATATAAAATAGAATTGATTTTGGGAGATTGGAAGAAGGTAAATATTCACACTACATCGACATCTTAAATAGTTATCTAGTAGAGGATGAGAAATCAGACAATGTGACTAAAGATAAAGATATTTCATCATAATCATAATAAAGTCCATCATAATAGATTTATACTTAGGATATTTCAAGAAGAGAAATAATGGAAAAGAGGTAAGTAAAAATAAATGAAAATATAATTAGAATTTATATTATTAAATCAGTTCTACCTCATATGGATTTAAAGTTAACTAATCTTCAATATATTTTAGTCGATGTTCAATTTTCACATGCATTACTAAAAATACTTAATCAAAAATCTAAAATGAAATCAAATTTTGTCAATATGAATGAAATATGTCAGTTCCACTTCAAAAACATTAATAATACAGAGATATATGTGAAATCTTAGAATGATAAAATCCAAAACATCTAAAAATTAAATTTTGGGATTATAAAGGGTCTTGATCAATCTCTTATTCAAGTTATTCATCAGGATAAATAGTTAAAGGAAAAAAATTGGAAGATAATATAATAAAATTAACAAAATATAGAGGATTAAGAGAAGAAGTTTAAAGATTGGGAATAGATATTTACTAGATAAAATAAATATTATGATGATTTGAGGGAATAATTAAATAATTAAAAATTCCCATCATAAAGAATTGAGAAGAGGATGAGAAGGATGAAAAAATATGAATACTAAAACACATTAAAAAGAATAAATTCCAAATTTATTTTTCCCATTTCTATGATATTTGTTTAAAGTTAATGTTGGATGTTTTTATTAACAATTTAATTATAGATAGATGAATCATTTTTATATGATTTTATTTTTTCAAACTATCCTACATGTTCCTGAGAAGTATTTTTTGTTTAATTATTGAGATAGAGGGAGATTTACCATACTTTACTGAATTAGATGTTAAACCCAAAATAAGTGTATCATAAAATAAGATAGAATTTTTTTCGATTTATAATCTATTTTATACTTATTTTTCCATTTATAAAATTAATAAGGAGGAAATATAGAATAATGGGAAAGAGATTTTAAAATTAATCAAAATAATAAAGGCATAAATCAAAGTATTAATGGGGAGAAGTTTAAAAAAATATAATAAAATTAATTTTGTTTTATCAGACATTTTATTTATTATTTATATTAACCTATTTTACCTAAAGATTAATTTTTTCCCATTTATTTTGGATTTATTTTTCAAAATCACAAAATGTGGGAAGTTTTGGGATGGTAAGTTTTCCTTTTCTTGTTTAAAGGGGAGAATTTTTTATGCTAAATCTTAAATGTGGATAAAATTAATCTATAAAATTTTTCTATCATGAGACATATGGATTTTTCTTTTAAAACTACATTCAAACTTACTTATTTCTTTATTTTCTTATAATCATCAAAAAGGGTGATATTTTCTGGTCAAAGTGAACTTTTTTATCTTTTGTTTGGAAAATTTTATCTAACTTTAATTTTTTTTATGTTTTTTTGTTTTAGATTTAATGTTTTTTATTTAAATCGTTGATGAACCTCTTTAAACTAACTATATTTCAGTTCATTGAGAGATACACTAAATTATTTTTGACCTCAACTGTTTTGATAATCTCAATTATGTTTCAATATGCTTTGATAATACCAAATAATGTTTAACTTTATAATGATTATTCATTCAATCTATGACATCATATTATTAAGTTGATAAAATATCAAAATGATTATTGTAATATGTTAATTAATGTTAATTAATGTTTATCTATGTTTATAAATTCTTTGAAATAATTCTAACTCAATCTGGATATGTTTTTCATAGAACAGATAAGTTTTAATCTTATGAGTCACTGATATAAACAGGTACTGATAAGGCTAAGTATGCCGGTACAGATTTCTACCAATATGCACAAGCTGACGAATACAGACCTACCAGTACATAGTCTACCAATAATTAAAGGTCACTGATGGACCAAGCTTCTTATGACACAAGTTCACCGGTACATAGTTACCGATACAAGCTACCAAATAGACAGACAGACAACTACTGATATGAAGTCCACCGATACAACTACAAAGTCTACCGATATCAAAGTCTACTGATACAAACAAACACTACTGGTATGAAGTATACTAATATACCAAGAGAGCCACTGCTACATGCAGCTACCAATATAAATGAGTTACTGATAGAAGAGCCATCGATATAAAAATGCCACCAGTACAAAAGATCTACTGATAGAAGGAGCTACAGATAGAAGGAGTTATCGATTCAAGTGAGATACTAATACATAGAGCTATTGTTATAAAGAGTAACAGATACTAACACAAGACATGCTGACTCAAGTCCACCGTTACAAGCTCATTGATACTAAGAGCTACCGATGGAAACCAGTTACTGTTTCTCTAAACTCATTTTCTATTGTTTATTTAGAAATGGTCATATTTGATGCTTTTAATGCATTTTCTATTAATTAATGATAGTTTTTGGCATTTCAGGAAACCGTAACTCATACCTGTAAAAAGGTAATCATTCCCAATGACCGGAGCTGAAGGTATATAAGGGAACCTCAAACTACAGAAGAATATATACAACAAGATTGATCAGTCCTTCCATGCACATATGAGACAATCATCTGGAGATACACAAGGACTTACATGAATAGAAGAAGAAGAATACATAATAAATCTGTAGAAATTGAAAATTCAAGGAATAAAGAGCTCCAACGACTTCACCTACACTAAATCTGATCAAGATGATCAACTTGGACATGCAGGTCAAATACAAAAATGACACTCTGTTTTTCTTGACAAAAACCAGGGAAGGACTCAAAGCTTCATATACATCAATAAAAGGAGTCCAGAGCTTCACTCAAAACACATATATCATTATAAACTCATCTCCATTTGTTTATCTCTATTGTGTTTCATTTATTTACATTTTGAGCAGTGTGTGTGCTCTGTATTTTTAGATACACACTGTCTCCTGTGCTGAACTAGAGGATTTCTAAATCTTCAATCAATATTTCCCTTGCACTCTTATATCCCACTATGGATAGCGGTAGAGGTCAAGTGTGACTTGGATAACCTATGTGCTATTGTTTTGTTTTTCCCACTTAGAACCGTGGTAGAGGTTTTAGTACCTAGACAGTCTTTGTACTGTTTTTAACCCCAATCCCGGGTGTGGATCAAAGTTTATATAAACCGTTTGAGAGGACTAACTCTTTACTTGAGACTAAACCTCTTGGTTATATCTTCTATGCATCTTACTTTTAGTTTAAGTTCTGCTAAGTACTTTAAATTCAATTTTGTTTTAATTAACTTTGATAGTTAAACTAGCAAGTGTTTATAATTTTTGTTAGCCAGTAAATTAGTTTCAAAAGCCAACTTATTCTTTAGATTAAGTTAACTGAGAAATAATTAATCTTTTATAAACTGATTGAAACCTTCCAAGCTATATAAATTCACTATTGTTTAATTTTAATTTAATTTTTGTGATTTTAATCATAAAGTTTTTAACAGAAATTTTAATTGGAACTCAATTCACCCCCCTCTTGAGTATCCACTCTGACCAATATTTGGTATCAAAGGTTTGTTATTAATAAAGTATTTACAAATACTCTATTTTCAACTGTGATTTTAGTTGTATATTAAAGATATTAAATTTCTATTTGTTCTGAATTTTATCTCTTTAAATATATTTTCTAAAATCTAATTATGGATAATAGACTAGAAGGTGATGCTACTAACAGACCACCTTTCTTTAATGGTGTTAATTATGCCCAATGGAAACTTAAAATGAAAATTCATTTAGAAAGTATGGGATTGGAACTCTGGACTACTATATAAACTCAGTATAAAATTCCAGAAACTGAAAGAACTACTTGGGATGACCCTACTAAAACTGCTTACAATAATAATTATAAAGTAATGAATGCCTTTTATTGTGCTTTAGGAGATGAATAATTTAATCGAATATCAACTTGTAAGACTGCTTATTAAATATGGGATACTTTGGCTATTTCCCATGAGGTAACAACCAATGTCAAAGAAATGAGATTGAATACATATACTATTAAATATGAAAACTTTAAAATGAAGCCTGATGAACCTATTTCTGACATGTATCTCAGGTTCAACGAAATTGTAAATACAATGAGCTCACTTGGAAAAGTTGTTCCTGCAAAAGAGAAAATCATGAGGATACTAAGATGTCTGATAGAGAGATGGAGAGTCACATTAGTCTCAATAAGAGAATTGTGTGATATAAGTTCACTGCCTGTTAAGGAGATTATTGGTAGGTTGATGATGTATGAATAAGAGATAAAAGTAAACAAAGAGGAAGATGATGAACCAAAGAGGAAGTCAATGGCATTTAAGTATACTACCTTAAAGAGCAAGGAAAATGAGAAAGTTCACATACCTACTGAAATCTCAACAAGTGGAGGTTTAAATTCTGATAATGATGAAGAGATGGCTCAAATAGCCAGGAGATTCAAGAATTTCTATAGGAAGAAGAAATTTTTCAAAAAATTTAATTACAAGGGAAAGTATGACCAACGAGGCAATTGGAAGAAAGATTGGAAGAAAGATGATAAGGATGATGAGATAGTATTTTATGAATACAAAAGGAAAGAACACATTAAGGCTGACTTTCCAAAATTGATGTTCAAGAAGAAATATGATTACAAGGAAAAAAATATAATAAATCTATAAAAGAAACCTGGAGTGCTTTAGAAGATAGTTCAAGTGATTCTGACTCCACTCAGGATGAAAAATCTCAAAAATCTAATATGTGTTTCATGAAAGACACATCTGAGGTAACTTTGGATACTCCTGCCTTAAATTCTTATTATTCTGGAAATGATTCTAATTCTGAAAACATGTCTAGTGAAGAGTTATTTGAATACTGTAATATGTTAGAAGAAACCTTCAATGAGCTGAAGTATAAGTACAAATCATTAAAGAAATAGTATGCTTTAACTAGCAGTGTCAAATATGCATTAGAAGTAGAAAATGAAAAGAATGCTCAACTGTTAAAGGAGAATACTCAACTTAAATTTTCCAATGATTAACATAGAATAGACTTAGATAATTTCACTAATGAAAATAATAGTCTAACTCAAATTCTAGGAAAAAAAATTTCACCAAAGTATACTACTGGTTTAGTCTATCAAATTGGACAGAGACAGCTTGTTAAAAATAGATTTATTCCTAAATCTGGACAGTATACTGCTAGTTCCTGTTTTGGAAACTCCTATGCCTCAACCAGCTATTCACATAGTTATATATCACACAAATTTTATCTTTCAAAATCTTTTGAATCTCCTATTTATATGAAAACCATAAGACAAATCTAGGTACCAAAAGTTTTTCTTGCTAACCTGTCTAGACCCATGAAAATCTGGGTACCAAAATCATTTTCTGTTTAAACTTGTTTTGTAAGAGACTTGCTTAAAGAGTTATTATAAGAATATATGGTACTTGGATAGTGGATTTTAAAGGGATATGACTAGAGATTATTCACGTTTCAAAATTTTAATCAAGGTTGATAGAGGTCATGTCACCTTTGGTGATAATTCAAAAGGAAAAATCATCCTCTTAGGCCAGATTGGTAACACTGATTCAGTTTTAATTTCTAAAGTATTATTTCTAGATGAATAAAAATACAATTTATTAATCATTTCTTAGTTTTGTAATGATGGTTTCAATGGTAAATTTTAAAATGAGGCTTGTAATGTTTTTAATTCTAAAAATGCTTTGGTATTTACTGCCTTGAGAAATGAAAATGTATATGCTGTGGATTTAAATTCTTTAGACAAAAAAAGGTTACTTGTTTGAATGCTTTTTATAAAGAGTCTTGGCTATGGCACAGAATATTAGGACACTAAAATGTTCACTCACTTAAGAAACTGAATAAGAAAAATTTAGTTCGAGACCTACCTCAACTAAAATTCCCAACAGACAAAGTTTGTACTCCCTGTCAAAAGGAAAATCAACATAAAGTTTCATTCAAATTAAAGAAAGAAGTTTCAACTTCTCAAACTCTTGAGTTGGTTCACATGGATTTTTTTGGACCTACTAGAGTTTTTAGTTTAAATGGGAAGCACTATGTCTATGTCTTAGTGGATGACTTTTCTAGATAAACTTGGGTATATTTTCTAGCTCACAAAATTTAATCTTGTTCTTACTTTATTAAATACTCCAAGTCTGTAGAAAACCTAAGTGGAATTAAAATTAAGACCTTGAGAAGTAACCATGGTCATGAGTTTGAATATTACTGATCACATAATGGTTACAATCATAATTTCTCTACCCCTAGGACACCTCAACAGAATGGTGTAGTTGAAAGAAGGAATAGAACCCTTAAAGTAAATGCAATAACTATGCTTAATGAGTATGACCTACCTATTTACTTCTGGGAAGAAGCTGTAAATACAACTTGTTTTATTATAAATAGAGTCTTGATTAGACCCGTTCTTAAAAAGACTCCTTATGAACTGTGGAATAATAGGAAACCTAAAGTTATTTACTTCAAAGTTTTTGGTTGCAAAGTCTTTATTCTTAATACTAATGATAATATTGATAAATTTTCTTCTAAAAGTGATGAGGGAATATTCATGGGTTACTCTATAACCAGTAAGTCTTATAGAGTCTTTAACAAAAGAACCAAATGTGTGGAAGAATCAGTACATATAAAATTTGATGAAACTGATCTGCATGAACCTAAGTCTCCTCTTGAAAATCTTGAGGAAGATCTATCTATTCTGGACCTTAATGATAAAAGCAGTGAACCTGCTGTAAAAACAAGCAATTCTGGAAATTTTCCAGAACCCGATTCTATTGGAACCGAACCTAGAGAATAACCTGAAATTTCTAGTCCTACCTTTACTAGATCAACTAGGATTCTAAAGAATCATCCTTTAGATGATTTTGTTGGTAATCTTGATAGAGGGACACAAACTAGAGATTCTCTATGAAATCAGGTTGAACATCAATCCTTTCTTTCACAGTTAGAACCAAAATTATCAATGATAAAATCAATTATTAATTCTGGGTAATGGATAATCAAGAAGAATTAAATCAATTTAAAAGAAACAAGGTTTGGGAATTAGTTGACAGACCTAATGAAACTTTGACCATAAGCACTAAATTGGTTTTTAGGAATATATTTAATGAATCAGGAAATATCATTTGAAAAAAAAAGCAAGGCTAGTTTTACAAGGGTATAGTCAAGAGGAAGGAATTGAATATGAGGAAACCTTTGCACTTATAGCTAGATTAGAAGCTATTAGGATTTTACTTTCCTATGCTGCTTATCTGAATTTCAAGTTATATCAAATGGATGTTAAAAGTGATTTTCTAAATGGTTTTATAATTGAAGATGTTTTTGTTGGACAACCACCTGGATTTACTAATCCTCATTTTCCAAATCAAGTTTTTAAGATCTCTAAATCTTTATATGGTTTAAAACAATCCCCGCGATCTTGGTATGATAGAATTAGTAGTTTTATTATTTCAAAAGATTTTTCTAAAGGGATTTCTGATCCAACTCTCTTTATCAAAAGAATATCTAAAGATTTTTTAATAGTAAAAATCTATGTTGATGATATTATTTTTAGATCATCTAAAAATACTTTGTGTATTGATTTTTCAAAGAGTATGTAAAATGAATTTGAAATGAGTTTAATAAGAGAACTCAAATATTTTCTTGGATTTCAAGTTTTAAAAAATTAAAATGGTATTATATTAAATCAAAGTAAATATACAAAGGATCTTTTAAAATGTTTTGGTTTAGATAGTATTAAAGAAAGTGATACACCTATGAGTACTATTTGTAAGTTTGAGGCTGATGAAACTGGAAAACCAGTGGATCAAACCAACTAAAGAGGTATGATTGGGAGTCTACTCTATCTTACTGCTAGTCAACCTGATATTATGTTTAGTGTGTGTATGTGTAGAAGATTTCAAGCTAATCTAAAAGAGTCAAAATTTCTTGCTATTCAAATAATTTTGAAATATATTAAATATACTTCTAACTTAGGATTATTTTGTCCAAAAGGATAAGAATTTGGTTTAATAAGTTATTTAGATGCTTATTTTTCTGGTTGCAGGTTAGATAGAAAGAGCACGTCTGGAACATGTCATATTCTAGGAAGTCCCTGATATCTTCTTGTAGTAAAAAGAAGAACTCTGTTTCATTGTCTACTACTGAAGAAAAATATATTGCTTCTAGTAGTTGTTGTGAAAATATTCTACGGATGAAACATACATTATTGGACTATGGATATCAATTTAGACATGTATCTATAAACTGTGATAACACTAGTGCGATTAACATCTCTAAGAATCTCATGTCTCACTCTAGGACCAAACACATTGATGTAAGGCACCACTTTTTGAGAGATCATTACCAAAAAGGTGATATTACTCTTGAATTTATAGGTACTAAACATTAATTGGCTAACATATTCACCAAACCATTAAGTTTAGATAGGTTAAGTTACATTAGACATGAGTTAGGAATGATAGAATTTTAAGTTAGAAACCTCACTGTTAGAAACCTCACTGTTAGAAACCTCACCAATAGAAACCTCACCGTTAGAAACCTCACTGATAAAAACCTCATTGTTCGAAACCTCACCATTAGAAACCTCACCAATACAAACCTCACCGTTATACCTCACTGTTAGTGGACCTCACCATTATGCCTCACCAGTAGGAATCCTCATCGGTATGTATTACCATTAGGTTGGGCTGTTTTTAAAATATTGTATCTTTAGCCGCCAGAATATGTATCGTCTAAATTTTATTTATTAAGTTTTACTTATTTATTTTGTGATTCCTAAATGATAAAACATAATTCTTGACCTCATCTCAATCCACCTCAAACCCTTTACCTTCAAGCCTTAGCTCCCAAACCTTCATTTCTCTTGAACCCTAAGCCTCGCGATTCACAGAATGACATGAGTGAAGAGACCATCATTCAGTGAAAAGGATGATGATAACAATGCCAAGAGACTCAAAGGAGAGTCTAGTAGTGGTAGAGAAGTAAAGAAACCTACAAATCCACATCTCACTCAAAGGGAAATAGTAGTTGATAAATAACTTTGCACGGAATGGTTGATAACCAGTAAGTCTTTAGTTCTGGAAGTACTGGAAGATCAAAAATGGGTAGAGTGATTCTATAATAACAATGGCCCCTATTATCTGAAGCTTATAAAATAATTCTATGAGTTTGTTCGTTTTGAGAAATCAGAAGTTGAGAACAGAATGCTATCAGTAGTGAACGGCGGGACAATATCCTTTTCTTCTATTGAGTGGGCTGAGTGACTGAGAGTTCCACATGAAGGATAGTTTGGGTATTTCATGAAATTAGTACCTCCTACTAGTAAAATATTTGAAAATAAAGCTTCCTTGGAAGAATTAAAAGGAGATGGCACACCAAGAAAAGTAGTTGCTATAGAAATGGATGGAGAGAACCAGTTACTTTTCAAGTTCATCCAAAATTTTATAAGTCCAAGAAGAGGGGAATTTGAAAATTTGAAGTACCAATATATATATTTGTTTCATTTTCTGAGTCATGGTGTCAATATAAATTTGGGTAGGCTTATGATGATTCAGATTGAAGATATGACCAGGCCGAAGTCAAAAAATAATGATCTATTCTTTTCAAAACTGATTTCTTTGATGATTAAGGTAAGAGGTGTAGCTAAGTCTCAGGATGAGACTGTGGTTATGAAAGACAACTTTTGTATTACCAAAACTATTTGTAAATACATGAAGATCAATTGGAATACTTGGAGAAGAAAATGGGTCAGTGATTAAGGGAATCTGTATGATAAGTTTAATCCTGTGGATCATCCATCTAGGCCTAAGGATGTGAGGGATCCGGGTCTAGGACCTGATTAAGAGGAACCTCAGTGTAGTGATGATACTGATGAGTAGGATACCTCTATAGCTAATGGAAGGGATCCAAAATTGCCTCTAAGTCCAATTGCTGAAGTTGTATCATCTGGAAAGGAAACAGTTTTGGAAGTAAGCAATGAAAAGGACCATATTGATGAGGAAGGCCAGCCTACTCCAGAGAATGAAAAAGAAGAAGAATATGAAACTGAAGCATCTTCTTCTGCCTTCTTGAGTCTTAGTCCAATGATTGGGCACTCAATGCCCACTGAGTAAATTGATGAAGTAGATAGACCTGCACCTATCCTTGATGAGCCTCCTGTTGGACAAATGCAAATGGTTGTGGAGAATTCTTCTGAGGAAGGCCGAGCTGCTGAGGATGCTATTACTATACAGGAGAATTCACAAATTGAGGGGGAGCATCCAACTAGACTGGGAAATGTTTAAGTAGATGTTGAGATAGAAGACTAGGAAGAAGACCCAGGTTTTATAGTTTGTGGGTTGGACTATCCTGATTCTGAAGATGAGTCACCCATCAATAGACCACAAGTTAACTATAATATCTTTTCTGAGTTTTTACCTAAGGATGTGGTAAGAAGAGCTGATCTAGACCAGTTGAAGTCTGATCTTAAGACCTCATTTGTGGAAGAGATAAGAAGAATGGAAAATTATTTAATATAATCCATTAAATCTGTTATGAATGACTCTGTGGCCATTATTGTGTCAGGAAGATCACCTGTAGTTATGCCTGAAAATCCGGTTACTAAGGCTGATCTTGAATCTTTAAAGGCTGAGTTGAAGGAGACTTGGACTGCATCTATTGCAGACTTAAAAAGCTATTTTGTTGAAGAGCTGAGCAAAATGGAAAAATCATTTGAACTCTCTCTTGGATGTACTGTGTCAACCACTATGATAGAGATGATTAATGAGATAAGAGTATGTCATACTCAGATTGAGAGTTGGACAGGAGTTTTTGTTGCCTTAAAGCATTTTGTTACTTCTTTAACTACCTTGAGTAGTTCTCAATCTCAAATGAATGCTGATATCAATTACATTAAAGGTGTAGTAAGGAAATTTTTGGCTATATTTTAAGCTTTTAAGAATTCTGTCAAAGAGAATGTGAGCACTTAGGATTTGGTTGCCCAGAAGTTGATAAGCAACTTGAACCAATCATTCAAGGAGATTGTAGCATTCACTGTTAAACCTCTTGCTTCATCCAGTGCTCCTATAGATGTTTATCAGATTCGAGCAGTGATGAGAGAAGAGCTTGGACAGTCTTCTACCAGTGGCTCTGTAGACACTGCTGCCTTGACCCAAGTGGTGACTACCACTAGGGATATAATGAAAATTGTTCAGGATTTTTTGAGAGAGGCCAATACTTCTCAGAAAGAAGTAAAGTACAAGGTGGATTACTACTTCCAAAGGGTCTATACCAGGCATCAGCTCAACAATCATTTCAATCATTTGTTAGAAAACATGAAACTACCCCTAGTAAATGAAGATTTCAGAGAACAAGTGAGAAAGTTCAGGGAGTTGACTCCTGCTCTAGACAAGTTTATGGAGAACAAGGATGAATTTATCACTACTATGGAGAGAGGATGAGGAATCATTATGGACTTTAGGAATCTATTGCTGCCATTTTTTCATGTAGAAAGTACTCCTATCATTGCACCTCTATCTTTTCCCACCTCTTCTAAGTCAGCCTACATTCCTCAGATGACTCCACTCCAAGAAATCTGGAGCCTTACTCCTATGATCACATAGAGAGATACCCACTACAGTCCAGGAACAGTCTCTGTTGCTCAACCTCCATCAGTACTTTCTGTAATTCCCAAGCCTTCTACTGAAGCTACCCACCTAGAGACTACCTCCGAACCCAAAGCCAAATCCAAAGTGGACATTCAGGAGATTGATTGGATAGTGACTTGGACATTTGATAGGAATCACTTATATTCGTTTTGTTTCAATTTTTGTATTTCTCTGTATCTTTTTTCCCCATCACATATCTAGAATATTATTCTCTTTTACCTTCTGTTACTTCTCTCATTATTTCTTTCCTAATTTTTTCTAATCACAAAGGGGGATAAATAATTTGAAGAATAATATAAAGGGGGAGAAATATGAGAAAGGGGGAGAACTATGTTATGAAGAACCATTATATTTTACCTCTGATACATTTGTTTTATAATTCTAGTACATTTGTTACCTCTGATTCAAGTGAATTTAATACTATATCCTCTGATACATTACAGATTATTTTGGATTTTAATACCATAATTTGTGATTATCAAAAGGGGGGAGATTTTTTACCTCACCTGTTTTGATAATATCAATTATGTTTCAATATGCTTTGATAATCCCAAATAATGTTTATCTTTATAATGATTATTCGTTCAATCTATGACAACATATTATTAATTTGATAAAATATAAAAATGATCATTGGAATATGTTAATAAATTTTTATCTATGTTTATACATGCTTTGAAATAATTTTAACTCAATATGGATATGTTTTTCATAGAATAGATAAGTGTTAAGCTTGTGAGTCACTGATATAAACAGCTACCGATAAGGATAAGTACGTCATTACAGAAGTCCACCGGTATGCACAAGTCGACTGATACAGACCTACTGGTACATAGTCTACTGATAAGTAAAGGTCACTAATAGACCAAGCTTCCTGTGACACATGGTCACTGGTACATAGTTATCGATACAAGCTACCGATACAAATAGATAGACAGACAACTATAAATATGAAGTCCACTGATACAACTACAAAGTATACCGATATCAAAGTCTACCGATACAAAAAAAACAACTACTGGTATGATGTCAACTGATATATAGGGAGAGTCACTGCTACATGCAGCTACCAATATAGATGAGTTACCGATGGAAGAGCCACCGATACAAGAATTCCACCAATACAAAATAGCTACTGATAAAAGGAGCTACCGATAGAAGGAGCTACTGATTCAAGCAATCTACCGATATATAGAGCTACTATTATAAATATTAATAGCTACTGACACAAGATATACTGACTCAAGTCCACCGTGACAAGCTCACTGATACTAAGATCTACCGATGGAAACCAGTCACTATTTGTCTAAACTCTTTTTCTATTGTTTATTTAGAAATGGTCATATTTGATGCTTTTAATGAATTTGCTATTAATTAATGATAGTTTTTGGCATGTCAGGAAACCATACCTTGTACCTGTAAAAATGTAATCATTCCCATTGACTGGAGATGAAGGTATATAAGGGAACCTCAAACTACATAAGAATATATATAACAAGATTGATCTGTCCTTCCATGCACATATGAGACAATCTTCTGGAGATACACAAGGACTTACATGTATAAAAGAAGAAGGAAGAATACATACTACATCTGTAGAACCTAAAAATTCATGGAATAAAGATCTCCAATGACTTCACCTACACTAAAGCTGATCAGGTTGATCAACTTGGACCTGCAAGTAAAATAAAAAAACAACACTATGTTTTTCTTGAAAAAACCATAGAAGGACTCAAAGCTTCAACTGCATCGATCCAAGGAGTCCAGAGATTCACTCAAAACACATATAGCATTATAAACTCATCTCTATTTGTTTAGATCTATTGTGTTTCATTTATTTACATTTTGATCAGTGTGTGTGCTCTGTATTTATAGACACACACTATCTCCTGTGCTGAACTGGAGGATTTCTAAATCCTCACCCAATATTTCTGTTATACTCTTATATACCACTATGGATAGTGGTAGAGGTCAAGTGTGACCTGAATATCCAATGTCCTATTGTTTTTTTCCCACGTAGAACTGTGGTAGATGTCTTATTACCTAGATAGTCTTTGTACTATTGTTAGCCCCGATCCAGGGTGTGGATCAAAGATTATATAAATTGTTTGAGAGGACTAAGTCTCAGCTTGAGACTGATCCTCTTTGTTATATCTGTTGTGCATCTTAATTTTAGTTTAAGTTATTTTATATTCCACTGCTAAGTACTTTAAATTCAAATTTTCTTTAAAGTAACTCTGATAGTTAAACTAGTAAGTGTTTATAATTTTTGTTAGAGAGTAAATTAGTTTTAAAAGCTAACTTAATCTTCAGATTAAGTTAACTGAGAAATAATCAATCTTTGAGAAACTAATTGAAACCTTTCAAGCTTTATAAATTCACTACAGTTTAATTTTTATTTAATTTGGTGGATTTTAATCATAAAATTTTTAACAACCATTTTAATTAGAACTCAATTCACCTACCTCTTGAGTATCCACTCTGACCAACAATAATATTCAATGGACTTAATAACACTATTATGGTTTTAAACACATAATATTTAGAACTTAAGGCTATATTAATCTGATGATGTAAGGATGTGTCTGAAGTTTACTACTAGAAATTTAGGTTATTTCCATGGTTCCAAATCATGGATATAAGACCAAAAACTGTGACTATAGGTTATAAACATGATTTAATGAACCATGGCCGGTAATGGTGTGGCTATAGAGAAAAACCTATAGCCATAGTTTTAAACTATGGCTAAATCCCTAGATCCACAGTTCCAACTGTGGCTATAGGTCTATAGCGATGGTTTGAAACATGGCTAAAGCTTTATAGCCATAGTTTTAAATTGTGGTAGAAGCCTAAGACACACAGGGGATATAGCCAAAGTTTGAAATAGGGGTTATATTCGAAGTTTGAAATTGTGGATATATCCCATCCCATTTCATAAAAAATCACCCCCCCACTTCCTGAACAGATCCCCCCTAGACAGACCACACCCCTCCCTAGACAGACCCCCTGCACTTCCCCCCTAAACACCCCCTTGAACCCCCCCCCCCCCCGGACAGCACCCCATCCCTCCTAGACCCCCCTTGGACAGCCTCCCATCCCTTCTGGACACCCTATTGGAAATCACCCTCCCCCCTCATGGACACCCCCTCCCTCCTAGACACCCCCTGAACAGCCCCCTCCCTCCTAGACACCCTTTGGGCAGCCCCCCCCCCAAGACACCCCCTCTCTTCCCATTTCATGAAACATTACCTCCCCCCCCTGACAGAACCCCCACCCACCCCCCTACATACCCCCTTACACCCCCTCTACACCCCCCCCCCCCACGCACACCCCTAACCCCCCTGCAGACCCCCTTTTAACCCCTTGCACACACCCCCTTTCACCCCCACCCTCCTTCCTAGACATACCCCCTCCTTCCTGGAAAGCCCCCCCTCCTAGAAATCCCCCCCCACCCATCCTGAACAGACCCTCCCTTCCCCCCTACAGACCCCCCTTTCACCCCCTGGATAGACCCATATCCCTCCTAGACAACCCATCATCCCTCCTTTAACCCCCCCTAGACACCCCCTCTATAACCCCCCCCCCCCCCCATCAGACCCCTCCCCCCTACAAACCCCCCCTGCACCCCCTACTTCTTGGACAGACCCCCCCCCCCCCTTCCTCGATAACCCCCCCCCCCCCACCGCAACCCTGGATTGACCCCCCTCCCTCCTGAACACCCCCTCCCCCATGCACCCCACCCCCTTTCACCCCACCTCAACCCTCTCACCCCTCCCCCCAGCACCCCTCCATCCTTTCACTCCCTTCCCTCCCCCTTGCACACCCTCCCCCCTGTACACCCCCTATCCCCCTCCCTCCTAGACCCCCCCCCCCCACCCTCCCTCCTGGACACCCCCTCCTTCTACAAGAGCCTGTGCTTTCTAGAAAAAAAATCAGGTCGCCTGCATATTCAAATCCTCTCCGACCATAAAAAAAATTCCCTGCAGAAATTAGAAGAAGTATCATGGTGGAACACCCACCTCACCACCTGCCCAAGTTGGGTCCTCGTGGTGTGGGTCATGTTAGAATGGTATCAATGTAGTCTGATTCCTAGGTATGTAGTTTAGATTTTATGTTTATATTAGGATTTGTTTGGGAAACTGAACGTAGTCATGTTAAGGGGTTAAATGTTGGTTTATCAGACCATATGATCCAATAATTGTTTGATGAAAAATGTATCCATTCACACCCTTTGTACCATGCCCCCAATACCCCCTACCTCTCCCACCTGCACACCCCCTCCCCTACCCCCATCACCCCCCACCTGCACACCCCCTCCCCCTTCCCCCATCACACCCCCCTCTTCTTCTATCCCCAACACACCCCCATGCCCCCTTCCCCCCACATACACACCCCTCCCTCTTCCCACCCCATGAACCCCCTGTACCCCCCCTGCACACCCCCTGCACCCTCCCCTTGAACCCTTATAAAAGAACCCAACACACCACCCTTCCCCCTCCCCTACACACCCCTACCCCCCTGCACACCCCATGCACATCCTCCACCCCCCCCCTTCACCCCCAACACACCCCCCAACACACCCCATTCACCCCCTGCACACCCCATGCACCCTCCCCCTACCCTTGAAAAAGAACCCAACACACCAGTGATGGACTTAAGACCTAAGTGGAAAGTTCTCTACAATTTTTTTCAGACTAGGATATACATAAGAGTATGATATATGGATAAAGTCCTTTTTTAGGATATGTGTGTGTTATATATTCTGATTAATAATATTAAGTTCAACCAGCCAAGGTAAATGATTTGTTTTATGGATCACTACTAAAAAGGGAAAGGTAATATGAATTACTATCATTATGGTAGGATGATCTCACTAGTTTTATAGACAATGGAAGTCTATTTGAATAAGGTAGAGGCAGTGAGAATATTTTAACTATCTAAGTTGAGTGTTATCAGATAAAGGTTACCGAAAAAACCTCAATCTAGAAAGTTCATAAGAAACATCAGTGGTTGGAACTCCATTAGTTAGATTAATAGAGAGTTTCCGATCAAATAGACAATTGGTAGATGGAGAAATTTAAAGAATACAAGTACCATATATGATGTTATATATTAAACACCCATGAACTGGGAAGGTAAAAAAGAATAACACTTCAATAATTTTTATCTAAGAATAGAAAAAAATAGCCATAGTCAACACCACTAGGCCAACTTCTTTAGTAGTATGGTCAACAATTTTTTCTATAATTGAATCATATCCCTGTATTAACAAAAAAAAATCATAGATGTCAACCACATATATTGACAATGACACAAACCAATATCATACAGAAAAATATTGTCAATTTTATACCTCTGGTTTGACATCATTAGAATCATGAGTATATTCACTATCAACCTAATTTTCATGCTCTTAATGATAGTAAAAAATTTCAATAAATTTAGAAAAAAATAGAAAAATATAACCACCTTAAATCAATGGAAACTAGTAATAAAAAATATGAAAATAAAAAATATAACTTGAAGTACCTTAAATTTTAATTATATCTACATAAGGTTCAATAAGGTCATCCTGAGGATCATTCGAAGTAGTAGATCTATCTCTACATATTTTACATGAAACTTCATTATAGGACATCCAGAAATCTCCAAGATAAATCGAACATTGGTTGGACTTTGGAACATTCCAAAACAAAGGCATCTTAAGACTATACCTACCTCACTAATTTTATACCAAGGTCTTACATTTCAAATAAGATGGTTAAAAGAAATGTGATTTCCTCTTAATACAACCACCCATTTGACAAGCCTCATTTTTATTCCTCTTTATACTACTGTAATTCCCTTCATAATCTTCATGTATATGGTAAATATGAACACTACCCCCCCCCCCCTACTCCCCACTTGCACCCCACCTATACCCTCCCCCTACCCCTTAGACACCATCCCCCTTGCACCCCTCCCCCTGGCCCTTTCACCCCCCACCCCCTCCCCCATGTACCCCCTACCACTTGTACCCCCATCCCCCCTGCACCCCCCTGCATCCCTCCCCTATCCTTGCCCACTGTCCATTTTTGGCTACTAAATAACTTATAACACAAAAAAAATATTTCTTAAACATGATCCAAGGCTATGTAAAATATATAAAGATTCATAACATGTCGTTTATGTGTCATAATCCTCCCCCCCCCCTTCAACATATTGTATTTGAAAAGTATCCCCTTATTCATGCTCAAACAACATGTACCACTTCATGTACACCAATATTGAGTTAAGAAAACTTAATGAATATATAGTAATAAGGGGTAAAGTGAATTAGTAATTGGACCAATTTAATCAAAAGATAAGAAAGAGTGTCCCTTAATTTTATAAGGTAAAAATCCAAATAAAGTGGTGAGATATTTAAGGTAAAGCGTTTAAATTGGTTTTGACTGGAATACCCTGACCCCCCCCCCCCCACTCAAGTAATATCTAATGTTAAGACCATAATAGTACCTAACACAGTTGATCAATCACATCTTGATAACCATAAAAAAATACAAGATCTAGACAATCACTTTCCAATATTTTTAGATAGATTCAAACTACTCTTTCACCTACAGTATACCACAATCACCGTAAAATAGAGGACAATGATTCTAGAAACACAAAAATAGGGAATGGTTCAATTTTACCACTCAATTCAATGTCTCGGCATAGTTTTAAACTAGAATAGATACACCCAATGATGAGAAGAATCATACTTATGGTCATCCAAAAATAAACACTATATACTTTCTACTAAGACCATTATGGGAGAATTAATTTAAATATCACAAGCCATGGTTCCAAAGCACATATGATTTATACCTCCAAAAAACAATAATCTCTTTTAGAACTTAGGTATTAACTAAAATTACTTAAATAAGATCAAAATGTAAAAATTCCTTTCTTAAAAATCCCCACATTTTAAAGAGTTGCATGAAAAATAGTTTATGAAAGAAAAGAACATTTAAAAGAGTCTCACTTAGTTAGAAAAAATACAAAATCCATTTCATAGGGTAAAATTAAAACTTCCCAAGTATAGAGTTTTAAAAAAAAATTAACACCATATTTGATAATCATGAGCTTATTTAAAATAAAATCTCACTCAAACTTCATAAATTTCTCATCTATTTTAAAAACACCTCATGAATTTCATCATAAGAATAAAAAATTTCCTGATATCCCATTACATTTTAAATAATTTCAAAAATTATATAATGTAATCAAACACTTTAAAAGCATCATGTAAAAGTCAAAACAAATAAAAAATCCTATTTTTTTAATCCAAAACATCCATGAGTCCCATTTTCAAATTAATCACTGAAAAGTTTTTAAATTAAAACACTTAAGGAAATGTATTTTCATTTGAAATCATTTCCCAATTTTTTTTAAACCTTACTACTATTGAAACCATCATACATGATATTCAAAAAAAACTTATAAATAATCCCCCAAAACTAGTTTTGGAATAAAAAAATTTCAATGAATGTACATTTTGTACAAAACAATTGATTCCCCAATCATAATCAAACCATAATGTGGAACAACATTCAAAATCCATTACAATAACAGCAAAAAAACACTAAAACCTCCTTTGATCCATCTCCTATGGTGTAAATTACCTTAGGATCCATTGGAAATAAAAATAGTTTTACACAATAAATCCACAATTTATGAAAATGTGTGCATAACTTGGCCACATGGTTTAGGTGACCATAAACCAATCATACAATAGCATCTGAATTTTTTTTGAGACCACATTCATAGGCTCCAAATATTTTTTAAGACCATGTGAGATGATGATGAAACTTTGATAACTTTCTAATTTCATCCCAAATCTTAAATAAATCCCCCAAAGTATCTTATATAAATCAATGGGGATCAAATCATCATTATCAAAATAATTAAAAATGGAATCCAAATCAAAGATTAAAATAACAACTACCCATGGAAACTCATGTTTTGTTGTCAAAAGTGGTGATCAATAAACTAATAATGACCTAAATATTAAGTCTTAGTGGTGATAATAGCTTATTTATAATAATACGCACTCAAAATAATAAGAGAATCCTCTAATACCATTTTTTAATGAATTGGCCCAGATCGACCTAACATGTCACCCAACCCAGATCTCCAAAAGACCTATAGAATGTCTCTTATTGTTGTTGGATTGTGAAAGGTGTCAGGGTATCAAAGTATAACCATTGGTAATTGTTTCAACCTCCTAATATTAATAGCTGCATCAAGGAATCCACCCATAAATCTGACATGATTCATCTATAAATCGGTCACTCATGCAAAAAATAAATTGTTTCAATATAAACAAAACAATCAAACATGTTATAATATTTTAGAAATAATAAAAGGTTATAAATCACATCATCATATAATAAAGTTATAATAAGAATCCCAAGTATATACTAATCTAAATTAAATAAATGGGCCATCAAGGATTATATATAACATCCAAAAATATGATGAAACCTGGATCACTACTAACTACCTTCTTATGACCCACAATCCCCCATATGATCCTATACCATCTATCATTTGACCAACTCGAACATTAACCAAGGTAAAAGAACATAACCTGGGCTATTGAAAGTAAACATGAAATTTCTATACACCCATTGGTGTATGCATGGTGTGAACCAAACTGTGCCTAGTAGGATTCCACTAAGGAGTTTGTATAATTCCTTTGAAAATAAATTTTATTAATGATAGTTTAAAATATAAGTAGTGAATACATTTTTTAAAATAGGGTGTAAAGAAAAGGTGTAACATTCAATAACTTCATTTATAAAACAACTTCTATATTCATTTTAAAAGGAAATTCTTTCAAACTAAGGAAAAAAGGAGTTTCAAATCCATTAAAATAGAACTAATATTTTTTTCCTTTTTTCCAAATCGTATATCTCAAAACCACACATTTAAATAAAATAAATTTATTTTATTTAAAAATATACTTTCAAAACTATTTTTTAATTCATTTTGAATATAAACCAAAACCATAACTGAAATGGAATATTGAAACATAACATGCACCAAGATATCAATGGGAAAACGAAAATGATAAATAACTGAAGTAATTATGGGGATACAAATAAGGCATGGGATGAGATAATCTAATAAATATTAAATTAATTATATACATCATGGTAAAATCATTAGGCTCTATAATGAGTGATACTAGACCTATTTCATCATATTACTCATTGGGACCCTATGTGAAATCAGATCATCCCATTCAGCTTCCCCTTTCTGGTCTCTCAACGTATAAAATAGACCCATGTTAGGGTGCTAATCTCTTTGGGCATTATCCAGATAACATATGCTAAGCTAGCATCACATGTCGCTAGACCTTCCATTATTTTTCTAAGTTTCCATGATTAATCAATCTAGTGGAGGTGTAAAATCAAAATAATCACAAGAATCGATAAAAAATTATTTTAAATAAACCTCACCTCACCTCCAACACCAACTCCCTCATAAAAAATAACACCTTTCACATAATCCATATCAAAAATGGAATACAACATCCCTCCTCAAGGGACATAATTCAAATCAGGTATAATCAAAAAAATGGGCAGTAATCAATGGTCTGATACTTATTATAAAAATATATAATATAAAGTGAAAATATGACTTTTTAGAAACCAACTAATAATACCAAGTCATTTAAACCATTTATAAACCGACTTTATCACATTATTTATAACTATTCTATGTGAAACCACACTTAAAATCATTCATAACACTAATTACCTTTTCATTCATGTCATTTTAAAATCCATTAAACAAATTTTATTTCAAAAAATCCTTGAAAATCATATCAATACCCAAATGGGTTCAAATACCTTTTGTTATAGAATATATTTTAAAATAATCCATATAGGAATTCCCACAAACGCTTTTCATTTAAACCAATTAATTAAAATTGAGAAAATCATTATAAAAGCTTTATTCAAGAGAGAAAAACATTTATTACACTTTTTAAACCCACTATATTTATTAAATATTGATTTGATTTGCTAAAAAAAGTTTTAGAAAACACCAAGCATAATATTTCATGATAATTAAAGTAAAAACAAAAAAAATACCTAAATCAATCCAAGAATAAATGGTTTTTAAAGACATATTAAAGGTGATATTTCATGAAATGTCAAACAAATCATATATATTTGATGCAACATAGCTATGAATAACTGATAACAAAATAATGAACACATAATTGTTCATATCAAGGAGGAGGATGATCACTGAGTGGGGGTTGTCCATGTCGGATGAGGTGGGGAGGCCACCTAGGAGCAGCGTCGGTAGGGGGAGGTGAGGTGTCCAGCATTTGGTGGCAGTGTCGGGGGAGGATGGTTGGAGGTGAGAGATCACGATGGGGTTACCTCGTTTGATGGAAGCAAGGGGAACCATTCGTGAGGGTCACCATCACAAGGGGAACTCTAGTTAGGGGCACTATTGATGGTTGGGGATTGGGGAGACTAGAGGTTGTGATGGGAACCGTCATGGAAGTATGGTTGCACGTAGAGGGTACCAGGGAGGAGAGCTCCACCATGAGAGAGGTCAAGGGTTAAGAGGGTAGAAAATCGAGGGAGGATGGAGGAGGTGCCCGATGAATTTTGGAAAGAAAAAGAGGTAAAATATTATCCACGGACCTATGATTCAATCATGGATATAAAAAAGATATATCCAAATACCTATAAAATAGTGTCTATAGGTCTATGGCTATAGCCTAAATTTATAGTAGTTAAATTATTACAACTTAACCTGAAGAACTCAAAATCCAAACATTGGATTTTGTCACACATATGTCAATAAATTGAACCTATGGATTCATGGAAAAAAATATACTAAAAATTATTATTACCCTACTATAAATAATGTTGTTCATCATCACATTTCCATTTTAGTGCTTCCACTTATAGTTGTTTCTTTAGTGTGTTCTAAATGCTATGTTGTGTGAGGTTCTAATTATAAAACTCTTAGTCTTTCAATTGTAATTATTATTTGTATGATCATTCATGTTTGAAGAGATTTTGGGCAATGAAATTTAGAACATCTGATCCAGTAGGTTAAGGACTTATATAGATAGGAAGATCCTTCCCTCCTGATAGGGTTACAAGTGATGAAACTCAGGGTGCAAGAGATTTATTTTGTCTAATCAAGTTGTTCAAAGGGTTATAGGGATAAGAAGATAAATAAAATCTAAAATTTTTATAGTTGAGGAATTTATATTCTTGGAATGGTTATTCATAGGATGAAGTTTGTATATCCTCATTACACATTAGATAAATTTTAAGTCTTCCTATAAAATGGAAATAAATTAATAACTAATAACATTTATGGGAATCTATTTCGTAATTAAATACTTCAAGCATTTTTTTTAATTTCTATTATGCTTATTTAATTTATTAGAAAGTATTCTAATTACTGGTAGTTTTATTTACCCTATATTTATATTATATATTCTAAAATATTTTTAATTGATATGTAATAGTATTGTCCAATCAACTTAACTTTTTGAGTGGGTAAAAAAATTATTATCATTTTTAAACTATATTTCTCACCTTTTGTAGTTCCATATCATTCTACCTTTTTAAACCAACATGATAATATTCTAAAATCCCACCAATAAATATTAAATTAAACTACTAGGGTATGTCATTGATTTTTCAAATAGTATCATTGCCACTATTTTGGTTTTAGTTTAACTAATTCCAATATCATTGTACACTTCTAAATGGGTTAAATTGATACTATATCTAAAATCCAAAAGACACGTGAGGGTTCCTTTAATAGTAAATTCACACAGAATTTTATAACTTCATAGATCCTTGATCTAATGTGTAATCTTTATTTGGATTACTAAACTACATTATTTAGTTAGAGGCATGGTTTCAAAATATTCTAGATACTTCTCAATTGAAATTATATTCTTTAAAAAAATTATAATACGATACCTTTTCAAGTGATTTTATAAAATGGGAAATCAAATCTAATATTATGGAACATTTTAATGAACTTCTAGAAATACTAGTCTCTGTGTGTACGAAAATCTCTCTTTTTTATAGAATAGGGTGGGTGGCTCATAGGATTTGGAATAATGGCTTCGGAGTTTGATCATCACTCTCTCATAACCTCTTTTACTTTTTTTCTTATTTTTCTTAGTTAATTCAATAATTTATATTTCTAATTATCATTTTGTTCTTTTAATCAATGTTGTTGGATTTCTTATGTTTCTCAAACTATAAATCATTTTGAACTAGTTTATCTTTATCTTTTACCTTGGATGGTTTTCCTCCTCTAGTTGTTATGTATATACATCCTTCTATTAGATTAGTATTAGTTGTTCTAAGAAATTTTACTTTGTTGTAAATACAATCATAATTCCCTTGAATTAGATGGTTAATTTTGGAAAAAAAAATTGGTGTTCAAAAAAAAATTATTCATATTTAAATATTTCCCTTTGATGTCTCAAAGAAATTCCAATATCTTATCAATTTAAAATTATGATTTCCTTAGTATAGAAACTTGATTTTTATAAGGTATATTTTTCTTCTCTTGATAACCAAGTCGCTGATTTTTCATGAAATTAACCCCAATATACCTTATTAAAAGTTCTTTTCTTCTTCTAAAATAAATTGGGATTATTCTTTCATCCTGAATTATAGGTGTTAGAAAAGATATCATTTCTTATGGGTTATGTTCAATATTTTTCCATGTAACTAACTTCTTATACTTAAGTGGGTGAAACTATTTGATATGGCATATCAAGATTCATTTATTTTGTATCATTGTGTCTATACAATACATGGTAATTTAAATGTTATATTTATATTAGTTTTTTGGTTACCATCTTATTAATGTTTATTTATATCTAATCTTGGACTTCATGTCATCCCTTACTATCAATTTATGATAGTAACTATTATTTAACTAAGGGATTTTTTTTTGTAATTGGAAGATAGAATATTTAAGAGTCTTTTAAGGTCCAAAACTATCTTGTCCCTATAGTGACCTCTTATTACTATGTCTACCAGTGTTCTTTCTGATAATTTCAAGACTTTCATACAATAACTACATAGGTAAATAATATTATATGTGGTGATCGGGGAATTTGTTTTAGTAAATCTTGAATATTTCCTATTTTTTATGAAAAGTGCCTTGATATTTCTGGATTAAAGTAGACAATTTATTCCTCAAGTCTATGATTTTTTATTTAGGATAGAATCTCCTTACAAATCATTGTAAATTTATTCCAAAATTCTATATAAATCCCCTTTATTGTTGTAATATACATTTCCTCACTTTACTATTAAGTCTATCGGGAAATCATATTATGTTTACCTTATCTTCACTAACTCTAATCAGTGGGAAGTTGTGGATAATAGTTAAGAAATTATTTTTAAAATACAAAGCATCCTCTAAGTTCAATCCATTGAAAAGGGGAAGACACTGTAATTAATGGTCTATTGGAACATAGATCCTAGATTTTTTTGTAATTTTGATTCAATAGGGATTTATAAACACCCTAGTAACTTGAAATTACCTATATCTTAGTGTTCCTTGTTCATTATATATGATTTCCTCATTGAATCTATGTTTCTCCCTATTTTTTACTCTCTTAATGATATTATATTCATTAATGTATTCATATATATTTACATTAGTATTATAGAAATTTCATTCAATATTTGGAATAAAAAACAAGAGATATAAACTCCGTATTCTTGTTTTCATGAATCTATAATGTCATACAATTAACTAACAAGTGTACTTGTTCAAGAAACACATTAAATAAGAGTTCCCCTATGACATTTACATTGGGATGACTAAATTAATTCATAATTTTAGTTACCTGTGTGAACATTTAAAGATAAGTATTGGTATTTTTTGTGAGTATAATAACAATCAATCCAAGATGATGAAAGTAAAAAAACAAAAGAGTGATACAAAAAGGTTTTAAAAACCGAATGAGTAAATAATGGGGTATTAATATTGATTTTATTTCTTTTTTTATATTTATGCATGAATTCATCAATTCATTCCTACAACGCTTACGATTCCTTTAAAATTTCTCTTTAATGTCACTCTATAGCTTATTAGTGCGATAACATGTCCTCGTGAGGTTTCCATTACTAACTACACCATGGGAATTAATCTTTGTATGTCTGTAATAGTGTGATTTATCCTTCTTAGGAACTCTCATTCTTCATAAGACTAAGCCTCTACTTAAAATTATTGGTATTTTATTTTTAGTTTCACTCCTTAACCTTTTCCCCTATGTTCAACTACTAGTTTTTCAGTCTATGAATTCATTAAGAAAAGAAGTAAAAGAAAAGATAAATTAGATTCATTAATAAATTAACAATATTTCAAAACTACACTACACCATTTCCTACTATGTTCATATCCATGCAGGGTCATCCAATAATAATCAAAATAGAGTAGAGAAGAAGAAGCTTATTTACTAGAAAATGGTGTATCTTCATCAAATTTTTGATATCTCCAACTCTATAGTCCCACTCTTTTCAACTTATACAATACAATATTCTAATTCATACTTGACACCCACTTCATTTTATGCATGGGATCTCATATAATAATATATTTATATTTACCGAGATCAGGCTATGTCGATCGTGAGTAATGAGATCAACCCACATGATACATAACTTGAATTTCCATCAATGAAGTTCCACTCCCTTTACCATAAATATCATCATCTCTTAGCCTTTTATTTCAGGCATAGCCGATTTTTAAAAAAATAGGTAAAATAGAAATAGAAAGAATACAAAACCTTATTTAATTTTTTTTATTTTATATGATTCTTTTCTCTATTCTCGAACAATTATTAAATAATACCTCCTTTTCAATTATTTCAATTCTAATTACAATTTATTAGATCCTTAAACTTTATTTTTATTATTTTTTATTATAATTTATTTTTTATTATTATTATTTATATTTAGCCTATTTAGTTAAAAAAATTATTATTATTGTTTATATTTAGTATATTTATAAATATTTAAAAGGCCTAATTCTTGATCTCCCTCTATTAATTCTAGATAAATTTTTAAGTATTATTTCATATATTTGAGGCCACAAAAACACTTTTGGTGTACTTCCAATCCTTCACTATTAACTTGAGTAAAAATTGAAATTAGATCCCTAAGAGTACATTGGAGCCAATATAGCTTGATTTGGGGGTTGGAAATATATTTTATTAATAATGTATTCAAATATTATTCACCTATATAATCCATTTTAATATTGATGTAACATGTGTTTATACCATAAATAATATTGTATCACAATTTTATTCTTGAGAATAAATGTGGTTCACATTGGTACTAGCATAATCTCAGGTTTCCATGACATATTCTATTGACTTATAAATATAATATCCACCTCCAAATTTTTTTAATTTCATAACATAGATCGTTTAAATGGTAATTACATTGAATTTAGTTCATATCCTATATTATTTCTACATTATACATTATATCTTGGAAATATTAGGCATTTAAATTCATAAGACAACATTGGTGATAATGACATCTAATGTTTTTTCCTCAGACTGTGTTAGAGATAGTTTATTCTCGGTAAGTTAACATAGCATGTGTTAATGACCAGACATATCCTCATAATTATGTTCAAAATATTACATTATAAGTCCAATGTACTCTCAATCCTAGACCTGAGGTTATGTTATCACTAACAAGTACTTGTTTTACTCTACAGTGCAACATTTGCATGTTGATTCCCTCTCAAGAAAAGATTCAAGATAATGATTTTACAAGGAAATATCCTATGTTTCCTACCAAATATTGCATTTCCCCCTAGAGTTTATTTATAACAAAAATGTTATTCTTCCACAATGACCTTATTCTTAAATTTATCTTTTACATATCCTCTCCTAACATTAATAAAAATTCATAAAATTATAGAGTCACTTCAATAAAATCATGATTCAAATAATGTATTTAATGAATATACTTCCATTAATGAATGTATTTTATTAAAATATAAATTAAAAAGCCAAAAAAAATCTATAAAATACCATTTAAAACTATAAATAAAATAAAACACATAAAATAAAAAATAAAAACACACCAAAAACAACGAAAAATTTGTGTAATGAAAGTACAAGGAAAAATAATTCAAGAAATTATATTGTAAGAAATGGTGAATATTTAAAAAGGTAATACCTAGAATACCAAAAAAAATGGTGTAACATAATGAAATAATAAGAAACTAAATTATAGAGATATGTGCATGAAACTTATTTTTTTCAATGGAGTTTTAGGATAAAGTAGTAAATGTTATAGAATATATTATCAACAAAAACATGTCCATATCGATAGGGAATGGTCTGCCTAAGGAAATTTAGACTAGTAAGCTACTAGATATATCAGATCTGAAATTATTTAGTTGTATCACTTATTCCCATATCATTTGTATTGAAAATAAAATATGTAATTTGAGTAGAATACATGTTTCTTTATGGGTTAAGATGATGAGGACATTGGATTTTATCTTTGGGATAATGATAAATGGATATCCATTGGAGGCTAGGGTTTCTAATTTAATGAAGGGGACCTATACAATGATTTTCACGTGGAGAAAGATTATATTAGGAAAAATAATAAATATAGCTTGTATAAGTTTATTTGAATAGTTTATTAGAAGTATATATTAGATTTTAGATCACTAATCGTCTAGAGAAACCAGAAATAATAATATTATTATAATATGCTTAGGTTTCTGAGGTATCGTGGAGGGTAAATAAATTATAATTTTTAAGAACTTCTAAATCACATATGATATTTCTCAAATAATTAGTTATGTATCAAATATAGTTAAGGAGGTCCATCAGGGTTAGAAGGATTCTGAAGAGATTGAAATTTATATTTTACTCTAATCTTATAAAATAAGTTTGATAAACCAGAAGCTTATAAGTTGTAGAATGTTTGGGTGATTCAAAATAGAGGGAGTTATCAATTAAGGAAGATATATATTTCTTGGATATGAATGGAATATGGTAGTTGTTGTATCTATTTTTAAGGAAGTGATAACTTTAGAATAAGTTAGTTTACTATTTAAAGGAAGTGGAAGATAGTATGAAATTGTTTAAGGAAATGTTGGTTGTGAAAGGAATTGAAAAAAATTAATGGATTAACTTAAGTGAAATATTATCTCCCTAAGTAAATAATATAAAAAATAGGAATGTTCTTAGAATGGTTGCCTCAAAAGGTCAATGTATTGAGTAATTAGATATAAAGATGGCATACCTTTATGAAGATTTTGAGGAAGAAAATATCATATATAAATTAGAGGGTTTCAAAGAGACCAAAAATGAGGATCGTGTAAGAAGACCTATGTGGAGTTTTTATGGTCTAAAACAGGCACCTGGACAGTGGAATATGTGATTTTATTATTTCATTAAATACAAATAATTCATATAGTGAAATGTAGATAATTTCTATTAATTCAAGGTGTTTTATTGTGGGATTTTCATAATTCTTTTCATTTGTAAGGATGATATTCTCTTGGAAGGTCCAGAGATAGAAAATATTGTAGAGAAAAAATGGGATTTTGTTGGATTGTTTAAGATGAAATATCTAGCATTGGACAAATTATTTTAGCGATGAGGAACAGTAGTGACTAGAATATGGAAACTATGATGTTATCTCAAACTAAATATATCTATAAGGTTTTTATAATGGTTTCAAATATCCAAATCATAGTATTTTTCAATCCTATTGATTAGTCACTTTAAATAGTCTAAATAGAAGGAACCTGAAAATGAAAATGAGCAAAAGTACATTACAAGAGTATCATATTCATTAGTCGTTGGTATTCCGATATATTTTATTTTTTTACTAGGCCTAGAATAATATTTATATGTGGTGTTTTTATTCAATACATGTTGAATCTATGGAAGGTATACTAAGAATCTATGAAGTGGATGTTATGTTATCTCAAAGGTAGCATAAAATTATAAATTTTTTTAGATAGATAATCATTTTTTGGGATATTTTGATATATACTTTAGAGTAGATTAATATAATTAGAGAATAACCACATGTTATGTGTTCACTTATAGATGGATAAAGGTTATATGTATGTCCCATATAAAACCTATAGTTACATTTTCAACCGTGAAATTAGACTATATAGAAGAAATAGATACTAGGATTTCATTTGGACAAAGAGTCTATTATAGGAATGTATAAGGAAATGGGGGAATAAAATTTTATTCTTTAATAGTTAGAATATAATATGTCATGATAATAATTCAGTGTTTTATTTGAGGAAAAATCACATTTAGTTGAATTATCACTTCATCATAAGTAATCATAAATATAGTGTTATGTAAAAATATAAGGTGATTTTGAATTAAAATGTAACATACATATTAACCAATTCAATAGTTGTGGGAATACTCTAGTGGTTTTGTGCTTATATGGGGCTTGTATGATGGTATGGTAATTAGAAGATCACTTCTTCAATAAATGTTGAAAGGTAGAGATGTTAAAATTTTCACTAAATTATAGCCTTGGGAAATAGTCTTTAGGTGAAAGATTTTTATAGTGGTGAATCCAATTTCATAGCTTAAGAACTACTCAAAGGGATTTAGCTAGTTGGTTAGAGCACTGGTAGAGAAGTCATGGATGGTGAAATGTTCATATAGAAATATCAACATTGTTGTGTTGTGAAGTCGTTGAAGGAAATCTGATCAATGGCTTGATGCAATTGTGTGGTGGACTTCTGGTGACCATAGTACTAGCTAGAAAAATTTTGTGATCGGTTATATAATTATCCAATGATGAATGAATATTATAATAATATTTAGTCCACATGTATAATAGTGACAAACTATATATTTTGTGGTTTTACTATAAATATATGGTATATGTGGTGATGTTTTATCATCATAAACATTTGATTACTTTCTGGGTAGTGTATATAAATCACTTATAACTTATTAATTTTCCTATTCACTCTTTTATGGTGGGTTTTAGTGTTTCTCCCTGAATATAGGTAATTTTACAAAACCATATAAATTATTTTTATATTGGTTGTTTGTGATATATAATTCTTTTTTCATTCATCATTGGATTTCCAAACTTTTATTTTATACAATTCATGGATTCTTTCATGATTAAACCATTATATAGTGTCTATGGATATTTTAGTCTTTTTATGTTTGAATTCTAGAGGGTGGGACATGTGTTGTGGGTAGATTAATTGGATCCTATATTTTCACTTGATTTTGAAATGTCCCTTGGGTGGTGATGAGTAGTGAAATAATGAATATATATTATAAATTCATTGCTTTATTATTATGAATACACTAGTTTGGGATTTGGTGTTGTTTAGTACTTGGGGTGTCACACTTGGTATTGTTACTATTACCTCTATAACGGAACTTTGGGTGTTCTACTGGTTTGGGATTTGGTAAAGAATTGTGAGATTATGATTATATGTTATGACTTAATTTATTTATTATTATGCATACACTGGTTTGGGATTTAATGTTGTTTATTACATAGGGTTTCTTACTAGTTATTCCTATATTTACCCCTATAAAACCACTTTTGTAATGATGTACTCTTAGTTGTGAAAACAACTTTAATTTTATAGGAGATTTCATAGGTTGTGGTGTAGGTGGAATTAGTCTAAATTAGTGATTTTATGGTAATCATTGGAGGAGTTCCTTTGGTGTCAAGTTAACTTTATTGATTATGTTATTATTTTTTTCTTTTGATATAAAAATAATGTATTTTTGGTTTTGGATTTGTATCATGATGATGGATTATAGATGATGTGGCATACATGTATGCCTATATTTACTTTTTACAGGGTGTTTACTTTATATGTATGGATTGAATATCATTTTGCATTGATGGTATAGCAGTATATTGATATATGTATTATGGAAAATTTCTCTCATATTAAGTGTATAGACTCTCAGTGTCAGTCACCCACACTTTTTCTATTAAAGGAAGGTTTAGTGTGGCACCCTTGAACTCTTTTCCAACCTGAGAAGAGTCCTGAATGATTTTGGCTCTGTTTAATGAAAAATAATATAGTATAATGATATTTTCCTTACCCAATATGAAGGATGTCTCATTATAATTCTTTGATAGTAAGTTTTTTATGTCTAACATTACTGAGTCCATCAAAATTCATTAATATGTTATCATTACATAGTTATTTATGCAATCCATTAAATGTCATCATGTTTATTATTTATTCTTGTCATTTATATATGTACAATTATGTATTTTATATATTCCAAATTTATAGGGATATAATAATGGTAATTAATATGAACAATTCATAATATTGAAAATTATTATTTTATAAATATTTATTAATAGGAATTATGAGCATTTAATATTCACAAATTATTTATAAAGTCTATATAAATAAATATGTGTATTTTAAATTTTTAAAGGATTAAAAAAACACATATTTATTTAATTAAATATTTTATAAATATTTAATTTTTTGAACAAAGAATGGTTTGTATTATAAGAGGATTTTAGAAATATTTCATAAATTAAATAAAAATTATATTATTTAAAATAATATAAATAATAAGTAATTTATAAATAATTTATATATTATACTTTATTTATGAAATGAATAATAACATTTTCCCCCATTTTATATCTTATTATACTGCTTCCACAATCCATATAATATTACTCATCAAAAAAACCATATTATAATATATTTATTGAAGTAATATCATATATCATACTTAAAGTCATAATTTATGATATAAATATATAATGTCTTATGATAATTAAGATTCAGATGTCTTAAAAAAATTTTTGAAGTGATATCATATATTGTGGTTGGGCATCATAAGTTATGATATTAAAACATAAAATAAAAGTGTAATTATAATATTTTGATTTCACTCATTGTATTCTATTATTTAAAACAAAAATATATAATATCTTTATATCATATCTTACTATACATTGAAAACTCTTGTTTTTAACAATTTAATTACATGAAATGTGTCTTATATAGTTATTGGGGTGTGGATCATTTTTTTGGAACACTATGATTTAATCATACCATATCTTATGATATAATATATTATATAATACAAACCATTGAAAAAACAAATAAACTTAATATCATAAATTTTGATATTATTAGTTACAAAATAAAAAAAATGAACTTATTGAATTAGGTTTAGCCATAACATATAATAACATATAATATAGACATATCATAGCCTTTAATTTCTTCAAAAACATTAAATTTTATACAATTTTCTAAAACATCATCAGTGGTCACTAATAACACTAGTGAATCTCTTAAGCATCCCATATACCTTTAATACAACAGAATAGAAACAAAGCCCCTTACTAATATTGATTGATAGTTGTTTGGGATAAAACATATGAAAACATAAAAAACATGAACATAACAGTTCTATGTTTATTCATATCTCCATTTAATATTTGATAAAAACCACAAAGAACCAACCAAATAAATTCTATTTCCTCATGCAATCCCCCATCTGAATAATCATGTATCAAATCCATAGTATCTCCCAAAACCTCAATGATGTGTTATAATATCATTAAGAAAAAGAGAGAGGGAGATAAAAAATATTATGTCACATAATTCTAAAATTTCAAGAAAATCATGTTGTAATTATTTATTACTTTTAGATATTCTAGTTTTATTAAATTAAAATGGATTCAAAGTATTAGATAATTTCTCAAATGCTTACTAATTTATGATCAATAATTATAATGTATATAACATACACTTTTATATTAATACAACCCTCATGAATGTTACACACCTATAAAAATTAACTAAATCATATTTAAATCCATTAATAGCTTCAGTATATTATGTGTAGTTTAATTTTAATGATAAAATGCATGGAGATATCAATATACCTTAAATAGACTTCAAATTTTAATTTTATATAGTACATTTACATGAATATTGTACAATATGATTTATTTTTTTAGATGATACTTCTAACAAAAATTATTACTTTATATATTAAAGTATCTGTAGTACTCATGAAAAAATCACTAAAAAATGGGTTAAAAATATCACAACACTATCTTATGTAGGTCCACATGAATAAACACTTGATCGTGAAAGGAAATATTTCATTTTCTACACATAAATAATCCCGCAAGGTTTTCACCTAAAAAATG
Organism: Viscum album; assembly: GCA_963277665.1. NCBI lineage: Eukaryota > Viridiplantae > Streptophyta > Magnoliopsida > Santalales > Viscaceae > Viscum > Viscum album. The sequence goes on along the minus strand of OY728142.1, from coordinate 95,066,171 downwards.
ATACCAACGCACATCATATCCAATATCACAAATTTTGTTCAATTGTAACTATTAAATATAGTAAGAACACTGGTAATGATTTAAAATAAATGTAATAGTCCTCTTTAATCACCTCCATGCATAATATGATGAACTAATTCCTCATATTCCACTTATCATATATATATCATGTGATATTTTCCTATATATTCTTGCTCAATTCATCTACCAACACATTCCACTTACCATTGGTATATAAAATCTCAAACTAAAAAAAAATTTATATGAAGGCCAAGTCTAACTTCTGATACATCGAAGTGAACCATGTAATTAATAATATCCACCAAAACCCTCCGAATTTAAGTTCTTAGTGACAATTTTATTTAAGAATCTTAAACTTCAATTGATTCATGTACAATCAACACATAAAATTCCAAGAAAAATCAAGTATAATTTTTTTTATAATCAATGAAAAAGGTCCAATGTTAGTAGAATTAATTATTAAAATAAATTGTTTCCAACTTACTAATTCCCAAAATTAAATTAAAATTCATCATATCTTTGATGTAGGAATCCTTAATCAACATAAAGATTCAAAATTTTGAGTCTAAAACCTAATTCAATTTCTAATAGTCATTGGTGTTTACCTATACAAGGACCCCAAGGATCGTACCTGGAAAATTCCTCCTATGAAGATAACAAAACCCAGAATCATTCATCTTATAATGGCGATATGGATTCATTTGAATAAAAAATGAAAAATAAAAAATGTAAAGGATGAGTATACAAAGATGGTTCTATGACTGATGCCTAAATTTTTTGTCTCTTCAATATTCATCTGTTAGATTTTCCTATGAACTAAACTTGATTATATATCAACACATAGTCCAGAAATCCTAGAGTATCCACCACTCTATTTTATATTTAATTCTATAGTCTATACATCAAAATTCCCTCTAATAAGAGTTATAAAATTTTGTTGAAGACTAAACTTTTTTACCTTTTACATCAAGATATGTACTATAAATCTCAATAGGTGGGGGTGTACCAAAGACCAAACCCCTAAATTAACATAACTTATAACCTCTTCCTCTAGGTTAGCGAAGTATGCATTGAAAACACTTTTTTTCTCTTGTAAACCTAAAGGAATTATATCATAGATCAAAAAGGATATGTCCATGATACATAACTTTGATATCAAAAACTTCATATATATACAATTCCTATAAACTTTATTGTCGAGTATATATCCCCAAAGATAATCATGTAAGTACCTAATAACACATGATGATTATGATCTATCAACCAATTAAATGATGAATGAAATATCGCTAGGTTCTCCCTACATAGAACATATTAAGTTTCTATAGAAACATTATAATAAATCAAGGACCTTATATGGGATCATGATGGTAATCCATATCCTATTGATAGTCTCCCAAAAATGATAGATCATACATAGGTTCCTAGTTTACTATTTTCAAAAATCTAATTTAAATCCACACAATAGTGCATCTAATATAATCTCTAACCTTATATCTGATACCACATTTCTATAACCAGTACCTCGGTACTCCACCAAAATTAGTTATGATATTGATAGTGTCTCTTAAAATATAAATCAAATGGGTTTGTGGTTAGAAATAATCACTGAAGGGGGAAATTTCACATAATGGGAAACATTTTTACTAGTTATCATATTCATCAAACCAAAACAAATAAATTAAAATTCTAAAGTATGATAGCATAGATTAATAATATTAAGTTACATGATCAATATGAAATGTGACTCACAAAGTAATATAAAATCTATCCAATAAAATCCTAACACCCATAAAATCGGTTGTACCTAAATAAAAATACATTAGTCCCTACAATACATTGCTAAAAACTATAAATCATGAAAACTTAATTCAAAATCCATTACTAAGGTACATTGAGGTCTTCTCTAAGATCATAAACACCAAAAAGTTTTGTAAGAAAATATACATGGTCATTAGTGTGTTACCGCACAAGTACCCATGAAAGGTTAAGTGAAACTACCTAACATAGTTATCTTAAATACTATACTATTCCATGCAAAATATCATATGCATGAAATAAATCATGTGCAAGAATTCATGATCAATTTCAACACATTATAGCATAGTTTTATGATCAAATATACTTAATATCCTCCCAATGATCATCATAAGTAATATTCCAAAAATAAAAAAATATATTAGTATTATAAGCTTTTTACATTGAACAACATGTCCCAAAATCTGTACCCTTACCTATGAATTTTTTTTCCATCATTAAAAGAATAGTATTAAACATAAATTAGTTACCATCATATAGGAGATAACAACCCATTTATCACACACCAATAGTGGTATAGAACAAGTCGAAGATCATATTGTACACTAATACATAGAGGATTATACACCATTAAGTGGTAGAGTTAGTTGGGATGTCACACTCTATTATTAAATCATATATATCATTTTTTCACTAATATTTGATTATAAATGGTATATCAACCCACTCAAGTCATAAACACTTGTATTTCTCTTCATATTGTTAGGGTCATTTCAGATCATTGAACATACCACTTTTTGTATGGATTTTATTTGTTGTCAACTGATTGTGATTGATTTTAAATGGTGATCAATGAGATAATAATATCATTGTGTGGTCAATATGATGAAGTATTTCTAATGTTAATAGAGCTTGGATAAATCCCTAAAGTCTTGATATTCCAAGAAACATGTGAATGGATTGAATACTTTGAGTTTTAATTTGATTCCTAGATAATTGTTATAGATTAATTTTTAGATTCATTTGATGACATTGGATGTCATGGTTGAATAATTTTCCTAGTTAAATATGACGATTATTTACTAATTTATATTTCACAAATATCATAAGTTATTTGGAGAACTTTTTATGAAATACTTATGAAGGAGAGTGGGATTAAAGATGTTTCCAATCATATTTAGGTTTTATTGGATAGAAATACGTTTCTATAAGATAAGAAAGTTACAATACATTCCTTGGTAAACCTGATGATGACAAAGGTGATCAACCAATTTTTAAATATCACGACATATGGGGTTTGTGATGAAATAAATCAATTGATTTTGGAATGAAGTGAATTTTGGTAAGAATATGGATGAAGGTAATCATGAATGGTGAAGGTAATCTACCCGATTACGAGAAGTGGAGCATTGTGAGCAAGTGATGGTTTGATAGTGATGTCTCCGGCAATAAAAAATATCGAAGGAACATCATGAATAGAGGAGAACCATGAAGATATTTTTGAGTGATCCGAAAAATGAACTAGAGGTGGTGGATCACTGCGAATGGGTGAGCTTATAAATATGAGGAGTCCCCACTTCATTTGAGATAGAAATAATCAGAGAAAATCTAGAATTACTCTGATTTCATGGAGGTAGAGGAGCTCTAAAAATATAGCTTTCTAAGCAATCTTGAGTATCATGAAAATAATAATAAAGTCTTGAATTATGCCAATGCTAATATGAAATGGTCGATTCATGATAATGGGATATTGCACATTGAATCAATGAGCATTGTGAAGGAATTTTGTTCCACAAAGGAAGTTTGGTTTAAGAATGTTTTGGGCTTCATGAGGGAGCTTCACAAACAATAGTTTTTAATATCTGGTTTAGGTAAACTAGTGCTTGGGTATGATACCCCAACTGTGTTTCTCAATGTAAAAAATGTGTGTGTTCCTAGTTGATACACAACGGATAGAGAAGATCAACCACCCATAGTTTTTTTATGTGAAGAAGAACCTGATGTGCACCTCAGTTTATATTTTCCAAAGGAAGAATATAATTAAACCAATAAACTAATATGTTGGCATTGAGTATTGAAGAATCAGAATAAGACACCACTGCATTATTCCATATTATTTTTTTTCAATGAGGAAGAAGAGAGTGTCTAATTTATATTCAATTATTCAGGACATATTAATTATGATGATGCTAAGTTAATATGATCTTCATGGATTTAATAATCATAATGGAAGTTTTTGATTCCAGTAAGAATAAGAATAATAGATCTCATTTCAGTTGGTCTTTCAATGAATAAGAAATAAAAAAGAAGAAAATAATATTTGGTAACCAAGTTGATATCGTATGATTATAATTTGGTTTAGAGAGAATTCAGTACATCAGTCTACTACTTTCATATTATTGTGACTAGAAGAAGAAGAAGAATAAAGTGTAGATATCATGTTTTATGTTGGGAAAAAAATAAGAGGATTTTCTTGCATGTTTTTTTTTCATGTAAAAAGGTGAAGAAGAAGGCTTTGGAAGAACAAAACATAATTATGACATCAAATAGGACTCAACTAGTGGAAGAATTTCTTTTTGTTACAAACACTTTTCAACAAGTAGAAGATTGTCTTGAGATACAATATAAAGATCCATCCAAGTGTTGTAAAACACACACTATTTGATTGTTTACATAGTTCTACATGATTGTAAGGAAATATCTTACTCATTGTATTCCACACAAAAGGATTATTTTCATTTGGATTGTGTGGTATTGGTTGTTTTAAAACCATACCAAGGACGTAGCTACACTTTTTGAGTAGTGAACCTTGTAAAAATATCATGTTCTATATTTAATACTTTCATATAATTTCATACGATATGGAATAGAGAGTAATATAATCGATATCCTAATATGTCTAAGAGGTATAGGGATAAAAAGTTACAAATGGAATAAAAAGTCACTAACACTAATCCCCCCTAGTGTTAGGCATATCCCAAAATTGGATTTTCAATCACAACCTCCAACGATTTTCATACACATTAATCTAATTAAAATAATAAAATATACATCCAATACAACTCACAAAACCCTCTCCATAAGGGAATACCCCATCCATCAACAAAAAAATTGATTTAATCCCCAACACTCCAAAATTATTTCAATTGATCAATAAAAGTTGAAAGATACCCTCTTGAATTCCATAACATAATAGAAATTTTCTCATGTCCAAACATGAAAACCAAGTATTCATCAATGAACCAAGTCAATCCAAGAATAAAATTATCTCTTAAGGATAGTTCATCACACACTAGGTTTGAACATATATTTACCAATGTTTATGAAAATATAGTTAGTAATAACACACTAGTACATATTTCATATCAACATCTACCCTCCCTCTAAAAAAATTTATAATATCATCCTATAGGTACTTAATAACTCAATAAATCATCCTTAGAAAGAAGGTCCCATATATTGGTCATTTTACTTCAGCACACTTCAATCATATATCAATGATCAATTGGTAGTCATTCAAATCTAAGAATAATATTATTCTAAATCTAGTTTATATAAATCCTTCATAGTTTTAATTCATTTCAAAGATGTGATAATTTCATTTCATAATATTGAGAGAATATTATTGGTATTATACAAATAAAACATGTTTTTTAAAACATTTTTGTCAAATCTAGTCTAGCTTAGTCCAACTTATTGAAATCTAGTTAATCTCAATCAAATATGGTCAATAATGGTCAAACACTCTCAATTATAGTTAAATATGATATATCATGATTAGACCTAGTTTACCATGAAAGTATAGTGCTAAACAAGCTGAAGCTATCTTTAATTTATTCTTCATCATCCTCTAATATCACCCTAAAATTTCCCATGTTAGATATTCTCATTTGTCTGACCCATTGTCAAAAAGGTATCTAAAAATTAAAAACATCCAAAATTGGATTGAAATTATTTTATTTATCTATTAGTAATTCCATTGTGATTTATGTGGAAAATGAGTGAAATTAACTATTCAAGGGCCCCAAACAGAATTTAGAAGACTTTGAATAGATAAAATGGTTAAAATAAAAGTTGATCGCTATATGGAAAGGAACAACCACACCATGTAGTACACTAGGTGTGCAATATATGATTTTTTGAGGGTGTGATATGTAGTTCATGCACCACATGCCACATGACCCCTAGACCATTCATGTAAACCTTGAAAAAGGGAGTAAAAATTCTTACCAATTTATAAATTAATACATATAATTATTTATATATTAAATCATACAATATATATATATATATTATTATTATTTCATGAGGGATGGAGAAGGAATTCACTATGTCATATTTTCTGATAATGTCATTGAAGGAAATATAAAAAATGTGGATATTTATTTTATCTCAATATTCATTTTTTCACTCTTAAAAAACTCCATGTTCATTAATATTTTGAATAAATAAAAAGAAAAATATTATTTGACATTAGAATTCTTAAAATTATTATAACGTCCCAGTTCCAGAAGCCACCTAGAGGTTCCCCATACCTGGTTGGTCACATAGCCTCAAGCGCATTTCCCCGAACGCCAGAGGCTGCCGACTAGCAGCGAGGGCCTTGTGTGTGGTAGTGGGGAAACTATGCCCTCATTGGCAGAGTACATAGTGGAATTACACAAATACATTCAATAGAGGAAGCAGTAAATATCCAACAACAGTAAATAGAGGAAGATGGGTAAATAAACAACTGGAGAAAAATATATAAATGATGCATGATACAATGCATCTTGGAAAGAAGTCAAATAAGTCACAATGATGAAATACAGTACTAAACCCAAGTACAAAAGAAAGTAGATAAACTCCTCAACATCACAAGCCTTAGCTTGGTCCCTTGCTCTCTACCTCTAGTGCAATCAAGAACCTAAAGTAGAAGGGAGCTTGTCCTTATATATACCTGCAACAATATAATCTGTTTAGGCCCAAAAGCATGACCCAAAGAGGGTGTAAGACAAAAATCCTAGTAGGAAACCACCTGAAGATCTGTGCCTAATAGTCAGTGAATATATGGTAGGTAGAAGTACAGAAAATAGTAAACATGAAAGTACTCAACAGCAAACAATCCACAGTTTCTAGCATATAATGTACAAATAAGAAAGCATCCACTAAAGAAATTATAACAAACAGGTAACCCTCTGGGTATTTCTCACAGTCTAACCCATTTTTAGTTCAACCTACAAATACTAGAAACCCTCTGGGAGGCACACACAGTCTCACCCCTCTAGTTCAGCTAAAGAATAGACTCTCTCGGGAAGCACTTACCATCAATTCCCCCTATAGTCTCATATCGTACTAAAGGTACTCTGGGTAAGCACTCAACATATCATTCCCCATGTGGCCCACGTTAAGGAACTACAGACACTCTGAGTAAAAACTCAACGTCAATTCCCCTTGTAGTCTCGCATCGTGTTATAAAGACACTCTAGAAAAGCCCTCACGTCCATTCTCCCTATGGTCTACTACACTAGGTTCTCAAAGCCCTGTGTAAAGTCAACAAGTATCACATCACGTAACGGCCAAAGTAACCTATAGAACTACTTGGCTAGCATGATACAACATCTCAGCATGGAAGAACAACAGTCACACCATCCTACAGCTAGGCATGGAACTAGAAAAATCCTAATAGGTAAAACTAGACCAAATGGTCATAAGCAGAAAAAACATGCATGGGAAAAACATCCAAAGCATAGTAAAATTACCCTATTCACAAACAATATCCTCTACTCAAGCATATAAGCAAAGCAGGAAAACAACAAGGGAAAAACAGAAAACATGCAATACCCCTTTAAAGCGTATTGGAGGAATTTGCACAAAATACTCAAAGAATTTATACAGAAAGCCACAAAACACCTACCTCAAAGGTTTTGAAAAAAACCCCAACAAATGAAGAACGCACAAGAAAACCAGGTTTATTCTTCGAGAACCCGCCTTAGATCTCTTCTCCTAACAAGACCAAGACCAAAACTCATCAAACTTGTCATCCACACACTTAGATCTACCCATAACAGATGTAGATCTAAGAAACTGAGAGAAGATGATAAGTATATCTAAGTATATCTAAGAAACCAAACAAGAATAAAGAATAATGTCTACATACATCAAGAATCTGGATTTGATTCGCTTATAGAAGCCTTCGGATCACTTTCGGGTCGATGGGAGAACCTTTTTTGACCTTAAGAGAAGCAAAATCCCGATTTATGGCCACTTAGGAGGAAAAATGAGCCACTTAGAGGAAAAACCGTGTGAGATCCACTTTTTAGGATCTCACATAAGTGCCCGCACACTTTGTTCGCATGGTTAGACAAACCATGCGTTAGCCACTACCACAGCAGACCCTCTACGGACGGTTTGGCCGCATGGTTAGAAAAACCATGTGATAACCATGCATTAGACACTGCCTTAGTAGACCCTCCATGCATGGTTTGGCTGCACAGTTAAACAAACCATGCACCACCCGTGCAACTTCCCCTTTGCCTCAAAACTTCATTCAAAGTTCTCCAGAATCTCCCATTCATCACCCTTAACTTTATAACCATGAAAAAGCATCAAACAAGGGTCATATACCTGAAAAGAAGTTCAGGGTCCTTACAAACTTCCCCCCTTAAAGAAATTCTTCCCCAAATTTCCCTAACAAGCCAGCGTAGAAGAAGAAACCTTGAACAGCTCTTGTGACTACAAATGTACATTGGCCTCCCTCTCCCAAGTCTCATCATGTACTCACCTGTGCTGCCATAGCACCCATACCAGAGGAATAGACCGGCCATGGAGAACCTTCGTAATTTGATCAATGATCTGGATAGGATGCTCCTCGAATGAGGCATCCACATCTAACTCAACCTCCTCGAGTTGAAAGACATGAGACGGGTATGAGAAGTAACGTCAAAGCTAAGAAACGTGGAAGACTCTGTGCACATCCTGGTATCTCTGAGGTAACTACAATTGATAGGAAACCATTCCAACTCTTTCTAACACCTCAAATGGTCTGACATACCTCGGTGAAAGCTTACCATGTCTCACAATCTTTATGTGCCTCAACCTCAGTGTGACACATAGGAAAACCTGATCCCTGACCTCGAACTCCATAGGTCATATTCACTGATCAGTATAAGACTTCTATCGAGCCTATGCAGTGGTCATCCTCTTCTGAATCAACTATATCTGCTCCATGGTCTCCTGAACTAGATGAGATGATCTCGATAACCCTGTCACAAATTCCATCATGAAATTGTTCCACTTCCACTCAGAAATGGGTAACTGCTGTAAAAGACCTGCTGGTCACTGGTGTTCCGCCTTCACCTACAGACATGTAGAACATCTCATGAAGAAACCAGCAACATCCCTCTTCATACCTAGCCACCAAATACAAGCAGTGTAGATCACGATACATCTTGGTGATGCTAGGATGAACTGCCCAAATAAAGGAATGAAAATCCCACATCATCTTCTTGCATATATCTGATGGCACCCATATGCGTCCCAGGAAACACAAGATCTCATCCTCGCCTATGGTCCATCCAGGAATAGGGTTCTCTCTTGAAACACTTTCCCACAAGACTAGGCCTTCAGAATCTGATAACTGTCTCATTCGCACTTCATCAAGTAGAGTAGAGGTAACAGCTACTGAAGATAGAAATCTCTTCCCTTTTCTGTCAAGCACCACCAAATAAATCTCAGAGAATAGAGCCATAATCTACCACTCACTGCTGGCCTCCTAAACGTCCTGTATCTGAGTCCTCCTACTCAACGCATCAGACACAACATTTCCTTTCCCAGGTGTATAGGCAAGCTCGAAGTTGAAGGACTATAGGTACTCAACCCACCTATGTTGTCTCAGATTCGAATAAAACTGAGTGAAAATGTACTTCAGAATTTTGTGGTCAATGAAAAACACAAAATTCTCTCCCAGAAGGTAATGTCTCCAACAATGAAAGGCATATACAATAGCTTCCAACTCCAGATCATGCGTTAGGTAGTTCCTCTCATATGGCTTCCACTGCCAAGACCCATACGCAATGACTCCATCTCCCTGCATAAGCACAACTCCCATTCTGATACCTGAAGAATCATAATAAATAGTATAGATCTTGCCCAGATATGGAAATACTAGTATCGGTGCTGAAGTCAACCTCCCATTCAGCTCAAGAAAGGCTGACTCATAAGAATCTGACCATAAGAACTTCGCACCCTTCTTGGTCACACTTGTTAGCGGAGCTGCTAAGCGTGAAAAGTTTTGTATAAAACGTCTGTAGTATCCATCCAACCCTAGAAAACTCCACACCTCAAATACATTCTTCACCTTCTCCCATTAAACTAAATATCTCACTTTCTCTGGGTCAACTGATACGCCTGTCTCTGAAATAACGTGACCCAAAAAGTGAATCTGGTCCATCCAAAAGTCGTATTTTGAGAGCTTAGAATATAACTGATGCTCTCTCAGTATACTAAAAATGATATCAAGATGTGTGGCATGGTCATGTCTAGTGTGAGAGTACACCAAGAAATTTTCCACGAAGACAACCATGAAGGAATCCAAGTAATGATGGAACATTCGGTTCATCAGTGCCATGAAAACTGTTGGTGTCTTCTTGAGACCGAACGACATAACTTAGTACTCGTATAGACCATACCTAATCTTGAAGGTTGTAAGTGGTATATCCGATGGTCAAACGTGCAACTAATGATAACCAGACCTCAAGTCAATCTTTGAGAACACTCAGGCTCCTCTAAGCTGATCAAAGAGATCATTGATCCTCAGAAAAGGATATCGGTTCTTGACTGTCAACTGGTTCAATTTCCGATAATCCACAAAAAGCCTAAGGGTACCATCTGCCTTCTTTAAAAACAAGACAGGAGAACCCCAGGGATAAGTATTGGGTCAGATGAAACCCTTTGTCTGCAACTCCTCCAACTGCTTCTTGAGCTCCTGTAACTCAGGTGTATCTATCCTATAAGGAGGAATGGACACCGTTACTACTCCTGGAATGAGCTTGAAAGAAAAGTCTACCTCACGTCTAGAGGAAAACCTAAAAAGTCCTCTAGAAATACATCCCTAAAATGATCCACCACTAGAGGAAGTTCTAACTACGAAGTCCCCTGGTCATCCAGATATAGATTAGAAATTTGGGCTATAACTCCTCCTAGCCCATGATGCTCGGGTCCTGCCCTACTCGCCTAGACATCCCACTCACCCCTGTGAAGAAAATATCCACCCTATAGTGATATGAAACTCACCCTGTGGTGATAACAGTCGACAAATGATGGGAAGGGAACCAACCAGTCTCTCCCGAGTATGACATCATAGCTTGACATCTCTAAGAAATAGTAGTCCCATAAGAAGTGACACCCCACAACCTCTAGAGGGCACTCTCTGCAACGACATACACTAGTCGTCCTAGCCCCCAACGGTGTGTCTAACTTCAAGATATCAGTAGAGGAAAAGATGCAAAGCTCAAGGATATCCACAACATCAACAAAGATAAAGCTATGGGAAGTCCCTGTATTTAAAAGAGCAGAAGATAAAACCAAGGCTACTAAAATTGTACCTTGAACTATAGAGGGTCCGGGATGCTGATCCTGTTGGATCTACTCCACTACAAAAGTCTGACCTGTACCACGTCCCTGTGACCCTTCCTGACCACTCTGAGCTGATCCACCATACTGTCACTGATAGACCGGTGACTGACCACCACTTCCTCGACCTCTACCTTGGCCCGAATGGCCGAAAGAACTCTAGTTCCCAGACTGGTAAGAAACTGGCGGAGCTACTCCTGAACGAGGAGTCATGGAAGAACCCCTGTCACCAACTGCTGGTGAGAAAACCTGAAACAAATTCTGAAGGTGACCCATCTTACTGAAACATCGGCACTCCACCGGGTCTCTCTGGAACTGCGGCCTCATATGCCCAACCCTCCCACACTGGTAGCATACCATTGGGCTACCTAAAGATGTGTCTCACTGCCTCGAATCCCCATACATAGACTCCCTATGGCGCTTTCTGCTATCAGCTGGTGAGGCACTAACTCTGGAAGTGGAACCACCCTGACCCGCTTCTCCAGAATCTCTCAGATTGCACTCCGCAATCAATTCCTGGTTGACGATGGAAGCAATGGAAATCAATCTGAAGATATTCACCTACAATCGAATCTCCAGTCTGAGACCATCCTCAAACCTCCTTGCCAAGAACAAACCATCTCTTCCCTACAAGGGTGTGAAACACTGAATCTCGGTGAAACGAGAGGAATAATCCATAACTAAAAGAGTAACATGTTCCAGAATCATGAACTCCCAGGCTTGATCGGCCCTCAAGGTCTCCAGATAGAAGTATTAATAAAAGATGCACTGAAACTCCTCCCACGCCATAACCTGGTGATGAACCACCTGTGAGATCATGTACCACCACCTCTTGGAGTAGTCTCGTATCATAAAAGTTGCGAGATTGACCCTCCTTTCTAGAGACATCTCTAGATGATCGAAGATAGTCAGTATGGCTTCTAGCCATGACTCTGCAGCCTGAGGTCCTCCTTTCCCTGTGAAGGTGAGAGGATGCTGCTACTGTAAAACCCACGTTAAGTCTACCATAGATGAGGCAGGAAGCGGTTCACCCTAGAATGTATGCATCATCCTCATAAATCCTTCCCTAAACTATTCATCGGTGCCTTCAACTGGTATAATTGCTGGTGCCAAGGCTGGCATAATAGGAGGTTCTGTAGGAGGTCCCCGATCAGCCATATCTGGTGTCTAAACATCGCCTTGTGGTTTGCGTACAACTGTAGGACGTCTCAGTGGCATGACTCTGCAAGGTCAAATGCACACCTCAGATCAAGATTAATAGGGCTGAAACATAGGAGTACATGGCGTGTATAGAGAAAGACTATTTCTTCCTGAACAGAAGAACACAAGTCATCTAGTCAAAACTACATGGCGTGTATTCTGGGTTTTTCAGACAGTAAGCCTCAAAAACTACTCTGGAACCCAGAAAAAAACTAAAACACACATTAAAGGTGCCAAATTTCGATCTGTGAGGGCCCATACTCCCCACAAATCAAGTTTGGAATCTTTTAAAAGTTATAACAAAGCAAATAATAAATGATCCACCAAATTTTGGTCCATGAGGGCCCATAACACCTCAAGAACCAAAGTTTGGCATTCATCCAAACAAACCTTCCACAATCAATGCTCTAACAAGAAGAAGATATTTTTATCAAGGTATCTATCACAACAGCATGCATATTCTACACAACATCTATCACAACAACATGCAATTTCTAATTCATCCTAGATGACATGGCATGAGATGGAATACCCTCATCTCATCGGGTTGTGATAGAAATAGAACTTCAATAACTTAAATAATAACCATTAGAAAACATGTGAGTCACCAACGGTGAAAATCAAGGCAACCATAAACTTGCAAAACTGGAAAATTGCATCAAAGAGGTAGATTGGATTTTCCCTGTACATGGGTTAGCTACTCCCGGGCACAACTTAATACCAAGTACCTATTTCTTCATATACTTGTCTAAAGGATCCAAATAGTAAATCAATATAAAAGAAACCCTTTGATACCACTTTGTAACATCCAAGTTCTGGAATCCACACAGAGGCGCCCCATACCCAGCTGGTCACATGGCCTCAAACGCATTTCCCTGAATGCCAGAGGATGGGGACTAGTAGTGAGGGCCTTGGGTGTAGTAGTGGGGAAACTATACCCTCATTAGAAGAGTACATAGTGTAAGTACACAAATACATACAATATCGAAAGCAGTAAATATCCAATAATAGTAAACAGTTGAAGACTGGTAAATAAACAACTAGAGAAAAATATATAAATGATGCATGATATAATGCATCTCCGAAAGTAGTCAAACAAGTCACAATACTGAAATACAGTATGAAACCCAAGTACAAAAGAAAGCAGATAAATTCCTCACCATCGCAAGCCATAGATTGGTCCCTTGCTCTCTAGCTCCAGTGCAAATAAGAACTTGAAGTAGAAGAGTGCTTTCCCTTATTTATACCTGCAACAATATAATCTGTTTGGTCCCAAAATCATGACCCAAATAGGGTGTGAGACAAAAATCCCAGTAGGGAACCACCCGAAGATCTGTTCCTAACATTCAGTGAATATATAGTAGCTAAAAGTACAAAAAATAGTAAATATGAAAGTACTCAGCAACAAACAATCCACAGTTTCTAGCATATAATGTACAAACAAGAAAGCATCAACTCAAGTAATTAGAACAAACAGGTAACCCTCTGGGTAGTTATCATAGGCTAAAACCTTTTTGGTTCAACCTACAAGTACTAGCAACCCTCTGGGAGGCACACAAAGTCTCACCCATTTGGTTCAGCTAAAAAATAGACTCTCTAGGGAAGCACTCACCGTCAATTCCTCCTATAGTCTCATATCGTACTAAAGTCGCTCTGAGGAAGCACTCAATGTCTCATTCCCCATGTGGCCCCCATTAAGGAACTACAGACACTCTGAGGAAGCACTCAACATCAATTCCCCCTATGGTCTCACATCGTATTATAAAGACACTCTGAAGAAGCCCATATATCCATTCTCCCTATGGTCTACTACACTAAGTTCTCACAGCCCTATGTAAAGTCACCAAGTACCGCATCATGTAATGGCCAGAGTAACCTAAAGAACTACTTAGCTAGCATGATACAACATCTCATCATGGAAGAACAATAGTCACACCATCCTACAGCTTGGAATGGAACTAGTAAAATCCTAACAGGAAAAACTAGACAAAACGGTCATACGCAGGAAAAACATGCATGGGAAAAACATCCAAAGCACAGTAAAATTACCCTATTCACAAAAAATAACCTCTACTCAAGCATATAATAAAAATAGGTAAAAAAAAGGGAAAAACAGGAAATACACAATACCTTGTTCAAGGGTATTGGTGGAATTTTCAAAAAATACTCAAAGACTTTCTACAGAAATGCACAAACCACCTACCTCAAAGGTTTTGACAAAAACCCCAACAAATGAAGAACCCACAAGAAAGATGGGTTGATTCTCCAAGAACCCACCTTAGATCTCTTATCCTAACAATACCAAGACTGAAAATCATCAAAATTTTCATTCACATACTTAGATCTACCCATAACGGGTGTAGATCTAAGAAATCAAGAGAAGAGGTGAAGTATATCTAAGTAGATCTAAGAAACCAAATCAGAATGAAGAAGAACTTCTACATACCTCAAGAATCTAGATTCAATTTGCCTAGAGAAACCTTTGGATCTCGTTCAGATTGATGGGAGAACCTTATTTGACCTTAGGAGAAGTAAAATCCCGAGTTATGGCCGCTTAGGAGGGAAAATGATCCACTTAGTGGAAAAAACGTGTGAGATCTACTTTTTTAGGATCTCACTTAAGTTCCCACACGGTTTGATTGCTCGGTTAGACAAATTTTGAACTAGTCATGCATTAGCCACTGCCTTGTCAGACCCTATATGCACAGTTTGGCTGCACGGTTAGACAAACCATGCCCTAATCGTGCATTAGCCACTGCCTCGGTAGACCCTCCACACATGGTTTGGTCGCACAGTTAGACAAACCGTGTGCCGCCCGTGCAACTTCCCCTTTTCCTCAAAACATCATTCAAATTTCTCCTGACTCTACCATTCATCACCCATAACTTTATAACCCTGAAAAGAATCAAACACGGGTCATATACCTAAAAAGAAGTTCCGGGTTCTTACAATTATATCTAGAATTTTTTAGGCCTCTCATTTATTCAAATGATATGGAATTGAAATCAACTTCACAAGACCATTAATTTGTTATATTTCATTTTTTATTGATCTAACCATATGAAACATTTTGACCAATAATTCAGTTTTAACAAAGTGGTATCTTGAACTAATTTCTAAATTTTTAATCAATTTATAATATAAATTCAATACATTTAAAATAATATTTATTATTTTTAGTATATTAAATTTTAATCAACCCCCAAATTTATTATCATTGACTCTTGAAAAAACCACCCTAAATAAAATTTAACACTATGAATATAATAGTTATAATTGGTTTTCAAGTTGATCATTAAATACAAATTTTTACAATGAATATAATCCTAAGTTAAATTTATGAAAATATTCTTATTTAATTATTTTCTTTGAAACATATCCAAAATATATATTTTTTTAAACATCACTGAGACATTTTATAATTTAAAATCCATCCCTCATTCCCACAAAATAAATATAAATCAACAGTATCATATCATTAATTAATGATTCATTATAATTATAAAAATCCTTTTAGTTTTCATGATAAAATGTTTCAACAACTCAAATGCATAATTTCCATAAGATAATAAAATAGTGTTTTCTTATTTCATCACTTGTATTCCTAAGAAAAAAATCATTTTTCTGTGAATAAACATCCCAAATTTATTCTTCATTTGAGTACCAAACTACTTTAATATTTTTTCCAATATTACATATAAATATTATATAATACACATAACTAATAACAATATGAAAATTTATATAACTTTCCCTAATGTAGAAGTTTTTGTACACTCTCCTTATCTTAAACATCAACTCCTTAAAACAAGTGTATAACTTTTAAAACCATTCTCTCAAGTCCTATTTCAATACTTGTAAATTATTTTTGAGAGAAACACTCATTTTATTACAATATTGAATAAATTTATTGATTTTTTTAATATAAAATTATTTCTCCAACTCAAAATTTAACAGTTTAAACTTTATATCTATTTAATAAATTTTAAAATCCATTTAATCAATAATATATAGAAAATTATAATTATTTCCAAACAATAAATTAGTGAAAATGTTTCATCAAAATCAATTACTAAAAATTGAGAATAATCTTTTCAAACTAGTCTTGTATTGTTCAAGGAAATATATCATTTTATGTAATTTTTTTAAAACAAAAACTTAGTATTTTTGATGTTTTTATTATTAATCTAGAAACCAATTCCCATAATGCATTCATATTAATTTTAACAACTGTTTATTAATTTTATTATTATATTCATTAAATATTATTTAACCTTTAATATAATTATGCTTAATTTGTGAGAGTAGTGAGGCATGGATTTTTTTTCAATACCTTATATGTATGAACCATGGCACTCATGTATTAAATTAAAGTTTTAGAATGATCGTACTTTCTCAAACTTTGATGTGGATATATAAGTTTTCCTTCATCTTACTCATCATTATAAGTATCTAACACAGCTTCATTATTGATGTCTTCACTTGTTAATCATGAATTTCAACATATTCCACCTATTATACATATTTTTTATAGCACTTTCTTAAAATTATTTAATCCCAATTTTCTATTTAATTTCATTGAGATCATTTTCAATGAGTTGTAAATCAAATATATACACAACCTTAATGACTATTCTATTATAATAGTGATAATATCTTTCATTTAGATGGTATCCCAAGAATTTAAATTATTTTCATGTTCTTAAGACATTCCAAGATTTTTTTATTTTTCTTTTATAATTTATAGACTTTGAAGTAGTTAAAATTATGTTATACCTATTATTGTACCAATTATCATAAGGATTCATGTTTTATGTTAGTCATAATAAAAAAGATTTTGGATGTAAACTATTTTGGAAATTATTTTCCTCTAAATTTAGATTCAGTTAACATCCTTCAAAAACATAGTTCTTATCATATCCATGATACACTGACTGTTTATTTAGATTAATTTTATTTAGTGTATAGGGAGAACTATATTCATGATTACTCTATTTTTCTATAGATAACTATTTATCTTCTTACTTTTTTATTTTAATTTATTATCCATTTCATATTATTTATATGATAGTAAACCTCTATTTATTCCCTTTATATAAATTTTTAACTACTTTATAGAATCAGATTGATAACTCATATACTTGATCCATGTACTTTAAGTAAATTCATCAATAATTAAAATAAAATACTCATCTACATGATTAAAATTTCGCTTCATTATTCCCAAAATCACTAAGTGAACAAGTTGAAATGGACTCTTGGTTTTAATATTATCTTCCTTATATAACAATTCACCATTATTTTTGTTGATA
Source organism: Viscum album (assembly GCA_963277665.1). Taxonomy (NCBI): domain Eukaryota; kingdom Viridiplantae; phylum Streptophyta; class Magnoliopsida; order Santalales; family Viscaceae; genus Viscum; species Viscum album. The sequence goes on along the minus strand of OY728142.1, from coordinate 95,048,268 downwards.
TATGCTTCAAATTTTGTTCTTTTATCTATTTAACATTGGTGTATCTCAAAGAAAACCTTTATCTATTAAATTTTCCATTTTCTTTTAAACAATGTAAACAAATATTATATATCCTAATGTTTGTATCATACCTTATGGTATACTAAAAAGAATTCTCTAGGATAGTTTGGGGATATTATTAACAGCATTTAAAGAATATTTAAGCACTTTTATAGGGAAATATATATCTCTCTCTAAATATATCTCTATTATCAAGGGAATTGTTATCTTCAAGATTGTCTAACACCTTATGGATTATAAATTGATTAGTTTATTGATAAAAAGTATGAATAAAAGATTCAATAACTTCATATGGAATAGTGATTTCTATGAGAGGTAATAAGTGGTGGTCAAATAGAACATAAATTGAAAACCTTTAAATAAGGGAGGCATATGAATTAAAAAAAATCTTTATATAATGAATAAATTTAGGCTTAATTTTTATGGAGGATCCTCCCTGAAAGATCAAATAAAAATTGGTTTTCCAAATATAGGTTTATCAAAAAGTTGAATTATAGAAATCTACATTATATACTCTACTTTATTTATCCTTGTGTTAAAAATATCTAGAAAGATATAATGAAGCATATTCAATGGATGGACTACCTCAATTATAAAATAAGATTCAAGAAAGATAATTATCATGGTTCTAACTTGATTGATGAATTTCATTAGAAGATTTAGAATCCTGATGTGAGTATAATGAAAAAAATTATATCCTCCATGAATCAACTACCTTTCTTATCTAGGTTGTTATATATCCTTGTCTTTTTATGCCCATTAAGGACACCCTAATCTAGGATATGATGAGGCATGGAACTCTCACCTGTAATTTATACTCTCTTTTAAATGGATAGGCCCACGAACATGGATTTTTGGCTAAATCAATTATATAATACCTAGATTGATCATTCCTGATATACTCTAAAATAGAGGGTGGATAATAATAGTATTCCCATGGATAAATTCTTTATTATAACAAGTTATAATATCTACACTATGTAAAGTTCTTGAAAATTTCGATATGAATCCATTGAACATATTTTCTTTTAATGTTACTTTTCTAAAACCTTATGTAATATTGTTTATAAACTCTTAAAAAAATTTCCATATAATACAATTGATTTAAACTCACTATTTTAATGTTGTAGTATCCAGGAGGTATCTTCCCATTTGAAGATCTTACTCTGTACTACCATTGTTGAATCCTTTCATTGGATATAGTGGAATAGAAATTTCTAAATGTATAACATCTATACTATCTACCTGAAAATGGTCATGAGGAATATTATGTCATCTATTAGGGTGAAAACCTATATAAATACTTTCTTGGGTAAGAATTCAATATAGGAATTATTTTTATTAAATAATATAGGAATTCATGGTCATTATAAAAAATACAATGGATATATCTATATTATTTGGAATCCCCATACACCTGGATAGGTTGTATCAAGATTAAAATAGAAGGAACTTCTAAAGGAAATCTGAGGCTTGCAGGATATAGTGGAATTAAATACTCTAAAGGTGGATCATTATCATACTTATTTAATCATTGTGAGTTTGATATCACCAATTAAGCTAAAATATAAGGATTAATCCTAAAAAACTAAAATATAAGATTTAATAATTCGACAAAATTATGGCTTGAGTTGGAATCCTCATTCATTTTTCATGTCATCAAGTTGAAAATATTCTCTCCCTCTTAGAATATTGTATCATCTTGGGAGGATTTTCTAGATTACTATGGGAAAATTAACTTTTTTTGTCGCATACTTACATAGAGGGTAATATAATTACTAACAAATTGTCCAATTTGGGAGTTAGTCTGGGGGGTGAAACAAAATTTGGTTCATGTGAGAGTTGATTAAGGAACTCTCATTCCTTGATGTTTGTAAAAATATATCTTTCCATTTTTATAACATTTTCCAGGCCCTAGAGTTTCACTCTGGAGAGACCTATTATTATTATTGAAAAAATATTTTTATTTGTTTATTAATCCTTTTTTTAAAACTAATCCAAAAATTAAGTATTTAAAAATGAAACCATTTTTATTAAAAATTACATCATTTTGATTATTTCATAATTTAAAAACACTAAAAATATTTTTTCTCAATTCATACATAAAATAAAATACCCTTTGACTTCAATTTTTATCTTCAATTTCAAATGTTCTAAGTCCTTTGATTTTTAACAAACCATCATTTCCAGAAAACATTCAACCTCATTATATCTTCAGATTTTTTTGAATCATTGAAACATTAGATAATAAATCATATTATATAAATAATGTTTATCCAAGATCCCTGGTTTTTTCATCTTTGAATAATTTAATACAAACTACCATTATAATTTATCTACCTTTAGTAAGATTTTATTTTATTTCTTATTGTTACCTTATCTATGATAGTAGGAGTTTAAGACATTCCTAAAAAATGTAATCATGTTTACCACACAATTTACATTTCTCTTCTAAGTCACTAAACTTTTTCTTAAACTCCAAGTTGGGTTGGATTTTATTCAATTACCCTTGTTTTTTATTAGAGTTTTCTCACACTAAATATTTGTAATTATGTACTTTCCAAATTTTTTCATGAATGATATATCAATCCAACATATAATCTTCTTGTCTTTCTAACCTATACACACCAATAATGACCATATTAAACATTTTTCATGTTATATACCAATATTTTAAGCAACTATCTCTTGATGTTTTGAGGGATTCATTTTACTATATTTTTTAAAACAAAATAATATGAAACAATTCTAAATTATATATATATATTACAAAAGAAGTGAATTTTTTACATTCTAATTTTTTATAGAAAATGAATTTTCACCTGAACCATCATTTAAAAACCAGTTTTATTTTTTACATTTTGAGAAAAAAAACTTTATATTTGTTAACTATTGGACATAATTTTTTTCTTTGACATAACCAAGACCTTTATTTCCCATTGTGTGATATTTTTTTCGATAAAATCGTTTTATTTTTTATGCATTTAACCTTATTTTAAACATCTTTGAATGAATTGAAAATAATCTCCATTGATTTCTCAATATCATACATGAATTTTTTTATGTAGTCTTTTGACTTAAAGTATCTTCAATTAGATATTTCAAACTTTATTCTCCTTGTTAATTAGTTTTTCACCAATTTTAATTTATTTTATTTTTAAAAAAAACCAAAATATTTAAATTTTTGATTAAATTCATAAATAAATAAGTACTTATCTTCATAAGTAAAAATTATCTTCATTGATCCACAAATGGTTTAATGAATAAGTTTCAATGGCTATATGATGTTAATATCTACTTCCATATGAAGGTTTTCTCTATCCTTTTCTTCTGAAATGTGTTATAAATTATATTAATTTCTCTATTAAACATTGGTGTATCCTGAATAACACATTCATCAGTTATTTATCTCATGTTATTTGGTAAAATTTGATTGAATATTCTATGTCATTATTTTTTATCACCCTTCTTTCTAAACTAATTGAAATTCTTCACATTTCCTTCTTGAAAAATATTTTAATTTCATTTTTGAAACTTAACCAATACTAATTCATCTTTAAATTTCAATATAATGAAAAAAAAATTATTAAAAATTGTCTAGGTTAAAATGAATATAATTTTAAAGCACTAAAAAAATATTTTGTCTCAATTTATCCATAAAATAAAATACCATTTCAATTTATTTTTTTTATTTTCAGTTTTTAATGTTCTAACACATTCGATTTTCAATAAACCATCACTTAAAAACTTCACCAAACCACATTGAATATCTCTATTATTTATAATCATAGAATTATTTATCATGTGGGATAGAAAATTATTTCCCAAGATCCCAGGATTTTATTTCATTAAATAATTAAGTACAATCAACCATCAAGATTTCACTACCTTTTCTTTAATATTAATTTTTCATTGAGTATTTCCTTGGATAAGTTGATTTTTTCTCAATAAAATGACATATTTGATCACATATTATATATATATCTCATGAGACACCAAAATTGTCATGAAACATCCCCATTGAATCCACTACTAGACCAACAATAAAGATAAGTGTGACCCCCAAATATTGCCTCAAATAAGAAACAGGTTTGATATTGTCATTGAGAATATAATCACACAATATGGGAGTAATTACCCTCATAAATCATTAAAAAAATAAAATAAAACACTAATTAATTATAGAAAAAATATATAAAAAACCCATATTCCCAAAAAATCATGTAATATCATGTATAAATAATAACTCTCAAACATGAATGTTAAAAGAAACTCTTACAATAAAAAAACAGACTCCACAAATAATCCACATGAGTTAGTGATTATTATCACATTAACTAACTCTATCTTAAAAATATGTAAAAAGAATATGATATAGAATATATGGGGGGTAATATATGTATACTCAATAGGTTCCTCTTTAGAATCTCTCATGAAAAGTGGAATAAGCATACTAAATCCTAAGTTAATAAATAATGAAACTAAAACATCACCTAACCTGAGGTCAAATATATAACCATACTCACAAAGGATTTATCACTTAATCTACACAAAATTATAATAACATAATAATCAAGAAAAATATAGTGATAAATATACCATGCACCCACTTCCCCACTGAACTAGTCACTATCTCACCCCAATGGAATATGTCTTGGCATTCCCATATCTTCCATATCCATATAACTATATGTTGTGTAACAATATCATAACCAAAACTATATAATAAAACTATACTCTAAATACTTAAACAACGTCTTATATGTCACAGTCACAACCACATACCATATACTTAACCAAATTCTACTGTATAATCACATCACTACCACATAAATTCATCACTGACTCATCTTTTCATTATCACCACATAACTAACCTAATTAAATTATAGAAAATATTGTATCTATAAGAGAGAGTTAGGAAAGGTGAGTAGTCATCCATCTATATCACCCATATATTAGATATTGGGGGTACACCCAGAACCCAAAAACTCATATGGGTGTTATTAGGTAAACAAAATCAATTACATGTAAGTAATAAATAGTATAAAATGGAATTGATATATAATGATCACATAATCCCATAAAAATGGTACATATCCTAACATAACAATCTATAACCACTGCCTAAAATAGAATCACAACTACTACACAATAACAACCACTTCTATATCTATCATGAAAAAATCCAATTCCACTACAGAAAGGTATCACCACTTCCTCAGAAAAAAACAAGTTCATATTATTTCATATTTCATAATTTATTATATTTTATTCACAATTTACTAAACATGTTAATTTTTTAAACACATGATGATTTATAGCCACATTTATATCGCATTAAACACTTCCTCTTAACACTTATAATTAAATTACCACATACATTGATTTCATCACATTTATTTGTCAATTATAACATATCTCTTTTATTACCATGGCCAATTTTCCATTCCACTTTTAATTTGATTCATCATTTCTCTTCCATCACACTTATAATTATTATTTCAACACATCAAAATCCTAAAAAACTACTACATACATCACTACATCAACAACCATTCCAAAATTCCCCAATATAACCACTAACTTACCCACACCAACAAACCACTTCAATAACCCCTCCTAATAATATAATAATAAAACAATTCAAAATCATAACCATAACTAAAGGAATATAATAACACAAATAAAACATAATAATAATAAATCAGATTCATATTTCCATGATTTATCATTTAGTCATCAATTCAAGATAACAAAAATATAAAAATAACATTTCAATATTTTTACTTATTCTTCTCTTTGTCATATTTCAGTTACTTAACCAATTTTAAGCATGATTCTTCATTTCAACAACAACATAACAGATCTAAAAATCATACTATCACATAAATCGAATAACAATACCAATAATAATAAATAAATCAAATGAAACATAATCGACAAACTTCTATACTTTTATTTATGTCTGGTTTATCATTATTAATTTAATTTCAAAAGATTTTCCTAATTAAAACAATACTAAGATAATTCTAACTAAAAATTATAAGTAAAAGGAGATAATCTAAATCTCCTACCTCAAACTAAGATTCAACAATCATAGCTTGGGGATAGAAAGAAATTGATGATCATGTGGCACCAAAATCACAAAAATATTTCACAAAATCTATGAATCATCATCCCCTCATCAAACCATAGACAAAACATCATAGAAACTAATGGAATAATAACATCTATAATTCCATACATCTACGGTTCAATTAAATCCGAAGGATCTAGTGGAAATTCCATAATCCAATCAGATTTATAATTAAAAATAAGACCATTAGAATCATGATATAATAACCCTCATTAATGTTCAATGGTGATTGGGCATTTGGATTCTTGAAATCCATGTTGAAATATCCCTAAATCTCAAAGTCAATGATCATTCAAATTTCATATGATGAATGTAAATTATGGAATAATAACATCTATAATTCCATAATTCATAAATCTCTAAACTTAATGGTGTAATCCTTTCTCCCCTTCCTCAAACCCAATAACTTCATAAAAACTATAGTGTAATGCCAATCATAATTGTGTAAGGAAACATAACCAGAAGCAATACTATCAGATCATTTTCAAGAGACTATGATATAACATAGCACATCACATTGAAATCTCACAAATAATAATGAGATATTCATGAAATAATAGAGAAAGATAAAAAAATTACTTTATCTCACATGGATAATAAATCATTTTGTAAGAGATATATTTCAAAGTGTAATTTGATCACCAACTAAATTTTCAACTAAAATATATATTCTCTTTAACTATTTACCTTCAAACGTTCTCTCGACCCTCTGCATACACAAAACACAAATAAGAGGACTATGAAAATATGAAAATCAATATAATATTCCTATCAAATTATTATCATCCTCAAGAATAAAAACCAAAACTATAAAAAAATTAAATACCAAACTACCCAAGAGATACCTATCAAATAGGAATCTCACCATTATAAAAGCACAACACAATACAAGAGAGAGAATAAAAACTCAAATCATATCAGTAATAAAATAGATATAAACATAAATAAAAATCTAGATATTGAGATCTTATCTATGACTCTCATCACTGTGTACATTCATATAAACCACTAAGTCTTCACAATAAATAGATTAAAATAATAACATACCCATGAATCACCTTTTATCAACAATCCTAAATCTCAATAGTATTCTAAATGAACATCGCATAAACATTAATTTAAAACTATCCCCAATAAATTACAAAAGATTTATCATAAATATATCATTAAAGGTGTGAAACATGTAAAATTTCATGAATTTTACTCTTCTATGTAGGAAGATCTATATGATACAAAAACTCTCCAATATGCTTTAACATCTCAAAATATATGATAATATGAGGAGAAATATTATTGGATATGATAAATATCCCCAAAAATGATAAGAAGAATCTATTATAATCACATAATAACTAACCTCAACTCAATAGGTCTCACCCTAAAATCAGTATATGTATTATGATATTCTTGAGAAATAGTAAAGAACCCTTTTTCTAGGATTTAAAATTTAGTGGGAATTTGAATTTTTTCTTTTTGAGGATCATAAGGGGTTAAAACGTTCATTTTTTCCTAGAAAATAGACCTGTAAATATTTTATTTCCATTCTGTTGATATTAGAATAAGGTGTTTACCCTAGGGTTGGAATTTATTGGGATTTTGAGCCTTTTAAATTTTCATGGAATATTTAATATTTAATTCAATAAAAATTATTTATTCCTGTGAGTTTTAATGAACATATATTATGAATGGAGTCTCTAATTGAGATTCCAAATCTACGATTAATTTTGGAAGGAGAGGTTTTTCCTAGGTGAGGTGAAATCTTATCACGGTCACTAGGCCTAGACCACTTTTCTTTTTCCTTTTCTTTTTTCCCCTTTCCCTATTCCTTTTCCTTTTATCTCTTATCCCTTAGAATAAAAATTATGTGGATCCACCCTCACTTGTGGGTGTCTTACAATTAAGATAGGAGAGGTAAAGAAATAGGTTGAGAGAGCAAGGGATCATATCCAATTTATAAATTGGAGGTAGATCAAGCATCAGTGGGGATTCGAGAGATAATATTAGGCTTTTTTTCTCCAAGGTAGGCCATATTTTTATTTTAATACATAGATAAAGGAGAGAGCTCATGGGATGATTTGGGGAGAAATGGGTGTTTTGGGGTGATTATAAGGATTTATTGTTTGGGAAAACCTGACCACACAGTGTGTAGTTTATGTCATGTGTTCTTACTTTCAAGTAAAGTAAATAAGAAGTTGTTACATGACATGTGTTTTTGGGAAATTAAATGTGGAATTATTGGAGGTGTGTCTTAGGTAATGTCTAGAAACCCCATGTTTATGGAATGTGTAAAGAAAACCAACTTGGGTCAACCTAACCAGTCACACAAGTTAGTATCCACAAGGCCTGAAGTATGTTCTCAATCACAATAGGATGGTGAAAAGTACCAAGGAATAATAAATAAGCTCTTATGAACTATTTCTCTAATGGAAAACCGACATGAACCATCCATAAAATTTGATAAACACTCAATCATAATTAGATTCAATGGAAATAAAAATATATCCAGAGTGATGAAATAATGCCTAAAATAGGATATCATACACAACATCACATCATTATACATAACATGTCATACACAAGACATAAACATGATATCAAAATTCAAAAGCCCAAAACCCAAAAAGATAGATCAAGACCCAAATACCCAAAATATAATTCCCAATGATACAAAATTAAAAATAGTTCCTTATGAGCTAAACTCGTAAGACCATATCTCATTCATCAAAATACCCTTAGATTGTGGTAATCAAGAAGAGCCACTGAAGTTCATGGTGAACTTTCCTTTACCTTTTTTCCTCAAAACAAATTCTATATAGACCTAATGAAATATATAGAGTGTGAGGTATAAACCCTATTAGGATACCACCATGAATCTATTTAAGTATTTTAAACCATGAAAACTAATAAACTAGTTTGAAAACTGATTTTACAACACCCTTTAACTTTGAAAACATTTCACTTGAAATCAACCCTTTGAATTCCCTTTAATTTTCCATAAATAAAACATGTTTCCAAAACATAATCATCATGTCTCAAGTAAAAAAATAAAATCCACTCATCTTAAACATACTCAGCCTACCCAAATAAGGAATATTCAAAGTTATAAGCATAAACATCATCATATTACCAAATAAGTTAAAATGGGCATAACACATGATATCACAATCAAACAAGGAACTAACTCAATTCATGTAATCACATAAATAAACTGGATATAAGTAATGTTCCCCAAGGTCTCTAACCATAAAAATATAATGTGAGATAGTCTAAAACACCATTTTTCAGCTGGATAAACAATATATAAAAATTTAAATCTATCACGGTCTTCCTCAGGCCCAACTCCATAGATCTCCCTTAGTCTCTTGGTCAATAAAGTTGAATCTATTAGTCTTCCTCCATAAAGTATCACTTAGTCCCTTGGATAACACACCCTCACACATTAGTTATCCCATATGATACTCAATTCCAAACACATCAACATCTCAAGTTCTATGCATAAAATCTATTTCAAATCCAATTTAACAAAAAAATGGTCCCATTTCAATTAAATACCTTCCTTAAGGTAATTTTTTTTCTAAAACCTCTTTACAAATCCATTTAAAACTATAAAAACCATTTGATCCATTTTAACAAAAAAAAATGGGGTCCATTAAGACCAACCACCTTTTTTAGAAAGCCTCTTTAAACATCAAATTTCCAATTCAACCCATGAATCACATCAATCATTAATTAAACATCAAAAATAAAATAATTCAATGATAATTTAATAAATAATAAAAAAGGTGATAAATAATTAAAAGTTTTTCTATGGAAAATTACCTTAAATAGAGACACATACCATATAAATGGTTCCAACCATGTCACATTCAATGAAAACCACTAGATTTCAGAAGGATGAGTCCTCACACATCTAAACCACTAGAAATCAAACAAAACCTCCATTAAGAACCTTATATTTATACAAAACACTATCTATGGTTTTTAATTTATATGAAAAAGGAAGAACAAGATAAGAGAGGTGGGAATGATACATAAATCATGATAAAATAGGATTACCTCAAGACATAACACCAAGTAATTAAGTAAAATCCACTAAAAAGGAGAGGGGAGAAGCTTTAAAGCCACAGGAAGTGGATATGTAAGAAATGGGAGAGAAAGGTGTCCAAAAGAACTTATGTTTTTTCAAGGTAATCTTGGTAAAAATCCAAAATTTTAATGACCTAGACAGCTCTCAAGATTTTTCCAAATAGTTTAGAAAACCTTGATCCAACTGTGAAGGTGATACTATCACCCAAAAATAAAATCTTCTTGGTTACCTCTAAGCCTCACAAGGTTGGATGAACCATGAAAAATCACACTACCCCCAAAACCTCACACTCTCATGGTTAGACTACCAATGTGCAAACCATGATCTAGGGTCTTTTCCCCAAAAAATCCATATTTCTAACCCCCATGACATGGAAACTCCAAGAATGAATAACATGATAAATAAAAAATCAGATGATATATACCAGTGACTTAGTGAGTGTCACAAACCTCCACACCATGTTACTTTATTCCCCCATATAATATTCATGAATCCTCAGAAGAAAACATGTGAGGCCACTACACCCTAACCAAACCATCCAACTCCCATATCTTGAAGTAATATCTACCTCACTACCAAATAATTCTAACCAACAAGATTGATTTACTATAGATCACCTTGTTATGATAATCCAAGATATGAATAGGCCAATCCATACTGGTGACATCAAGATCCACATCCAAACCTTCCCACTCTGTCACACAAGATAGGTATGTATGTTATCAGTCTAACTAGAAAACATGAAATGAATCATGAATCGTGGTTAGATGTGGTGGAAACTCTAACTAATAGGATAACCTCCCAAGATGTTCCATAACCCAAAACATCTAAACAAAACATGGTTCCTACTTCCCATGATTTCCCAAGCAGTGTTGTCCCATATGAATAGATACCCAAAGAAAAACCTAATCACTGACCTCAAACTCTAATGAGTGATGACTTAAATCATTGTATGACTTATGATTACTCTGAGTTGTCACTAACATTATATGAATCAACCAAATGTTCTTCATCATCTCCTAGATAGGACTCAGTCCTAAAAAGAGACTCTCTCCAACCTCATATCAACAAAAATGGGATTGGAATGATCATCTATATAACACCTAAAATGGGGTCATCCTGATAAATTCGTAATAATTTTTGTTGTAAGAAAAGTCATCCAACTATAGGTGCCTTTACCATGAACCCTTTAAGAAGAGAACACACACCAAAAGAATATCCTTGAGTGTCTGTATGGTTCAATCAGATTGGTTATCTGTCTTCAAGTGGTATGATGTGCTCAAAATCAGCTTAGTTCCCATGGATTCCTGAAGTTAATTCTAAAATAAATAATTGAAATAGGAATCCCAGTTAGAAACTATTACCAAGGGAACTCCATGAAGCCTAAAAACCTCTCGGATATATAGGTGATTGAGATCATCTACCTTTGTTGACTCTCTTATGGGAAGTAAATGGGTTGATTTCATTAAATAATCCACAACCACCCATATAGAATCTTTCCCACTTAGAGTATGTAGTAATCCAATCACAAAATCCATAAATATTTCATACCACTTCCACACTAGAATGGGAAGATCATGCAACCACTTGTCTAGTCTCTGTTGATCAACTTTGATTCTCTATAAGGTCAAATATCTGGAAATGAAACCCTTAATTGATCACCTCATCCCAATACACCAATACTGGCCTCTTAAGGTATAAAAAAACTTGGTATCATTGAGGTTCATGGCCCCTCTAGAATGATTCCCCTCATGCATCACCTGCTACCTCAACACCAAATGAACCACCAACCACTTCTTAAATAGGAGAGTACTATTGGGAGACTGAGACAAATTATCTGAAGTCTCCCCACCATTTAAAACACTTCTAATCTATCATTACTTTGGGTTGGATAGTTTCCCACTCCTAACCCAATAAATAAGATAGGGTGTTATCTACAAACTAGTCAAAAATACTTGATCTATATCATCATGTTATTTAAGATGCAGATTAGTAAAAATCCCCATCAAAACCTACTCATTTGATAATTCTCAAATTCCATAGACTAGAAATATTCTACTCCAAGAGTTGGTGACTATGTTACCCTTGTTAGGTGTATAATAAATGTCAAAATCAAAATTCTATAGATATTTTACCTAGTGTCTCTACCTAGGTTTTAAGGCCCTCTTGGTAAAGATATACTTCAGGATTTTATGATATGATTAGACTATAAAAATATCTCATAATAAGTAATGATGCCACATATTCAATGTATTCATCAAAACTACCAACTCTAGGTCATGGTCAGAATAATTCCACTCATGTGGGCATAATTTTCAGGAACCATATACCAACACATGGTCATCCTAAATCAACATGCATACCAAACCAACACCATAATAATCACAATACACTACAAAATTTGTCCCAAGCTTGAGAAGAATCAAAACTAGAGTAGATTTCAAATGGGTCTGAGACTCCTCAAAATAACACTAGAACATCTCACTCCAGTCAAACATTGTCACTTTCCTAGTAAAATACATCAAGAGAGAATCTATCCTAGAGAATTCTTAAATTAAGAATCTATAATACCCTATCAAGCCTAAAAATATTCATATATAAAACACATTCTTAGGATTTTCCCAATACATGATAGCACAAACCATATTAGGGACCACTAAACCTCCTCTCTCATAAAATCACATGGCCCAATAACTTTAACACATAAATAAAAAATTGATATTTGGATAGCTTTTAATATTTAAAATGTTATCTAAATATTCCAAAAAATAAATTCTATGTGGTTCACATGATCCTCCTTTATCATGGAATACACTAAGATGACATCAATAAACATGTCTAAAAAGAATTCCAAAAAATTATGGAAGATCCAATTCATCAAGTCCTTAAAGACTGAATGAGAATTGGTAATGTTGAATGATATAAAAAATACTCAAAATGTCTATATCATATTTAAAAGGTGGTATTAGGGAAATCCATCTATCAAAACTGTAACCTGTGGTACCCAGATCTCAATTCAATCTTAGAGAACTAGTGATCTCCACTAAGATGATCAAAAAATCATCATTTCTGAGAAATGTGTGTTTATTATTTATGGAAACCTAATTAATATTATATAAATCTATTCAAATTCAAAGACTTTTGTTTGGTTTCATTGAAAATATGACAAGTGGTTCCCATGGTGAGGCACTCATATGAATAAAACCCTTTCTATTAAGGTCCTCTAGTTGATATTTCAACACGTTATTCTCAGATGAATCCATCTGATAATATGGTAAAGAAATAGGGCACATCCCAGGTAGAATATCAATAATAAACATGACCTCTAATTATAGAAAAAAACCCAAAAACACTAGAAATACATCAGGGTACTGATCCAGAGAAACTCGAAGAAAATCAATTGATTTATAATCTAAGTAATTAAAGAACATCCTAGACAACTGAAATGAGATAAACCCCATATCTTAAACAATGGGACCTACCCTTCCTAATCACAGATCCCACTCACTATAGAAGATGTGATTGCTCCAATAAAGAGATATAAATTTGACCCTTCAATGATAGAAATCAATCTATTCTCTGAATCCAATCAACTAATTCATATTGATGATGATAAAAAAAACATATAGGTACAAAATTAAGAAATATAAAAAAAATCCATGTCAATGATTAAAACATCACACTTTGAGAACCAAAAACCTTTCTCATTCCTACCCAGCAGGGTATGAAAATCTATAACAAAAAACGTTAACTCCACTCACATAACCAAAATCATAAATACAATTTATAAATAGAAATGAATAGGAATCCCCTGTATCAAATAAAATAAATTACATAGAAGAACCAAAAAACATTGAACCTCTCATAGTATCTAGCCTAGATTTGGGGTCTTCGGGTGCCACATATAAAGCATGAAGATGATCTAACTCAAGCCCACCATGATCCCTCTTCACCTAGTGAAGATCCTATATTCCCTAAGGGTGAGATCCTTCACCCTTAGAAGAATCTTATCACACCTGAGAACCTTGAATAATGTGGAACTAATTCCACTCCCCTGTACATAATTCATATGGATGTTTTGAAGATGAACCAAAACCCCAAACTAGTGGAACATACTTGGAGCCTCTATGAAACTATTTCTATAATAGCCAGCCTTCCCGCACTGATAATACACCATCATCTTATGCCCTGAAGAAGCCACTTTCACTGAACCCGATGAATACTGATCACTCTTTCCACCACCCTGAAAAGGTTCATCCAAATTCTTATTTTGATTGGATGAAGAGTTATGGATACCTCCCACTAAAGGAACACCACTAAGACCTGTCTTGTTTGTAATATTTTCTTTCTATATAGTTTCCTTATCAACAACCTTAGTATAGGTTGGTAAGATAATAAGAATAATCCTGGACCTAATCTCAACCTTCAATCCCATCTCAAAATGTCAATCCTTGATGTAACTATAGGTTAGGAGTTCAAGAGATACATGAACCAACGTAGTAAACTGAGTAGCATACTCTAGAACCAAACAAACCCCTTTATTCAATGTCATAACCCCAAGATACTTTAGCACCCTCAACATGTCTTAGTAGATTTGAAAATTAAAACCCACTTTGAAATTAGTCTAAGTGAAATACTCATGTCACTTTTCTAACACCGTAGATTCTAACCATTTACTTCCCGATCCTTCCAACATATAGATGGAAAATCCACCCATTGAGCTATCAAGGATCTTTAAAAACTGAAATATTCACTTGATTCATTCTAGAAACTCCTTGGTATCCTAGTCTTCCTTATCTCTTGGAATAATTAATGGATCTTTCATATTAAACTCCTAATCATGTTCCATAATTTTTGTTTTATCTCGACTTCCCTCATTTCCCAAGGACTTGATTATGTAGATCACTGACTCCACCAAAGCTAAATCAACTGGATTATTTTCTAACTTGGTATGTAGTACCCTCTATAAACCTAGATGAGGCCCTTATGGTATGGATTGTGTAAAAACCAAAAAACAAAATCTCATTCAATACTTAATTGAATCTCAAAAAACCTAATTTAGGTCAAAATAAGCCCTTATAATAGGTCTCAAAAAAATCATTGGTATAAAAAAAATCAAGCGAATAAGGGGTAAATTTTAAAAATGTTAAACACTTTAACATTGTTCATGGTTTGGATGCATGGTTATGAAAATTTTGTGCCAACTATAAAAGTGTTACTAGAGGATAATAATCAAGGACACACAATATCCCTATGGCTACTACTAACCATGAACCTAAGTCATGTGCCTCCTGTAGCTTCCCCATTTCACCCTAAAACTCAAAAAAACTCATTCTCTAACCTAATAATCATAATAAATAGGGAATCACAATAAAATCTCAATAAAAAACCCATTAATGGGATCCAAACATATACAATATCCTAGAAAAACTATGGAAACTCAAGGTTTAGCCTAAAAAGGATCTGGTCAAGAACTCCTCTACTCCTACCTCTTGAGCACTGATAGTCCTAGCTTCAGCCTACCACTAACACATAAATATGAAGATAATCTGATACAATTTTATAGTGACCAACCCAGGTTAACCTGAACCATCACCCAAGTTAGTACACCACATATCCCAAAGCATTTTACTGATCTCCATCGTCTAGGGACAAGTACCAAGGCATAATAAATAACCTCTTAGGAATGGTTTCACCCATGGAAATTCATCATGATATATCCATGAAATTGATCGGCCACCTAATCATAATCATAGTCAATGAAAATAAAAATACATCCAAATTAACGCAGTAATAACTAAAATTTTATATCATACACAACATCACCTCAGTATACATAACATGTTATGCACAAGGCATAAACATGATATCCGAATTCTACATATCAAAACCCAAAAATATAGATCAAAAATAAAATGTCTAATACATACAACCCAATCATACAAAACTCAAAATAACTCATCATGATTTAACCCCATGAGTCCACATCCCCTCCATCAAAATAACCTCGAACAATAATAATTAATAAGAGCCAATAAAATGCATGGTTCCCTTTATATTACATGTTTCTTGTAAAAAATAAATATATTACCAAAGGAATATATACGATGTTGGGAACAAATCCCTATAGGATACCACCATGAATATATTTATGACTTTTAAAACAATTAAAATTAATAAACTATTTTGAAAACTCATTTTAGAAATCAATTTCACTTTGAAAACATTTCACTTGAAATCATCCCTTTGAAATTCCTTTGGTTTCCCTTAAAAAACATTATTTGAAAATATAATCATCATGGATAAATTAAATAAAGAAAATCCACTCAGATTAATCATGCTCAATATACCCAAATAGGTATAAGAAAAGTTATAAGAATAATATAATTATATAACCAAATAAGTGAAAATGGGAATAACACATCATATCAAAATCAAATAAGGAACTAAAAAAATTCATGAATTCATATAAATAAATTTGAGAATAAGTATTTTTCACCATGACCTATATCTATAAGGGTCTAATTTGAGATTTTCTAAAACACCATTTTCAATACGAATAAATAAAATAACAATTTTGGAAGCTCTCATGATCTTCTTTATGCCCAAATCCCAAGATACCACTCATTCTCTTGGTTAAAAAAGTTTAATCTCTCTTGAAATTTCCCTAAAGTTTATCTTAGTCCATTGGAAAACACACCCTCACAATATAGGTATCCCATGTACTACTCAAATCCTAACACATTTACATCTTAAGTTCGATGAATATAATCCATTTCAAAGAAAATTTAACAAAGAAACATTCCCATTTCAACTAAACACATTATTTATGGTAAGAATAGTTTTAAAACCTCCTCATAAATCCATTTAAAACCATCAATACCCTTTAACCATTTTAAAAAAATACATGGGGCTCATTAAGACTACCCCCTTTTGGGAAATCCACTTTAGACATCAAATTGAAAACTCAACCCATGAATCACATCAAACATGGATTAAATATCAATCATAAATCAATTAAATTTGAATTTAATAAACAAAAACCAAAGGTGATAAAAAATTCAAAGGTTATTTAAAGGAAATTCCCTTAAATAGTGACACCTACCATAGAAACAGTCCTAAAGTTTTCGCCTTCAATGAAAACCACTAGATTTAGGAAGGAGGAGTCCTAAAACACCTAAATAAAATAGAATCAAACAAAACCCCCCATTAAGATAATAATATTCATCCAACACACCATCTGATATTTTGAACTTCCATGAAAATTAATATCAAGGAAAGAGAATGGGGAAAGATGGATAAATCTTTAAGAAAGAGGCTTAACTCAATCCAAATAGCTATGAAATCAAGTCAAATCCACCAAAAATAAGATGGTATAAGATCTAATTACAAGGTAGGGGTATGTGCATGAAATTGGAGATAAATTACACCAAAACAAATTATTTTTATCAAGGGAATATTTGAAAAAAAAATAATGACCTGAACAACTCAAATGTCTTGGCCACATAGTTAGACAAACTGTGCACCAACTCTGCGGATACTACTATCTCTCAAAAATCAAATTCATATATTTTCCAATGAGACTTGCATGGTTTGAAAAACCATTCTCAATCTTTGAAAAAGTGAGTTATCCTCAAAATCACACCCTCTAATGATTTGCCACACAGTTAGATCAATTGTGCATCATGGTCTGTTTTCCCCAAAAATCCAAATTTTCACACTCCAACACCCAAAAACTCCAAGAATGGATAACAATATAAATAAAAACACAAATGAGATATAAAAGATACCTGGTGGGTATCACAACATGGTCATTTTAGGCATATGGCTAGTGACCATGTAGAGTGTATGGCCAGAGGCCATGTGGGGTATTTGGCCAGACCTTAAGTATGGTACACATCTAGGTACCATGTGTGAAGTGCATGCCTTGTAGGTTTGTTACATGCCATGTACTTTTTCAATTTGGTTCTAGGTTGGCTTGAGGTACATGTCCCAGGTTGATGGTTTGTGATACACATAATGTACTTAGGGTCCACATCATGTATTTACCATTTTAAAGTGTTTTTCCTGTTTTATTTCCCTGAAGTCAGAATTGGGCCTATGAGTAGTTCTTTCTAATATTTTTCATATGGATTGTGGTGGTGGAAAAATTTTGGTATGAAGAGGTTTTTTGGATGGTGTTTTATACTTTACAATCTTGGTTAGAAGGATTTTCCTTGGGGTTTTGATCTATAATCATCCTATAAGTTGGAGATAAGAATATATTATAAAGAGGTCATTCATATAGATAGTGAAAAAATAGTTATCTTGAAGTGATATGTGTTTCGAGACCCTATTATGGGTTATAAGAGTTATTGATGACTTGGTATGAGAGTTCCAAGGACATTGGTTGAGATTAGTGTGGGTTGAGTATTCCTCCCCCACTAAAAATATTTATTGGGGTGGGTGGACTCGTGGAGTTAATGAATGGGTTTGGTGTGATGAACAACATAATATATTCTATGGAACTTGAGATAGTCCTTGTTCCATCTCTCTAAATGGTTTCTAATATGGTATATTTGATAAGACCAATGAGGTCCTAGTATGTTTATAATAAAGTGTAGGGAACCCTAGTTGGTACATAGTGATGTGAGGACCCTAGTGGGGTGTGTGGTAGAAAATATGTAGTGATGGTTGTGGGTGTCACCTTAGAACTTGGATTAATTATCTTAGCCTATTACAACTATGGAAAGATGGTTTAGGCTACTGGGAGACCGATCATGGGTTGTATGACGAGTTAGAAATATAGACTCTTATGTTGAGAATATATGTATATATATATATATCAATGCATGATATCTTATACACCATTAGTTTGATTGTGGTATGTTATAAATAAAATTCCATAAGAGGTGGTCATTATAAATAAAACACCTTTATGAATAGTCATGAAAACCCCCTTAAGGGAGGTCATGAAATCTCCCTTTGGGGAGTTCATGAAAAATCCTTTTGGGGTGGTTGTGATACAAAGGAAAACACACCTTATAGGGTAGTCTCGATACTTCATGTGGTGATTCCATGGATTAGGAGCTGTTATTATTGGTTTCAATTATAGGATGGAATTACTAACACATGTTATATATCGAGGGACTGTGTGTTATTCGGTGGGAATGGTCAAGCCTTCTAGACTATTAGGGATTAACTTCCAGTAACCATTATATACTAGGATAGAGCATCCCATGAGTTGTGATACCATGATAGAGAATTCCCCATATCATTATTCTATATATTTTGGTGAGTTTATCTCTTGGGTTATTATCACTATATACTATGGTGAAATAACCTCCAATAATTATAATGTCAGTATAATCATCTTAATGTTCTTAGATACCCTATAGCTCTAGTCGAAGTAGGTATGGTCAATTGAGGTCATATACCTGAGGATCGATGGTGGTTATTTATTTATTTATTTATTTCACTCTTTTTTGTATCGACTAGGATAAGAATATTCCATGAGCATAAACTTATGAAAACATATTATTGGTCCACTATTGGTGGTGGCCTTCTAAGGGTTATATTCTCACCCCCTATATGGGAACCCTTATGGTCAGGCATTACTTATGTATGATTTTATGTTAAGCACAAATTTATAATAGATAGTTTTAAGTCCTAGTGTTTCATGATCGAGTTAGGATTCTCAAGTGGTGTCTATATATTGGGCTAGTTCATCTCAATAGAGTTGGATATCGATTTGAGGTATGACTTAGAGTTAGTAGTAGAGCCTCATATACATTATTTTATTTTATTTATTCTTGATCATGTTTTTATCCCAGTGTGTGATCATTCATTTTATAATATCTTGATTATGTGTTTGTATACTTATATTTTGGTATAAATGTTTGAGTTTTTATAGTTTCATTTATTTTATTTATTATATCATGTTCCATTATATTACTTCTTCTTACTTGATTTATTACTATGAATGTATTTATCTATTTTTATGCTATTTCAAACTTTGATACATGGGTTATAGTCTCCTTATAGTACCACCCTTAGGACCCCCAATGTTAGTCTGTACCCTCAGGCATATGAGGAGGTACAATTCTAGTCTTGTGGTTCCATGAGTCTGACTACTGTTCATTGTGATCCGGATCAGGACATTACATATAGGTATTAGAGGTTCTTTTATATTGTTTATTATTTTAGGAGATAGTATATAGGATACATGGTAATTTGTAAAATTTTATAGTGGAACTCATAATAGAGTGTCATAAACACCTTCATTATAAATCCAGCATACATGAGGCATTGGATTGTTGTTCTTAGTTTCTAATTTTATGGTTTTATGATATTTCACCTTAGGTGATGAACTTGTATTTTGAGTTTCATGATTCCTTATAGAAATATATATTTTCTATTATAAATAGGCTAGTTATAATATTTGTCTCTTTTCCTAGTAGAGGTAGGTGTCTATACATGCAGTATTCTTAGCACGTAAGGATTCACATGACATGTTCCTACTTTTGTGTGATTTCCATTATGATGTCAATCCAACTGTTTAAAGTGTTAATAATAGATCATGATATGTTTTCCTATATATGTTATAGGTGATATTATACTCATATGGAATATGATTTATACATATTTCTCTTTAATGACAGGTCATGTAGATTTTATGGAAATATGATCAATGGAGAGAACAAATATATGACCCCTCTAGTGTGGATGTGTAGTGACATTAGTAAGTGTAAAAATGCATGATATTCCTTTATTATTAACCCCTTTAAAAGGGATATTATTTATTTTTTACTACTTAATGTGTTAGTAACATCCTTTATGGTGTTTTACCATATATATTGGAATTAAGTTTTACTTATCTAAACCTTATGAATGTGATTTGTTGGACATGAGTCATCATAGGATTTTCTAGTTTTATGTGTGTATTCATGTGGATGTGATCTATTCCTAAAGGGAGTAGTCTAATGTGTAGATTTTTAGAGAAGGTGGGTTCCCTATTTATGGGTGGTAATTTTTGTCTGTGATACCTTTACATTGACATGGAACCCCATAATGGGTATTTAGGCATGTGAGATGTTGTTGTATGTTGAGATGAGTGTGCGGATGATGCTTTGTGGGTATTGATCTATATGTGAAATCTAGATTATAATCTAGTGGAGATCCTAGTAACCTTTAGAAATGAATCAAGATTTTTTAGAGAGTTGGTGCCTAGTGACTTGTATGAGGGTAACTCAAGTAAAGGGTTTTCTGGGTCTTATTACTACCTTAGGGGTAGGATGTGTGGATGGGTGCTTGTAGTTTTGGAATGATGCTGGTGGTGGGAGATCATGTGATAAACCTTGGCACAACTAAAGTTCCCAATTTTAGAGACTATTTTTTAGGATACTCTACTTTAAATAATAAAAACATTCCATGCAGCATGGTCAATGGTTTAGGTGCATTATCCTAGTTTTTATTTGATACCCACTGAGTCATGAGTTGGGTTTTACTATTTAGTGGTATGGGAGTGTACACTCATTGATTTCAGAGGATATAAAAGTAATATAGATTGGTTATGCATGGTTCCTATTGAATTTATAATAAGTGAGTATCCATGCATGAGTTGAGGACTAATTGATCTAATGAGATTTATGTGATCATGAAATCTTGAATCTTGAGAATCGAAATGTGCCTTGTGGTACTGACCCCATCAATGGTATGATTTGAGGGGTGAATAGTGATTAAGCATGGATTGAGAGGAGTGGAATGTGTGAAATGGTGATGTAACCTTTTTAGGTTTCACTTAGTTAAAGGTATAAGTAAATCCATGTGATGGGGAGTGAACCATGGGCCATTTTATGGGGGTGACCCTTTTTTTGAATTGAATTTTAGTATATTTTATGTGATAACATTATTGTGAGCTAGTAAGGGGAAATGATAAATTTTTTTCATGTTATATCTCAAGTAAGAGTGATAGTTACATTTCCATTCACCGCAATTATTGATGGATAAATCATGGGTCATGGTGATAGTGAATCTAGTTCAATGATGTGATGAATTTGGACACTTCTATGGTGGGGAGTAATAGATCGATCATGGTGATATGAACCTTATGATAGTAGGTACAAGGATGTAGTGAGATAAAGAGTTGTCTGATTGTGATAGGAATTGTATGTAGTGAGGCATAAACTACATGGGATGTACTGTTGTAAAGCGAGAAATGTGTTTTGATAGGCAGTTTAGTGGCGGTTATGAGAGGGTGGCTTGGTTTTTGTTGGGAAGTTCATCTTATGTTGTGAGCTATGTAGTTGAATATTTCATGGTGTTCAAGGGTAGAACGTAACAAGATAATGATGAATTGATGGCCTGAATAATTTATGGGGTGTGTTTAGAGAACAAGGGATGCTTCTCAATGATGAGAAGGGCTGTGGTGAAGAGGTTGTAAAGACCCATGTTTTTTAGGTTGTGAAATTCAGTTAGAATTTAAATTTTTGGTTTTGGATTCTCATATGGGGTAGAAATTTCATTTTACCTTAGAATATATCTCAAAAAATATTTTCCCACCATTCATCCAGTTTCATAATATGGTGTTTATCCAACGGTTGGAATTTAGTTGGATTCTGAGCCAATGGAATTTTTATAGAATATTTAATGCATAATTCAGTAAAAATTATTTATTCAAATGAGTTATAATTATGATATATTTTTAAAAGACTCTAATATTTATATTATTAATTCTCAATTGAGTCTGGTATAGGGGGTTTTCTTAATCATGTCATAATCCCATCATGAGCACTAAGGCTGGTCTCAGGCCCCTTTTCTTTTTCTTTTTTCCATTTCTTTTTTCCCCTTTCCTTTCTTTCATTTTCCTTTTGACTCTTATCCCTTTTATTACTATGTATGTGTATTACCCTCTATTATTATCCCATAATTGAGAGAGGATAGTTAAATAAATAGGGATAGGGTGTGGGGTAATCACGATCTTCATCTATTGGAGGTATATCAAGTGTTGCTGGGTGTGTGGTGCAGATCTAGGAGTGAAGCTTCCACATTTTATTCTTTTAAGAGGGAATTTTTTAAAAAAAATATATATATATCCCCTTAATTATATTTATTTTATTATTTTTTGACTTATATATGTTTTTTGGGGTGTTATGAGAGTCTGTGTGGGCTGAATTGAGGAGAAATATGTGTTTTGGGGAGATTGGTGGGGTTTTCTATTGGGAAAAATCCGATCACACAATGTCTAGTTCAAGAAAAAATGTTGTGTGTTATTATTTTCATGTGAGGAAAGTAATAAGGGATTATATGTCATGTCTATTTAGTACATTACATGTTTCATGACTCAGGGTGTGTCTTGGGGTATGTTCATACACCCCTGGTTAAGAGCACATGGTCATGTGAGGTACATAGCTAGGGCCTGTGTGGAGTGAATGAATAGAGTCCATGGAGGGTATTTGGCTAGACAATAAGTAGTGTACATCACTAGGTACCCAGTTTGAAGTGAACACTATGTAGGTTTAGTTCATATCATGTGCTTCAGTAATAACATGCCAAGTTGGTTGGAGGTACACATCTTGGGTTGAGGGTTGGGGGTACACATCGTGTAAATGAGATGCACACACCCTTTTAAGTAATTTTTCTTATTTTATTACCCCAAAGTTGTAATTGGACATCTGGGTGGTATTTCTCAATAATTTTTTCATGTGGATCTCGATGGTGGAATCCTTTTGGCATGACGAGAACTTATTGATTTTGTTTCAGATTGGGAGATCTTGGGTAGGAAAAATTTCCTTATGGTTTTGATCAAGAATCATCTTGTGGGTTAGGTATGAGGAAATATGATGGATAGGTCTTCCATCTAGATAATTGATTGAGAGATATATTAAAGTTTTATGTGTTTTTAGACACATGTAGTGGTTTTAAGAGCGATTTATGACTTGGAAGGAGTGTCAAGGACCTTGGTTGAGAAGAGTGTGGGTTGATCATTCCTCCCCAATTGAAAATCATTTATCTGGGTGGGTAGACCCTTGGAGTTGATTAACATGTTTAGTGTGAGGAATTAACTAATATTTACATTTCAAATTGATATCATCCTTTCTTCATCTCTCTAGTGGGATTAAATTATGGAATATCTGGTAAGGACAATGTGGTTATAGAATGTTTATGAAGAGGTTTAGGTAACCCTAGTAGGTTCCCAATGATATGAGGACCATGTTGAGGGTGTATGTCATAAAATGGGTTGTGATAGTTATGGGTTTCACCTAAGAACCTAGATTAATGATTCAATCCTATTAACACTATGTAAAGTTGGTTCAAGATACTAGGATAACGTCTGTGTGTTGTAATATGGGTTTTACAGATGGCCTCCCAAATTGAAGATTCATATATATATCGATGCATGATATTGTATAATACCATGGGGTGGTTGGGGTATGTTATAAATAAAATACCATAAGAGTCGATCATTATAAATAAAACACCCTTATGGATGGTCGTGAAAACTCCCTTTAGGGATGTCATGAACACTTTATTCAAGGAGTTCATGAAAAATACCTATGAGGTGGCTATGAAAACTACTTCAATGAGGTTATGAAAACTCATTTCCATGAGGTCATGAAAACTATATTTGAGTATGTTGTGATACTAATGAAAATGAACAGTGTAGGGTTGTCTTTATACTTCTATTGGGGATATCATGGATTTGGAGTTGAGATTATTGGTTTGGGTCAAAGGAGGGCATTCCTACCATGTTCTATTTTTTGGGGTATTTTGGGGTCTTCAATTGGTGTAGTCAAGCCTTCCATATGGTCAGGTATCACCTTCTAGGAACCATTTTATACTAATATTGATCATTCTCCAAGTTGTGATACCAATATGAATCGTACCCCAATTAATTATACTATATACCTTGGTGATTTTATCCCCCAACTCGTTATCACTGTATAGTGTGGTGAAAGACCCCTATGTCGTTGTGATGTTGGAAAGGTCATCATGATGTGATCAAAGACACTCTAGAACTACTCAAAGCATATATGGTTGATCGGGGTTATGGACCCAAGGATTCATGGTGTTAACTTATTTATTTATTTATTGCACTCTTTTATGTATTGACTAGGATGAGAATATTTCATGAGCATAAACTTATGAAAATAAATTATCAGTCTTTCAATGGGGGTATCCTACTAAGGATTATATTCTCACCCTCTGTATGGGCACCTTGGTGCTTGTGTTGACATTTTTTCTTCTTTTAAGTTTATCACAGATGCACAAAAGATAGAGTGGAGGCCCAGTGTTACATGATCAAGACGGGATGCTTGAGTAGTGTACATAGATTGAGATAGTGAAACTCGAAAAAGTTGGATATCAAGTTGAGGTGCAGATCATAGTTAATAGAGGAGCCTCATTTAATTTATTTTCTATTATTTATTTATATATATGTGGTTGGCTTAGTGGGTGATCATTCATTATATGATATCATTACCATATGTATATATACTTATATATTGGATTAACCATTTGATTATGTATGATTAAATTTATTTTATTTATTATAGCATGTTTCATTTTATTTATTCCACTTTTCCTATTACTGTTAATGTATTTGTAAATTTTACTGCTTTTAAATACTCTGATATAGAGGGTATAGTCTCCTCACAGTACCACCCTTAAGCCCATGCTACTATTCGATATCCTCTAGAATATAAGGAGGTGTGATTGAGTTTATGTGGCCTCACCAGTTTGATTACTTCTCATAGTAAAATGGGTCAAGATATTACATCAACCTTCATTAACTCATAGATTAACTGAACATTCTATATCATTCTCTATACCAAAACTGGTCCAAGAATCCCTCATCCCCCAACCTCATTCAAAGACAACGGATATCTATTATTCATCCTATATAATTCCTTAAACAGATCCATGCCAATGGAATAGTGATAGCTATTATTATATATAAACTTTTCCAAATACATATTCATTTCCCACAAACCTCTCAAATCATGAACACATGTGAAAAACATTTCCACTAACATCTATATTTCCAGAATCATCTAACCATCCATATAAGGATGAAATTCAATTATAAGGTATAAATATGATAAAAAATTAAATTACAATCTATTAAACACTCTTGAGGTAAAATGGTGATTTTGATCAGATATGATCTTCCACAAAACCTCAAAAAGCCCCAAAAACTCATCCATATATATCCTCAACAAAAAATTCACCACACTTGATTCATTGATCACTAAGAAATGATTCAACTTCAGAAATTGATCCAAAATCACCCAGAAAGAATCATGTCCACCTATAATTCAAATAAAACTAATAACTAAATCCATAAATATATACTCTCATTTTCATTTAGGGGAATAAAATTGATTTAGTAGACTTTCTATAACTGTATGCTTGGTCTTCACCCATTAATAGGCTAAAAACAATGAAAATAACTGTTCCATTGAACACTTTATTCCCAACCACCAAAATTTAATCCTCAAAGCATGATAAATCTTATATATACTAAAATATAATACTATAGATGAGATATGAAACTCATGGGGAACTTTCTCTCATATTATCAATAGAATAAATAACTTTCCCTAAAATTTAATGATCTAGACATTTTAAATTATATTTTCTTTCCTAAAATGTGTGTTATATTATTTTGCACAAAAAAACAAATCTATTTAATAATGAAGTGGTATTTATATAATATAAAGGGAAATTATACCAATGTGATTAAACCCTTATATGAATATTGGTCAAATATAACCACTGAAAACTATAATTTTGGTAATAATTTTATTTTTATAATTAGTGTTTATAAGTAGAAATGAAAAATGATAATTAATGAATAAAAGGATAAGTGATGGATTAAACCAGTAGATCCATGTAATATAAAGCCCATTTTTTAGAACATAAAAGGGAGGTAGAATCATTGGGGTTCTCCCTTTACCATGCCCAATCTGAGCTTCAACAAGAGAATCTTGAACGAAATCATCTATGTCATAAGTTCAAGTTAGTGGAAATTACCACTCGTTCGATGTTAGCCGAGTCACCCCATGAATCTATCATCATAGCACACCTTACCCTTAGGTCCTAAAAATGTTTTCTAAGTGGTTACATGTCCAAGACTCAGTTAATTAAAGTGTAATTCTATTTTATAAATAAAATTGTCATTCCATCAATTCTTTTTTAAGAATTAAATATAATAAATTTGATAAATTGATTTCTAAGAAACAAATTTTACTTTTATGGAAGGGTGTAAGTTTTTTAAAATAAATTAAGGTATTATGAATAATATTTATTTTAATTAAATATTATGATAAAAAACTCATATTTAAATATAAATGAAAAAATAATGTTATTATGGCATTGAAATATTTAAAGTGTCAGAAATTTTACTATGCATTTTCAACCCTCTATTTTTTTAAAAAAATAAGTAATTTTATATTTAAAAGTTAATATTCACATACGTAAAGAATTATTATGATAAAATAAACATATTTTTTCAAATTATCTTGTCAAAACTTGGTAAGGGTTAGTTTTGGAGAATTTTCTAAAATACTTTATTTTTTCATGAATAGTAAAAATACAGTTTTGGTTTTTGGTTTGATCAATGACATAATAATGATTTAATAATTAATTAAACAAAATACATGACCTAAAATGTTTTATTTTTTTAATATCAAGTATTTTAATATATTTTAATCAATTTTCAAACCTATAAGTTACTTTCCAATGTCTAAAATGGAAGCTTTAATATTAAAAAAATTATTTTGTGAAAACTTTATATTTCCATGAAAACATAAGTAATATAAAATGATTCATATTTATTTTGGATTAAAATAACATAAAAAATGTCCCAAATTTTCAAAAACATGGAAAACCAATGGTAAAGACCGTGGTTTTTCATTTTCCACAACCTAGATTTCCAATGCCCATATTTGGAAATTATTAAAAAAATCCTCTACTT
The DNA here is from genome assembly GCA_963277665.1 of Viscum album. Classification (NCBI taxonomy): domain Eukaryota; kingdom Viridiplantae; phylum Streptophyta; class Magnoliopsida; order Santalales; family Viscaceae; genus Viscum; species Viscum album. The sequence continues at coordinate 95,020,027 of OY728142.1, read as the reverse complement.
TTTCAATCAATACACACCCATTTATCCATTTCCTTTCACTCACAATCCATATTAGATGAATATCTAGTATTTTTTTCTCCCAATTATTCCCCAAAATTTATCCTAAATCTCCCAAGGTTCTAATCCTCAATATCTAGGAGTAACTCTTCAAGGTAAGGGAAATCTCCACTTCTCTTTTCCATTCAAGTTCCCCTTTTATCTGTTATATCTTCAAATTTCTAAACTAAGTTATATTTTACACTTTATTTTATCACATTAATGTAATAATATTATTTTATAAATGGTAGAACATTTTATCCACTCATTTTAACCTTTTTTAAAACCACATTTTATACCTGTCATGCTGCCAAATTTACTTCTCAAAATTTCCCTCTTCTCCTCAAGAAATTCTCTTTTATTTTCTTCTTATGAATAACCAATCCTATTTATCTTCCAAGGTTATTAACCTAAATGAAAAAATGATTTATTTTATTCTGGTATTAACATACATGAAACCCATGTTCTATTTGAGTGGGTTGAAAATGACATTATGATCATGTTTTTAATCACTTTTGAAATTCCATAATTTTCATATGAAACCTATTTTTTATTCTCCATGGGTTATTTATAAAATTTTTTATTATGATCTATGTGTATCACATTAATTATTACATATAAAGGTTTTTATTTGATATAACTCCAATGTATTAGATAAATAATTTAATATCTATAGATGAAATGTTTTACGACACCTTAGTGAATAACCTTTGTAATTTTCAATCATGTCACCTCAGTGACAAAACTTGGTGATATGATTATGAATTTCTCATTTAAATGTTGTATACACATTTAAATTTTATAATTCATTCTATTTTTATTATGATATTTCTTATTTTCCTTTTCTAATTCCTTAATGACATTCCTCATGTTCTTATTGATATTCTTCATGATCACATGTAAATTTTTTTCACTTACTAGGCTTTATCCTCACCCCATTCCTTTCATGTATGTCCCCAAGATATGAGGTGCAATAAATTTACTAAGGATGAACCCATGAGGATGTATTCAAGTGTATTTATAATAATTTATTAAGTTTTCATTTATTATGTACCTTGTTTCCACGAAACTAAACTTTAAAATATCCTCTATTTGTACCATGTAAAAGAAATTTTTATGTAATAAATAGGTGGGATTCCACAGTTGGTATAAAAGGAAGGTTTAGTTATTTTTGGAAATTAAGATTTAAAAACTTTATTATGAACATAGGAGAAAATTTTAAATATAGGAAATCATCCTAGTATTTTGTAAATGTATTAAGTAAGTGGTTTCTGAGAAATGAAATCCATGTCCAGATATGAACAAGTAGATGTGTCTCTAGAACAGATTTATTTTGGGGTTACAACCAAAAACACAAATTCGAGCTAGACTGGAATAGGAGCTGGTGCATGACAACAAGCCTTGTTTCACTCTTGTTTTGACACATCAGGGGGATATGTTTGGTTAATCACAAGATTTTTATGAACCATTATGAAGGATTTATAAAAATGTATTTGTTGTTAAGAATAAAATATTTAAGAATGATTTTTTAAGACATAAAATTCCCTTATAATTATAAGATTATTAAACAAAAAACATTTCTCATTATGGTTTTATTATTTTATAAAATGGCGTGAAATGGGAGGAACCACATAAATGATGAGAGCAATATACCATGCACTGATGGATCTTAAATGGAATCAAGAATAGAAAAATTATTGAGAATAATGAATCAACTAACTCAAGTTGTGAATAATAACATAAATCAATCCAAGAGACCAGATTGAACTCAAAGGGAAACAATTTCTATTGAGTCCTTTATGCATCAATGATAACTATATTTCAGTGGATCTACTGACCCATTGATTGATCAAAAATGGATAATCACTATAGAAAAGATATTTTCTATACTATTTTTTTGGAACAATATAATGTCACTCTGGCTATATACCACTAAGAGCTAGAATTTTATCAGTGGTGGAAACTAATTAAAAATGGGATTCCGATAAGGGATATTGATTTTATGGAGTGGGAAGAGTTCAGGGGATCCTATTTAAATAAATATTTTCCTCGTTAAATGTGAATGAAAATAGATAATTAATTAATATAGATAAAGCATAAGGAAAGTGAATCCACATGAATCTATGAGATGAACTTTACAAGACTTTCTAATTACACCTCTATCTTTATTATGTATCCTAATATAAAGGTTGATAGATTATTCAGTGGACTGAGACCCCATATATGGAGGAATGTAGCCAATTGAGACTATGAAATCTATGAGGATATATTGTTGAGTGATATGATGGTTGAAATATGGTTTGGAGAGGTGTTTTGGGCACAAAAATAGAATGAAAAGAAGAGGTATTTGGAGCTAAACTTAAGGAGTAACTTTGATCAATAAAGAGGATGAAATAAAGTGAAACTTCCTACATGCAACAAATGTGGGAAGAATCATATGGGGAACATCTTGATCAAGAATATGACATCTATAAGGATATAGTGCGGAAGATATGTCCATATAGATCAATACTATCTTGGTGCACTTAATCCTCAACTTATCAACACTAATGACAAAGGGAAGATGGTGTAGGCCCAACATGTAGTCCAATGATTCAAGTGTGGAGAGCCTGTGAACTTTTCCAATCACTATCAAAATCAGAAGATAATGGACTAAAATCACCATCAACGTCATCATAGGATAAGACAGAAAGGTTGTGAATTTAATATCACAATGTCTAAAGTAGGATCTCTAAATGATATGGTGGTGGGTACTCTCGTTGTTCTATCAAATATAGAAAGTAATTTTTTTGTTTTTGGTTCTATGTATTCTTTTTTTCTCTAAGTTTACAATGAATAGAGAATAAATCCCTAAACTGATAGAAGTATAGTTATCAATAAAGACTCCTGAAGGGATTATCCAAGCATAAATAGTGTATATGAACTCTAGTATTGAATTTGGTGAGAACAATCTCATCACAAATATAGTAGTCATTTCCATGGTGGAATTTTAAATTATATTGGGGATAGACTGTCTCTCAAACTATAATGATAAGATAAACTTTCCATAATCCATTTTTTTATTTTATAGAAATACACTTTAAGGATAAGTGGGAATCATTCAAAAACATCCCTTCAATAAGACATACAAACCCCCATAGAAAATTCCAAACTTCAAAATAAAAACTTCAAACTTAAAAATACAAAATTAAAATTTCAAATGAAACCATCATCTCTATCATGGACCTCGAACCGATCGCACACACTGATTTGAACTTCAAATAGAGACCATCATTACCTATATCACCTCTTTGATCCACAATCTGATCACGCACCCTAAATTCAGATTTCAAAAAGATACCATCATCATGCCTTAGGCCACATACAACCTCATGATGTGCACCCAAACATAGACTGGACCCTTCATCGACTCCAGACCACCAGTGAGAACTTCCCATTGGAATCCAACGTCATCACCAAAAACCCACCATAGCAAAAAACACTGAACAACATATTCACAAACGCAAAAAAAATCCCAAAGGGTACTAAAGGACAAAGATGAGGCCACCATGAGATAACTCCTGGAGAACCTTAGACCACTCGATTTATAAATCCCATAAAACATTGAATACCACTGAGCAATTTAGAATTGGAGAAGAGTGGTGGATTCTTGGAGAATGAGAGGTTAATGGAGCAGAAAAATTCCTCTATAAAAGACTATCACCATATCTCCCAATCCCTTCTAAAAGAAACAACACCAAGTGAACAACCACCTGAATGGGAGGAAATTTCAAACTAAGATTCCCAACTTCCCACTACTCCCACCACCATAATCACAAACCAACATGAAACACCAACACACCCATCCAATATAGGGCTATGTGTATTAGATAAATCTGATAGAGTAGGGGTGAAAAAGGATGAAATAAGACCACTCTAGAGAGCCTGGACAAAACAAAACCAAAAATAAAGAAGTTGGGGAAAGGCCTCAGATATCTGACCACTGCAAGATACCACCAACACATCCCAAGAGGCCCTTATCATCATCATTCCCAACCATAAATGGGGTCAAGAGTAGTAGCATTGACCAAAAGAGTATATAAATGGAACCCATGGTAGAGAGAACCAGAGCGAAGAAAAATTAAACCTAGGAGGTCATAATAGGCAGAAACATTAAAGGAGGAAATTTGAAGAAGAAGTAAAGGAGGAGGAGACCCATCACCACTGAGGAGGGACAAAACCTTAATATTCAAGAATTCTAAGTTGAGAGAGGGATCTAAGTAAATTGGGATCCATCAAGTGAAGTGAAATTCATATGCTAAGATCAACAACAAAAGTTAGGAAATCTTGGTAGTCTTGAATCTAAAACCTATAGTTATTTTCAAAGGAGAGATATTGTGACCTGAGATTTTTCTAGAAGCACCTCCCATAGATTTATTTATGGATATGATCGATGAAGAGGAAGAAGTAAATGAAGTTATAATAATAGAAAATGTTCCCATAATTTAGGAATACACTAACATATTTCCTAAATAATTACATATACCTCCCCCATAAAGAGATATAGAGTTATCCATTGAACTCATACATGGATCCAATCTGATATCAAAGAACCTATATATAATGGAAAATTTGGAGCTGGAGGAATTAAATATATAACTTCGAGTCCATTTGGACAAGGGGTTTATCTGGACAAGTGTGACTCCTTGGGAAGAACCTATTATCGTTGTGAAGAAAAAGGATGGATCAATGCGGCTATGCATTGATTATAGAGAACATAACGAGATCAAATTGAAGAAAAAGTACCATCTCCCAAGGATTGCTGATTTAATTGACCATCTTTATGGGGATCAATTCTCCTCAAAGATTGATCTCTAAAATGGTTATCATTAATTGATGATTAAGAAAGAAGATATTCTAAATATCATCTTATGATCAAGATATGGTAATTATGAGTTTTTTGTTATTCCATTCATATTGACTAATGATCTGTCTATATTTATGGATTTGATTAATAGATTATTTAAGGACTACCTTGATAAATTTCTGGTAGTTTTTATTGATGATATTCTGATATATTCTAAAATTCTCATTGAGCATGAGGATCATCTAAGTGTTTTATTAAAAACTATGAGGAAGGATAGGAAATTTGAAAAATTAAGTAAATGTGAATTTTGGTTACAACAAGTTTCTTTCTTGGGGAACATTGTAACCAATAAATTAATCTCAGATGAACATGCCAATATAAAGGTTGGGGAGGAGTGGCCTCATCTTACGATAGTAACTATGATTCATAGTTTCCTTGGTTCAACAAAATATTATAGGAGTTTTGTGAAAAACTTTTCATGACTTTATAATCCACTAACCATGTTAACTCAAAAAGGGGATAAGTTCATCTAGACTAAGAAGTGTGGAGAAAGTTTCCAAGAAATAAAGAATATATTGGTTACTACACCTATGTTAAATCTACCCTCTATCAGATAAGGATTCATTATTTTTAGTGATACATCTCTGAAAGGGATTGGAAGCATCCTCATGAAAAATGACAATGTTTTTTATTATCCATCCTAATGGTTAAATCTTCATGAGCATAATTATCCAATGCAAGACTGGAAGATATATGTGGTTTTATTCTCTAAAAATATAGAGACACTATCTTCATGGTGAGAAATGTAATATATACACATATCACCAAATTTTGAAGTATATATTCACAAAAAAATGAATTGAACATGAGAAAATAAATATGGTTGGAAATTCTTAAATACTATGAATATTCAATTCATTATCATCCTAGAAGAGTAAATGATGTTGTTGATTCATTAAGTAGGAAAGACCATGTTATTCTAGAAATGATGAGGATTCAAGGAGATACTTTTATCAAAGACCTAGTAAAACTAGACATGGGAATTGTAAGGGAGGGGACATCATCAAACCTATCCCAAATGATATCTCAACCATAATTACTAGATAATATCAAGAAAGATCAAATAGAATTTCCCTTATTACAAAATAAGATAGAGGATGTAAAGAATGGAAGTTTTCTTGAGTTCAATATTGATCAAGAAGTTGTACTAAAATTTCATACAAGGTAATTTATTCCATATATTTCCGAAATAAAAAAGGAGCTAATGTATGAATCTAATATCTCTGCATTATCTATACATCCTAGGAGAACTAAAATGTATAGGTACCTTCATGATAATTATTGGTGGGATAACATAAAAATAGATATTAAGGACTACACTACAAGGTGATTGGTGTGTCAACAAGTGAAGGTGGAGAAACAACTTCCTAAAAGGGTATTGTAACCACTGCCCATACCAACATGGAAGTGGGATAATATCATTATGGACTTTGTCACTGGTATACCAAGAACAACAAAATAAAACAATATGATATGGGTTATAGTGCATTGACTCGCCAAGACTTCCCATTTTATCACTATTAGGGAAGATTTATCTCTTGACCAACTTTCCAAGATTTACATAAAGGAAGTGCTGAGGTTGCATGGAGTTCTACATTATATTGTTTATGATTGTAATCCAAGGTTGAAATCAAAATTCTAGAGAAGTCTTAAACATGATCTGAATACTGAATTGAATTTTAGTACATCCTATCACACTTAAACTTTTTTCCAATCTAAAAGGACTATTCATACACTCGAGGACATTCTGAGAAAATGCCCAATGGAATTTAAAGGTGGATGGGACCAACACCTTCCATTAGTTGAGTTCTCACATAATAATAGTTTTCACACGAGTATTAAAATGTCACCCTATGAAGATATATATGTAAAGTGATGTATAACTCATACTTATTAGGATGAAGTTTGTGATAGAATGTTGTTTGGGCCTAATCTTGTGCAAGAGATGACATAAAATATTCATTCTATCCAACAACACATAAAGGGTGCTCAGATTTGGCAGAAGAGATATCCTGAAAACCGTCAAAGGGACTTAGATTTTGGTGTTGGTTACAAAGTGTTCCTTAAAATACCACCAAGGAAGAGAGTCATGTGTTTTGGAAAGAATGAGAAACATATCCTCAGGTACATTGGAACCTATGAAATCTTTGATCGCATTTGATCAGTGGCCTATCGTATAGCTCCTTCACCAAATATATCTCAAGTTCAGGATGTATTCCACATATCTCTCTTGAGGAAGTACATACCTAAACCTTTACATTTACTAAATCTAGAAGTGGTACAACTGGAACATAACCACTCTTATTAGAAGAATCCAATAGAGATCTTGGACCGTAGAGACAAGGTTTTTCACAAAAATAATACCCACCTTGTCAAAGTGTAGTGAAGGAACCATAAATATGAATAAATGAAGTGGGAACCAGAGGAGACAATGAGATAGAAGTACCCATGAATTTTCTCAACTGATAGAACGAGTTGAAAATTTTAGAGATGAAATTTATTAAGGAGGGAAGAATGTAACAACCCAAACTTTTTAAATAATATTTTTTCCTAAAAATGTGAGTTGTTTTATTTTACATAAAAAACCCATACCTATTTAACAATGAAGTTGTATTTGTAGAATATAAATGGAAATTTGATCATCGGGATTTGACCATTATATGAATATTGGTCAATATAACTATTGGAAACAATACTTTTGGTAATAATTTTAATGTTATAATTAGTAAAAAAGGAAAATTAATTTAGAATTCACAAACGATGGCCACAACCAGTAGATTCATGGGGTATAAAGCCCATTTTTTAAAACTTTTGAGGAATGTATAATCATTGGAGTTATCCCTTGACCATCCCCAAGAGGAGCTTCAACAACTAAATCTTGAATGAAATCACCTATGGGATAAGTTCAATTTGGTGGAAATTACCACTCAGTTTTTTGTTAACTGAGCCACCCCATGAATCTGTCACCATCAAACACCTTACCCATAGATTATGTACAGGTTGTATAAGGGGTAACATGTCCAGGACTTAGTTAAATAAAGTGTAATTCCATTTTATAAATAAAATTTTTATTCCAGCAATTCCATTTTAAGAATAGTTTTTCTTTAATATGACAAATTTGATAAATTAATTTTTTAGTCAAAAATTATACTTTTTAGAAAGGTTGAAAATTATTTTATAATAAAATAAGGTATTATGAATAATATTTATTTTAATTAAATAATATTATAAAAACACTCTTATTTAAATATAAATGATGAAATAATTTTATAATGTCATTGAAAATTTTTATGTGTGATAAATTTTACTATGCATTTTAAACCCTCCATTTTTTAATAAATAATGGTTTTTATATTTAAAAGTTAATATCATAATAATTATGGAATTATTATGATAAAATAAACATAATTTTTGAAATTGTCACATCAAAATTTGGTTCGGATTAATTTATGATAATTTTCTAAAATACATTATTTTTTCGCAAATAATAAAAATATGGTTTGGATTTTTCGGAATGTTTAATGACTTAATAATTAAGTAATAATGATTTAATAATTAATTACACACAATAAACGACCTAAATTGTTTTATTTTATTAATATAAAGTATTTTAATATATATTAGTTAATTTTAAAACCTATAAGTTACTTTCCAAAGTCTAAAATGGAAACTTTAACATTAAAAATATTATTTTGTGGAAAATAAACTTTTTCCTGAAAAAATAAGTAATATAAATTATTCTTGGTAAATTTGGGTTAAAATAAATAAAATATTATTCAAATTTCCAAAACCATGGTAAAACCCAAGGGCAAGCCCATGGTTTTTCATTTTCCACAACCTATATTTCCAAAACCAATATTTGGAAATTATTAAACAAATCCTCCACTTATGATATAAATACCCACCCATTTCTCTATTTCCTTTCACTCATAATACATCCTATATAAATATATTATTTTTTCCTCTAAATTATTCCTCCCAATGTTTCCTCAATCCCCCAAGGTTCCATTCCTCATGATCTAGGAGTAACTCTTCAAGGTAAGGGAAATCTCCACTTCTCTTCTCCATTCAAGTTCCCTTTTTTATATGGTATGTATTCCAATTTCTAAAATAAGTTATATTTTACACTTTATTAAATCCCACTAATATAATAATTTTCATTTATGAATGGTATAATCTTTTCCCCTCTCATTTTTCCCTTTTCTAATACCACATTTTAAACCTATTATACTACCAAATTCACTTATCAAAATTCTTCTCTTCTCGTCAATTCTCTTTTATTTTCTTATTGAAAATATTAAAGATTCTTTATTTTCCAAGGGTATTCAAATAAATGTAATTTTTTTATATTATTCTAGTATTAACATACATTAAACCTATATTCCCTTTTTTTGTGTTTAAAATTACATAATGATCACGTTTTTAATAACTTTTCAAACTCCATGATTTTTCTTGTTTTTTTATTCTCCACAGGTTATTTATGAAATGTTTGATTATGATATATATATATATATAATTAATTAATAAATATGAAGGGTATTCCCTAATATCACTCCAATGAATTTGGTAAAAAATTTAATCTCTATAGATGACATGTTTTATGATACCTTGGTGAATAACCTTGGTAATTTTTATTTATCACACCTTGGTGAAAAACCTTAGCGATTTGCCTCATTTAAATGTTGTAGCCACATTTTAATGTTATGATTCGTGTTATTTTTATTATGATATTCCTTATTTTTCTTTTTCTCATTCATTAATGTCATTTCTTATATTCTTATTGATATTCTTCATGATCAAATGTAAACTATTTTCCCTTACTGGGCCACATGGTCACCCCATTCCTTTGATGTATGTCTTTAGGGTATGATATGTAGTAAATGTATGTAGGATAAACCCATGAGGATGTATTCAAGTGGATTTAGAACAATGTATTAATTTTTTAGGTATTATATACCTTATTTTTAAGAAACTTATCTTTAAAACATTATTTGTTTTTACCATGTAAATGAAAGGTTTATGCACTAAAAAATGTGGAATTCCATAAAAATAAAACCTAAAATTGATCATTATTTACCAATCCCTAAAAATAATCTCCATGGGAAACCTGATCTCTCCATACCGCTAACTCTGGATCTTTAAACTAAGACTCCTCTACTAGCTAAAATAATAAAGAATACATTTTCATCTGAAATAGGAAAACATCAGTGAAAATTTTATCAATATCCAAATAAAAAGTTGAAACATCATCCTCCACTAATATATAACCTCTTTAGAAATATATTTATACAAATTTCTACTCAATGCATTAGTTACCGCATTTCCTTTCAATGAATTATAATTTATCTCAAAATTTATAATCCTATACTAACTTTATCCACCTTCAAAAATAAAAATTATAATCATGTTAAAAGAAAAAATGTAAAAGGATCTTATGATATTTCAAGACCAAAAAGAACTCACCAATAAGATAATATACTAAAAAATTCAAGGAAAACACTACCACCAAAATATCATGGTCCTTCATGGTATAATTACACTCATGAGGACATTACTGCAAAAAACTATAGGAAATAACTTCTCTCTAATGCATCAGTTCAAAACTAGTATAAAATTATAAAGATCTTAAAATACCTAAAAAATGAATCCCTGTTTTAGAAAATGGATACCAAGATCATTGATCAGCTTCTCCTTCAGGTATAAAAATGCTTTCTAAAAATGATCTATCAATATGAAAGCCTAAATAATTTTGGTAAAAGCTATCAAAGGATCCATTACCTAGAAATCAAACATAAACATCCTATAATATCTTGAAAAACCAAGGAAAATTTGAATATATATGAAATTATTGGAAGACACCTAAGAAAAAAATGTATTAATATTTTAAGGATCAATTTATACAACATGTTGTACATAACAAGCCTATGAAAATTATCCTTGTTCAACCAAAGATTTAAGTTAGACAACTTTTCATATAGATAATGTCATTAAAATACCTCTATAAAAACACTTAAAATATAATCCTGATCCTCCTCTAATATCGAATACACTAAGATGTAATCTATGAACACAACCAAATACTAATATAGGAACTCATGAAACATTGGGTTCATCAATACTATGGAAACATTTGGGGATTTCATTACTCTTAAAGGAATAACCATGAACTCTAAGTGTCTATAATAAAACCCAAAAATAATATTGAGTATATATTTATCCTTCGCTCTCATCGAATGATACACAAACCAAAACTATATATTTAAAACCCAAATAAATCCTTTCAAATTATTGAATAAATCGTCAATCCTTGGGAGGGTATTGTAGTTATTCACCATAAATTGATCAAACTGATGGTAATAATGAACATTTGTAAGCTACTAGTTATCTTATTTAGGAATAACACCAAATCATCCCATAGAGGCACATTGGGATAGATGAAACCCTTCTATAATGGATCATAAATATAAACTTCCCACTCTCATGTATTAGAAGGAATCATCCTATAAGAAAGCATAGAAACTGAAGAGACTTCAGGTAGAAACTATATGATAAACTTGATATCATGTTGAGGAAATAGTGTTACAAACTCTTCAGAAAAAGCATAAAAAAAACTCATCGAAAACTCTTAGAAAGACAAATGCTTGAATTTATTATGGACCTAACATCAACTTTTTTAACTGAGAAGATAGATTCTTCATACAACTATGATCCATTTGATGATACATCTCACCAATGAACATTTTTAACCCTCTATCTACATTAAATAAAATAACTCTACTCATAAATAAATATATAATAGATCACATATAATACAATTAATATATGATAAGGATGTAATTATATGGTTATTTATGTAATATAAATAACTCTCACACCAATTAATGTTTCCCCATCTTCATTTCACCACCCTGACACACCTCAGATAATCTAGAATGACCTCCAACTGGCATAGTCAACATCAAGGGCACTAGAAGTCATTACACCATAAGTCCAAATGCTCGAAATAAAGAACATACAACATAGGAGTTTGAATATCCTAAATTAAATAAGGCATAAACTAAGGTATAATAGATACATATGACTCCTTGAATGATCTTTATTCCACATAGTGTTGTTAACTCAATTGTATACAACTAACTACACCAATCCCCCCTAAATTATTTCTCCGGATGATTTCCACCACCTCAAACACACTCAATCCTAGGTCCCTGTAAATGAAGAACATCGTATGGATAACATCTTCCCACCCCATATTCTCTATGCTGCCTGAAAATATATATAATTTGATAATAATGATAATTCCTCATAAGAAACTATTGTTGGTGATTTATCTGAAACTAGTCACATATCATGTGTTAACCACTGGGGGTGGTCATACACTAAAACTATCAATTTCCTCAACCTCCATAAATAAATAAATACACACAAAAGATATATATAGAGACATAATAACTTATATATTCATATAAATGAGAATATGAAAGTTGAGATTGAATCCCCACTGGATAACATCTCAATAGCCTAAAAAACATTATTAAATATCAATAGAACTACTTCTTAGAAAAATTTTATGAATTATATCTCAAGATAAAACCATCCTTGCTAAAATATTATCTGTTACCTCGGAATTTAAAAAATCCTCAATATACATCAACAACATAAAAGGAGTGACTTAGAACAGGATCTATGGATGTAATTCCTCATCAAAATTTCAATCCCTAACCTCATCATTTGGGAGAATATCAGGTGCAAAGAGAATGTTCATGAACCTAACTTCAAGATCCTTCTTACTCAATCACCCATGTCAGAGAGAAATAAAATCATGTTGTTACACTAAATTCAATATCAAAGAAAGAAATTTATTCCAAAACTGACTATGGAATTTCTCCCATGGTATCTTTAAATCAACATGATCTCTAAGAAGAAGATTCTATCACTAATAAGAAAAATCTCAAAAAAATAGGACATACAATAGAATCCAATGCTCTATCTTTGAATGGATAAAACTAAAAACTATATAGAAATCTTACAACTATCACCTTGTATCCTTATCAGACACCCCCCCACACAAACACACATTCGAAAAATATGATATTGAAACTCAAGAAGCATCTTCCTCTAGGAATAATCCACTACAAAAAAAGTGACATGTACCAACAGAAAATTATTTACAGATAATATATTTGTTGGTAAAAATGATGAATTCCAACAGATATTTAATTTTTTTGATATTAATTATAGGGAACAACAAATTTTTTAACAAAAAAAATATTTGTTTGTATTATCAGTTCAATAACAACACATCTTTTACTGACATTTAAATCTGGTGCTTTATCATAACAATACCAACAATTGAGTTACCATTAATTGAATTTGTTATTATTAATTATTATCACCAACAAATCTTTTACAATTATAAAATTTATTTGTAATAAATTATTCAATAATACCAATATTTTACCAAAAATAATATATATATATATATATATTAATTACTTATTACAAACATATCATTTTACCAATATAAATATACGATTAATTAAAATATTTATAATTTAAAAAAATTTGTTAAAAATAATGCAAACAAGTTTATTATATGAATATAATAGATTTATATATATATATAATATATATAAATTTATTATATATTTAGTTGTTAAATATCATGATTTTATTAAAATTATTATTAATTTTTTATACATGTAGTCCATTTATCCTAAAAACACCACACCCCTTTATCCATTCCGCGCCCTCGAGGATCCTAAAAACCCTAAGTTCCACTCATTCATCTATGTCAATTCTTCTTCGTCAATTCTTCTACCTCATTCATTGCCACCTGTTTATTATTGTTTCATAAACTACCCATTTGGTTTATCTTGATCACCTCGTATTCACATCATGTTTATCTATTTCGATCATCTGTGCATCCCTCATTCGCATCTCCTCAGCACTCGACCCCACATCAGCGATCTGATTCCTGTCCTCACTCAACTATTTCATCATCATTTCCATCATTTTCCCCCACACCCAGTCCCTCAAATCTCCACCATTACTTATAATCCTTCCCTAATCCTCAGTTATCCCTGTGCCACCCTTCATCCATGATTGTGTATAATTCTTTTCAATTCATTGATATGGGTAATTATAAAAGGATTTTGGCTTGGATTAATCAAGATCATGTGGAAGTGTAGGTTGGTATGTAATCAGGGTTTTCATGTTCTTGAATTTATTAATAAAGGTTTGATTTTGGTTGTTTTTTTCCAACAAACAGGTTCAATTTTGGTTGATTTCATGTTCTTGCAATGAGCACGAGGCAGTGTAGATTGGTATGTAATCTCATACATTCATGATCTGATTAATTGATGTTCTTGAAGTTAGTAACGAGGGTTATTCTCTATTTTTTTTGGAGTACTTTGGTGAGTTATAGCAATAGTAATGAGAATTTAGTGTCGGTTCAGTTTTGGAAATATAGTTTTCATTAGTAATGCAGGTTCAGTTTTGGTTGTTATCACACTTTCTTACAGTTGGCATTAGTAATGCAGGTTTAGTTTTGGATGTGATCATACATTATTGTAGTTAGCATCAGCAATGTAGGTTTATATTTGGTTGTTTTCATGTTCTTGAACTTAGTATGAGGAAATGCAGTTAGGTATGTTATCTCGGACTTTCATGATCGGATTAATTGATGTTATAACAGTTCATAATGCAGGTTCTTCTCTGTTTTGTTATCAAACTTTTCCCAGTTCTATCTTTGCCTGTTTATTATTAGATCTTCTCAGTAGAAAGAATTTGTTACTTGAAGATTGATTGTAACTTGGTTTACCCTACCATTGTTTTTCTTACTTTTAAGCTAATTTAATATCAATTAATGCCATTAAATGGGATTGGACTAATCAACCCTATTGTTGAGAGTCCAAAGAAAGTAAAAAATAAAGAAAACAATATAATATTTCAAGAAGCAATATTTTTAAGATTTTAGTGATTCATAACCCTTTAGGAATTTTATAGAACCTATTTAAAATTTCTATACCAATCATTTGAAATGAAATGAAGTTTGACTAGTTGATGATTTAATTTTATGGTAGTCATGTTGAAGAGATTATTTTTTGTAGTATACTGATTAGCGAAACATACTTGGAAATAACCCTTTTCTTGCACAACTGTTAAACAGATGCTTGCTTGATATGTTGTATGTTTAATGAAAGAAGTAAAAAGGAAACAAGATTCTTAAACATGTTTGACTTTAATATTAAATTTTCTTATCTGGTTGAAGTGGAACTTTAATTTCTTAAAAAAAGTTCTTTTTCTATTTGGTTTGTGAATTTCTAAATGTATCTATATTCTTCTTCTATGAAATTATCTGAAAATTTACTATAATTTCTTAATTTTTGAAAATTTGAAGCCAATGTATTTTAATTTTTTCAAATATATCTAGATTTAGAGTTATAAAATTATTTTTTAATTTGCATTGATTGCATACATTGTATCTTTTTTTAAATTGTGTTGGGGAAACTTTGAGTAGAAAATATAAATGGGTTTCCTTAAAATCTATTCGTGAAATGTTATTGTTTTTCATCTTATAGATAGTCCTTTAAGATTTTTTTTCTGGGAGTGAAAATTTCATGTATGAGGGTAGTTATTAACATTAAATCATCATTCATTTTATTGATTTTTATTGAAAACAACCCCCTAATTTTTACAAATCCTGGAAAAATTTAGAATTTTTAATAATTGTTTAATCTGTAAATATGTTGTGAAAATTGCATGTTTTTGTTCATTTAAACATGCAATTTTTTTCATCACAGTTCATGTTGAAAAACTATAATTTTAGTGTTATTTTTGTGTGGAAAATTATTTCTATAAATATAAAATTCATTGTGTTTTTTTGGATGTTACTGCACATTACCTTGTGGTCTGAAATCTCAGCTTCCATCTATGAAGCCCACTTATAGGAAGTGCACAATACCCAACTCCTAAAGTCCAATCTACCATGTATTAACAATTTTTTCACCCTCAAGCACACTAGCATGATTGAACTAAAATTTCTCACTTAAAATTATAAATTGAAGCCACAATAAAGCACTAATCTATAGTACTCTGTAATCTAGCTCGCACTCTAGATTTCCATGCATGCCCAAAGCACCTACCATACACCAAATACTCACCAGGAGTAGTTAAATAGTTTATGCAGTTTTTGGAATAAACTGACTACATACAGTTTATTGAAGTAGTTTATTGGTTTCATATAGTTTATTTGAATAAACTATAAACAGTTTAATGAATAAAATAAATTCATAACAGAATGAAATTTACTGAATAAATTTTATAAACTGTATACACCTTACTGATTAAAATAATTTCATACTATAAAGTGATTTCATACTATATATTGTAAACTTATTTTATACCAATTTCACATTTTATAATGTTTTTCAAGCATATCTCACCAGTAAATAGATTTCATACTACATAAACTGATTTCATATTGTATATTGTAAATTTATTTCATATTGTATACTTCTTTTCATACCATAATGTTTTTCAAGTATAGGTCACCAGTAAATTGATTTCATACTA
Organism: Viscum album; assembly: GCA_963277665.1. NCBI lineage: Eukaryota > Viridiplantae > Streptophyta > Magnoliopsida > Santalales > Viscaceae > Viscum > Viscum album. The sequence goes on along the minus strand of OY728142.1, from coordinate 95,003,508 downwards.
CATAAACTAATTTCATATTGTTTATTGTAAATTGATTTCATATTGTATACTTCTTCTCATACCATATTCTGTTATTTATGTTACATTATTAACTAATTTCATACTTTTTTTCTATTTCTCATACTGTATGCAGTTATGCTTGATTTATCAACCATTTATTAACTTCTTCTACAGTTTTTCGTGTTGTTCTGTTATTTATGTTACACTATGAACTGATTTCATATTTCCTAAACTGATTTTATACTGTACTATTTTTCATATTGTATACAATATGAAATCAGTTTATTTTTCATACTGATTTCATGCATACTATATGTTGTAAATCATACAGTTTACAAAATATTTTTAAACATGACAAGTTATTTTGTTTTCAAACATAATGCAGTTTATATGGGGTTTCTGGTCAAGAAATTCATGTGGTTAAATATAGACCCAGATGTTACTGACATTGTTTTTCTATGTTTGTTTTAGTCAGTTTGTTCTAGGTTATGGTTCTTGTAATTTATTTTGGTTATCATTCTGGATGTTTGTAGCCAGTATTTGTAGATACAGTTGTTGTTGGAGTCGTTCTATGTTCACTACTCATGAAGGGACATCGGAGGTGGACCAAACCATATTCAAGGAGTTTCTCTTCACAGTTGTAGTGTGGAAAGATGACAGTGTTTGGAATAAGTGTTGCATGATGCCTGTTTTAGGGTTTGAGACAGATGCATTCTTGGTGGTCATGGTTCTTCTACTTTGTTGGGATCATGTAAAAACTATTCATAGACCTTGGTTGTGTACCTTGGATTTTGTGTAATCATTATTTGGATTGAATTAAATGACATCATGGAATCAAATTCATGGGCATATTTTGATTAGTGCAACAATTAGATTATGATAACAATGCCATTATTTATTTAGGAAAATAAAGTATTTTTTGATACTTGTGCATCATCTTTCCGGTCCCTTTTGTATAGTTTTATGCATGTTAATTAAATTATTATTATATTATATTTATAATCACTATATAATATATAACTAATTTAAGAAATATAATAAAATGTATTACCAATTGGTATAATAATATCACATAGTTCTTCATTTAAAAAGTAATTTGTAAATATATATTAAATGTTGGTATTTCTATTATCAACAGATAAATTTGTTGTATGAATTTGTTTCTAAACACTTTAACCAACATATATATTAACTATTGGTATTATTATAATTGTAACAGAACTATTTTATCTATCATAATAACATTTAGCAACAGAGTTTTTATCGAAAGTTTAGTGACAGGACAATTTGTGTCGGTAAAATGTTTTACCAACAAAAAATTCACTTTTACTAACAGATATACTTATGTTGGAAAAAGGTAATTATTTTGTAGTGATCCTCCTTATGATCGGCCAGTACTTCACCCACATAGACCATACAAGGACACCTTTACTATTCATCACTATAATAAAAAATAATAACTCTTAAGGCAAGGATATGAAATTTATTTGTAATATTTTAATTATATTCATTTTAAATTTCCCATAATATCACTTATTCAAACATAGTTGAAAACAATCATGATGCACATACTGCACCTAAGTCTCTACCCCACAATTAGTATCTATAGTATTATTAGTAAGCTTAAGGTTTTTATGTTCAAACATGGGGGACCTATCTCTATCTAAGTTGGTCTTCATTTCCCATATCATGTGCTATGTCCAAATGATATTGTTTCCCTATTAAACCTAAATAAAATTTACATGTTCATAACTCCAAAATCCATCCTAACACTCTTAAAAATATTCGATACCAATCTATCATAAACCACACCCATTAAAACCCCTCCTAATTCAACAATGAAAACAAATTTTACCCCTAAATCATGCCTCAAAAAGGCCATGTGTTGGTGATTATCACCAAGATTTTAATCACACAATATGGGATCCATTAACCTCACTAATCTTAGGAAAAATAAAACAACCCATTGATCAACTTCAACATATAATATAAGATAAAATTATATTCTTAATAATATATGTAATGAAATACATAAATAATATTTCTCCAAAATAAATACTAAAAGAAACTCATATGGTAATAAAACATACTCAAAGCATGATCACCATAAACTAGTAATGTCCAGCCCATTCGCCAACCCCATCCTAAAAATAAATAAAAATAGGATATATATATATATATATATATAAGATAGGGGTGAGTATAAATGTATTCTTAATAGGTTCCTCCCAAGGCTCTCTCATCAAAATATAGAAGAATTATACTAAATCCTCAATGAATGAGTAGTGAAATTGGAATGTTAGCAACCCCTAGGCTAACTAAAAACATATCATCACCAAGGATCACTCACAAATTCACACAAAATTATAGTGACATGATAATAAGAAAAATATAATGAGAAAGGTACTTTATAACCACTTCCCCATTATGTTAGTCACCCTCACCCCCCCCCCAATAACATATGTCTTGGTGATCTCATTTCTTCCATGTACACATAATTGAATATCATATAACCATTTCAAAAATAAAACTAAAAACTATATCCACATATCACATACTAAAACAATTTACTGTATACCACATCAACATACTTCAAACTACAATTGCCATGACCCACCACCACTAGGACTCCACCTAAGATGAAAATGAGTTAGAGTGTGACCATAAATCCCCACCTTCAATAGTTCATGTGTTAGTAACTATAATGACTGGTATAATACTACACATTTATGGAAGACATTACCCATTATAAAATAAAACTCCACAACATTATGAATAATGTAATTAATTTCCTAAATTAAATACATGGATAAAGTATATAAATGTATGTAATGTAATACATATACAAGAAAAAAATTCAAAACAACCAAAATGACATCGTCCCCTATATATCTTAGGTAAGTTACATGAAACCATCTCTATAAATAAGTCTCTTGTGTCTACATCTCTGGTTTCCATACATCTCCTCTAACTCTATCCAGATAATCTTAAAAATTATTTATATAAAGAAAGGGTGATCATATAAATACACTCAGTAGGTTTCTTCCCAAAACTCTTATGACTCCATGTGAATAAATAATACTTATCCATCCATGTATGGTATAAATAAAAAAACCAAATATAATAATCTCCCAAAGGTAAACCATTTAATCACTTTTATTCCTAACTAAAATGTTACATTCCCAAATCACATCATGTCCTATTCATATACCATCACATAACCACTATTATAACAATCATCATCACCAATACACATCCATATAGTTTCTCACCTATTGGGACCTTGCTATTATGTCACCTTCACCAAGTATCTATCCACCCATAGGGAACTTTCTAACCACTCATTATCACCACCAAGTAGATATCCACCTATAGGTAACTCACTAGGATATCACCAATCATAGGTAGGTTCATTTTCTACCTGTAGGGAATATCACTAGATTTCTATGTGTCCACCCTCAAGTAATCTTCCCATCATAACCCAAAATAATTGTAAAGTTTTCCACCCTCAAGGAATCTTACTGTATTACTAGGTTTCCACCATCAGAGAATCCCCCAACACAACCTATATTCTCACCATAGTACATAAAATATTCATCATTTTTATCTATAACATCCACAACAATATCAAACCACCCTTATCATCATTATTGTATATCATAAACCACTACTATATAGCCAATCATACATCACAATAACACATCAAAAATAGATTCATACCCTCACCACCAATTTATTTACCCACCTAGACCATCAAGAATGTTAGGGTCCTAATGAAACATATTATCACATGAAAAATTATACCTAACCCCCACCTAGATCTCTATATTACATATCCTATAGAGTATATCCACACCACAAAACTAAAATTCCTTATATATTGAGTATAAACAATCTCCAAAATCTATATCATATTTTCCCACGATATTCATATCTAAGAATCATCAGGTTTTATGACCCTTATTATAAATGTAAATACCCTATAACAATATGCCATGGCCCTATAGAAATCATACCACTCCAGATACCTCATTTATAGAGCTGGTGTTTACTTTTTTAAATTAGTACAATATATAAGGGATCACAAAATAAGGCCCTAATTGGCTTAGTTTTATTGGTAGACTAGATACATACATGATTTTAATATTACATTAGATGAATAAAACATACTATAAAAAAATTCTTGTATCCTTGAAAATCATTCAATGATTCCATATTCATATCCTAGGAAAATGAAAACATAATAAAGAGTGATATTAGATGTTCAGTATGTAAAAGATTACAATGGAAAATTTTACGAGTAGCTAGTTTGTAAAAAAATATTTCAAAATAAATAATCAATAAATATTCCATTTAATCAATATCTTGATCTTCAAAATATATTCATGGAAAATATAAATAAAACAATCACATGGAAAATAATAACTAAAATTTTGATAAATTAAATTTATAATGTTAGAAATTATGATCTTTTGATCAAGGCCTCATTTCAAGAATTCATAATCATTCCCACTCAATCCTTATTCCAATTAATTTCAATGAATTAGAAGGCACACACCAAATACACAACTTATTTCTCTAAGTATTTGTCTCAAGATACCTATTGATGGATTGAGGGGATATCTATAACTGGGACCCACCAATCACTTACATATGTCCAATGTATTTCTCATATATTTAATAAAGAAATATAATACATAATAAATATTCCTTATCAACAAATAAATATCAATATTGAATTAAGAATATAGAACATCAATAGTTCCCCAATAAATAACATAAACTTTTTAATAATTCCCCTTCAAATGAAATCATATATTGAAATGGTATATGGTTCAGAAATTTTATATGTAGTTGAAATGATACCAAATACATTTATGATACTGAAAATATGTATATGAGGGAGAAAAATAATGTCCAATAAATAATTTAGAGTGATATAGAACATGAACACAAGAAATTAAATGATCATAAAATAAGGTATAATGCATAAATCAATAAATGATGATTGAAACCCATCATTTTGTCAAAAATAAAGGTTTAAAATAAGGTAATATATTATAATTGTGTAGGAAAATAGAATATAAATTTTTGAAATAACTTTTCTTAAATGTTTTTAAATTTTTTTGTAAAAATAATGTTATAAATCATTTTAAAAATTCTTTTCATTCTTTTAGAAAATAATTCCTTTTATTTTAATATAAAAACTAATAATTCAAAAACTAATGGAAAATTATTTTATTTGAAAATTCATAAACACTTTTGAAGGAAACTAAATTATGAATAATTGTTATGGAGTTTATAAAATTAATTTAGGTTGTATACGTTAAAAAGAACATTACTTTCACTCTTTTGTAAATATTTAAAAGGGACTTGTTTTGGAAAAATTAAAAATATTAATTTTAAAACATTGTAAATAAAGTTAAAGGTAGAATAAAAATACCTTTACCAATAATTTAATATTATATAAACACTTCCATAAAACAATTTAAATAATATATATATAGAATAAAAATAATCTTGTACAAAGAAGATAAATAAGGTCAGTTTTGTTTAAAAACATTATTTTAGTCTTTAAGTTCCAAAGAGAGGAAAATTTGGGAGAGAAACATAGAAACCCTAGAAATAAAAAAAATTACAACAAATTATATGGGGTTTAAAAATAAAAATAGTATATAATTATTCAAATCTAAATTTAATCGTGAACAATCCAAATAAGTGTGAGATTTTAAAACAAACATTTATGACTTTAATAACTTTTTATCAAAACCCCTTAAAAGATAAAACCTGAATTGAGACATTAAATACCATAAATAAATATTAATACATAATATATTATGTCATATTTGAATTATATACACCATATAAATTAAATTTGGTGTACAATATAAAATTTGTCTCAATGGTGTAAAATTGAGAGAAAAAACCCCTTACCTTGGATTCCTTCTTGTTCGGATGCATTATATCCTCATGAATATTCATTTTAAATTTATTAAATACTTGATTATGAATAATTTATTCATAAATATTCTATTTTTTAAGGATCGTTTATAATCATTTGACAACCACTCATTGTATAGATCTTATTTACATCGACCACTTAAGGTTGTTCGGTTAATTTCTACAAAATTACTTCAGTATAGTCACCATGGTTAAAGGTGTTATGAAATATTTTCATAATATATAGAATTTAAATTATGTAATGAATATAATTTTAATTTATTATATATAATTATATAATCATCCATTCAAGGTAGTATTTGAAAAATAATTCATAGCTCTTCATGGAGGTGGTATCCACATGTATACACAAGCGACATTATCATTTTTCAACAGATGGAATGGTAGGAATTTAGATGATATAATATATTTGAATAATCACAATTATGTCATAAATATTATATATATTAATTAAATACATCTTTATATCCATCCAAGTGTAGCGGTGATGAAAAAAAATTACACCACAATGTGAAGATGGTAGTATGTATATATGCACAAGTGATGTTTTCATTTTATATAGGATTTATGGAAGAAAGAAACTATATGTAAAATTAACATAAAAATTTTAATTATAATAAATATAATTATTCATTTATTTTAATATGGTTATTTAATATATATTTTTAGTCTTAAGAAGAAAGGAACTTCAAAAATCTCGATAAGAACATATACCTCTTCTTTTGGTAATCCCTTTTTTGATTACATGTTAAGTCTTATTTAAGTGATATTTTTTGAAGAAAAAACCTATATTATGTGGATAAATATGTTGGTAATATATTTGGGAATTTATTATTAGATATAAGTAGATCACAAAGTATTTTTAAATGAGTGTAGGAGGTGTCTTTTTATAAGGGAGGTGGGTGGAAAACATGTAAATACATGAAACTTTATTATATAATATATGTCATACTCAAGTAAAAAAGCTCAAAATTATCATAGATTTTAAGATTATAATGATATATTAAAAATATAACCAACCAATGAGATTTAATAATGTTTTTTTGTTATCTTAAATCCTTGTCCCATTATTTTAACAATTTATAACTCATTTTACCCTTAATTTAGGTAATGAAGTTTTACCGTAGTTTCTATTAATTATGAATAAAAATTAAGTTTGAATAATTAAATAATATTCATTATTATTATTAAAAATATATAATCCATATTAAATGATTCAATTCCTATAAGTATCATAAATTACTTTAAATATAAGTTTACAAAATAAAATGAAAATATTTTTTTAGAAAAATATTCACCTAACATTAAAATTATTTTATACTAAAATCATATATATATTTTATTACCATGTAGTTAATTATATTTTTTTAAATAAATAAAGACTTATTTTATTTCAAAACCAAACAAAAATAGAATGTAACCTTGTGAATACTTGATTAAAAGGGAAGAACACAAAATTCTTTTTATTTGAATAAAAATATTGCTTAGATTTCCAAAATGTTAAGAATATATTTATAAGTTCAATATTATATTTTTAAATACAATATATTACTTCTTAAATTTAAAATTTTTATATAAAAAATGTTTCATAAACTTTTAATACATTCTTATATCCTAATAATTCCATGAAAGTGACTATATTTGTAAAATAGATATTTTTGATTATTCTCCCAAAAATAAACTATTTTTGAAAAATATAAAAAATATTCCCTAAAATAATTTTGACATGATAAAATAAAAAATAAAATTAATTTCATAAAATTAAAATTATAAAATTTAGTAATTTAGTTTTTAATCACATTCTTGAATAAATATATGTGCATTATGTTATTGTTTCTTTAGAAAGAAATGTTTACTTATTATAATTTAATCTTAGGTGTTTCATTCTTCCCACCTTAAAAATTTTAATACTTAAAATTTCTATAATTCCACCTCATAAGAAAATTGGTTAGTTATTAATCATAACTTCCTCAGGTTCCCTTGTTACTTCCTCTATCTTATGATTTCTCTAAAGTACCTTTACCTTCTAATTTGTCTAATTTTGTAGAACCTGTACTCTAGTGTCAAGAATCTAGATTGGATATTCCTAATAAGATAGATCAAGATCCAATTAAATTTATTCAAAGGAAATTACATGCATTTGTTTTAGAATATACTTCCTCAATAATGAGAATTGGAACACATCATACACTTTAGATAGGTTGTGAGGAAGTTTCAAATAGTAAACCATGATTAAAATACTTTCCAAAATATCAAAAGGCACGATATACCTGAGACTTAGTTTCTATTTCTTAAATAATATTATAACACCCTTCCATGGATATACCTTTAAGAAAAAATGATCCCATACTTTATATTTTAGACCATTCCTTCAGTTATTAGCATATCTCTTTTTATTTCTTTGAGCTACCTTGATATGACTCAAAATAGTTCTTTCTTTTTTCATTGTCTCCTTAAAATTTTGAGGCCTAATGGCTTCCTTTCACAAAATTCCACCCAAAAAGTTGGTGTATGAAATATTTTCCCATACATCACTTTGTACTATTCAATATTAATGCTTGAATATAAGTTATTATAATATAAAATTTATACCAAAGGTAAATACTGATCCTACATACCTTTAAATTCAAATGACCATGTCCATAGCATATCTTATAATGTTTAAATAGTCCTTTGTGATTTTCCATCTATCTAAGGATGATAAGTAGTGCTCAAATGTACCTTGATATCAAGAGACTTATGAAGTCATTTTCAATAATTTGGATGTATATCAAGGGTCATGATTAGATAAAATCAAAATAGTTTTGACATTTAGTCTCACAATTCATTGATATAGATTCATTTAAGGCAATAAATAGGTAGATCCTCCCTTATAGTGAGGACATATAAAAACTTAGTAAGGTGATCAATAATAACTAATATAGAATCATTTATTTTAAGATTATTTAGAATTATAGTGATAAATTCTATAGTAATATCATCCCACTTCCATGTAGTAATATGGATAGGTTCCATGAATCCTTTTGAATTTTGTCTCTCGTCCTTTACACATTGAAAAACTAAGCATCTTAATACATAGTCATGAATTTCCTATTTCATGTTATCACACCAAAAATGTTTTCTAAATTCCCTATAAATCATGGTTCTACAAGGGTGTATAAAGAATTTTGATCTATGGGATTCATCAAGTGATTCCCTCTTCATCTTAGATACTTATGGAACACATAGCCTCTTTCTAAATTTCAATACACCATCTTCATAAAAAAATTATTTCAATTTCCCATTATTCATAAATTTAATTTTATTTTGTAAACTCTTATCATTAAGTTGGGAATTTTTTATCTTCAGTGGTAAATATAGTTTTGTAATAATTTGGAAAAGGAGTGATGTTTCCCAATCCCTAGTGATTACCATATCCAAAGTTATTAAATACATGAATATAATATCTTTTCAATCCTCATTTTATTTATAACTCCATGATATTTTCTATTAAATGAATCAGCCACCTAGTTTTCCTTCCAAGGGTGGTATTTTATTGAGAAACCATAATCCTTGAGTTCCTCTATCCATCTCCTTTGTCTCGGGTTAATCACTTTTGGTGAAAAAAATATTTTATAATTTTATGATCTATGTGTATCTCACATCTTTCAGTATATAAATGATTCGATTGTATCTTCAAGGAAAATGTTACATCTTCAAAAATCAATATTATGGGTTGGATAATTCTATTTATGTATCCTTTACTATATTGATGTAAAATAAACAACTCTATCATTCTATACAAGGACATAGTAGATTCATTTAATCAATGAATCACTATATATTAGAAAAACTTCCCATCCCAATAGAAATTTCAATGTCGGATCATTGAATGATTGCTTCTTCTATTCTTAAAAACTTTCCTAACATTATTCTTACCATAATAACTTAACCCCTTTACATGTAAACTTTTATAATTGGTTAGCTAATCTGTAAAAAAAATTGAACAGAGCGTCTATAGTAACCTGCTAATTATAGGAAATTATATATCTCAATTATGTGAATTGGTATAAGACATTCTTTAACTAAATTCAGATTTGAAGGATCAAATAATATCTTATCCTTAGATATAATATGTCAAATAAAATAAACTTATTAAAGCCGCAATTATCACTTACTAAAATTCCCTTATAACTTCTTTCCTTTGAGAGTTTCAATAATGATTCTCAAAAATATTTCATACTCTTTATAAATGTTCAAGTATATCAAGATATCATCGATAAATACCACAATGAAATTATCAATATATTCTTTTAATACCATATTCATCATATCCATAAAAATAGAGGGTGTATTAGTCAATCTAAATAGAATTACTATAAACTCATAATGTCCATACCTTGTGTGAAATTCCATATTTGGAACATCTTCTTTCATTACCCTTAATTGATGATACATGAAATAAATATAAAACTTTGGAATATATTAATCACCTTTAAGTAGATCAAAAATATAATAAATTAAAGGCCCAAGATACTTATTATTTATATTAATAGAATTTATTTCCCTATAATCAATTCAAAACAACATAGAACCATCCTTCTTATTAACAAAAAGAATAGGGGATCCCCAAGGTGAAATACTTGGGAGAATCAATCCCATATTACACAACTCTTTCAATTTTTTCTTTAATTTTACTAATTTCATTATGGTCATTCTATATTGAGTCTTATATATTAGTTTTTCATTATGGATGAGTTCAATGGAAAGCATGACTCCATGATCAAGATTATTTTTTGGTAACTCTTCATGAAACATATAAATTTATTCCTTAAAAATAGTTAAATCTTTTTTTTCAAGGATACCTTTCCTATACATAGGTTACTTATGATATTGTTCTCTCAAAATTTTATTAAGGTGAGATATTATAGGTGTATCCATAAATGATTCAGATGATAAAGTATTCACTCTAAAGATAAGGGATTCTACATACCCTTTGTGAATCATAATCTCCTTCTCTTAGAAATATATTTTTTCATTATACTTTTCAAGAAAATTAATACAAAATATTATATTAAATTCAAACAAATATATAATAATCATGTTTGAAAATAGAGTATTTATATTCATTATAATGGGGACTTATTGACATATCCTTGTTACAATAAGTTTTCTACTAAGTTTATTGATTGACAACTCCATTTTTAAATTTATAGGGACGGATTTAATATTATTGTAAACCTTATAAGATATAAAAGAGTGAGAAAATTTAGAATTAAATAAATTATTATCTTACTTTGAGTTTATAATCAAAGTATCATCCATCATATCTTTAATAAATTTCAATTCAGTTATATTAATCATATAATCTTAGCCTTCTCCCATTGGCATCTTTTGTGGTAGGTTCCCTTGTTGCTTAAGGAATTGGATTGAATAATGTCTCGTATCCCTATAGTTGAAACACTATATATTAATTATTTTTTCACCTTGCTATCATGAGATATATGGACCTTATCTTTACACTTATAACAAACTCCCATTTAATTTAAGCATTTTCTAGGATATTTATTTCTATAATTATCATTTTAGTAAAATCTAATATTTCCTTTATTCTTATTTAATGCATTTATTTTTCCTTGGTTCTCAGTTGACCTATTATTTTCTTGACTTACCTTTAAGATATAATACCTAGAAAATTCATTCTCTGTATTAATGGCACATAATAATATTTCAGCATATGATGAAAAAATTTGGGAAACTAGTACTCATCAAAGTTTAGGCTTAATCCCATCAAAGAAATGGTAAATCTTTCTTTTTTGATTATGTATGTAGTCTATTTCATGCCTTGATAATCTTTTGAAGCTAGAATCATATTCAAAAACACTTTATTATTCCTTTTTCTTTAGGTTGAGGAACTTCCTATATATTTCATCTCATTGTTTTTTAGTAAAATAATTATTTAAGAATATAACTTTTAAAGTTATAAATTCCATAAATTCTATTCCATCATCTTCTATAGTATTCTATATCAATGATCCCAATTTATCAACATCTCCCTTTAAACAATATACTACCAGAATAATCTTTTCCCTTTCATTACTTCCCAAATGTAGGAATATATTTTCAATGGAATTGATTAATTATTTATCTACCAATAGATTAGTAGTTATATTAAAGGATGGAGGATTTTGTTGAATAAAGTGATCCAATATAGGTACATTGAATTGTATAATAATAGTTTACTCTATATGGGAAAGATTATTTCTCATAACCTTGTTCATTTTCCCTGATATGGCTATGATCTACTTAGCTCCAACACCCATTTATTTACTTTCTCATAAGGTATATCCTTAAACTGATTATAAGTGTTGATATGATTTTTATTTCTTCCACTAAGCACCATATCTAAATAATGAGACATAAATATTTAGCTCATAGTATTATAAATATTGATCTATAACATAAAAAATCCTATAAGTTATTGAAAAATCTAGGGGTTTATCATAATTTTAATTCTAGCTAGGTTGATCCTGACTCTAGTTACCAAGAGTTAGTGTTTACTTTATTACATTAGTATAATATACAAGGGATTATAACATGTAGGACCGATCAGTTTAACAATATTTTGAGACTAGATATATACATGATCTCTATATTAAAATTGAAAAATAAAACATTTTAGGAAAAACATTCTTTTATCCTTGTAAATCATTCAAAGATTCTGTATTCATGTCCTGGGGAGAGGAATATATAATAAAGGATAACCTCATATGCTCACTAAGGTAATGTCATTATCCAACCTAAGTGTACCTAGAACTGGTCACCTGAGCTAGCCCAAAACAAGGCCCAAGAGGTGTTCTCAATAATCTTGGGATAAAAACTAGTTTTGGGAATCAAATATACTAAATTGAGAACAATTTATCCCATAAATGATATATAATAAATAAAAAATATAATAATAAAATAAGAACTGGTTGTGGAAAGTAAATAAAGAACAATTATACATACCTCCATGTGACCTCACAGATCAACTCCTACCATATAATCAGACTCACTCCATAAGGAAACTGGATATGGGTAGAAACCCAAAATGAAAATGATAAAGATAGGCATGGGAAGAAAAATACATAGTGGGGATTCCAAAATAAAAAAATGTCATATGCCTTACCTTTAAATTGAAAATAATTTCATGCTAGTTTGGAAATACAACTATATGAAAATAATGTTTTCCATTTCTTTTTAAAAAAATTAACATGATGAAATTTAGTAAAACCCATTTGAACATTTTAATATTCAAAACCATTTCTAAAGAACAATATGATGTCAACAATACCTTTCCAAAAAAATAAGCATTCAATGAAGGAAACATTTCAGTACTAAATCTTACCATCATGTGTTGCAAAAAAAGGGTAAGTAAAATGTGCTTTTTATTATTTTTGTCATGAAAAGTAAACTAAGAATATAAGAATTTAAAATTAGTAACATGAAAAATTTGAGTAAAATAGATCAAGCACCATGGGAAGTCCCAAAGTAACTAGATTAGTTGGGGTCATAGGATCCTCATAATCTCATTGATCAAACCATATAATCCTTTCTTGTGGATGAGCCTTGAGAGTGGGAAAATACAAAGTTATAGAGGTCCCCAGATCATCATCTTGTTGTTTAGTAAACATCATCATGTTTTTTTGTTAGTTTTGTATCATAATCCTACTAGGGAGCCCGAGTCAGTGCCTTATCGACTCAACCATCATACTAGTCCTTAAAAATCCACCTAGGTACCTAGTGTTCATAAGTACTTCATTAAAATGGGGGTAAGTTTTTATCAAGGTAGAATATATGTAAATTTCATACACATCACACAAAGTCACGAAACTCACTATCTCACCTTATAATACCCACTTTAAGTGAATCCCTTTCCCAATTCACATAAAAAAGTTTTAATATTCTTCACTAATTACATATTTAACACATATGTTACACTTCCAGAATAAGGTGGGATACCTTATTAAGGTTATTCTATTTCAATAAAGTATTTTAAAGTGCAAAACGACCTCATTAATTAAAAATAAATACTTTCTTTTTAAAAAATAACTTTGGGCATTAACAATTTTAAGATATAATTTTTATAGAAAACCAATCAGAAATTTAGGACCATCATCAATTAAAAACAAGATTTAAATCATGCTTAAACCCAAGAAACCCATTTTAAAATCCTAATACAAATATTAGAAAATAAGTGAGAAACCATTTCCAAGAACCATAAACAATTATATAGCATATACATTTCACATAAAAAAGAAAAACACATTAAAAACCAATAAATTATAAATTTCAATTTAAAGGATTGGATATAGGGAACCTACCTCAAAACATATTTCCTTTGACGATGGATACTTTACACTTTCATGCATATACACCTATATATATATATACCCTTTAACCCAATTTAAATATTCCCCTAACCATGAGGCAATATTTACAAAGAGGATATATATGTGTGTGGGATTACCTATGTATACACATGCATGTGGCCTTCAATAACGACGGCTTGAAACCACCTAAAGGAGGTCCAAGGCATGCTAGAAAAAATAAGAGAAACAAAAATATTACAAAATTCCTAATTAAAAATAAGTCAAATAATTAAAATGGAATAAATCTCAAGAGTTAAATAAAATTACTTTAATAATTCATATAAAAATTATAAATAACAAATAAGACATTAAAAATACCCAATGTTACTTTAAAATCCAACAAAAGTACTTTTTAGACGATGGAAGAACACATTTTTCAAAAATAATAGGCAACAAAAACGATTATCTATATAAAACAAAATTGAAACATAATTTCATTCATAAATATTTCATAACTACCCATAATAAAATTAATAGATATCTAAAATGTCAATTTAAAATTCAACCAATAAAATATCCTAAAATTAAAAGATCAAGCATAGAGAAGGCCTACCTAGAACTTGTCATATTTGAAAATCAAGACTCAATATCATCACAATAAAACCAATGAGATGTAAAATGGAACCACATCACCAAAGAACAACAAAACAGCCAAAAATAAATCAAATCTAAACCTAGGTTTCAACCCATATGTGGCGCACTAAGGGGGAGAAAAAGGAGGGAAGAAAATGAAATAAAAAGGAGTCGGAGAGGAAGATTTCTTAACCAGGATGATCACAAACCAAAATGGGAGAAGAATAGGAAAACAAAGGTTGGACCAAGGGAGGGGGGTCACACTCCATGAGTTGGGGTGCTGCTCATGTGCAATAGGTGAGGGAGAGGGGAGAGAGTGTGTCTCATGGGGAATAGGTAATGGATGGTGAGGGTAAGATTTTATTTTATTATTATTATTATTATTTAATTTTTTTATCTGTGGGGGAATCACATATTCTTGGTACATTGTTTACCAAATAGTTCACCAACTGTGTTCCCTTTTCTGGGAACACTAGCGCCCACACAAATTGGTCGTACTATTTAAAAAATAGTGGCCAACCATGTGAAACCACTCTGCCAGGGTGACAGACCCAACCACATGGTTTGGACAACCATGTTTCCCAACTGTGTGACACACTAAAAGATTATTTTTCAAAAAAAATATCAAATTAAAAGACCCAAACCTATAAATAAAAAATATAATTAAATAAATAATTAAAATAATTATTGAATAAGGGTTGGGTTGTGAAAATTCTACCCACCATGACCCTTTTAACCCCATAAATCTATTAATATTATAAAGTAAGACACACTAAATAAACTTAAACTAGAAAAATAAACCTCTCAAAGAACTTTAAACCACTCGATCTCCTAGAAATATCTAGGAATTAACAACTATATACAAATTTAAATGTCTCAGCCGAAAAATTCAATCATAGAAGACAGGACATGAACACTCACAATGTATCTCCACACCATTTAAGTATTTAACTAGAATGGTGGATCAATAAAGAAATGAAACTCCAAGAGAACCACTAAAAAACACCACCCAAGTCTCCAACCAAACGGACACAAGCAGAACTCACAATCATAAGCTCATCCAAAACCCCATTGAGACAAACTCTAATTCTCTAAATCATAATCCGTAAAATAAAACTACCAATATAAAAGGAACAAGAAAGAAAATAAAAAAGGGAAAGAAAATAATACCTCAAATTCATTACGCTGCCATTCTCAAGGAAGAATGCAACCTTAAGAGAATCCTGATGATTTCACAAAATAGGAACCACAAACATACTCATCACCAAAATTTTACCTATTAACAAAGGTAAATAGATATAAATCATGAAAATGAATATTCAATGATGATATGGGATCCCCTACCCCAGTGTTAAACATAAATAATGGATGAACTATGACCTAAAATCCAAATTACCAACCACGATGATCTAAAAAATATTGAAAATGAAACCAACCAAATTATAAACTCGACTATTACAGAATCTATCCTAGTCACTATGAGAACACACCAAGGGTTTCTCATGTTTAGTAAATAAAAATAAGACCTCACTAAAAACCTCATAACATAAAATCTTAAAGAATCATATACTAATTGATGAGTTAAATACATTACCCAAAATCATCTAAAATAGAATGAGTAATCAAAGAGGTACCCAGAGAAACAATCTCAAGAAATAACCACCTTAAGAACATAACCAATAAGGAATCAAGAATATGTAATATCCATGTCCTGATTACACTTAAGGATTTTTTGATAGGGATGTCCAAACAACATAAAAAATCTTGAAAATAATGCTAAACTTGTCACAGTAAAAAAAATTGAAAACCCCCTTTTAAAACAAACTGAAATACCAACATTAAAATCCTTGAATTTTTTAGGAAAATTATTCTCTTTTTTATTAAAAATTTAATTTTCACGCCCTTTTAAAAAATAAAAAATCAATTTAATAAATTTAAAACATAAACAATTCACATTTCAAAATAATAACTCTAGAACACAAATCACAACCATATGGAAAATAAATCAAGAACCAGAAAAAGCCATTAATTCCTCCTTTAAAACCATTTCCAAAAACCACATGTTTGGAATTATAAACCTTATAACCTTATAAAAAACAATTTTGATCCTTAATTTCCAATTTTAAGATCTTTGGTGCCCCATAAACCCAAATTCAAATCCTAAACTTCCATTCTTACAAAACCAAGCATCAATTTAAAATCATTTTAAAACTTCACAAGTTATTTTTTATGTTTCATTAAACACAAAATCAATTTCATTTAATTTTAATGAAAACCCTCATTAACCATTTAAAAACTCAAATTTACCATTTGAAAAAAAAATCATTTTAAATCAACGTTGAAAATCAAACCAAAACCATATAAACATATCACCCCAAATAATTTGAAATCCATAGGAACTAAAAATAAAATTTTAAAGGGGATAGTGGATGTTCATGGTTGGATCACATGGTTTGAAGGATCATAGGCCAATCATGAAACAACCATGGAGTTTAACATCCCATGTAATGATAGAATAAGTATTTTTAATATTTATTAATATTTATCAATTAGATAGTAATTTTACCTTAAAAGGGATTCTATGTCTGATAGCATACCTGACACACAACAATTAGATTCTCTAAAATCTTACTTTGCACACAGGATTGAGTTATATCGAAAATTATAATAATATTAGTATTATTATTTTAAGTGGTAGTTATTTCCAGCCATTGTATCGATGGGAATGAATAAGACTAACTATATTATGTTTACAAATGTTTATTAAATGTTTTTACATTTATCTAATATATTTTATAGGCTTAAAATAAGAATAAAACCATTTTTAAGCATAAAAAGCTCTATGTTTTTAAAAGTTAGTTTTGTTTCCTTTTAATGGTGCACATATTTTAAATAAAAATTTTGACATTAAATAATATTTATATTAAAAAGTAAACTTATTTTTTAAAATAAAAATATAAAAATTTACTTTGGTTGATTTTTTGGTATTTTTCTAAGAACATTCATATTTTAATGAATAGTTAATAATACAGAATTTTAGTACAAAACTGATTTTTTATTGGAAAAAATTTTACATTTAATTTAGATATAAAAACTTACCCAACTTTTGAACATTTTCACTTTAAAAACTCATTATCACATCCTATCAGTGGGATTAATTTTAAATTAATTTCTACCACTTATATGTTTTGAATTTGGGAAAATGGATTCCATATTTGTAATAATAATAAATTTTAATGTTAAATAAGTTCAAATTATTCATTGACCAAAATTATTAGAAAAAGTAATTAAAATTAATTATAGTGATTAAGGGGAAACAACTTTAATTAATGACTAAACTTGGAAAATAAGGTGTAACAATGAACCTACACCTGTCTAAAAACTATTTTATGGACATATGTAGATCATTAAACCTATAATTATCAATAATTTTCAATTTTTAACCATTTTGGGACAAGTAAGATGTGGGGAGCACACAATTCTTTTCAAGAATACCCAATGTGTCCTTTCCCCTCTTATAAAAGGCCTCCTCTCCTCCCCCTCTCTTCACACCTATCAAGACCTTTTAGATCAGACAAAACCTAACCAAATAATCTCTCAAAATTCCTTCCCTCACCCTAGATTCCTCTCCTTGGTCATAAATTGAACTAGGAATTCATTTGGTGAAGACCAAAAGGAATTACCCAAAGAAGAGGTAACTTTCATCAAAATTCATTTTTACTTTGTTTCCTTATACACTGCCTTTATTTATTATTATTACATGATTATATAATAAAATAAATATCCCAAATATACTGATATTTTTTTATGCTAAGGTATAAACCTACACCTACACACACTTCCATCAAATGGGTAACAAAATTATTGTTTGTGTACGGGAAACTACCACCTCACGTAATGTTGTCATTCATTTTTATATTACTTCCTTCCATGGTTGGGAATTATGATGGAAAAAATATTTACATATATATATATATATGGTATTTCGGATTTATTCATACTTATGGAATTTTTATATACACATACCTTCATGCTTTTAATTTTTTGTAAATATGATAACTTCGTTTGTGGACATGTAGACTATTGTCTCTTCAAAGTGATGTCATATGTACACACATTACATGGAATGTATTAAGGATGGGTTTAATTAAATATATGATACATACATGGAATATATATGATATTAATAACATAATTACATTTATTTAAATATAATATATCATTTTATTTATTATCCTTTCACACATTAAAAAGGTGATAACATAGTTCATGGATGTGTGGAATACCACCTCCTCGACATGATATGATTTCTTTTTACATAAAAAGAATTATATATATAAGTATATATAACTAAATAATATTTTATATATTATATAATTATCATTATGTAAAGATAAATGTGTGATGTACTAGACCCAAATTCCTGATAATAGGTGCCCCCTATTGAAAAGATTCAAGAGAAAATATGTCTCTCTCTTCAGATCAGGAGAACACGCCACATGCGCCTCTCATTTTTTCAAATCACCCGACCGTTGTGGTGTCTTTGGTCTGGACAGTGTCCCCCTTCTCAGTGTCGGCTCCTATTCTCCTTGGCTCCGCCTGCGGTCCCTCTCCCTCGCCATCCATTTCAGGGGTTGCGTTGCCTCCTGGTGCTCTCGGTGCCCGGCCCTCTTTCCGGTATTCTCTCTGCAGTTCTTCTCGTGCCCTCCCCGTTTTCCCGGCAGTCTCCTTTGCCGGTCCTCGCTTGTCGCGAGTCGACTCTCGGATTGGTCTTGACGTTCCTGTTGCGGCATTTACTGAGGCCTCGGATCACCTGCGCTTTACCCTGATTGCCCGTTTTGACACAGTGAAACCCTCTCTGGCGGTGTTTCAGCGCTTTGTGAGCACCTGGGGTCTCCGTCTTCCAGCTCAGGTCTCTGTGCTCCATCGTCTTTCTTTCTGTATCGTTCTAGCTTCGCATGAGGTCTTTCTCTAGGCGTGGTGTATGGCTCCTCACTCATGGGATCGTTGGAGCTTCAATCTTTCCAGATGGTCTATGGACGCTCACCGGGGGTGTGAATATCCCCTCACTGCGGTGTAGGTTAGCCTTCCAGGTATCCCCCTACCATTCCAAAACGAAGGTCTTCTCAGAGCCATTGGAGATTCTCTCAGCGGTTTCTTATGCTCTGATCTTTGTACCAGATGCTACGCGGAGGTGGCTGTGGCCCGCATCTGTGTGGAACTAGATCTCTCCCTCCCTATTCCAGAGCATATTGATCTTTGGGTGGCGGACTCACCCTGCTGGTCTCAAGACCTTTCCTACCTCATTTTCCCGATCTTCTGTTCCCACTATAGCCTCCAGGTCCATCCCATGCAAGTGTTTCGTCGTCTTCGGAAGGGTGGTCACAGTGTTCTAGCTTCATCCAGATCCTCTGGCGCGGGGGCTTCTCTCCCCTCCTCACCCCTCCCTGTAAGCTCTGAGGAAGTGGCTTCAGTTCTTGAGGCCGGTTTGGAGTGTCTCCATGATGTTACGTCTTTCGGAGCCAATTGTGAGGCAAAGATGAAATCAGTCAGTGGACGTTGTAGAGCCATGGTGCCTTTTGTTCCGAGAGGTCTATCTCAACCGGTTAGTACCATCTTATCCTCCTTTACTCTTTCCTTAGGTTTTCCATCTCCTCTTCCCATCTTCCCAAGAGATCTAATGCTATCCCATAGTACCTTTGGGTGGGATTTCTGGTCCCTGGAAATAGTTCCTTTGGGATTCTCCTTCGAGGGTTCTCCACCTGGATCAGATTCAGATAATTCTCCAGATCTTCTAAAGGAAGCTGCTTCTTGGTCAGATGATAGGCAGGTGAGGCTGAGTCAATCTCTCCCAGAAAGAAAGAATATAGCCCATTCGATGCCATATGATGCTGATAGCCCTTCTAGTATGACCAAGAATAGAAACCCTGGAATATGTACTCGTTCTCAATATAGGAAGCTTTAGGGGAGAGTACCCTCCCACTTTGACAAGGCCATGTACTCTGGGGCCAGTCCCAGAACCCTTTTTTCTCAATGACTTTGATGCTCATCTGGAATGTTCGAGGAGGCGGAGCTTGCATTAAGTCCGACTTTGTATCCTCAGAGGTCTCCAAACACAGAATCTCACTCGTTTCCCTTCTTGAACACAAACAACCATCAAGTAAAATCACTGATTTTTCAAGGAAGATTAATTTGCAAGGGTGCATGCATGCTGAACCGGATAAAAAGCACATATGGATCTTATGAAACCGGAGTACCTCAGTTGTCCTCTCCCGGGAGGGGGATCATTTCATCATGGTGGCGGTGTCTCAGGGAACCCACTCATTTTTCGTTTCATTCATTTATACAAGTTGTGCCTCTCATCAAAGGGAAGTTCTGTGGGGGGATCTTAACGCCTTTGATCCCGGGAAACACCCTTGGTTTGTTGTGGGGGATTTTAATGTTGTTACTGATCCAGAGGAGAGAAATGGGGGAAGTCCATTTAATAGGCAATCAAGCTTATCCTTCTCCCAGTTCATGGCGGGTCGGGGGCTTCTGGACCTTGGGTTTGCAGGTGACTGTTTCACGTGGTGCAATAATCAACAGGGAAATCGGCGATCGTAGAGCCGTCTGGACCGAAGATTGGACAACGTGCATGCATTATCTATTTATCCTAACTCACAGGTAACTCATCTGGCATGGGGGATCTCTGATCACTCCCCTCTCCTTCTTTCACTCTCCAACGGACAAGAGATTCCTGCTCGTTTTCGTTTCTACCCTCACTGGGTGAACCTCCCTGATACAATGAGCTGGTGTGCGACTCTTGGAATGACCCAGCTCCTGGACACACTTGGACAGCCTTACACATCAAACTCTAGCATCTTAAAGAAAAGATTCTGATATGGTCGAGGGACAATCGCCTATCTGACAATGATGTGGACCTAGCCATGCACAACGTTGATCGACTCGAAAGACAACTCGAAATGGATTGGAATGAACGGATATTTGTGGAGCTTTCCAACAGAAAATAGGAGCTGAGGGATATGCTTATCAGACAGGAATGTCAAGCGAGATCAGAAGCATGCATCAAATGGATTAAAGAGGGAGATAAGAACTCTGCATACTTCCACGCATATATCAAAGAGAGGAAGAGGTGGGTTTTCCTGAGGATCGAACATGGGGATGGGTCATTTTCTGAAGACAGGAATACGATTGGGGAGCTTGCAAGCTCCCATTTCTGTAACCTCCTTACTGGACCTCATGACCATACTTCGCCTGGATACCTTGAAGACATTTTCGGATTCTTTGATGTTGTGCAGTCTACCTTCACCGATCGGGACAACGCACTCCTGAGAAACATTCCACATGAGACGTAAATTTGTGATGCCATGCATAAACTTGACCCTGATAGCTTGGCTGGGCCGGATGGGTTCTCTAGAGCATTTTACAGAGCATCATGAAAGACTGTGAAAAGTGATCTCATTGAGGCGATTCAGGATTTCTTTCGTGGAGGTTCATTGCCTCGCGTGGCCTGCGCTACTTCTATGGTGCTCATTCCTAAATCTAAAGCCCCCTATTCCATTGATCACTTTTTCCCGATCAGCATGTGCAATATCCCCTATAAAATCCTAGCCAGTATCATCAACATCCGCCTGGACCTTCATCTTCCTATCTGCATCTCACCCGAGCAACACGGTTTCGTTAGGGTCCGTTCTATTTAGGGGATATATCCCTTGCCCATGAAATGATCAGAGATATTTATCAGAATACTCGGGGATCCAACATGGTAGTCAAGCTTTAAATGATTAAGGCCTATGACTGAGTCGAATGGGTCTTCATCAACAAAGTATTGGCTGGTATGTGTCTGTCCACCTGGAACATCGATCTGGTTTTTCGTTGCTTCAGCTCAACATGGATGTCGCTTATCTTCATGGTCAAATCCTTCGGCTTCTTCAAAACATCCCGTGGCCTTCGACAGGGAGACCCCATCTCGCCGATAATTTTTATCATCACCCAGAATGTTCTTAGATGCCTCATTCAGCAGAACATCAGAAGCGGGGGTATCATACCGTTTTGTAGAAGAATTCATCTTCCTCCAGTCTCACATCTCATGTTCGCGAACGACTCTATTGTTTTCCTTAATTCTTCAAGATGGTCGTTAAGGTATTTTAACAAGGTGTTGGAGTCGTATAGCAAGTGGAGTGGGAAATTCATCAACCGTAACAAAATTAGTTTCTTCATCTCGAATAGATACTCGGATTCTCGGGTCCTCACTATAAGTAACTCTCTGGGAATCCAAAAGGCTGAGTTTCCTATGAACTATTTGGGAGCCCCTCTATCTTCGAAATACCTACGTATCCACAATTTTGATCCATTTGTTAGCAGAGTCACTGAGAAAATCTTCAACTGTAAGAACATGTATCTCTCTTTTGGGGGGAGGATCACGTTGGTGAATAGTGTTCTTCTTTCCACACCGGTGCACGTCCTTTCTGCCATCAAAGCTACCAAGGGAGTCATTAGGAGTTTGGATAAAATTCTTGTTGGTTTTATATGGGATCCCCAGTTCAAAGGTAAACATCACTGGGTCTCTTGGGACAGGATGGTGAGGCCTAGCAGCGATGGGGGGATTAATGTCCGTAGTCTACAGGATACCATTGCATGCATGCATGCGAAACTCGCTTGGGAAGTGTTGGAGAAGAACTCATTGTGGAGATCCTCCAATCATGCATTCTATATTAAGGATGGGAGTTCTCCTATGATTAAATCCTATAGCCTCTAGAAAGCAGTTGCTTCGCGAATCAACTCAATCTCTTCCCAGGTTCATTGGATTGTCGGTACAGGCGACATCTCCTTTTGGCATGACAACTGGAGCGGTGCGATCATCGGCTTCCCAAGGTGCCCTGCTATGAACATCACTTTCAGGGAGGCTGGCTATTTTCCTTCTTTCATTAATGTTGTTCTGGATAGAAACCAGCAGGAGACGTTTCATCTTATAGAACTTTCATCTGGTCCCGATAAATGTGTGTTCACTCCGTCTTCTTCAGGTTCCTTCTCCTCCAAACAGTACCGGCGCACAATTTCCTATCATTATGCATGTGATACATGGAACGACACTCTATGGGATAATCTCATCCCTTCAAAGTTCAATTTTCTAGTCTGGACAGTCTGAAACAGAGCACTCCCCACTGATGAAAACGTTAGAAGATGTGGTGTGAAAATGGATTCCAGGTGTGTCTGTTGTAGGAGGAATCAGGAGGAGACGTCAAGTCACATGTTCTTCGAAAGCGAGTGGGAACAGGCCTTTTGGGTTTTTTTGGTGAATTCACGATAGTTTCTAGCTAAAATATGAGAGAGGATCTTTTCATGGTCTGTTGGTTTCACGTCGCGGGCGAGGCGAGTTCTGAAAGAAAAGCGCAAAACCTTGTACTGCAGGCAGGCTGTTGGTGTTTATGGAAAGCGCGAAACAAAAACGTCTTTGAGGGGGTGTTTTCATCCGGCCGAGAGATCATCTCCAGAACCATATCCCTCCTTCTCTACATGAGCAGGGCTCTCAAATTTTGCAGGGAGGCTCCTACACTGCAACGGCTTAATTTTACTTCTCATGGCGCACCTGCCTCTGCTAATCAACCTTTAGGAAACTAGGTAAGGTGGTTTCCTCTGGCTCGTGGTTTGAAACTTAATAATAACGGCTCGTGCAAATTTGGAATCATGACTAGAGGTGGTATTGTCTGTGAAAACACTGGTTTGGTTTTTTTGGCTTTCTCTACCCGGCTGGGGCATGGCACCTCTCTCGTGGCAGAAGCTATGACTATGTACATAGGACTCTCTATGTGAAGGCAGCGTAACCTTCATCTCCTGGAAGCCAAAACCAACTTTATGATGGTCCACAATGTTATCCAGGGCCTGGGACCTACTCTTTGGTTGATTTAATATCTCATTTGTAAGTGTCGTTCTCTTCTCAGAACTCATAAAAAAGTGCCTCACACTTGGCGGGAAGGTAACAGGGAGGCTGATTACTTGGCATCTCTTGATTTTCCTGGAACAGAATGCATATATTTTCATGACTTCTAGAGCTTGAAACCACTAGGGGTTAACATTCTAAGAGGTGATGCTCTAGGTTTCCATTTTTTTAGACCCCCGTAGTAACATGTCTCTCTTCCCTGCCCTCTTGTGTATTGGGTTACTTTTCTTTTTCTTTCTTTTTGAACAACTTTTATTATATTTATGATGATGATGATGTTAATAGGTGCCCTGATCATGGTAGACTACATGGCCTCAAGCGCATCTCCCCAAATACCAGAGGTTGCGGACTAGTACTGAGGGCCTAGGGTGTGTCCATGAGGAGACTATGCCCTCATTATCGGGGTGTAGCACAGTAGATAAATATAAACAAAGGTAAGTAGCATAAGTAGATTAAGTAAATAGTGGAATCATACAAAAGTAATAAATAAACAAGGATAGAAATAACTAAATCAACTAGAACAACTAATGATGATATTTCATGTCACTAGAAAACTAGAAAACTGGGATACAATATAGAAGTCATAATATGTTCCACAAAAGTATAAAGGAAATAAAAATATGATCACAATCATCCTAAGCTTCAGATTGGTCATCTTCTTTCAAGATCCATTCTAAACAGAGAACAATCAAGTGTTTGAATTCATATTCTTCCCTTTATCAACACCAACATTCATGTAGTCTTCTTGGGTACCAATGGATCTTTGATAGGGTTTGAGATAAATCTCAGTGGGCCACCACTAATGGTGTCTATAACTTCTAACTCATGTAATGGAAATGTAACTGTGTTCATGAATACATATATAAAGTAAAGAAGTACATTGTAACTAAATACGCAAGTACCTACTTCATCCCTTGATTGGTGTCTAAACATGTAACCAGTTCATCATTTTATTTTTACTAGTTTATAAATAAGTCACATGTTAGAAATAGTTAAGGTTCCAATATGTAACATGGAAACCTATAATGATATTTAATAATGAAGTTCCAAGGTAATAACCAAGGAAACATAGACCTCAAGGGTCACCAACTCAGAAATGAATTTATAATAGATAAGGGTAAGAGTTTAATCCAAGGAGCATAGTCCAATACATTCCACAATAAGATGCCTACTAAGTCCAAGAAGTTCATCTAAGGTAAAAAAATGTCTAATAAATGATGGGACATGATGGTCTTTAACCATGGAACATACTTTTCAAAGATGGCTCCAAGGAGTGTGTCCAAGTCATCCTATAATAATATTTAAGGGATCCTACAGTTTCATACCAGGCATCCAAATTTAGACAAGTATTGGGTTCCAGGTGGGTCTCAACCAAAGAAATTTTCATCCTTGAATTGGAATGGGGTTCCCAAGTGCTCAAGGCATTCCCTAACGAATCCAAGGTGAGCTCTAGTCAAGACTCTCCTATTTTATAATGGATTCATATATAGTTCATAAGGTTCAAGAAATTATCTTTCATTAGTGTGACAAGTCTAATTGAGCATGAAACCATTTAATCAAGTCATGATTCATCAATAAGTCCATTTGGTTCAAGACTTTCCTTTCATTAGTGTGACAAGGCCAAGTAGCATGAAACCATTAATTTAATCCATTTAAGTCATTTTCAAGAGTTAAGGCTCACTCTTTTACCTTCCATTAACATAGTAAGGGGTTATATGGACCTGCAACCTAATATTAAATTACATTTAAAATGGCCAAGTCATATACTCAGTGTACTTTTCAATTTCCATTTAACATTTAATTATCAAATTAAAATACTTACTTTAGGTGGGTCAAGTGGTGAGAATACATGGTAATTTCCATCATAAAATTCACAAATTAAATCAATCCATTTAATATAGAAAATATCTCCCTTAGAAAGGCCAATCCAAGGCACACCTGAATAGTAGCTCAAATGTGTCAAAACACTAAAATGACAATTTTAGAAAAACATTCTACATGGGATAGAAAAATTTGTGGGTGTAACCACTAAAAACTAATCAAATATTTAGAAATATCATAACCATACAATTTTGATGATTATAATCATAGAATATAAACTTTGTAAGTGGAACCCAATGAAATCGATTGGCCCCACATGATAATTCCAAAATCAACGAACATGAAGGATAAGCTAGAGAACACCCACCTTAGGCTTATACAACTCTCCTCCTCCATTATCAGCCTCTGATTTTTCTTGTAACAAATTACATCAGAGAAAAAGGTAAAACTGATTACACCTCGATAACTATGTTGAAATAAAGAGTGATGAAGAATGGCTCAAACAGACTCGAGTACTTATAGTTTTGCATCCAATGTGATGAACATAATCTCGAACAGATCCCAGATAAATGAGGTCTTTTGATCCCTATAATAGTCCTTAAAAAACCTCCAAAATGAGAGAAAAGGAGTCTAATCCCTCTAGAAATCGTATTAGGGAATAAAGTGGGATTAATTTAATTATAAAGGGTACAAATGTAAAATTACACAAAAAATTGTCATGTGCATGGTTTACCAAACCATGCACTGACCATGCATGGAAATCTATAGGAAGGGCCCTACCACATGGTTAGGCAGCACGGTTAGAAAAACCGTGTGTCAATGGTGTGAGATGGCTCTACCCGAAAATGAAGACTATTTGCACAGTTAGATCTAACTGTGTTCCCCACCTGCATGGTTTACTCTAACCATGATACATTGCCATTTTTTCTAAAAAGGTTGGGTTCTGATATTTGAACAAGCCTCAAACACCCTTGGGACCTTCTCTAACTAAAAAAGAATCCACATCAGGTCTAAAATACATAATTTGAACAAAATTTGAAGGATCCCTACCTGAGTGAAAAATCAGGTTCTTATAGACTTCCACCTTTAAAATAAATCATCCCTAAGTTCACCTTACAAGGGTGTTAAAACACTTTCTGAGAACAAATATGGCCAATGAGCACATATGTCGGCCTCCCGCTCCCAAGTCTCATCCTACACATGGTTGTGCTACCATAGCACCTGTACTAAAGGGACAGACTAGCATCAGAGAGTCTTCTTGCTCTCATCAACAATTTTCACTAGATACTCCTCAAAGGTAGCATCTGAATATAACTCAACTTACTTGGGATCAAAGTTATGAGATAGGTCAGCATGATACTGTAGAATCTATGAAACATGGAAGACTCCATTCATGGAATGGTACCTCTAATATAATTACAACAGATAGGATACCAACCATACTCTCTCCATAATTACAAACGACACTAAATAATAAGGAAACAAATTCCCTTTCCTCTATAACTTCATATTCCTTATCCTAGGAGATGCCTAAAAGAAAACATGATCCCTGACCTCAAACTCTAGAGGTCTCCAATGGTGATCAGTATAAGATTTCAATCTAGACTGAGCAGTAGTCATATGCATTCTAATCAGCTGAACTTACTCTAAATTCTCCTAAACAATATGAGGACCTAGTATGGCTACCTCACCTGCCTCAAGCTAACACAAGGGTGAATAAAATAGCCTACTATATAAAGCCTCAAAATGAGACATTTGAATTGTCTCCTAAAATTTTTTATTATAGGCGAACGCAGTAAGGGGGATATGATTTTCCCAAAAACTACTAAAATCAAGGACACATGCTCGGAGAATATTCTCTAGAACATGTATTTTCTACTCCAATTTCCATCGTTTTGACAGTGAAAAGATGTTCTTAGAAGCACCTGTGTTCCCATAGCCTTCTGCAACCCCTGCCAAAATTGGGACATGAAACGATCATCCTTGTCCAAAATGATAGTATGAGGGACCCCTTATAGTTATATGATCTAGAAGACATATAGTCTTCCCATATTATCAACTAAGAAAGTCTCCCAAAAATGAATTAAGTGGGCTGCTTTCGTTAGTAAATCAATAACTACCCATATGGAATCACTACCCCTCAGTGACCTAGGTAACCCGACTATAAAATCAATGGAAATATATTCCCATTTATATCTTAGGACTAGAAGTGGCTGTAAAAATCCTACAGGTCTCTAGTGATCTGCCTTCACCTATTGACAGGTGGAGCACCTAGTGATAAAGCATGTTATCTGACATTTCATCCTAGGCCACCAATATTAGCATGACATATCTCAATACATCTTGGATATTCTTGGATGAACTGCCCATTGAAAAGCATGGGACTCACACATCAACACCTCTCTCATATCTATAGGAACCTATAAATTTCCATGAATATGAATGATTACATCTCTATCTATAGACCAATATAGAGGCAAGTTATCTTTTAATATACTCTCATGGAGATCCAAGCCCTCAGGATCAGGAAATTGTGTACCCTTGACCTTCTCAAGGAGAGAAGAGGAAACTATCAAGGATGAGAGGTAAGGATACCTATGACTGTCATGAAACTCCAAATGTAGCTTAGAAAATAGTTCCATTAAATTCCATTTATCCCTGGATTATTGTATGGCCTGTGTCTAAGTTTTTCTACTTAGTGCATCTAAAACCACATTTCCCTTCCCTGGTGTATAGGCAAGCTCAAAATCAAAGGATTGTATATATTCGGCCCATCTCTGCTGGCTGATATTAAAGTTACATTGTGTAAATATATATTTGAGGATATTATGATCCATGTACCCCACAAATTTCTCACCTAACAAATAGTGTCTCCATCAATGTAAGTCATAGACAATGGCTTCTAGATCAAGTTCGTGTTCCAGGTAGTTTCTCTCATGAGGCATCAACTGTAGAGATCCCTACCCAATTAATCTTTCCTTCTATATCAATATTTCTCTTAGGCCAATGCTCGATACATCACAAAAGAAGATATAACCTTTGTCCAGCTTTAGAGAAATTAGAATTGGTACTGATACAAGCTTCCCTTTCATCTATTAAAAGGATTTCTTACAATCTTTTGACCATAGGAACATAACACCCATCTTTATAAGGCCAGTAAGAGTAGAAGCATGTTATGATAATTCCTTTAGGAAGTTCTTATAATATCCAACTATCCTCAAAAAACTTCATATATAACACATATTCTTAGGTTGCTCCTAGTAAACCATAGAACTCACCTTATCTGGATCAATAGAGACTCTTGATTCTATGATAATATGACATAAGAAGTGAACTTCATCAATCCAGAAGTGGCACTTAGTAATATTAGCATAAATATGATTCTCTCTCAGTGTACTCAGAATGATATCAAGGTTTTTAGTATGGTCGTTATGAGTACGATAATACACTAAGATGTCTTCCACAAAGACCACGATAAAAGAATCGAGATAGGGATAGAAAACCCTATTCATTAGAGCCATGAAAATAGAGGGTATGTTTTTAAGACTGAACGACATAATAAGGTACTCATACAAAACATACATACTATGTAAATATGTATTAGGTATTTCTAATAGACTTACTCTTAGTTGGTGATATCTTGGCCTTAGTTCTATCTTAGAGAAGACCCCAGCTCCTCGAAGCTGGTCAAAGAGACCATCTATTAAAGTTAGTGGATACTGGTTCTTGACCGTAAGTTGGTGTAACCTTCTATAATCCATGAATAGATGTAAGCTTCCATCCTCCTTCTTGGAAAAAAGCATGGGAAAACCCCAGAGGATGTATTGTTCCATATAAAACCTTTTCTCTAAATCCTTTAACTGCCACTTGAGATCATGAAGCTCTATAGGTTCTATATTGTATAGAGGAATTGACACTAGAGCTACTCCTAAAAAAATATCAATTGTAATCTTTGCCTTTATCTAAGGAGGTAAGCTAGAAAATTCATCAGGAAAGATGTACCTAAAATGATCCACTACTAGAGGGAAATTAGCTTGACATAAACCCTAATCCTCTATGAAAATATTTTCAATCTGGGTGGTTACTCCACCTAGCCCATGATTCTCGAGTCCCTCTCTAAAAATCTAGACATCCCACTCACCCTTATGTATGTTGATGTAAATGATACTCCGTGGTGAGAGTATTCTACAAAATCATGCTACTGAACCAACCAATCCGTCCCGAGAATGACATCGAAGCCTATCATCTCAAGAATGAAGAGTTTCCATAAGTGTAACTACATACCTCAAGAATACATTCCAAACATTGGCATATTCCATCTGACCAAACTCCAAATAGTATATCTAGGGTCATTACACCACATTAATATTGTACCTCAAGTATGAGACTTTCCATGATAGATATAGATATAAAAGATTCTGAACCACTTGTATCTAATAAAGTAGATACTATAGTAGATGCCACTAGAACATTACCTTGTACTGTAGATGGTCTCATGGCCTAATCCTTGGGTATTAGTTATAGTTCGTGCAACTGGATTTCTCTACAGGGTTGTGCAATGGTCAGACTACCACAATCATAACTGCTCATTTGGTATTTTTGGTGATTAAGAGTTCGGATACTATGGCCATGAATTCCTCCTCCTTCAGTCTTGTCAGTGTTATTCCAACTACCAACCTAACGTGGTGTAAATAACCCTCTCTTGAAGGTGGAGATGGCATAGATCCTTTTCCACTCAATTCTGGTGGAAAGGTCTTGTAGGATCTCTAATGATTCCTTATATGGATGCAAGTCCATCACTTCATTGGGTATCTATCATAATGAGGTTTTAGATTCCCCCATCGTCCACACTGATGACACACCATGGAGTTATTGATACTGATACATTGGTTGTCATTAACCTGATGATAAACCTTGAGGGAATGTTTCCTACCACCAGGAGAACTATAAGCATGTCACGACACTTATCTTTTATGCCCTATGCTATTTTCATCCCTCGGGTTGTGCTCAGTAATAAGAGACTGATTGACTATTTCATAAAAATTAGGTACGAAAAATATATTCTTCTGGGTATGGATGGCATAAACAATCCCATCCTTGAAATGTCTATCACTTGAAAGCTCATCACTAGCTAGAATTGGGGAAAAGAACTATAACTCATTGAAACGCGCTAAATATTCCATAACTGAAATAGATTCATTCTCAAGATACATGAACTCTCTAGATCTGCCAACTCTCAACATCTGAGGAATGAAATTATCATAGAAAATAGCCTGTAATTCATCCTTAACCATGCCTTGATGGAGATTATACTGGGTAACCACATCCAACAAATGCTTGGATAAATCCCAAAGCATTTTTGTAGAAAGATTTATAGTCCACTCTGGAGTCATCTCCATATTCTCAAAGATAGATGGTGGCCTCTATCCAAGACTCAATAGTCTATGGACCTCTATCCCTTGATAAAGTAGGAGGAGGATGCTGCTAGAACTCACAAGTTAGATCAACCATCACAGGTGCAACTCATGGAGCACCATGTATGGACTGCATCATATGTATCAAACTATCATGAACATGGGCATCAGTGCCTAGATTAGTTACAGTAGGTAGTGCCTCAAGTGGAACTTCTGGAGGTAAGACTAGTGGATTAGGGCCCACTGCATTCATAGCATGGTCATCACCACCCTCCTGGCGTTCAATATGAGGACTTCATGGTGGCATTGGTCTACAAATTCCATGAATTCACCTCAGAAAAAGCTTTACACATATATATATAGCAATAGTTATAGAATCCAAACAAGGAAAGACTCGCTACCCAAGGTATACTACCCCAACTACCAACTTAGATGTCCAGGTACTAGTAAGTGATAAAGTATAAGTTTTATTTCATTTTTACTTCAAATTACCAGGTTCAATCCTTTACCTTTCCTAAACATGACAAGGTGGGATAAGTACATGCAACCATTTCATTTTAGATGTCATGTTTCACTTTATAATGGATAGCCATTCCCATTGAATCAATTCATATACACCTTATCACTAAAAAAACACAAATTTATTTATATCTTAATGGATGAACTTGGTAAATTACTCATCCCAACCCATGAGGGCCTATAACACCTCATGAATTGAAATAGTAAATCCCTGAATCACATCTAAGAATAATACAAGCATAATATAACTATCATGACGTCACTCAACAATCATAATCATATCAAGAAATAAAATTTGTGAAATGCACCTATATGGAATGGAAATATGAATGACATGAAAATTATATGTTCCTATAATTATGCATGTAAAAATGATCTTTGTCCCCATATCATCATCCAAAGGATAAAATATAATCCCAATCATAGGAATATTCAAAAACACCACATAACATGTGAGTCACCTAATGGTGAAAAAATGTCATCTGTAATATGAAAAAGCATAACAATAATTATAATTTAGGAAACTCATCCTTTACCCCAAACATTGAATCATGGCACCCAAGTATAGATTATGACCAAGTTCCCAATGTTCCTAATCTTCAATATATTTTCTCTAAATATTAAATAAGGAAATGAACCTCCTCCGATACAACTTTGTGACATCCCAAACCCAGATTCCACTTAATAGGTGCCCGGAGCATGGTGGACCACATGACCTCAAGCACATATCCCCAAACTTCATAGGATATCGACTTGTAGCAAGAGCTTAGTGTGTGTCCATGGGGATACTATGCCCCCATTACCAGGGTGTATCATAGTGGATAAATATAAACATAGGTAAGTATTATAAGCAAATTAAGTAAACAGTGTAAGTAGACTAAAGTAATAAATATTCAAGGATAAAAATAACTGAATCATCTCGAATAACTGATGATGATATTTCATGTAACTAGAAACCTAGAAAATAGGGATACAAAATCAAATGCATAACATGTTCCAAAAAAGTATAAAGTAAATCAAAATACTATCCCAAGAATCCCGAGCTCCAACTCTATCATCTCCTATCAAGCTCTATCTTAAACAGAAAGCAATCAAGTATTCAAAGTTTTATGCTTCCCTTTATCAACACTTACATTCATGTAGTCTACCTGGGTACCAATGGAGATTGAATAGGGTGTGAGATAAATCTTAGTGAGCCACCACCAATGGTGCCTATAACCTCTGGACCATGTAAAGGAAATGTTACTATGTTCAATCATGTATATATAAAATAAAGCATTACAATGCAAATAAATACCCAAGTACATGCTCTATCCATTTTATGGTGTCTAAACATGTAACCAATACATCATTTGATTTTTACCAGTTTATAATTAAGTCACATGTTAGCAATGGTGAAGGTTATAAGATGTAACAAGGAAACCAGTAATGATATTTAATAATGAAGTTCCAAGGTAATAACAAAAGAAACATAAACCTCGAGGGTAACCAACTTAGTAATGACTATAGCCTAGATAAGGGTAAGAGTCTAATATAATGATCATAGTCCAAGTAATTCCATAATAATATGCTTACTGAGTCCAAGGAGTTCATACAAGGTAAAATGGGGATAAGCAATGACTGGGCCTGATGGGCTTTAACCATGGCACCTACTTGTCAAAGATGGATCCAAGAAGTATATCCAAGGAATCCTATAATAATATTTAATGGGTATTATGGTTTCATATTGGGAATCTAAAGTTAGACAAGGATTGGGTTCTAAGTGGGTCACAACCAAATCAAGCCCTATCCTTGAATCAGAATGGGGTTCCCGGGTGCTCAAGGCATTCCCGAAGGAATAAAAGGCAAGCTCAAGTTAGGACACTCCAATTTGATAATTAATTCATATATAATTCATAAGGTTCAATCCATTACCTTTCATTAGTGTGATAAGGATAATTGAGCATACAACCATTTAATAAAGTCATGATTAATCAATAAGTCCACTTGTTTCAAGCCTTTCCTTTCATTAGTGTGAAAAGTCCAAGTAGCATGAAACCATTCATTTAATCCATTTAATGCATTTTCAAGAGTCAAGGTTAACTTTTCTACCTTCCATTAACATGGTAAGGGGTTCTGTGGACATAAAAACTAATATTCAATTACATTTAAAAAGGCTAAGTCATATACTTATTATACTTTCCAATTTCCATTTAATATTTAATTATCAAATTAAAACACTTACATTACATGGGTCGAGTAGTGAGAATACAAGTTACTTTACATCCTGAAATTAAAAAATTAAATCAATCCATTTAATATAAAAAATATAACCCTTAGAAAGGTCAAGCCAAGACACACACAAATGGTAGCTTAAGCATGTTAAAACACTAAAATGATAATTTTGGAAAAAATCCTACATGGGATGGATGGATTTGTGGGAATAACCACTAACAACTAATTATATATTTGGAAAGATCACAACCATACAGTTATAATGATTATAAGAATGGAATATAAATTGAGTAAACGGCACCTGATGAAATTGGTGGTCCCCACACCATAATTCCAAAATCAACAAACTTGAAGGATGAGTTATTGACTACCCACCTTATGATTTTATGACTCTTCTCCTCTAGTATAAACCTCTTATTTTGTTGCAAATGAAGTATACTTGAGAAATAGGTAAAAATTCTCACACCTTGATAACTAGGTCGAGAGTAATATAGAATAAGAATGGCTCAAATGGACTCAAGTACTTTTTTTGTGTATCCAATTTGATGAATGGAATCTTAAACAACTCCTGGATGAGGGAGATCTCTTGATCCTAGATTAGGCCTTCAAAAAGATCCAAAATGAGAGAAAAAAAATCTAATACCACTGCAAATTGGATTAAGTAAGAAGGAGGGATTAATTAAATCATTAAGGGTAAAAATGTAAAATTTCCCAAAAAAAATATCTATTCACGGTTTGTCTGTATGTTTTTCTAAACAGTTCACTAACCATGCACAGGAATCTCTAAGAAAGTGCATGTCGCACGGTTAGGCCACACTATTAGGGAAAAAGTGTGTCAACAGTGCGAGATGGATCTACCCAAAAATTTAGACCATTTTCATGGATAGATATAATTGTGCTCCCTACCCACATGGTTGACTCTAATAGTGCAATAGGACCATTTTTTCAAAAAAGGTTGGGTTCCAGGCTCTGAACAAGCCCCAAACACCTTTAGGACCTTCTATAACTAAAAAGGAATCCACATTTATCCCAAATAAATAATTAGACCTAAATTTAAATGATACATGTCTAAATGAAAAATTGGGTTCTTACAAAATGTTACTTACCTTTTTTCTATAATAATCAGTGAAAAATGGTAACATTACTCACAAATACATACGACATGTCATCTCTACGATTGTAATGTTGGTTCATTTTTTATAACCATATTTAATTACTAGTTTTAAAAGTGTAATTTATTTCTAAATATGATAATTATTTCATGATTATTATTTTGTATATATTTATGTACTAACCCCTTTGACCATAGTTGACCTACCAAATTCATTTTTGACACATAAACTGAATATGATCAAAACACACGACATAAACATAGTTTTTTCAGTAGTTGTTTATGAAATTGTAATAATTGAAATAAAAGTAATTATAAAATTAAAAGGGTTCTTAAGAAATTAAAGAATTAATATATGTTTATTATTTAGGAAGTTAAAGACACGCATGACAAGTCAGAATCAAGGTAAGGGATTTCGTATCGATCTCCTTTCATTGAGGCATTTTCTTGGTGATATGAACCTTTATTATTTTATAAGGTGTTTATATTTCCCCTTTGAAATTCCATAACCATATTATATGTATTTTCATGTTATTTAATGTTTTTTAAAAAAAATTCTTTCATTTGTCTAATAATTTAATTGTTCAAAGTGTTCTGGGATGCTTTAAATGTTTAAAGAGTTAATTTTCAATAATTTTCCTCCATTTCAATATTATTGATATTATTATAAATATTTATTTATGTGGATATAAAATGATTAAAAATTAAACTTTATCTCTATTTTGATATTTTTATTCCTCTACAAATGTTCATGTTTTTAAAATAAAATGAAACCCCCTTTTCCATTTTTGGTTATTTTTTATTTAAAATGGGTTTTGATAATGGATTGACTATTTACATATCTTAAAATGTTTTCTTGTGATTGAAATTTGAATTTTATGATTTAAATGTTGAAAATTGAAATCTTTTATCGGTTATGATTATTTAATGGTGCTTGTACATTTGACGGGTGGTTCTATGATAAACCAATGACGGGTGGTTCTGTGATAAACAAATGATGGGTGCGTCCGTGATATCCCTCCAATGCATTTGGTATGGAAGTTGGTTATAATTAATATTCCATTTTTAAGAGTTACATGTATGGAATTCGACCACATGGTTATTCCATTTATAATATTGATAAGTATAATGATGTCCCAAGATACCTTTATGTATTTTCTATGCTTGCTAGGGGTTTTATGGTAATATTTTTATTACAAAAAGGGTATGAAATGACATTATTTTCAAAGTAAAATTTTTACTACTTAATAAGAGTGGAAAGTATCACTTTATGATAAATTTTTCATGGGTTTTAATGTTTATCAATATACTAACGGTTTCATTCTTTTTATATCCCTTACTGATATTTTTATACTCATCCCATATTTTTTTAATGTTTTTCACTAGACTTAAGGATGAGTAAGGGATTTTATGAATTCATTTAGAATTTAATGAAGAGTATCATAAAATAGATAATTATTTATTTTAAAAAATTATATGATAGGAAAAATGGATACTGTTCGGAAGTGTCCACTTTTTATTTTATGGTTTTGTTATGTATGAGTTATGGACTAATTCTCTAAAAATCTAAACCTAAAAATATCCTCAATAGAAAAGAAAGTAAAATTCTTGATGTAACTCAAGAATATGTAATGTCTTAAAGTAACGTTCCCATAATGAGAGCCTCTTGGAACCATCCACATGGGATCTACATTTCTTATCAGTACATGCGAGTAATTGATTCCTTCTATTCCACTCTATTTTCACCAAAAAATTGAAAATATAACAATGAAAATATCAAAATTAAAATTAAAATCCCAAAAAAACCTGATAGGTTAGGATTTTTCATGAGTCGTGGTGATCAAGAACCAACCAATAACCTACATCCTAATCCTTAAAAATCATATCTCCCATCTACCTAACATCCCAAAGAAAAATGTAAACCCATGAGATATTCAAGGTTCATATAGAGAAACTAACCTAACTCCTCTAATACTATTTTATCATAAACTAACCTAGCTATACCCTAAACTGGTCCCCTAAGTGGTCCTATAATAAGGCCCAATAGGTGTTACTGATCCTCCTAGGCTGAAAAAAAGTGTCAAGAATAAAATATACTTAATTGGGAATGATTTAACCCACAAATGAGAGATAATAAATAAACAAAACATAACAATAAAATAAATAATACCAGCAGAAAATAAATAAATAACTTTTATACATACATCCATGTGACCTCACGAGTCACCTCCAACCATAGAATCAAACTCACTCCATGAGAAAACTAGATGTGGATAGAAACTAAAATTATAAAATTATAAAAGAAGATATGCATGAGTTTAAAAATTCATAGTATGGATGCCCAAAGAAAACCATGTCATATGCCTTTAATTTAAAGTGAAAACCATTTTATGATAGTTTAAAAATATAACTATATGAAAATAATTTTTTTATTTATTTTTAAAACAAGTATCAAGTTTAAATTTCTAAAAAATCATTTCCCCCTTTTTATTTTGAAAATAATTTCTAAAGAATAAAACACTCTAAATAATCTCTTTATAAAAAATCATGAAATGAAGAAACATTTTATTATGAATGATTAATATCAGGTATGAAAAATAAGGGTATGTAAAATATTCTTTTTATTATTTTTGGAATTAAAAGGAAAATAAGATTATGATAATTTAAAAATAGTACCATGAAAAATATAAGTAAATAAGAGAGATCACCATAGGAAATCCCTAAGAAACTAGGTTAGTTGGGGTCCTAGGATCCATGTACTCTTGGTGATCAAAACATATAATCCATTCTCATGCACGAGTAGCTATAGAGTTCAAATAAAAATTTCTAATGGTCCCCAAAGAAATTTCATGTTGTTTAGTTAGTGTTGTAGCATAATCTTATTGGGTATCTTAGGTTAGTGCCTTGCCAACTCAACCAGCATACTAGTCATTAGTATCCCTCCTAGGTACACATGGTTTAAAATTTATTCATTCAAATAGAGGTGATTTTTTATCATGTTAGAATATATTTATATATCATACACTTCACACAAAAACAAGAAATTCACTATCTCACCTCTGAACAGCCACCTTAATTGTAGCCCCTTTACAGGTCTCATAAACAAAGCACAACCTTTTCCACCAAGAATGCATCGCAATTAACACATTTGGCACAAAATTTTCACTTCCAAATCAATTTTTCATGCCTTAATAGGGGTTTTATATTTCAATAAAATATTTAAAAGTGTCAACTGGGCCTCATTACTTAAAAATAAACACTTTCCTTTTATAAATCACCTTTGGCAATTACTAATTTTATGATAGAAATTTTTTATAAAACCATTGAAAATTTAGGATGGTTAATAATTAAAAACAATATTCAAACCATTATTAAAACAAAACAAACCATTTTAAAAGAATAAGGTAAGACATATAAAACAAGTGAGAAACCATTTCCACGAACCGAAACCAATTATATATCATATACATTTCATATAAAAAATTAATGAACATTTAAAATACACCAAGTAATTATAGAATTAAATTTAAAGGATTGTACATAGGGAACTTACCTCAAAACACATTTCCTTTTACAGTTCCCATTTCAAACTTACATGGATATACACCTTTGTATATATATATACCCTTTGACCCAATGTACATATTCCCCTCACCAAGAGGGAATATTTACAAGGAGGATGTGTGTGTGAGTGTGTTTGTGTGTGTGTGTGTGTTCTTACATATGTATACACATGCAAGTATCCTACAACAATGTCGGCTCAAAACCCCATCAAGGAGGTCTAAGACACACTAGAAAAAATACTTATAAAGAAAATATTACAAATTAATTAATTAAAATTTTTCCAAAGAATAAAAATAGAATAAATCAAGATATTTCAAAAAAATCATTTAAAATTTAATATAAAAATTATAAATAACTCATAATACATTGAAAAACCCAAATTTCACTTTAAAACCCAACATAAGTATTTTCTAGATGAAGGCAAAACACATTTTTTTAAAATTAGAAGCAACCTAAAGTATAATATATAGAAAACCAAGATGAAACATAATTTCATCCATAAAGATTTCATAATTAACCATAGTAAAATTATTAAATATCAAAAATGTAAATTTTAAAGTCAATAAATCAAATACATTAAAATTAAATGGGAAATCACATAGAAGTCCTACCTGGAACTTACTATTTTTGATAATCAAGAATAAAGACCAAAAAAATTGAACCAATGAGATCTATAAAATGGATCTCACTACTTAGGTGCAAAAAACACCCAAAAAATGATCAACCCTAAACCTAGGGTTCAACCCATACGCTATGCGCCAAGTGGGAAAGAAAAAGGAGGGAAATAAATGAAAGAAAAATGATCTGAAGAGAAAGAATTATAACCTAGGATGATATCACTCCAAAATAGGGGAAGAATCAGAAAATAGATGTTGGACTAAGAGAGGGGGTCATGTTCCATAAGAGAGGGGTGATGCTCGCATGTGACAGATAAGGGAGAGATGAGAGAGGGTTGCATCACATTGGAAATGGGGAGAGGAGGGGTGATGGTAAGGTTTTATTATTATTATTATTATTATTATTATTATTATTATTATTATTATTATTATTATTATTTCATTTTTTAACTGGGAGGGACTCGAATGGTCTTGGTGCATGGTTTACGAAACCATTCACTGATCATGCTCCCTTTTCTGGGCATACTATGTGCCCACACGGGTTGGTCACATGGTTTAATGAATCATGCATAAACCATAAAAAACCACTCTACCAAGGTGGTAGACCCAACTACACGGTTTCTACACATTTTTTCCAATCGAGCAGCTAAACCGTGTGACACACCAAAAGATTAAAAAAATTAAAAACACTCAAATTAAAAGACCTAAACCTTCAAAACAAAAATATAAATAAATAAATAAATAAAATAAGTATTAAATAATGGTTGGGGTGTGATAGGGAAAATGTACAATGAAATATATCATGAGTATATCAGGTATAAACAATATTACAAATTAAATAATCTATACATTTATCATTTAATCAATAACTTCAGCTTTAAAAATGTCCATGGAAAATATCAACAAAAAAATCAAATGGATAATAATAAATAAAACTTTAATAAAGGAAATTCATAATTTTATACAACAAGATATTTCAATAAAAACATTTTTACAATACTTCATGGATCTTACCTTCAAGTCCCTGTGCCAATACATTTCAATAAATGGGTAGGTATACACCAAATACACAACAAATTTGGCCAACTGTTTATCTCATAAGACCTATCGATATATCATGGGGATATCTAGAATTGAGACACTCACATAACTTATATATCTATAATATATTACTCATATATTAAATCAATAATATAATACCTAGTAAATATGACTTATCAGTAAATTAGTATTCATGTTGAATTAAGAATATGGAACCTTAATATATCCCCAGAAAATGAAATAACTTTCTTAAAAATATTCATACCACTAAAACTATATATTGAAATGGTATACAGTTAAGATAATATAAAAATAGTATAAATTATACTAAATATATCCATGATACTAAAAATATGTGCATAAATTGTAAAAATAATGTCCAATGAATAATGGATGTGTCCTTAGGTTGCTTCTTAGATCACTGAGAAATCGACAACCCAGGCTAAACTACAACTGACCGCTTAACCCTAAATCTTGGGTAAATTTGGGGGAGACCAAATTTTGGTGCCATTTATAGGGACCCAATTAAGTCATCTAAACACCAATTCTATTCTCCCCCATTTCTTACTTTCTCATCCAAATTATCTTATCTTTTCCCTTTCTCGTTTGTTTTCTTTTGGCGCATGTCCGCCTACACTCGTGACCAATCAAACCATCTATTAGGGTGGATAGTCTTGGGGTTGGGTTGTCAAGTACACCAAGGGAACTATTTACTTTAGATCCTAATATTACTAATACCCCTAATTCTAAAATTGATCCAATTTCAATGGAAGGTCTTCAAAAAACCATCTCATAAACCCGGGTGGGAACCAAAATGGAAATCCAAATGAGGCAGTACCAAACTTGTGGAATTCATATGATCAAACCATGAATGACTACCTCACACCTGCCTGGACCAATGCACCCTCATGCATTAGACACAACTCCCTAGGATATTCCAACTACATATTTAAACCCCAATTCCTAAACCATCTTCCCACATTCCATGGAATGGAGTTCGAGATGCCCTACCTTCACGTTAAGGAGTTCAATGACATTGTAGAAACCATGTGTCCACCACATCAACTAAAATCATCTAAGATGAGGCTATCTCCTTTTTATTTAATGGATTGAGCTAAAAATTGGCTAAACAACTTGAGAACATCATCCATCTACTCTTGGGACCAACTAAAAAGATAATTCTACAAAAAATACTTTCCCCACCACAAAACAATTGCACTTAAAAAGAGCATCCAAAAATTTTTTGAAAAAGAGGGAGAGTCATTCTAAAAAACATGGGAGATGTTCAAAAACACTCTAAACATGGTTCCACACTATGTTTTTTCTATTCCTGAACAAGTGATAATTTTCTATGAAGGGTTGGGTGTGGGAAACAAACAATTCATTGACATGATGTGTAATGGAACTTTTAAAAACGAAGCCCCAAATAATGCTTACGAGTATCTGGAAATCCTTGCTGGACAAAACTAAACATGGGGAATTTCAACTTATTCTGAAAAGCCACAAAGAACTGTGGGAATTCATACACTTAGAGAATAGTAAATCCTTAGGATGAAACCCGCAGAAGTCTCTAGGAAGGTTTAAGAGATAGACCTTAGGAAAGTCCATGAAATCCAAACTGTAGACCCTATTTACACAATTTGTGACAAACATGACCATAAGACAGACAACTGCCCAACCATTATATCCATCAAGGATGTTATTTTAGTAGAACCCCTAGAGAAAGTAAATGCCTTGAACTTTCAAAAGCCTCAATACCAAAACAACTTCAACCCAAGGCATAATGACCACTCAAGCTTCCGTTGGAAGGATAACTAACAACCTAGCCAACCACAGGGACAAAATACTTACCCCCATTAGAACTACCAAACCCATAACCAGTTCCAAACCCAACTTATCCAATACCAACATCCACCAGTACATTTTCAACAAACCATCCCACCTCTAAAATATCCCCCTAGGATAAACCAATCTTCTCAATCACCAACCCAAACTGTTCCAAAAAGACTACTAGAAAAATTGTGCAAACAAATAGAAAGGAATAAATCAAAAGTCTCTTCCCTTAAACAATAACTTCAAAACATAAAAACTAGAAAGGCACCCATGCCTACTCAGGTGGAACCATCCTTAAATTCAAGGGGAGAATCAAGTTGTACTCAAACAACTCATGAACAACTAAAGGTTGTGACTATTTTAAGAAGTGGGAAATCAATTGAGAAACCTGAACAACTAATTCAGAAACCATGTGAAGATTCAAACTCTAATGAAAATTCAAATGAACCACAAGATCAAACTGAGGAAATAGATAACAATGTGAAAGAAACAACTCTTAAAAACAACCCCACAATATATAACATTTCCTCAATGCATGAGGGGGAAAACCAAGCATGAATTTAGTGAAACATTAAGGGAAATCTTCTCACAAGTCAAGTTGAACATTCCCCTTATCGATGCAATCCAAACCATACCTACCTACTCAAATTACCTTAAGTACTTGTGCACTTT
This sequence comes from Viscum album, assembly GCA_963277665.1. Lineage (NCBI taxonomy): Eukaryota > Viridiplantae > Streptophyta > Magnoliopsida > Santalales > Viscaceae > Viscum > Viscum album. The sequence goes on along the minus strand of OY728142.1, from coordinate 94,959,838 downwards.
TAAATGAAAATTTTCACATAAAAACCAAGTCCTTTTGGATGCTAATGTGAGTACCACCATTCAAGGGACCATTCCTCCTAAGTTGAAAAACCTAGGTTTCCCTTACATCAATGTTGAACTAGGAGAGAGCAAAGTTCTCAAGGCATTGTGTGACCTATGTTCTATTTTCAATTTCATCCCATATGCTGTGTAGTGCCATTTGGGCCTAGAAGAGCTCCAACCCACATCTTTCACACTTCAACTTGCTGATCATAGCATTAGGGTTCTAAAGGGGATTTTAAAGGACGTTCTGGTAAAGGTTGAATACTTCATCTACCCTGCTGACTTCATTATCCTTGGAAACCATCCAAACTTAGGAAATAAGAAACAAAACCCAATCATATTTGGTCATCCTTTACTTGAAATAATAAAATCTATTATATGACTTTGAAATAGTAACATGACCATCACCTTTGGAAACATGAGTCTAGACTTGAACATCTATAATGAAATCTCACAAATAGGGGATGATAAGGACATTCATGAAGTAAACATGATAACAAAAATTGAAAATGAATCCATATAACATCAAGGAATATTGATGGATGTTTAATTCAGGATGAGAATGATTTCCTTTGTTCACATGAAAGAAGTTTATCTACTTGGCTAGAATCATTTTCAAATTGATCTTATGATGAAGTCTTAGGTCCAATAATCAGTGAAACCTTTCAAGAAAACCACTTTCATGGAGACCAATAAAACTTAGTTCCCTAAATTTGATCAAACCAATCTTGTAGATAAAACTTCTAAACATTGGGATTAGATTATATCTAAAACTTTAAGAAACAAAATTAATCTTGATCCAATGTCCCAATCTTCTGCAGAAATTCTAAACCAACCTGATCTTTAATTGAAGGAAATTCTCACTACACTCAAGTATGCCTTCCTAGGGGACAATCAAACACATCCTATTGTAATTTCATCTTCTCTATAATCCAAACATGAGAGGACGCTTCTATATTTCCTTAGGAAACATAAGAAATCCATTGGTTGGACCCTGTCTGATATTCCTGGGATTAGCCCACTTATCGGGACTCATAGGATTGTTCTGGAATCTGATTCAAAGCCATGTCTTCAACCTCAATGGTGACTCAATCCTAATCTCATGAAAGTAGTAAGAAAAGAACTTATGAAATTGTTAAAAGCTAGTATCATCTATCCCATAGCTAAGATTGAGTGAGTGATCTCAATAGAAGTGGTTCCCAAGAAGGAAGGAATTACTATGATAAACAATAAGGACGGAGATATTCTTCCAACTAGAGTGAGTAGTGGTTGGAGAGTCTGAATCGACTATAGTAAGCTAAACTCGTTCACTAAGAAGGAAAATTTCCCCTTACCATTCATTGACGAATTCCTTGAGATAGAGGAAGGTCATGAGTTCTATTGTTTCTTAGATGGGTACTTGGGGTACAATCAGATTGAGGTCTCCCTAGAGTTTCAAGTGAAGACTACATTCACATGTCTATTCGGCACCTTTTCATTCAAATGCATTCCCTTCGGGTTAACCTTCCAGCAGTTCATGATGGGAATATTCTCAGACATGGTAGGGGATTTTATTGAGGTCTTAATGGATGACTTATCTGTCTTTGGGGATACATTTGAGGGATGTCTTAGGAATGTGGATAGAGTTTTTTCCAGATGTGAAGAAATGAATCTAGTCCAAAACTGGGAAAAATGTTATTTCAAGGTTAAATAGGGTTTAGTCTTTGACCATATAGTCTCAGGTAATGGGATTGAAGTTAATAAATCAAAGTTTGACATCATTCGTCACCTTCCATCACCCAAAAATGTTAAGGAAGTGAGGTCTTTCTTAGGACATGTTGGTTTCTATAGAATATTCATCAAGGAATTTAGTTCAATCTCCCGCCCCCTTTGTGCTCTCCTAGTAAAGGATACTCTATTTTTTTGGACTGAAAGTTGTGAGGGTTCATTCTCAACCCTCAAATACTCTCTCACCTCTCCTCCCATTATGAAATCTCCAAATTAGAACCTTCCTTTATAACTTATGTGTGATGCCAGTGACTTTTCTGTAGGAGTTGTGTTAGGACAGTGTTGTGATAAAACTCCTTATGTCATTTCTTATACAAGAAAATTCTTAAATGATGCCCAAATCAACTACACCACCACTAAAAAAGAGTTACTTGATATTATGTTTTCCTTAGTGAAGTTTTTGTCCTACCTTTTAGGAACCCTTATCACTGTGTTCACTGACCATTCTGCACTGAAATACCTCTTCAAAAAACAAGATGACAAGGCTAGACTGATTAGGTGGGTTCTTCTCTTACAAGAATTTGACCTCAAAAACAAGGGGAAAAAGGCATTGAAAATTTTGTAGCTAATCTCCTCTCTAGGATGGAATTAAAAGAAAACTCAAATCAAATTTCTATGTCTGATTCATTCCCTGATGAACACATATACTTTGTGAGTGACTGCCCTTAGTATGCCAACATAGCCAAATTGTTATTTAAAAGAGTCATTCCAAAATTCTTAAGGACTCAAGATTGAATTAAATTCCTTTATAATGTTAGGCACTACATGTTTGATGATCCATACCTCTATAATTTTTTCCCATACCAAGTCATTAAGAGGTGTGTCCTAGAATTTGAACAAGATTCCATCCTTAAATTATCTCATAGTGAGGCATGTGGAGGTCAATTTTCCTTTAAGAAAACTTCTACTAAGGTTCTTCAGTGTGGTATCTTCTAGACCACCCTCTCAAGGGACTCCTAAACATTTTTTCAAAGCTGTCCTAAGTGTCAAAAAGTAGGGTCTATCACCAAAAGGAATCAAATGCCACTCACTCCCATCTTAGTAATTGAAATCTTTGACTACTGGGGAATCGATTTCAAGGGTCCCTTCCCAAACTATAGGGGATATGTCTACATCATCTTAGCTGTTGATTATCTCTCAAAATGGTTTGATGTCATTCCCACTAAGTCTAATGATCATCAAGTTGTGATTCGATTTCTATAAGAGTATATATTTTTTAGATTTGGAATTTCTAGAGCTATCATTAGTGATCGTGGAACCCATTTCTACAACTGACCATTCTCTTCACTCATTTTTAAGTATAGAATTTCTCACAACGTTTCCACTACCTACCATCCTCAAACCAATGGTCAATATGAGTTAGCGAATAGGGAGATTAAGCAAATTCTTCAAAAATTTGTCAATCCCTCTAGGAAATATTGGTACGAGAAACTCTTGGATACTCTTTGGGCATATCGTACATCCTAAAAAACCATCCTAGGAATGTCACCATATAGGTTAGTATATAGAAAATCATGTCATTTACCTGTTGAAATTGAGAAAAAGGATTTTTGGGCAATTAAGAAAATAAATTATGACCACTCATTAGCTGGAACAAAAAGGAAATTAGATCTCAATGAACATGAGGAACTAATGATGGAGGCTTATGAAAAAGGATCAATAAAGCTAGAGTTCAAGCCTACCAATATTGGAATATCAAATTCAAACATTTTTAACTAAGAAAATTTATGCTCTTGTATTGTTCAAAACTTCATTTACACCTAGGAAAGTTAAGGTCTAGATGGTCAGGTCCTTTCATAGTGTATCATGTGTACCCCCATGGGGCTATAGAGATTCAGGATCCCAAAAGTGGTCACATTTTTAAGTTCAATAGTCATAGGTTAAAACCATTCACTGAATCATTCAATAAACATGAAATAGAGGTTGAGTTAACTGAGCCAACATATGAACCAGGAAAAAATTAATAGATTTAGGATCCATGTTGGGCTAACGATGTTAAAAAAAGCATTTCATAGGAGGCAACCCATGGTTTCTATGTTTGTAATCTTTTTGAATCATCTTTATTTTTCAAATAGGATTATTGAATCTTTTTTTATATTTAAAAAAATTATTATAATTTTTTTATTGTTGACTTTTTCTTCAATTATGAGTATAGATGGGTATGAAAGGGGAGCACCATATTAATCTGTGTCACGTGGTGTGATCCTTGAGTAATAACTTACCTAGAAATTTAAAAAGAAGATAATGTATCATCAGTTCATTTTATTTTTATGTGTTTTTAGGTTAAAATAAAAAAAATTAAAAGGACGCATCATAGGTCGTGGGGAAAACCCCATCACAACTGGTAAAGCCATGGGGACTCAAACTCGGGACCGAAGGGAGACAGGGGTCCGTGCTTACCACTGACTTACGGCTTATAGTGTTCCCTTATACTGTATTTTTTGTATATACATTTATATTTTACTTTCTTTATTATATAAATATATATATAGTTTTTTTTGTTTTTTTCCTTTTTCCATTAGGTAATTCTCATAGTGACATGGAGATTAAGGGATTAAAAGGAAGCAGCAAGAATTTCAACTTCAACCACCAGGTGACTTCATTAAATGATCCTCATTTTCAAATTCCTTTTTGAACTCCCCTTATCTCCCTCTACCCCTTATAAATTCTCTTTTCTTCAAACACTGAGGACAATGTTATTTTATGTTGGGGGGAGATGAAATAAAAAATTTATTTCGATGAAATAAAAAAATTGCTTTTGTGTGAAAATAAATGATTTGAAAAAAAATGTGTGTAAATGGAAGGAAAAATCCCATAAATTCGAACATGATAATACACATTAAAATCTTTGAAACTGAATATCAAATAATTTAGCATTCCCCGATTCTTATTTTAATCCATGTATAATTTCATGAGCATATATTTTGGAAAGTTTGGCTGTCTAATGTGATATTTAATCATTTATATTTTCATCACTATTAAAAAAATATCACAACGAACGTCCTTTGGATAGTGGGGTATTAGTTTGAGTTCAGGGGGTCCCCTAAATAAATATCATAGTTTTGGTGATCATTTTAGTTTTAATATGAGTATTCAATAAAAAGTTCAAAAAAACAATAAATTTGCGCATAGAGAAATGAAATGACCTGATGTGTGGCTTCTGACGGTTGGGGGTCATGACTCTATAGTTTTTTGGCCCACAGTTAGTAATTTTATCTTTATTTATGGTAATTTAAATTTGTTTTTTGAATGAGTTAACTCAAGATTATGCCGAATTATGTGGGATTCACTTGTTTCCCAAAGGTCTTTGAGCCTGGGAGTCATCGACAAAGTCTCGCTACATGGGTTGACTCTATTGAGTGCAATTTCAATTACCCCAGAAAAATTGAAAAAAACAACAAAATATATATATACAAAAAAATTAAATTAAATAATCATCTTAATATTGAAATGTTATTCCACCTAACTCTTCCATCATTTCCTCCTTGAATAAAGATGAACCCCATGTTTATTGTGACGCACAACACATCATCACACTTAATTGATATTGGATGAAATATGGCGATGAATTTGAACAAAGGAATGGGCTTGGGATTGGGATCTTCTTATAAAATTATATTGTATTAAAATATTTTTATGGGTTTAATAGTTGTTTGATATAAAGTTTTTTGGTGATCATTGTTTATTAAAATGTTCTTGGAAAAGGGAATTCGAATTTCACATTTTTTAGATATATTTTGCTCGGGACTAGAAAAACTCAAGTTGAGGGTGTTATTAGCCAGTGAATTAGGATAATATTCATTTCTAATATATATAATATTCATGTGCTTTATTATTCATAAATACCATTTTAGTTCATTTTACACTTTGAACATCATTTCACATTATGATTGTAATTCCTTCTTAAAATGAACTATTATATAGTACATTTTTTAACATCATTTAAAGTACCCAATGATCTTTATTTTATTTTAATATTTAATTTTCAGTTTTATCATTATATTGGGAACAATTCATACTTTTTTAGTGTTGTAATATTCACATTGGAGGACCACCAAAATGGGATTTCATGCAAACAATTCTTGAGAAGGCAGATTCGACACCATCTCACTGATGAGTCTATGAGGCCCAAAATATAGGCCCAATGAATCCCAAATTTCTTGGGATGATAGAAGACATATATAGGAACATATAATTCTTCAGTATCCAGTGCTAATTTGACTACCACTGTGGTTATTCAAGCAGTCCAAGTTATAAATAAAATTCAAGGCCAGATTCTGCGGCCTAGAAAAATAGCCCACCAATTTAATCATATATCGGAAACAACATATTCATTTGGGATTAAATTTTATAGAGATCTATGAGAAATCATGAAATTAAATTTTTTTCATCTATATCCCACTATAATTCTTCCATCTAGAGGGTCATCTAGGCGCGTCTGTTTGGTGGATGCAATATGGCTTCCATTTTGAGTCAAGGATAAAGAAGTCCACTCTCCCTTACTTTCCACCACCCTAGGCCAACCATAATTAAGTGGGATTATTAGTATTGTTTATTTATATACACAAGGATCCCAAAATTCCTATTTATGTAAGGTTTTGTGGAGGATGTTTTTCATCATTTGAGCTTCCTTTCATTGTAATGTTATGCTACCATTTTGTTGTCTCAAGTTTGTCTTTCAAATGTATGTTGTTCAATTCACTTTAGTTTCTTAATAAAATTTCTTATTATTCTCTTATTATTTTTTTATTTATATAAGTTTTATACCATTGGTTCAAGGTGTGAACTTTTTCACACCAGCCCTTGTGATATTATCACAGAATGGTGGAGTGAACATTATTTCATGATTTTTTTACTTCTCCAATTCCCCCTCATGAGTCTACTTCCCACTTCCATTGAAACAATATGATCAATGGAGGGATAAAACACTTATGGGTCGATCCAAGGGAGTATAAAGGGGCTGGATTTGATGTTATTTCTCACTAAATTAATTGATAATCAATTATTTTAAATAAGATTTTTATTTGATGACTTTAAAACGTCTTCATCCTTATTGAATTTAAGGTCACACACTTCAAGTGCTAATACGAACATTTAACTTGGAGTGCTGAAAATTTTGATCCTTCAAGTGTATAGGTGAATAGTATTAGAGTGTGTAGGCATTAAACCAGTAAGTGATGATTTTTTTTGATCTCCTTAAATGAACCCATCTCAAATATAAGAAATTGAAATATATTTTTTTTTAAATAATGCATCCAATCCACCCCTTATAAACACCTAGGATCAACCATTATCATAATTGGAATTAACTTAAGAATTTTAGTGTTCATTTAAACCCATATAAAATCAACCCAAATTTGTCCACTTAATAGCCAAAAATAGTCTATAGAATGTATGTGTCTGTAGGTTGCTTCTTAGGTCTCTCAGGAATCAACAACCAAAGCTAAACTACAAGCGACCGCTTAACCCTAAATCTTGGGTAAATTTGGGTGAGAACAATGATGGAAAAGGATTTTATTTAAAAAATAATAGAAAAATTTTGAGTAATATAAATAGTGAATAATGGTCATGGAGGTGGGAAAATCCATTTATAACATATACATTAAAAACAATATTCTTTTCATACTTGTAAAAATTAAAAATGAATACTTAGGAAAACATTAAAAAGATTCATTTTAAAATATTGTAAATAAATTAAAATGAGATATTAAAATTACATTAACAATAATTTAAAAGTATGTAAAAACATCCATAAAAAAATTAAAGAATATATATTTTGAAGAGAATGATTCCAGATCAAAAATGATAAATATGGTTGGTTTTTTTTTAAAAACATTATATCAATATTTTAGTACCAAAGCAAGTAAAAGTTGGAATAAAAACATGGAAACCCAAAAAATAACAAAATAAGAGGATAATATATGGTTTTTAAGAAGATAAATATCATATAATTCTTCATATATAAATATAAACATGAACAACCCTAATAAAAGTGATATTGTAAAATAAACCTTTACAACTTTAATAAATTTTGAATCAAAACCCCTTAAAAGATAAAACCTAAATTAAAACTTCAAATAACATGAATATATATTAATTTATGATATAATATGTCAAAGTTGTATTATAAATACCATATAGATGAAATTTGGTTCATAATATAAAATATGTCTCAATAGAGAGGAATTGAGATGAAAAAAACTCATACATTAGATTCTTGCTTGGTCAGATGCGTTATATCCTCCAAAATAATCAATTTAAATTTATTAAATAATGTATTGAAAAAATAATTTATATTCAATTTTTAACATTCTTTTATAATCATTTTTAATCCTTTAATTTTATAGTTCTTATTTACCTTGACCAGATAAGGTGGTTTGAACAATTTCTAGAAAATTACTTCAGTATATTAACCATGGTTATAGGTGTAATAAAATGGTTCCATCATATATAAAAATTTATTAATGTAATGAATATAATTTTCATTCATTATATATACTTTTATAATCATCCATGAAATTTGGTAATGGAAAAATTAATCACATCACTTCATGGGGGTGGTATTCCACGTGTACACACGATCGATGATATCATTTTCCAATTGATAGAAGGGTGACAATGTAGATGATATATTATATTTAAATCATAATGATTATGTTATAAAATCATATATACTAATTAATTATATATTTATAACCATCCAAGTGAAGTGGTGATGAAAACCACTATGTAGAGATGATAATATGTACATATGCATGACAGCTATTTCATTTTCCTTAGGATGGAAAGGAGAAATAAAATGGATATAAAATTAACATTAAAACATATTATTATATAAAATATAATTATTTAATTAAGTTAATATGGTCATTTAAATTTTTATGAGTTTTAATAAGAAAAGATCATGAAATATCTCTGTAACAACATACACCACTTCTTTTAGTAATCTCCTTTCGCTTACACCTTAAGCATTTATAAAGTTGTATTTTTGGGAAGACCAGAACATATAGGATGTGGATGAGGATGTTGGAAAGTTTTTTTGATAGGTAAATTTCAATATATGTGTATCAATAAGTGTGGATAAATGAGGGTATTTGGTTCCCTTTTATAAGTAAGGTGGGTGGAAAACTTGTAAATACATGAAACTTTGTTATATAATATATGTCTTACTCAAGTAAAGTGGATAAAAAATTTAATAGTTTTTAATATTATAAGTTTAATATTTAAATAAAAACATCCAGTTATATTTAATAAAAAAAATTATATTGAATCCATGTGCCTTTATATTAACTCATTTTACTCATTTTATCCTTAACTATGGTGATAAATGTTTACAATGGTTATTATTCATTATGACCAAAAATTAAGTTGACCTCATTTAAAAATATTAATTATTATGATTAAAAATATGGAATCTATTTTATATGATTAAATTACTATAAGTTTCATAAATTACTTTTAATATAGATTCACAGAACACAATGAAAGATTGTTTTTAGAAAAATACTAGCTTAAGCATAAAAAATAATTTTATAAAAAATGTTTCATAATATAAATTTCCATGGAATTAATTATATTATGTTAAATAATAGAATAATTATTTTTCTTTTAAAACAAATAAAAACTTAAATTAACCTTTTTAATACTTCATTAAAAGATAAGAACCAAAAATAGTTATTATTTGAATTAAAATATTACTTAGATTTCCAAAAATGTTAAGCATAGATTCTTTAGTTCAAAATTATATTTTTAAAATAATTATCTTAATTCATAAATATATATTTTTTCTAGAAAAAAATTTATCATAAACTTTCATCATTATTATATCCTGATAATTACATTAAAGTGAATGTATTTGTAAAATCGATATTTTTCACAATTCACCTAAAAATCAACTATTTTTGAAATATCTCAAAACAAATCCCTAAGATAATTTTGATATGATGAATTCAAAAATTAAATTAATTTCATAAAATTATAATTATAAAAAATTTTAATTTAGTTTTTATTTACATTATTGAATAATGTTATGTTCATTATGTTATAGTTTCTTTAGAATGAAAAGAGTACTTATTATAATTGAAGCTCATGTGTTGAAAAAGACCCCATGAAACTCATCATAATTTATTCCACAAAAACTCATTAATATTTATAAATAATTTTATAGATACTGTAACAGACCTTATATCAAATTATCAAGACCCAAGACAAGTTGTGTAATATTTATCCTCCCATTTCACAAATAATTTTCCATGAATTTTTACTATTTTGGGATTTATGTTCAACAGAGGGGCTTAAAAAATATTTTATAAATATCCATAAAAAAATTTCCAACTTCAATTTACCATATTAAATTAATACTAAATAACACATATTTTAATTATAATTAATATTCAAAAACAATTTCATCAATCCATAATCAACTTCCTCATTCATTAATCCCTAACTCTATTAATACATATTATTTACATAGAATTATTTTCCAAAAAATCTCTACATATCATTTTTAATAATTACCAACTTCATTAATAATCCAAAATTTTCATGATATATTTAAATTTAATTATTTGATAAGATTAATTATTCATTATTACCATATTAATTAAACAACTCCAATATCATTTTACCAAATATTCACACATATAAATTATTATGATTCATTTATACAACACTAAAAATAATAATCATGACAGGATAATAAGGATTATTTAAGAGATTATATTTAAATTCACCTACCTTGGTTCTATATGGGACACAATATTTAAATCCTATGAATCTTATCACTGGTTGTTTTCCTAAAGTTTTGTTCTTCGCTTTTTCTTTTCTAGTCTGCCACAATGCCACCATCAAGCATTCTTTATTTATAGAGTAAATATATATAATTCCAGAGAAATGTATCTATTATAAAAATAATTCTCTCATGTTATATTTTCCTCTAACCCCCATCAATTACTTATTTAACCTCTCATCAATTCTTTCATTACTTTTATATTTAATTAATCCTATAAAAATTCTTATTCAAATCCACCTGAATATTCATGTAATGATCATAAATTATATATCTACAATATCATCTAATAATCTCATGCCACCACCAAAAAAATGTTTCAACTTAACATAATTCACAAAGTATATATTTCTTAAATAATTAGATAATAATGAAATTTTATAACCACTCGACACTAATAGATAAATCTCAACACTTAAATTTTTTTAAAACCACTGAATAAGGGTAAATTCCACATCCTAAACCCAATTACGTGCTCAAAATTCTATTTAAAAAACCCAAAAATTACCATTTTACCATTATTAACAAAAAAACATTATAATTCACAAGTACATGAAACATAAAAATTATGGTCTCTACATTACACATTCCTTCAAAACGTGTTATCCTTGAAAATATTCAACCATAATCATAAAAAGAAGAAAACAAACACACAATATATTCATTAAAATTTCATTGATAAAAAAATACAAATAAAATACAATAAAAATAGCTCAAAAAATCATTATATTACACAAATATTTGTAATTACCTCTCCCATGTGATTTACTCTGTATTACCATGTCACCAATGAACTTTAAATAAGGGAATAACTCATCCCCATGATAATTTTTCTATTTCATTCATAATATTCTTTGAATATTTCAGAAATTCCATATCATCCATGATAGCCACACCAGTTGAATCAATTAAATATGAAGTATCATGATAATAATTCTAATGTTGTGACATAATAAACTCATCATGATCCTTTTATAATCATGGAGGTAGTTTCAACAAATAATCTACCTTTATAACTCATTCCAACACTTTAAATGCACCAATAAATTATGGTGAAAACTCGCTTCTATTTCTAAATTTTTTATTTCCTTTCTGAGGAGAAACTCATAAATCACATGATCTCAAAATATAAAATCTAGTGGTCTACTCCTCTCAACCACATTATATTTATTTATACTCTAAATAGTTCTCATATGATCTTTAATAACATGTACATGTTTCGAAATATCTTACACCATCATCAGACTAACCACAGGGACCTCACCAACATCAAAAAAACACAACGGTGAATGACATGGTCACCCATATAGATCCTAATAAGGCACCATACCAATGGTGGAATTAAATATTTTATTATAATAAAACTCTATCAAGGATAAATGTTTTTCCCATGATATTCTAAAATTAAATATGCATGATCTCAGCATATCTTCTAATTTCTTAAAATCCCATTCAGTTTGACCATCTGTCTTTGGGTGAGATATTGTGTTAAGATAAATATGGGTACCAAAATAACATTGAAAACATTTCCACATATGTGATGTAAACCATTCATATAGATTATAAATTATGATCCTTTAAACCCCATAAATATTTTGCACATATTCTACATAATTTTTTTTAAAAACTATCAATAGAACTTGATTATTTGATCAGTAAGAAATGAGAGAAATTCATTTATCTATCCATTATAACCTAAATAGTATAATATACAATATTGGAATGAGGTAAACATATAATAAAATCCATATAAATTTATCCCACTTCCACTAAGTAATTTTCATGGTATGAAACAATCCTACCAAAACTCAATGTTCATCATTTACCTGCTAGTAAATAAGAGATAAAGAAACAAACTCATCATAGTTTTATTAATCCAAGAAAAAAATACATCTTCAAATCATGATACATCTATCAAACTCTTAAATAAATTAAAAAATATATTAACTATCGAATTATTATATAACTATTTATCACATACTCTATGTAACAAATAACTTTCCATGAAACAACACTTGATGTTCTTTATACTTGGACCAACTATCCAAAGCACCATCATTCATTATCTGATCTCTCTATAATTTCACCTAAATTTACCCCATCTAAAAATTCTCTACCTTTCACACCAATGAGGATGAAACTAACATATGAAAATTACAAACTCTTTCATCTATATTTTTATATCCAAGCTTTATATATGACAAAAACTCCATGGATTTATATTTCTTGATCTCCCATTGATCATCTTCACTATATGACTTCTAACTCAAGGTTTCAACCATCATATTACCCTTTACAATATTATATATGATATAAAAATAATAATATTATGGAAATTTAGCCCACCTTCTCTATTGTAAATTAAAATATTTCTTACAAAATATATATCTCAAACTCCTGTGATTGAAAAAACCCACAAAAAATTTCCCAAGAAAATAATGCCTTTAAAACTTAATCACAAACACCGCCATTAAATATGTAGATATTTGGTATCATAATTACATATTTGGGGTTTTAATTATCAAGAATCATATGTAATGGATACTCTCCCTCTCATTGAGACACATCTAAAACCCTAATAAGAGAAATCATTATATACCTCATAAGGAACACCCTCATCATGAAACCAAAGAACTGTTGAACTTTATAACTTATATATTAATATTTCAAAATCACTTTAACACTTCTATACTAAAAAAAATATTATTTTTTTCATAAATTTTAATAACGAAGTTATAGTTAGATAAAATCTAGGTATAAACCTCCTATAATAACTATAAAATCCTAGGAAAATCCTTACCTCAAAAACAGTCTTCAGGGAATTCCATGAAACAACTACCTCAAACTTCAATGGATCTATAGCCACACAATGATCTGAGATAATGTGGAATATAAGATTCACCTCACATAACCAAAATAAAAAATTAGATATCATCCCAAATAGTCAATGATTCCAAAGAAACTTTCACAACTTATTAAGATCTCATGCATGATCCTCCTCCATCGTTGAATAAACCAAAATATCATCAATGAATAAAACTAAAAAATCATTAAGATGCGGTTGAAACACAATATAAATAAGACCCATAAATATAGCTGGTGAATTTTTAACTCTGAAAATCATCACCATAAACTAAAAATGTCTATATTGAATATGAAAATCCATCTCAATTATGTATTCATATTTAACCCTCATGTGGTGATATTTAGATCATAAATTAATCTTAGAAAATTAACTTTCCCCCTTTAACTAGTTTAAAACCCATCTATCCTAGGAAGAGTATAGAATTTCTTAATTATCAGTTGATTAAAATATTGATAATCTTTATACAACCTCAAGATTCTATGTTCATTATTTGAAAATAATATTGGAGCACCCATGGAAAAAAACTATACCAAATAAAATCTCACTAAAATAACTCATCAATATGGATTAAAAATATCTAAAATCTACAAGATCCATTTAATAAAACGTTATAGAAATAGGATAAAGTTTGGTATACAACTCAATACCAAACTTAATCTCTCTCCTTGAAGGTAAACTTGTAACATCATCTAAAAATATTTCAATATATTCCCTCACAACCTAAATAAAATTATTCATCCACAAATCTATTATAAAAAGAATCAAACTCACCATATGATATGTAATACCATATAACTAAATCCATATCCATCCTAAATGAAAATCCTTCTTCCCAATAAACAATGTACAATGACTATCTAAATTAGATCAAATCACCCTCCTTCTACAATAATATCACGATATTTAATTGGACAAAACCAATCCATCCCTAAGATAAAATTATAGGGTTATATATGTAATAGTATTAGGTTCCATGAAAATCTATCTCACCCTACAACTAGCTTAAAAATATATACATCATCCAAGCTGATTCGACCTATCATAGTAGTAATCAACAATAACTGCCAATAATTTTTTTAATATAATAATTTACCCAAAAACTAGAGAAGTGGTGGAAAAATAATGTGAGGTACTAGAATAAATAATAATAAAAGTAAGAGTGAAGTAAATACAAACCTTACCTTGACCACCTATAGTCCCTATGTTTCTTCAATTTTTAGTTATTATAGGTTCTCTCTACCAACTCATCCTCTTTGACATCCTCTTTTCCTAGTCTTACCTCTTCTCTATTCAGCAACCTACTAAGCTCTACCATGATTTCCTCTTCTAGAACCACCATATGTTAGTGGTACTAAAGGTTATCTATCATGATTTTATTATAGAAACTATTGCTAAGGAGGATAATGGGGTGGCTCTTCAACTATAATACCACCATAAAAGAAACACCATAATCCTTGGGTAACACTAGATAAATAAATACATCCCATGCCAGATAAAAACAATCACATTTACAGCCAACTCCCATGGTCTCTCTTGAATTTTTATTTCATAGAAAATCAAGAACTCCTAACTCTTCCTTAACTCTGAGATATACCGTGTTAATTACTCCTAGGAAGAAGTTTCATTATCATTAATAAATTTTATCCCATCTCATACTTTTATAATATATTAATAAAGGAAATAGAAGAAAATATTCTCATTCACTTATAAATCTTAGACTTTAAATCCCACATAAATGGAAGGATCTTATATTATTGACTCTCATAAAGTTTGAATAATGTTTTGTAAACTCCATACACTACACACCAAATTTATAAAAAAATAATTTCTTTACTGGATCATCAATAGATCTTACTATAGTGACCCTAACTCCAATATCCTAAATATCGTGTTTTATTTATTAAATTTTCATAAAATACAAGGAATTACATCCCTAAGGACCGAATAGTTTAGTTTTATTAGTAAACTATATATATAATTGAGTCCCATATTATATTTGAAAACAGAAGTTACAACATAGTTTTTTTTAGAAAAACATTATAACCTCTATCATATCCTTTCACATAAATCATAGTACACTTTATGTAGTCCTAGGGAAATGAAAAAAAGGGTGATCTCAAATGCCCAATAAGGATTAAGTACAATAGAGGCTGCTATTAATCAATAAATAATAATCAATATGTCTAAGTAAATAATCAAAAAAATATTACATTTAATCAATAACTTGGATATCATAATTATATAATGCATAATAAATATGTAAAAGTAAAAAATGGAAAACACGTGACATTTAATCAATAGATTGAGAATCAAATGCATCCATAGATAATATCATTATGAAAATATCTTGGATAATAAGATAAGGCATAATCAATATAGCATGGTAAATAACTAAAAACACAATACAATTAATCAACAAACCAAGAATGGAATGAATCCAGAGATAATATAATTTTTAAAATCACATGGATAATAATAAATGAATTAATAATGAAGGAAACTCTTAATTATTTTATTTCATGATCTCAGGTATCATGACACCTCTACTATCAAGACCATTAACAAGACGGTTTAAAACTACAAGTAGAAACCCTTTTAATGATAGCTTACTGATTTTCCTCATGATACTAATAATTCATTAAGGGGATATATAATTTTAGGCCCTATAATGACCCAATCCTTTTACACATAATATTACATAATTTTAAGAATAATTATCCATGAAATAGAAACCAAGGATCGAAAATTATAGTGTCTTTGGAAGACTAGGTTCATAATTAGAAAACATGAAAATAGAACAAAAAATAATTTTATTAATCTCCATAATGATATCCTTACTCCCTTTGATATCTAATATATTTATAGGATAACCTATGGAATAAATAAACAAAATAGATGTGCTAAAAACCCTAGTAATGGAATAAACAATGGAATAAAGCATAGCACATGAGTTAGAAGGTATAACATGGTAACATAAAAGGCATTGCTCATGTATAAACACATGGAATAATAACATATGTAATATGTATTGATATGATCATGGTAGTATTATAATGTGCTAGAAATATATAACATTAAATAAACATTATTAAAAGTTAACTTCCAAGACTATATAACATGGAGGACAAATTCCTATAATTGATTAGGTTCAATCCCTAATTCCATACATGATGTCTCATGAGACTAAAAATTACCCAATGAATTAGAGATATATCTAGGAACACCCATAATAAAATGTTCATGCATATTTTTTACATATAAATAATCAAACAAAAAGAATAAATATAAGGGTAACCCATGGAAAGAAATGGGTATCGTAATCATGTAATAAGGCTTAACCAAAGGGTTTATAATAATGGTATCCACAAATGATGGGATTTAAGTAATTTATGGAAAATAATAAAATAAAAATAATAATATATCATGAATAATTATTTCCAAATGAAGTGAATACATGAAATATATTGTTTAAGAAACTTTAGAAATGTGTCACTTTAGTGCAGTTTAAGGGAAAATATTAAAGAGTCTTTAAAGAAAACAAAGTAATAATTGTTTATATAAAAACATAAATAAACTAAAATATTTTTTCATGATAAAATGAGATATTTTAATAATATATTGGTGTTTTAAAACATTTTATGTAGTGTACTTGAAAATGGGTAAGAAACCGAGAAGTTCCCTTTAATTGGGATTGCTTATCAAGAGGAATTGAGAAGGGAAACTATTAAAACATGTATTTCCCAGTAAAATAAGGATTAATTGATCTAGATACATAATTTTGGAACAAATAACGAGAATTTAGAATAAATATATAATAATAATGAAGAAATGCATTTGGATAAAAATATATAAAGTGTAACTTAAAGGAGAAAATGGAGGTTCAGAGAGATCCCTTACCGTATGGTCAAATGTGTTCTACACTTGCACTAAACGTCCTGGATAATAAAATTAGATTCATTAATTACTTAATTAATATCCTATTATAAATGTATTTGATTTATTATAATTTTATTATGTTCATTTATGTCCATTTTGAGGATTTATAAAGTTCAATTTTGTCATTATAGGAGCGTTCATTTTCATGGTTTCATGATCAGTTTACTTGTATATAATTGCAGAAGTTCTTTTAAAATGTGAATAATTATATAGAAGTCAAATTATATGGTATTAATTAAATTAAAAAAATTAAATAATCTCATATATCATTTTATCTGGTATGAGGATGATTTATTTGATAAAACATTAATGATAAATGTTTAGTTTATTTTGGTGGTTTTTCCGACCATCATGAATTAGTTTCATTTTATTTAATATTATATCTATAAATTAGTTATAGAAAATTAAAAAAATTATAATATACATATTAAAATATGTTTTAAACATAAAATTTTTTTATGACCAACCTTAAAGATGGTAATGGAAAATGAAAACTGATTATCCCTAATGATAGTAAACCGCCAAAATTTGGACAACAGTTTCATTTATTTGAATAAGAGGAGCTTAAAAAAGGGGTGGACATAATATTTTACATTATAAATATAAAATTATAGTATATACATGATACTAGAGTTATTATTATTTTATGTTTGGATAAGGTAGAAAAAATAAATGAAATTAAAAGAGATGGTTTGAGAAAGTTACCTCTTGAATATTACCTTCTTAAAGGACCCATTAAGGAACATGGAATTGGTATTTTTTTATAAAAGTAGCTCTTAGACATGGTTAATATTCTATTTAAAATAATTGGGAAGAATATTTAAAAAATACAAGACTTAGAAGATGTGAGGATAAGGGGTGGTGAGCGGCGGTGTTTATAGGGGGAGGAGAGGGGTGTTTTTATTATCATATTCATTAGTTTATTATTTTGACATAAAACTATAAATAGTGTTGATTACTATGAATAAATATATTAAATGTTTCATTATAGTTTAAAACAATGGGTTATTACATCATAAATTACTCAAAAATTCATTTATTTGGCTTATAATGTTAAATATCGTAAATTACCATATATCAGTATTCACGAAAAATTAAACAATTTTAGAAAAATCCAAAAAATTAACCCTAACTATTTTAATTTGTGTATATTTAAAAAATGGAATCCATTTTATGTAAATGATTTTCTAAATATGATAAATTTAATTTTTAAATGAATTCAACATTTATTAAAAAAATACCAATTTTAATATTATAATCAATTTTTTGACCCTTTGAAAATTTAATTAAGGTAATATAAAATATCTTATAATTATAATATTAATTAATATTAATTTATGAATCTATTTTATGAAAATAATTTTTATTTTAAATTATTATATTAATTATAAAATTGTAAATAAACATTTACATTTTATAAAAATACCAATACATAAATTATTATTTTTAAAACATTTATTTACTTATATCATGATATAAATATATCATTTTTTGATTTATAAGAGAATTTTATTTTATTTTATACTTTCATAGGTGAGTTTATTATTCTAACGGCTCGATTACTATTCTTAATAGTGATATTTTTATTTCAACGATCATATTTATACAGTCATATAGTTTCCTTAATTCCTATAAATACCTATTATTTTATTCACTTCAATTTTATATTAAGGTTATATATATTTTTTCAAAATGAATATTTTATTATTTACATAATTTTTTATTTCTATAAATTTTTTTGTGATTGCGATTATTCTAGTGGATCGAGAATATCCAAATTTTCCCATTTTTATTTTCTTATTTTCTATTTATTATCCCACTGAAATATTTGGCATTCTTATTGGCTTATTTGCTGACTAATTTATGATTATTCATTTATGAGAATAATTTTTTTATAAGGTTCTATTTTTTATCTATTTTATGCAATAATTTTAAGAATGAAATTCCATTGATAAAATTCAAATTTATTAAATTCTTCCCCCCATATGAAATTTCTCCCCCAAAATTTCATTTTACATACTAAGATGAAAACTAGTGAGGGTAATTATCCTTCATCTCTTCCTATGGTTCCCATATCATCTCTTCGTAATTATGTTTTCCCCATAGTACCTTGACCAGGTGAGTGGTATTGTTATGTAGAACCTTGTCTCTATGGTCCAAAATCATTACTAGATGCTCCTCATAAGAGGGATTTTTTTATAGATGTACCTCTTATGACTTTAGTACATATGATGGATCTAGTATGTACTTCCTAAGTAGGGATAATTAGAATATGTCATGTACTTAATACATGGTTGGTTAATGTTCTGGTCAATAGGCCACATCTCATACCCAATCTAGAATCTCAAAGGGGCCAATGTACCTGTGAATTAGATTTTCTTTCTTCCCAAATTGCATGACCCATCTTCCATGGAGATATGGACAGGAATACCACATCACTAACCTAAAACTCTAAGTCCCATTGAAGGTTTTCTATATATATCTTCTTTCAAATTTGGAAATCCTGAATATTCTGTTGGATGGTTTTCTCTAATTTTTTCATGTCCTTGACCATTTCATGTCCCAATAGGTTATGTTAACCAACTTCATCCAGGCATGTAGGTGTTCAACATATTTTCCTATAAAGGGATTTATATATTTCCATTTGGATTCTTGAGTAGAAACTATTATTGTAAGAGAAATAAATCAATGGATGATGTTGATCCCATTCTCCTTGGAAGTCCATTGAACATGCTATCAACATCTCTTCTAGTTACCAAATAGTCCTCTCATATTGGTCATTATTTTGGGGTGATAAGTTGTATTGAAGTTCAAATCAATATTTATATCATGTTGGATAATTTTCCAAAACTTGGAGTTAAATCTCAGATCATGATCGGATATAATCGATAATGGTACTCTATGCATCTTCATCACTTATCTTATGTATATCTATACAATTTGGTTGAGTGATAAGTCTTATATAATTATAATAAAGTGAGAAGTATTTGTAAGATGATCCATAATGACACATATAGAATAATTTTCTCTAGGTATTTTTTGAATTCTAGTGAAAAATTTCATAGTGATTTTTCCCATATTCATGTAGTTATAGGTAATAGTTGCATCATTACCTAAGAATTTTTCATTTAATCCTTCACTTGCTGACATACCAGACACTTTGATTCATATTTAGTGATCTCCTTCATACTGTCCCACCAATAGTGATCTTGGATATCTCGGTACATCTTTGTGCTCCCTAGGTGAATAGAGGATGTTGATCTATATGCATCATTCAAAATTTATTTATTTATCTCCAGATTGGATGATACATATATTCATGACTCAAATTTTACAACTCTTTACTCATCAATTTTTAACTCTAAGGATTTCCCCTTTCTTATAGATACCATATTCTTTTAAATTCTGACGTCAACTCTTTGATAATTATTTGTATTCTCTAAATGGTATGGTTGAGCAATAAATTTTTAAATTAATGATGGTGTAACTTACTTTATGAATCTCATTTCTATCAATTGGAATTCTAAGATGATTGGATCCTTCTTAATTTTTATCATTGATAAAGTTAAAGGATCCTTTCTAATTAGATAATTTGTCACTTTATTTGATTTACCAAGATGGTAGTGAATTGAGAAATTATAATCATTGATGAGTTCTAACCATATCTACTAGAACATACTAATCTCTTTCTTTGTGAATATATATTTTAGGCTCTTATAGTCAGTATATATCTCACACTTCACCCCATAGAGATAATGTCACCAAATTTTCAATGCGAAGATCACAGTCGCCAACTCCATATCATGAATGGGATAGTTTATAGCATGAAATTCTAATTTCCTAGAGGAGTAGGTTATCAATTTATAATTTTTCATTGGTACACAAAATAATAATTCCTTTGAAGCATCAATTTATACCACAAAAAGTTCCCCACTTATCGATAGTGTAAATACTGGTGTAGTGATAAGCCTCTTTTTCAACTCTTTGACCCAATCTTCGAATTCACTAGTCCAGAAAAACTTTACTACCTTATGATTCATCTTGGTTAGTGTGTTTTAAAATCACAATAAGTTCCACATAAATCAATATTAATGCTTAGATAGACCAAGGAAAATATGAATCTCCATTATAGATGTTGTTTTGGTTCACTCCTCAATTACCTTTGTTTTATAAGGGTCTACAGATATTCCTTTACTGGTGATAATATGAACCAAGAATGATACTTCCTCCATCTATAAATCACATTTACTATACTTATCTTATAGTTTCCCCTTATATAAAGAATTTAGCAGATTGTTCAAATTCTCCTTGTGTTCCTCCTTACTTTTGGAGTATATCATAATATCATCTATAAATACTAAGATACATTTTTTGAGGTAATATCTAAAGACTCTATTGAATAATCCCATGAAATTTTTTGGGAAATTAGTGAGTTTAAAGGTAATAACTATGAACTCATAGTGTCTATACATCATTTGAAAGTAATTCTTAAGAATATCTTCCTTATTCACCTTTAATTGGTGATATCCAGAATCAAGGTCCACCATAGAGAAATACTTGGCCCCACATAGATAATCTAACAAGTAATATATCCATGGTAGGGGATACTTACTCTTTACTGTGATTTTTTTGAAATTATGGTAATCAATGAAAAGGTTCATTGATCCATACCTCATCAAGATGAAGGGGACCAGCGTACCCCACAGTAAAGAACTTGGACATATAAAATCCTAGTCTAGATTCTCCTGTAATAACTTATTTAGTTAATCTAACTCAATAGTGTCTATCTTGTAAGGAGTATTTGATATAGGTAGAGATCCAAGTATAATATTAATTGAGAACTCAACATATTGGTTAGAGGGAAGACTAGGCGATTGTTCAGGGAACACATCAATGTAGTCCCTCACAATGGTAATGTCTTTAAGCATGATCTTATCCTTTGTCTTAATCATTTGAGCTAGATATTCTTTCTCATAAGGAAATAATATACACAATTGAGAAGATGATTCTTAAGGAGATTCATCCTATTAATTACACTTGTACAAAATTAGGGAATACTTTTAGATTTAAAGAGTGATCACCCTTTCCTGATAGTTGATGTTGAATTTGTATAAATATATCTAATACATGGCCAATATAACATTCAAATCAACCAAATAAAGTAAGATGATAGTTTCTAGGAGGTTCATCCCACAAGCATTAATTGAGGAGGACTTATATACTTTATATGAAATAATTTCCCAATTTATTATACTCATAGATAACTCAATATTTATATATTGAGGTTCTTTTTGAATAGTTATACTAAACATAAAAAATATGAAAGAATGCATAGAACCAGCAATAAATAGTACATTCACAATTCTTGAATGAATAACCAACATACCTATCACCACATCATTTTTAGTAACAACATCATTAGTAGTGATAGAAAATTCCATTCATTACTTCTTTGGAGGTTATTTTTATTGATTTTCTCTAACAACCCTTGGCTTGGGGAATTTTCTTGCATAATTACCATGTTTTTTTCAGTTGAAACATAGAACTACAGGCTAAATTTTAATCTAAAACTTTATTTTTTCCTCTGTATTAGTGTTATTCTTCAAATTACTTTATCACTAATTAGCCAGATTCCCCTATCTTCCACATTTTATGTATCTTCTAGTTCCCATTATACAATTCCCAGGATGATTCTTCCTAAAAAAATTTATATGGTATTTTTTGTTTTCTTTCTTTTATGGGATTTATCTATTGATCCTACCATATTAAACTTCATTTTACACTTTTATCTCCAATCCCATAAGATTACTGAGAGTCTTCGATCTCTATTTCAACCTTAAGGGAACAATGGAAAATCTTCTCATAACTGTCAAAGTCTCAAGTCACCAGGAATTTTTATAGACTTGGATTTAATCCATTAAAGAATCAATCCACCATAATTTTACTGTTCATGAAAAAGGTGGAAGCGTATAATGAAAGAATTGTAAATTTTTACTTATATTTTCTGATAGATTCATCTTCCTTTTATTTTAGTCTGAGGAACTCCTTCTCCATATTAAGATAGAGAGTTTATGGAAAATATTTAATGAAAAATATTTTCTTTAATCCTTCCCAATCCATGGAATCAACTTCCTCCTTAAAATTTTTTTTTGATCTGTGACACCACTGATCATCTTCCCCATAAAAATGATAGACCACCAGTATGAATTTCTAATATTTTGAGCATTTAAAGACAAATAATATATTCTTAATGGAATTAATCCATTTTTCTAGTATGAGAAGAATAGAAGATCCACAAAATATAGGAGTCCTTTGTCTCGTAAAGTATTCAACCATAAATTTCTCTTTCTTATGAGAAGGAGTGTATTCCACATGATTCAAGTTATTATTCATAACTTGACCCAATTGATCTAGTATTATCAGGAATTTTTGGGCTCTTGTTCCCATCAAGATTGGCATCTCATTAGGTCAATCATCACATTGACTATCACATTAATTTTTGGCACAGGTTATTTTATTTACCACCATTAACTAAGAAAAATAAATAAAATACTATTAGGTATCTTGAATACTTAGCTAATGAATATATAAAAAAGAAACTTTGAAAATAGAAGGAATAATATATAAATGGAAATTATATCCTAACTTATGAAAGTTTCAATATAATTTATACATGGTGATATAATTATCCCTAGGTTTATTAATAAATTTTTATCATTATAATACCCGAAAATAACTACTCTAATACAAACTCTAATGACCCAATCCTTTTACACAAAATATGTCAGGATTTTAAGTATAATTATCTACAAAATACAAACCAAGGATCGAAAATACTAAAGTCTTTAGAAGGATGGGTACATAATTAAACAACATTAAAATAAAATAAAAAAAACATTTTATTAATCTCTATAATGATCTATTAAATCCCATTGATATCCTATAACTTTATAGGATTACCAGAAAAATATATAAACAAAAGGTGTGATCTAAAAAACCCTGTAAGGGAATAAACATGGGAATAAAGAATAACACATTAGTTATAAAGAATAACATGATAACATTAAAGGAATGTCTCATGAATAAACATATAGAAGAATAACATATAGAATATGGATTCATATGATCATGGAAATATTGGAATATGGTAGTAAAATATAACAAGACATAAACATGAGTAAAAGTTAACTACCAAGACTATATCACATAGTGGACAAAGTCACATAATGGATTAGGTTTACCCCCCTAATCCCATGCATTACATCTCATGAGACTAATAATTAACAAATTAATTGAATCTTTATCTAGTAACACCCATAATAACATGTTCATTTATAAGTTTTTTACATAAAGAATCAAACATAAGGGTTACCCATAGAAAAAAATGGGTATCATAATCATGTCATAAGAAATAACTAAAGGGTGTATAACAATGGTATCCATGAAATAAGGGTTTTAAATAATTTATGAGTTATAATAAAATAAAAATAATAATATATCATGAATAATTATTTCCAAATGAATTGGATACATGAAAAAGTGTTTTTAGAAGACTTGAAATGAGCCACTTTAGTGCGTTTTAATAGAAACTATTAAAGAGTCTTTAAAGAGGAAAAAGGAATAATTGTTTATATAAAACGAGAAATAAAATAAAATATTTTTTAATGATAAAATGGGAGATTTTAGAAAAATATTATTGGATTAAAATAGTTTATGTAGTGTACTTGTAAATAGGTAAGAAACAGAAAATTTCCCTTTAATCGGGTTTGATTATCGAGAGGAATTGAAAAGGGAACCATTTAAAACAAGTATTTACCCATAAAAGAAGGATTAATTGATAAATATAAAAACATTTAGAACATATAAATGGAATTTATAATAATTATATACGTTTAATGAAGTAATATATTGGGTTAAATATAGAGAAATCATAACTAAATGGAAAAATGTTGGTTTGGATAAATCCCTTACCTTATGTTTGAATTCATTATGAAATTACACTAAATGTCCTAGAAAATAAAATTATATTCAATAATTACTTAATTATGAACCTATTATATATTTATTTTAATTATTATAATTTTATTAAGTTAATTTGTGTCTATTTTTTAAGTTATAGTGTTCAATTTCATCATTCTAAGAGCGTTTGTTTTCATGGTTTCATGGTCGGTTTACTTGTATATAATTATGGAATTTCTCGTAAAATGGGAATAATTCTTAAGAAGTGAAATTATATGGTATTAATGAACTTAAAAAATTTTAAATGGTCTCATATACAATTTTTTATATTATAAAGATTATTCTTTTGATAAAACATTAATGATAAATGTTTAGTTTATTTTGGAAATTTCTTCAACCATCACAAAATAGTTTCATTTTAATTAATATTATGTATATAAATTAGTTAAATAAGATGAAAAATTATATAATATATATATATTAAAATCTTTTTTAACAATAACATTTTTTTATGACCAACCTTGAAGGAGGTAATTGAAAATGAAAACTTATTATCCATGGAGACTATAAACAGCCAAAATTTGGACAATAGTTTCATTTTTTTAATAAGAGGATGTGAGAAAAGGGGTGGAAATAATATATTATTTTAGAAATATAAAATTCCATTATATACTTTATATTGGATTTATTATTCTTTTATTAATGAATGAGGTGAGTATAAGGTAGAAAAAAGAATGAAATTAAAAGAAACGGCTTGAGAAACTTACCTCTTAAATATCACCTCCTTGAAGGACCCCTTAAGAAACTTGTAATTGGTCTTTTGTTGAGAACATAAGATATTATATATGTTAAATAGTATTAAGAATTGGATTGGTCAGAATATTGACAAGATACAAGTCTTAAAAGGTGTAAGGAGAAGGGGTGGTGAGGGGTTGTATTTATGGGGGAGAGGGGTGGTTTTATTATTATACTCATTAGTTTATTATTTTGGCTCAAGACTTTAAATTTTATTGATTTATATAACTAAATATACTAAATAGTTCAATTATTTCTAAAAAATTGGAGCTTACATCATTTATTTCTGAAACATGCATGTTTTTGGCTTATAATGTTAAATACCGTAAATTACTATATTTCACTATTCATAGAAAAATCAAGTATTTTAGAAAAATCCAAACAATTCCCCTTAACCATTTTTTGACATATATATTTCAAAAAAATAGAATCAATTTATGTAAATAATTTTCTAGATTTGATAAATTTAATTTCTAAATAAAATCAAACTTTATTTGAAAATTTACTATTTTAATATTATACTCGATTTTTTTACCATTTGAAAATTCAATTAAGGTCACATAAAATTATATTATTATTATAATAAAATTTAACATTAATTAATTAATCTATTTTATTAAAATAAAATTTATTTTAAATCATTATATTAATTATAAAAAGTTAAATAAACATTTACATTTTATAAAAAACCAACACATAATTTATTATTTTTACAACATTTATTTACTTATACCATGATATAAATATATAATTTTTTATTTATTAGATACCTAAATTTTATTTTATACTTTAATAGGTTATTTTACTATTCTAACAGCCATATTACTATTCTTAATGGTCATATTATTATTCCAATGTTCAGATTTATAATGGTCATATAGGTTTTTTAATTCCTATAAATACTTATTATTTCATTCACTTCTATTTTATCTAAAAGTTATATATATATATATATATATTCAAAATGGATATTTTATTATTAAAATTATTCTTTATTTTTATATCTTTTTCATGAGTGTGGTTATTCTAGTAGATCGAGTAGATCCAAATTCTCCTATTTGTTATCTTATTTTTTATTTATTGTCACACTGCAATATTTGGTATTATTATTATTTCATTTTTTGACTAGTGTTTCATCCTTAATTTATGATAATAATATTTTTATTGGGTTTTATATGTGATGTATATGAATTATGACATAATTATAAGAAGTAAATTCCATTGATAAAATTTTGGGTTGTTATAGGCCCCACCCATCACTGCATGTCCAAAACATTCCTCATATACCGAATAATTGATTTAATTCATAAACAATGTTCCTTATCATCAAATATGTGTAATGAGTAAATAATATGATTTATAAATATTTACTTATATAAATAATAACATTAAATTTATATCACTTTATGTAGAAATGATATATAGTTTAATCAATAAACATAACCATGATAAATAATATGGATAAATAGGGGAAATTTAATGTCTATAGGAAATTGAATAATTCAAGGGAGAGTTAATGACTACAAAAGTGAATTAAGGAATTGAATTACAATGCTTTATTTGGTCAAAATAATCAAAACCATCCATATAATGAATAATTATGGTATCAATAAAATATATACTAGGTGGAGTAGAATAAAAATAAAGTGTTGTCATTGATTAATAGGAATACTATAAAAATATCTATAAAAACATTCTTGATAAAAATATCATTTTCATTTTGAAAATCACCTATTTAGAACTATAATTTCACAAAACATTTTGAAAAGAATTTTCTCTAAAAATAACTATTGAAACTTGTAAATTATTCTTAAAAACATTGAGTTCTCATGATGGTAATAAATTATGTACATGTTGAGTGTATTAAAACAATGATTCCTTTCACATTTTTTGGAAAAAATCCAAATGTGTATTGTTTTGAAAACAACATGAATATTACCTTAAAAATATTATTTAAATTTTCAAAATGTTTAAAAATTCCTATAATGAATATTTTTTAAACGTTTAAAAACATCTTTAAAACATTTTTAGAAAACATGATTTTGGATGAAAACGGATTTCCAGCCAAAGAGAAAAATGAAGTCGGGTTTTCTAAAAAAATAATATAAATAATTTTAAGTACCAAAGAGTTTAAAACTGATACTATTAATTTAAAATATCATCAATAAAAATATTATAATAAAATTAAATGGTTTTATAATGAAATTTTCAAATAATTTCCTTTAACATAAATTCAAGAATAAAAAATCTTGATTAAAATGAAATTGTGAAATAAATTCTTATAATGATCATAACATTGTAATGAGTATTAGTCAATGAATAAATTATATGTATAAACTTTAAATTCACATAAAATAAGTGTAAATACAACATAATATAATAAAAAGTCATTTCACACATAATATTACAATATCAAAGAAGATGAATAAGTAATAGAACCCAATGAAAAGAGATTGAGTTATAAAATTATTTACCACTTGATAACTCTTAATTAAAATACCTTAGGATGTAATAATTCAAATTGAAACTCAAAATACCATGAATAATTAATAATAATGATATTACATGTTAAATGGTCAATATATACACCATATAAAATAAATTAGGAGCATAACATTGTAATATACCTTAATGAAAATAAATTGAGATGAAGTCCATTACCTCACACTTCTTTTGATTGAACATGTTTTAACCTCTTGTATAATGGTTTTAAACATTTTATTAACTTATATAAGAACCATATTAATATTTATAATATCATATATGATCTTTTATAACCTCTTATCACCTATTCATTAAAAATATTTCATTACGTTCATTGTTTCAAGTATTAATTGCCTTGTTTTCTCATTCATGCTTTTTCATGAAGGTTCAGGTTCTTATGTATATTATATAGTTTAATAATCTCCATAGTAATAATAATAAAATAATTATAATATTTATTCATCAATTATACTTTTAATACCAGTCATTAAAGACAGTTTTAGTAAATTAAGTATGTTATAATCTTGGAGATGGTAACTCATATGTATGCATGAGTAACGTTTCCATTTTTCAAAAATCATTATGAAAAGGTGGTAATTAATATTTTATCTTCCTATAATGATAATAATATAATAAATATAATTTTATTTATTTAAATATACTTATATGTATCATCCATGTGGTGTGGTTATGAAAAGAGAGTTACATTGATTTGTGAAGGCGATAGTCCACACATAAACGAACAATGTTAGCATCTTTCATTGTGTGAAAAGGTAATAAATAAAATGATACATTATCTTTTAATAATGATAAATATGTAATTAATATCATAATTATGTAATTTATATCTCATATATTCATTAAATTTATACTTATTACCCTCCATGTAAAGCGTTAGTGAAAAAAAATCACATCGCTTCACGTGGTGGTAGTCTATCGTACACATGAGAAACATTATTGTATCCCCTATATAAAGAAAATTAAAAGTTTATATATGATATAATGACTCTAGATATATAATTGTATTATAAATATCATATATATATCCATCATCATACCCAACCTTGATAAGTGGTAATAGAAAAACAATTTTCATCGGTTCGCGAGGCGGTAGCCCACCATACACATGAATAATGATTTCGTAACTCGTATGATGAAAGTGGTGATGGTTTTGTTCGGAAAAAGTTATATGGAATTGTTTTTATGATTATAAATGAATTTTATGTGGAATTTATTTTATTTTTTTTCATTACAAATAATCAATTCACTATGTAATTTTTGGTGTTCGGGTGAAAGAAGTATTGTACTTAGAATATCGGATGCATGTTTAATAAGAAAAACCATCAGTTTTAGATTTATGTTCTAGGTAAGTTTAATGGGTGAATTAGTTTTTTTAATCACATAGTTTTAGTAATTTATTTATTTATTAGTATGATAATTTTTATTGGTATCTGAATGTATTTCAAGATATTCGATACAAAAATCAGATTATGTTTTTCTATTTTGTAAGTTTTCAATATCATAAGTTTTCTAAAAAACTTATAATAAAATATTTTTAAGATAAAGGAGTATAAATGGTTTTATAATTCATATTATTATATTTCAGTATCATTTTTCTTAAATTTACGAAGTCAACATGACATAATCAAGTGTTTTTTGAAAAAAAAAAAGGTTATCGAATTGTAGTATTCTCATCGCGGATCGTTGAGGTGGGTATCATCGAACACAAATTTTGTATAAAGACTAGTAAGTTTGAATTTTCAGAAGTTATAAGTTTTTATGAAGTACTGATTGACTGATACATTGGATTGGATGATCTATCAGGCTACCTAATTCACCAAACAAACTAATTCATAGGATCAATCAATAGTTGGATAGAATCTTGAAGGAAGAAGTCATTACTGACACTAGTCTATCAGACACGATATGCCACCGATCCATCGGAGGAGTTATGACATTGATCCATCTGACACAATGTCAATAACAAAAGTTAATCAGTTGTAGAGTTATATTGAAGGAATAATGGAGCTTTTGCGACTGATGAATGAAAAGAGTTGCAAAGGCTCATCTATCAGATGATATAAAAGACTGATTAACCATATGATGATCAACAGTTTAGTTATTCATTTTCAAAAGATAAAAAGGTTTTTTTTATTCAAGTGGTTCAAGAGACATCGGATGAGAAGTGATGCCAATTCATCAGATGGTAACATATATTAATTCATCATATGTATACTGATGCTGAATTTCATCGAACACAGGATCATCAGTCTAAGGTTATGTTGAACAAATTAGGAAAAGGTTAAATTTTAATCTGACATTGAAGTGTTTTTAAGGGATTATGAAGTCTTCATAAGTTTTAATGATTTTTTTGAAGAGCTTCTAAGGAACTTGATCGTCCTAACGGGAATATTATAAAGCTACTAAATTCTAAAGAAGCTGAGATAATGTTTATAGAATATTTTTTCCATCTACTATAGGGAATCAGAATGAGGAGTGTTAAATTCTATATTTGTTTCATCATAATGAAGAAAATTATCAAAATTAAAATTGTATCAGAGTGAAGAAATGTTTTTAATTTCTAAGAAGGTTGAAGATGTGAGAATATTCAAGAATATTCAAGAATATTCAATAAGAGTTGAGAAGCATTGAATTAGTCAAAGATGAATTTGAAATGAATGTTAAATTTTAGTTTCTATAAATTTGATGGAGAGATAAGGTAAAATTAGTTTCCCACCCATTCCATTTTTGGATATCCTATAAATAAAAGGAATTACAATGTACTTTATGATGAAGAAGACATTGTTCACATGTAGGAGAGAGTGAGAGTGCTGAAATTTTTGTGGCTAAAGAAGTTTCCAAACAGAGTTTTCTTGAGAAACATATTTAGACAGAAGTAGCATAATAAATAGATAGTGGTCATATTTTTCCACATCAGATCGAGTAATTATGCTAAAATTTATGGGGTAAGATAGAAGAGGTTTATAATTTTTCTAGAGTAACTTTTCTTATCTATTTTCTGGACTGAAGAATCATATAGATAAATTGGATTGATCCTTTAGACTGAGTTTTCATAAAAATTCCAAAACGTTTTTTATACCTACTACTGGGTAGGAAAGTGAATATTTCTATTTTGAAGATCTAAAAAAGTGAAAGTTTTTTTATCAACATAGTGACTTGTTTAGAACCAACTGGTTAAAAAAAATTCTTATTAAAAAACTTATTTTATATCATTTATGCTATAAAAAGAACATTCACTGTTGTATTGATCATAGTGTTACACGAGTTTAAGTGTATTTACTACTTTTTGTATCCATGTAAAAGGATTGTTTTCTAGTGGATTTTATGGTATTGAATTTTTTCCAAACCATTCCTAGGAATATCTACTCTTATCGAGTACTGAACCATTTAAATACTTGTGTTTTTGTGGATGTGTGAAAGTCTTTTTTCAGCAATGTGATAAATCTTTAATAGGATGTGAAGGTTGTTACATAAAAAAGTTAACATAAAATAAAAATACATCACTGATTTAACCCCTCCCCATCTCAGTTATTCATTGATCATGGTTAGGATTTTCAAGTGGTATCAAAGTAAAGGTTACCTTCATTTACTCTATGATGTATTTTTTTAAGAGAAGTTGTTATGGAAAATCTAAATTGTGTGAATTGTAAGGGGATTTTTGTCTTCGATGGAAAGAACTATCATATCTGAAAATAAATAATGTTTCTTTATCTTATGTCTCTTGGGTATGATGTTTTGGAAGCTGTTATAATTTTATTTCCTCCTCTTGTTTGAAAGGTTACACTTATATCTATGGATAAGAAAAATTTAGAGAATAAAAGAAGAGATAAGAATACTTTACTCTTATCACACTCTAAAAGTGAATTCCTTGGTGTGAAGGGATTTGTTACTACCAAAGGTATCTATGAAAATTTGAATAATATTTATTAAGGTAATAAAAAAGTGAATAAATCCAAGTTATGAATCTAGAGGCTAATATATTAAGATCTTAATATGGGTGATAATGAATCTATTGGCGACTTCTTTATAATGGTGAATGATATTTTTAGCACCATAAGATGTCTTATTGAGAAGTTATAATATTCAAGTATTGTTGAAAATATCTTGATAGTTCTTCTTGATAAGTTTGATGCCAAAGTTTCATCTTTAAAAGATATAGATTCTAAAACTCTATCTATGGATGACCTTCATAGTACTCTCATTACATATGAAATGAGAAGGTATAAGGTTATGAATGGAAAAATAAAAGTTGATTGAGAAATTTCCTTTAATGATATCAATAAAGGAAATTATAAGAAGATTATTGAAGCTAAATAATTTTAATGTTCTGAATCCAAAAATGAGGTTAGTAACAATCTTGATGAATTTGTATCTATGTTTTCTAAAAATATTAAAACAGGTATGGTGGATTATAAAGAGAATCTTCTCCTAAACTATTTTTAATTTTGATTTGTTGGGAAATTTATTACAAATTGTCTTCGAAAATAAATAAATAAGATAGTGATGAAGATGATAGATGGACAAGTATAACTTGGAAGAAACATGTTAATAAATAAAAATATTATTCGAAAGGAAAAGATAAAAAGTTCTCCAAATCCAAAATGGGCATAATTTTATATATAGATAATAAAGAGGAAAATGGTAAAGTTGAGGATAATAAGTTTACTAAAGTTTTTGGATAAAATTATTTCATTTAAAAATTTAATGATGAAGATTTTGTAAGTATTAGTTTTTATTAAGAAGTGACTAAATTATAATTTCATGTAAAATAGACCTAAAATAATTTAAGAGAAATATTTTAAGACTTGAAAGAGAGATAAAGAAATTGAATGAGTAAAGTCTTATAGAAAACAATAAAGAATTTATTCCTAAAGAGAAAGAAAAGTTACTGGAAAAGGTTGATTGTCTGGAGGAGTCTATTGAAAAAGAAAATAATAAAAATGAACATCTTGTAGTAAATTTGAAATAAAAGGAGAAAGAGATGGAACTTATTCAATAAAATTTTTATAATGTTGATAAGGGAGTTAAAAGTTTCAATAGATCTATCTTTGAAGTTGATGAAAGTAATAGAAAGTGAAAACCTAATAATAAACTACTAAATTTACCTTTAAAGGTTTGAAATGAAGTTTAAAATGATCCTAAGAAGAAGAAGGCTGAGGAAATCATGTATGTGTCCAAAACCAACAAAGTTGGAAATTCAGAAGTTTATAAAAATTATGAGTCTGAAATAAAAGTTTATACCAATTCTGATTCCAAAAAAGTTAGGTAGAAATCTATATTGAAGAATAAGTGTTCAGGTGATAACCAAAAATAATGGGTATTAAAAAAGTTTTGATGTGAAAGATAAGAATGTTTCTGGAAAACATGTTCACAATTATAGACAATATAGAAGTTATAGAGTTAAATATTCCTTCTATGGTTATTGTCGGTGTTGTGATGGATTTGGACATATGGAAAATTTGTGTTGTTTTAACAAAAAAAATTAAAATTACACTATGTGTTATATAAATAAGTGTTTGAGGGGGATTTAATCCTCATAAAGAAATAATTCTGAGAAAGATGTTTTGAATATTGAGAATAGGTTCCAACCTTTGGAAACTATTTGTGAAAGATGTTAACATCCTAGACATCTAGAAAAAGGGTGACTTGTTTTGTTATCAGTGTAATAAAATTCTTATAAAAATTCTCAAAATCCATATATAAATAAATATAAATGGAAAGAAAAGGATCTTATTGTAGAAACCACTCTTAAATCTACAAAATGAGAGCTACCTTGAATTTTAGATAGTGATATATCTTCTCATATGATAGAAGATTTAAAATTTTTGAAGAATGTGAAATATTTTAAAGAAGGAATATTTATGTTTGTTAATGATGAATCTCTCAAAATTAAAGGTTTTGGATCCACTATAATTGGTGAAGAAAATTTGAAATCAAATAAATATTTTCTTTTTGATTGGTTGAAATAAAATCTATTGAGTATTTCCCAACTCTTTCATAAAGGAAATAAATTTTTTTAGAAAATATGGTTTTTTGTGAAAGGATATGAATATGGAAAAGTTGTTACAAAAGGACAATGAAAAAAAGGAAACTTGTTTCAATTTAGTGAAGTTTAGAATTAATGTTACTAAATCATGATTGAAGAAAATTAGTTATGTCATAAAGGGTTAGGACATATGTGTTAGTGAAACATTAGTAAGTTATCAAATTAATACAGTATTTCTGATATTCCTAATATGTCTATAAGAATATATTAGTGTTTCTCAACTTGTCAAAATAAGAAGATTACAAACTCTATTCATAAGAAAGTTAATATTTTTTCAACTCAACCCCTATAACAAATTCACTCTGATATCTGTGGTCCAATGAGAAAATAGTAAGATTTTTTAGATAATTTCTTTGTTTCTTTCATTGATTATTTTACTCACATTACTCATTTTTTGTATTTAAAACATTAATAAAAATCTTTAAATATGTTTAAGAGTTTCATGAGAAAATATGAGAATGGATTTGGGTATTCTATAAAGAGGTTATAAACTGATAATAGTGGTAAGTAAAATAATGAAGAGTTAAAAATTTATCCAGAAAAACATGGAATTCATCATGAGTTTAGTACACTATGCATACCATAACATTCTGAAAGTAATAATAGAAGTTTGGTAGAAATGGGGCATACTATGTTACTTGAACATGGTATTTCTCATTACTTCAAGAGGAAATCTATAAGCATAACTATTTATATTCAAAATTGGTGTTTCTATAGGCCAAGAACTTATATGACTCCATATGAAATTTTATATAATAAAACTCTAATTTTGAAATTCTTAATATTTCTTAGGATTCCTTGCATCATAAATAATAATGATGGAAATATTGAAAAGTTTGATTAGATATGTGAAGACGGAATCGTTCTTGGATATACTATAGATGGAAGAGGATATGGATGTTTCAAAAAAGTGAAAAGAATAATTTTTGACTCTATTGATGTAAAATTTCTTGAAAAATATGATTAATATGTTTCATAATATCATGCAAATGAGGAATATGAAGAGGATGAAATAATTATTGTTTAGAAATAACAAAAAAGATTCCATCAATTGTGATACTATATAGACGGAAGAATCATATTGATCTATTTCTATTGATGAGGAAGAAATTCATTCATCTCATCCTAGGATGAGGAAATATATGGAATCTAAAAACATGATTGTTGATCAATATCAAAATATTCAAACAAAAAGAACGTCAAAATTTGTTACTCATACTTCTTTGTATTTAAATGTTTAATCGAAAGATATGAAAGAAACTTTTGATAATCCTAAATAGATTCAATCTATGAACGAAGAGTAGGATCAGAATGAGAATAATTATACTTGGTAACTCATACCTAAAACAAATGACAAAAATTTTATTGGTACAAAGTGGTTATTCCAAAATAAGATGAATTATTATTGTTAAGTGGTAGTAAATAAATAAATATTGGCGTTCAAAGGATAATCATCAATTGAAGGTATAAATTTTTGAAAAACTTTTGTTCTTATTTAATTATTAAAAACAATTGGAATATTTATTTCAATTACTAGATAATTAATTTTAAAAAAATTTCATATGGATGTGAAGTCAGTATTTCTGAACTGTGAACTTAATGAAAAATTTTATATTGAACAACTATGTGGTTTTTTTATTAGAAAGGATGAAAGTTATCTGTTCAAGTTGAAGAGATCCTTGTACGGTCTAAAATAATATTCAAGGGTTTGGTATTCCAAATTGGATAACTTCTTAAGGAAGTTGAACTTTAAAAATTGAAGATTTGATAGTAATATCTACATCAAAGAAATTCAATATATTTTTATCATTGTTTTTTTATGTTGATGGAATTATATTTTCTAGGAATGATGAAATAACATGTGAAATGTTTTCAAAATAAATGAAAATTTTGTTTGATATGTTCATGCTTGGTAAAATGAAATACTTCCTTAGGCTAAAAATCTCATAAAAGAATAAATAAATTTTCTTTATCAAGAAAAGTATTCTAAGGAAATTTTTAAAATGTTTGGAATGGAAAATTAAAAAAATTGGTCCACATTAATTTTAGTGGGAACCAAGTTGACCAAATATGGATAAGGTAATTAATTTTAATCTAAATAGTGTCATAATATGATTGGGAGTTTTTTGTATCTGACTACCACAAGACCATACATTTTTTATGTTGTTACATTATGTGCCAGATTCCGAAGTGCTCCAAAATAATCACATATCTTGGTAAGAAAAAGAGTTCTCAGATATATCAAAGGAATAACATATTATAGAATCAGGTATGATATCTCAAAAATAATTGATTTGTTTGGTTATATAAATACCAATTGGGTAGGAAGTGTTGATGATATAATGTCCACATATTGTAAAGTTTTCTATATGGGATAAAGTTTTTTATGTTGGAATACTAAGAAACAAAATTATATTACTCTTAATATGGATGAATTTGATTATGTTGCTACCAATCAATCTATAACACAACTTATGTAGATTAAGTCTCAGTTTGAAGACTTAATTTTTGAAGTGAAGTTACCTCTACTATTGGGTTGTAATAATAAAAGTGCTATCAACCTTACAAGTAATATAGTGAAACATTATCATTAAAAACTTATTGATATAAAATATCACTACATCAAATATCATGTGTAAAATAATGAAATCAATCTAGAGTATGTTCCTACATCAAAAAAAGTTGCTAAATCTTTCACAAAACATTTACCAAAGGAATCATTTTCTAATATGAGGTTGAACATGTGCGTACAATATATTTCTCTCTAAGTTTGAGGTATGTGTTTCTATCCCCTCTCTCATCAAGTATTTGTATAGAGTTTTCAAGGGGGAGAAATGCTTCATAAATCTATCCACTGATATGTGTTAAACTTTTTATAGAAACATGTATTAAGGGGGATTTGTGGGTAAGTTATGAACTCAGAATGTAAGTGTGTGAACAATTCTAATATTTTTTTAAGTGGTTGAAAGAAACTTGTTTTTTTACAGGAATAAAAAAGTTTTAAAGAGATGGAAATTTTGAAAAGATTTGAAGCTTCAAGAAGAAGATTCATAAGTCACTATTTATGGATAACACATTATTTCTATCAATAATTCTTGTTTCCTATAATTAGTTTTCTCATATAGTATTATAATTTTTTATAATTGGTCCATAGATTTAAGTTACAAGGTTTAGTGATTTATGAACCATGGTTGACAAAAAAATCTAGGGGTAATTTTTGGGACTAAGTTGTCTAAAAGTGTTTTTCAGATGATGGAGAAATTTATTCTGAAATTTTTCTATTTTTCCATTATAATGAGTCAATTATCATTATAATTTATAGTGATATAATGAAATAAGTATCATACTTAGAATATCATATGAAATTTTGATAAGAAAACCCATCGGTTTAGGTTTTATATTCTGAAGAAGTTTTCTGGGTGAAGTGGTTTTTTGACTCATGTTTTGTCTGGAATGATGTTCATGATTAGTATGAGAAGTTGTATCAGATTATAAATTTCGTTCAAGAAATTCAATAAAAAAATAGATGATTCTTTATTGTTTTTTATGTTTTCAAAATCAATAGTTTTCTGAAAAACTTGTGATCCAAGCCTTATGAATGAAAGGAGGAGAAAATGTTTTGTAATTCAGATGATTCTATTATAATCTCAATGTTCTTAATGTCATTAAGGCATCATGATACCATGAAGGGGTTTTTGGAAGCATAAATTTTATGGATTTAATGTATTCTGGTCACAAATCATCGATGTGAGTACCACTGAATGCATATTTTTTCTAAAGACTGGGAAGTTTGAATTTTCTGAAGTCATGAGTTTTTCTGAAGTATTGATCAACTAATCCATTAGAATTTCTGATTCAATGAGTAAAACCAATTCATAAGATCAATCATTAGTTTTTGAGAATATAGAATAAATAATTCATTATTGACACCAAACTATTAGACACAATGTTCAATCGATCCATCGAAGGAGTTCTGACAATGATCCATCATACACAGTGTTGATAATAAAATGAATTGGATGTATAGTTCTATCAGAGGTAGAATGGAGTTATAGGGACCGATTAATGAAAATAACATTAGAGAACAATCTATTGAATGATTTAAATAATCGATTAACTGTATGAAAATAAAAAATGTAGTCAACCATTTTTATAAGAACAAAAGTTATATTGTTTGTATTTAAGTGGGTAAAGATACATTGGATGAGAAGTGACATTGATTCATCAAATGGTAATAGAGATTGATTCATCATACACATACTAATGATGGATGTTATCAGACTTAGGATCATAGATCTGAGGTTTTTTAAATAAATGAGAAAAAGTTGAAATGTTTTGAAGCTACCATTGAAGTGCTATCGAGGGGGTTTTGAAGTCCTTAGAAGTTTCAATGATGTTTGTAGCAGAGAATCTGAACAACTTGGTCAGTATGAGGGGAACCCGATAAATCAATTGAGTTTAAAGAAGGATTAAAAATGGTCATGGTGGATTTTTTTGCTAGTACATAGAATTAGAATG